>JARQOC010000011.1:73994292-74594292 GCA_033576535.1 Allobates femoralis
ATTTGTTTCTGAAACACATATTGGATAAAAACTAGTATAGGGAATAGAGGAGTTGTCTGAATATGGTCTTTCAACACCACCATGAACTCCATGTCAGCTGAAATGGAAGGAACTGTTAAATATGTTTTATATCGGAAATAAAAATTGAAATTAAAAAAAGAAAAAAACAGCTATTGCTAGAAATATGTTAAGTAAGGACATCTTAGGTTAACACTATTAACCGTGAAGCTTCTATTATTAGCATTTAGTTAATTCCTTCATATATAATAACTAGATGTGGGCTCAATATTATCACATCGAGAGGGCTGTGACATCATGCCGGAGGCAGCTCTGTGGAGCTGGGGGTGGCGGCTGTCTCTCCCCTGTGTCTCTTCTCCCCCCACCGTGATCTCTCCCAATGTATGTAAATAAATGTATTATTAGTTAAAACCTGTTTCTGTGGTGGGGGTTTAATAATAAAGTGTCAATCTTGGAATCTATTTAATTTCCCGGTAAAAAATGTGTAGGGCTTCGCAATATTTTCTCTTGCCAGCACAGGTAAACTGAGCAGCTACTGGCTGCCAACCCCTGCTGTCTGGTGTTACCTTCGCTGGCAATGAAAAATACAAGGAATGCCTATATTTTTTTTTAATTATTTAAATAAATAACTAAAAAAAATTGGTGTGGACTTTGCCGTATTTTCTGTTGCCGGCCAAGATAACCCAGGCAGCTGGGGGCTGGAATTCTCAGCGTGGTGAGGCCCAAGTGCTCTGGGCCCCCCACACCGAAAATTGCAGCCAGCAGCTGCCCCAGAATTGGCGCCTCCATGAGAGATGCCAAAACTGGCGGTTACCCCGCTCTTCCAGCCGTCGTGTAGCAGTGGCAGACTGGGTAATAAAGGGGTTGATGACAACTTTTATTTGGCAGTTGATATCAAGCCGTAATGCTAATGTCAGTGAACAGTATGACAGCCGGCAATTAGCAATACTTTCAGTAAAGAGGAAAAAACAAACACACACAGAAATTTTTTCATTACATACAAAATAAACAGAGATACCTCATTATTCATTTTATTAGCTCCCACTAAGTTCCCCTCCGACGTAATTCTTTAATCTTGCAGTGGAGAGGCTACCATCTTCGTATACCTGAGTGTCCAAACATTGCATCCGTGTGAGTATGTGCGTGCATGTGTGAGTATGTGTGCAAGCATGTGTGAATGTATGCACGTATAAATGCATGTGTGTATGCATGTATGTGTGTGCACATGTATGTATGCACATGTGTATGTATGTGTGTGTGCATGCACATGTATGCATGTATGTGCATATGTGTATGCATGTAAGTATGTGTCTTTGTTTGTGCATGTGTGAAAGTGCATATGTGTATGCACACATATGTGCATGTATGCATGTGTGTGTGCATGTATGCGCATGTGCATGTGCATGAGTATGTGTGTATCTGCCTGTATGTGTGTGAATGTATGCACATGTGGGTGTACGTGCGTGTATATGCGTATATATGTGTGAATGTGCATGAGTGTAAGTGCGTGTGCGTGTAGCCATCTTTGTGTGTATGTGCATGTATGTGCATGTGTGTATGCATGTTTGTGTGTGTATATGCGTGTTTGTGTGTATGCATGCTTGTGTGTGCATGTGTATGTATGTGTATGCGTGTATGTGTGTATCTGCATGTGTGTTTGCATGTGCATGTATGCGTGTTTGTGTGTATGTGTGTGTGTACGTGCATGTTTGTGTATGTACGTGTGTATGTGCATATCTGCATGTGTATGTGTGTGTCTGGTGACAGGGCTAGTCAGAAACCCCAACTCTAGGGCCAGACTAGCTCGCCGGAAAGCCCTTGCCCACCATACCATCTTGCCTCCTGATTCCCTATCTGTTATACCACCCTGTGACATTTTCTGCGACCTATGATTTTTTTCTGAAGGCATTATGGCTTCAACACAAGCTTTTGCATCCTGGTGCAGGACTTCTAGGATGAGGTTGCTATCCCGGCGTAACTAGATGGTGTAGCAGCTACAACAAGTATCTGGCTGCGGCTCATGTCCTGGCTATACCGCAACCCCATGTATCTCTCCCTGACCGATTTTTGGGAGGGAGAGATAAGTTTATTGTTTCAGGGTGGCCTGTAAGTTATACTTCAGGCTTCCCCTGCATACTTTGGGAGAGAGGAATAGTGCATGAGGATTATACTCTCCCTTCCCAAGTGGGATCCCCAGACCTGGGCCAACCGATTCTCCATATATGTGGTTGGTGGACGGGTTTTTTGCGGCTCTTGCCCTGGTGTATGGTGACCCTGATGGCATCTCCTTAGCTGAGTCAAAACTACATACGCTCAGTCAGGGAGCACGGCACGGCCAGCAGAGGAGTATTGCTCTGAGTTCAGGAGATGGGCCACTGACACTCAGTTGAATGACCCTTCTCTGAGCAGTCAATTCTGTCTGGATTTGTCACATCGGCTACAAGACTCCATGACTCAGTACGCTGCTCCTGAGTCACTGGAGGCTGCTATGGCACTTGCTATTAGATTGAACAGACACTTGAGAGAGAGACCTGAAAAAAACTTGCCTGTGGTGGCCACCCCTGTGTAGACGTTACATGTGTGGGTCCTGATGTACCAAAGCAGTTGGGGAACGAAATTTACCATACTATCCCATCTACAGGTCATCAGCCTGGGGATCTTGTTTCTGTTGTGGTTAAGCTGATCACTCTATTAGTGTCTGTCTACACCAATCTAAACCCGTTTCTCAGCCGCTCACTCTGTCTCTACCATGTTGGTCAGGAGTGTTCCTATGTCTCCATTGGAGGTGGTTAAACATCTACCAAAGAATAGGTGTAAAACACACCCTACACCTCAGATTGATGCTGGGCTCTGGTGTTTTATGCGGCGAAGAGAGTTGGGGTGGTGGTGACTACCACTAAGCGTTTCGTGAGGAAGTTTCCTGAGATGCGACAGGGGAACATCTCTACTGTTTGCCCCCTATGAATGGAACTTCTGTTTGTGGATGGTAATAAACGTTCAGGTCCAGACCTGAGTGTGGATGATTATGTGTGGGTGTTGTCAAAACACATAAGCTGGATGTGTGTGGCTGGAGCTCTTACTACTGGAGTGTGTTTGGACTATTCAGTATTCGGATATTCATTTGTACCTTTCCAATTTTCTCTCTTTTTGTACGAGCGCTGTATTTGAATTTGCATATGTACTTACGACTTGTACCGTTCATGTTATTTGTTGGTTTGTTTACTTGTTACGTTTATTACCCTTCCCCTCCCCCCTCCCCCTCCCTCTTTATTTATGTATCTAATTCCCTCCCCTCCCCCCTCCCTTGAAATTTCAATAAAGATATTTGGACAACTACTGGAGTTATTGGTCCATTTAGGATATCGTCCTTTGCAACCCTGTGATGTTCCAGCTAGAGCTTGCTCCGGTACTAAAAACCCATAATATCTTCCACAGGTCATCTCTCAGGAAAGTTAGACTGTTACCGATGTGTCCAGTGTAGAGTCCAGAGGCCTCTCATAAAGGTGGGGTACTGTCATGTGTTGACTGCTTTTCAACCCATGAGTACTGCTGTTGTGATTAAATCTGTTTTGTTTTTCCTTAGTCTGCTGTGTGCAGCTCCACAGGCGGAGGGGTGAGTCAGAGAATTTAGGTGGAGGTGGAAGGACGTGGCTTAGTATTCAGATCTCCAGTCCCCTAGCTCCATTTAACTCCACTATTTGTCGCAGAAAGAGATCATTCTTCTTGTAGGACCCATGCTGTGAAGTCATGCTGTGCTGAGCTGTGTTTTTGCTGCCGTTGACTTCCATTGAAGCTGCTGGATTTTCCCGGTCCGTGGGTGGAGGTAGGGGCTCTTAGCCTAGGGCTGATCAGGAGCCAAGGACTAGGGCAGTGGCCCAAACCTCCATACCTTCAGAGGTACCTTCGGGAACAGGGTTAGTCAGGTACTCCAAGTCCAGGGCCAGACTAGCTCCCCTGAACACCCTTGCCTACCATACCATCTTCACTCCTGATTCAGCGATGCTTTGTAACAGTTCTTTACTCCAACAGTCTCATGAAACACGGATATCCAACATTAACGTTACCTTCTTTGGGATAGTTACTTCAACAGAATTTATTGCAGACTGATCCCACCATCCTGGTACCTCTACATTCTTACATTTTCTGTCTAACATCATGGTGACTTGCCATAAACCCCTGTAGTCCCACTTGGCTCCAGACCCTCTCCACCCACAGGGTTATGTTTCAGAAAAACAAACAGGGCAACTGCTGGCAAAAGTTCCTTTACGATTAACAGCGTGCTAACCTGTTCGCCAGAGTCTATGTTGGAGTCAAGACATCTGTTACAATTTGAGTCAGCTGCTTCCTGGAAAGGCCTCTTCGAGGCTGGGGTAAAGCACCAAAGCAGAAAGGATAGGACCCACACATGTCTTGGAACAATGTATCAACTCCAGTATTCTCATTTTGGAATGGGGGGGGACCCAGAAGGTCCAGCCAAACTAACTGTGCTTCTTAACACAGCACCCAATCTTCACCTTGCTTCACACTGGTGGACTCTCCTGCTAAAACTACACTACAGGCCCTTTTTATTGGCTAGGCCTCAAACCTAAGGAGTACAATTAATTATTATTAATTACTTATCTAACTCAAAGGAACTAGGAAGCAGTCTTCACATTGTCCGCTAGGTGGCCACAAATATGTAATTTCACTTACCAACTTTACACATACATGTATACAGAGCAGAGGGAGGGAGAAACCTGGACCTCATAACATCTCTCCTTCTATTTAACCTTGGTTGTTTTCGACCAAGTAACCCATAGGGCACAACTAAGCATACATATTTGTCTTTAACCACATAACTATAGAAAATCGTTATAACATATTCCACATACGCATTATTCGAACCTAACATTATTAAAGACATAGGATTTTACTGACCGGCCCAAAAACAAAAAAGCAAAAGAACACGGACAGATCAAATCACATGTGAGTGTTTTTTCCTGGGCACATTCCTTAAAAACTTTGCAAATAAACTCAAGAATCTCAAGTCCCATTTGAGTCTATTTCTTGGGCACATCTTTAGAGCATTACAAATAAGAACAAGAAGCTCAAACCCCATTTGAGTCCATTTCTTGGGTAGATTATTAAAATGTTTCCAACAGTGCATGCGGTTTGACAAAGCCCTGCATTTTCCGCCTCCTTTTTTTTTTTGCAAACCGCATTGTACTCATTTGTTATTTTCTGCTGCCAGTACACAAGGACAAAGAAGACAGTCCATAGAAAAAAGGGGCAGTTCATAGTGGCACAGTCCATCAAACAAGTGGGGCAGTTCATGGAAATAGAAAAGAGGAAGGGCAGTCCATGACAATCCATTAAAAAGGTGGTAGATCTTTCAGCGTCTATCCCTCCACAATCCAAGAATGGAAAGTGCAACAAATAGGATGGGTAAATTGTCACACAATGAAGTGTCGACCATTCCCTCTACAGCTGGCTCTGTAACTCAGAAAACCTCCTGGCCTAGCACTTGCTGGGGATGCAGAACTATCCCATGTTACAGGCGTAACATGCGCAATGGATGGATGTCCCACATTAATTGTGTAGTGAACTTCCTTCTTTTACCCCTTTAACGGGGCTGCAAACCTATGTCGGCAACAGGGCAGTGCAGATATTTTTAGAGTAAATCTAGTCCCCGCAACCCGCTGCCCACACTATGATAATGGTACTTTCCATAGGCAAACATGAAAGACGTCCGCATCACATTCACCGCATTCCAGCCACAAGGATCATTGACTTTGAGAAAAATGACTGGCCTGACGATCACTCTGGGTCCATCCGGGCACAGAATGTGGCCGGGGGGGGTCATGGCCTCTCTCCCCAGAGACACACATTGTCTGGTCTTGTCCTTCTCAATATGTATCTAATGCCATATCACTCTTTCTATGGCCAGCTGCAAGAATGGTGTTAGGCAGGATTGGTCTGAACATATCCCCAGACGGGCCCACTCCTGGTTGCACCTGGCGATCCCCATCTGTTGTCCGCTCAGCTCCAATGCGAGCTCCTGCACCCACCTCCGGCGCAAGTCTTCCTGCGAGAATACAACACTGCCTGTCACCTCCTCCCCACCCAACCAAAGTCTGTGTTCTCCGGTAGCTTTAGCAGACTTCACCTGGGCCGTCTCTTGACAAGCAGACTCCATCATTCTTTCTGGTCCAAACAGCAATGACCATAGCCCAGTCTCCCAAGGGAGTTTTCATTTTCCAGACCACTCTCTTCAGTGTGGGGCCTCTTCCGGCCACTCCCCCAATTTTCTCTCAGCTTCCGTCTGTCTCACTAGGTTTCTCAACAATGGGCGGGTCTCTCTCTTGGGCTGCACACCCTGGGGTTGAGCAGCGCTCAGGAATCCTTCTGGGGGATGGCCCCACTTTCACACCACAGGGTGAATGCCCAGGATGGCCACCTTTCTCCTCCATGCAGTGGCAGCTATTTTAAGTTTTTTCAGCCACCTACAGTTAGGGCCAGAAATATTTGGACAGTGACACAAGTTTTGTTATTTTAGCTGTTTACAAAAACATGTTCAGAAATACAATTATATATATAATATGGGCTGAAAGTGCACACTCCCCGCTGGAATATGAGAGTTTCCACATCCAAATCGGAGAAAGGGTTTAGGAATCATAGCTCTGTAATGCACAGCCTCCTCTTTTTCAAGGGACCAAAAGTAATTGGACAATGGACTCTAAGGGCTGCAATTAACTCTGAAGGCGTCTCCCTCGTTAACCTGTAATCAATGAAGTAGTTAAAAGGTCAGGGGTGGATTCCAGGTGTGTGGTTTTGCATTTGGAAGCGGTTGCTGTGACCAGACAACATGCGGTCAAAGGAACTCTCAATTGAGGTGAAGCAGAACATCATGAGGCTGAAAAAAAAGAAAAAATCCATCAGAGAGATAGCAGACATGCTTGGAGTAGCAAAATCAACAGTTGGGTACATTCTGAGAAAAATGGAATTGACTGGTGAGCTTGGGAACTCTAAAAGGCCTGGGCGTCCACGGATGACAACAGTGGTGGATGATCGCCGCATACTTTATTTGGTGAAGAAGAACCCGTTCACAACATCAACTGAAGTCCAGAACACTCTCAGTGAAGTAGGTGTATCTGTCTCTAAGTCAACAGTAAAGAGAAGACTCCATGACAGTAAATACAAAGGGTTCACATCCAGATGCAAACCATTCATCAATTCCAAAAATAGACAGGCCAGAGTTAAATTTGCTGAAAAACACCTCAAGAAGCCAGCTCAGTTCTGGAAAAGTATTCTATGGACAGATGAGACAAAGATCAACCTGTACCAGAATGATGGGAAGAAAAAAGTTTGGAGAAGAAAGGGAACGGCACATGATCCAAGGCACACCACATCCTCTGTAAAACATGGTGGAGGCAACGTGATGGCATGGGCATGCATGGCTTTCAATGGCACTGGGTCACTTGTGTTTATTGATGACATAACAGAACACAAGAGTAGCCGGATGAATTCTGAAGTGTACGGGGATATACTTTCAGCCCAGATTCAGCCAAATGCTGCAAAGTTGATTGGATGGCGCTTCATAGTACAGATGGACAATGACCCCAAGCATACAGCCAAAGCTACCCAGGAGTTCATGAGTGCAAAAAAGTGGAACATTCTGCAATGGCCAAGTCAATCACCAGATCTTAACCCAATTGAGCATGCATTTCACTTGCTCAAATCCAGACTTAAGATGGAAAGACCCACAAACAAGCAAGACCTGAAGGCTGCGGCTGTAAAGGCCTGGCAAAGCATTAAGAAGGAGGAAACCCAGCGTTTGGTGATGTCCATGGGTTCCAGAATTAAGGCAGTGATTGCCTCCAAAGGATTCGCAACAAAATATTGAAAATAAAAATATTTTGTTTGGGTTATGTTTATTTGTCCAATTACTTTTGACCTCCTAAAATGTGGAGTGTTTGTAAAGAAATGTGTACAATTCCTACATTTTCTATCAGATATTTTTGTTCAACCCTTCAAATTAAACGTTACAATCTGCACTTGAATTCTGTTGTAGAGGTTTCATTTCAAATCCAATGTGGTGGCATGCAGAGCCCAACTCGCGAAAATTGTGTCACTGTCCAAATATTTCTGGCCCTAACTGTATGGGCGGGAGCACTCCATTTTTTATTAACCCTGCGAAAAGAGCCTTATTTTTTGGATCATGCAAGTTGATCCTGCAAACTATTCCAAATGTTGGGAGTAGGCATGAGGCCTTGGTAGTTAACCCCTTCAAGTACAAGCCTATTTTGGCCTTCCTGACCTTGCCATTTTTGTCAATTCTGACCAGTGTCCCTTTATGAGGTTATAACTCTGGAACGCTTCAACGGATCCTAACGGAACAAAAATGTTCTTTTAGCCTCAATTCTTTCATTTTCACATGGGCAACAGAATAAAATGGATCCTTAAATTAGTTGGGCAATTTCTTCTGAGTATTTCGATACCTCATATGTGGTCATAAACCACTGTTTAGGTGCACGGCAGGACTCAGAAGGGAAGGAGCACAATTTGACTTTTGGATCAAATTTTCATTTCAAAAAGTGAAATGGCACTCCTTCTCTTCTGAGCCCTGCCGTGCACCCAGTGCTTTATGACCACATATGAGGTATCGGTGTACTCAGGAAAAATTGCACAACTAATTTTAGGATGCATTTTATCCTGTTGCCCATGTGAAAATGAAAACATTTAGGCTAAAAGGAAATTTTTGTGAAAAAAAAGTACTTTTTCATTTTTACGGATCAATTTGTGAAGCACCTGGGGGTTCAAAATGCTCACTATGCATGTAGATACGTTCTCTGGGGGTCTAGTTTCCAAAATTGGGTTACTTGTGGGGGAGCTCCAATGTTTAGGCACACAGGGGCTCACCAAACGCGACATGGTGTCCGCTAACAATTTGAGCTGATTTTCCATTCAAATTGTTAGCGGACACCACGTCGCGTTTGGAGAGCCCCTGTGTGCCTAAACATTAGAGCTCCCCCACAAGTGACCCCATTTTGGAAACTAGACCCCCCAGGGAACATATCTAGATGGGTGGTGAGCATTTTGAAGCCCCAGGTGCTTCACAAATTAATCCATAAAAATGAAAAAAGAAAATTTTTGTGGAAAAAAAAGTACTTTTTCATTTTAACGGATCAGTTTGTGAAGCACCTGGTGGTTCAAAGTGCTAATTATGCATCTAGATAAGTTCCCTGGGGAGTCTAGTTTCCAAAATGGGGTCACTTGTCGGGGAGCTCTATTGCTTGGGAACTTAGGGGCTCTCCATACATGACATGATGTCCGCTAACAATTGGAATTGTTAGCGGATACCATATTGCGTATGGATAGCCCCTGTGTGCCTAAACATTGGAGCTCCCCCACATGTGACCCCAATTTGGAAACTAGACTCCCCAAGGAACGTATCTAGATGCATAGTGAGCACTTTGAACCCCCAGGTGCTTCACAAACTGATCCATAATAAGAAAAAAAGAACATTTTTGTGGAAAAAAAAGTACTTTTTCATTTTTACGGATCAGTTTGTGAAGCACCTGGGGGTCACTTAACATAAGAGCCCCTGTGTACCTAAACATTGGAGCTTCTCCACAAGTGACCCCAATTTGAAAACTATACCCCCCAAGGAACATATCTAGATGCATAGAGAGAACTTTGAACCCCAGGTGCTTCACAAACTGATCCGTAATAAGGAAAAAATACATATTTTTTTTCACACTAATTTTCTTTTTTAATTTTTACGGATCAATTTGTAAAGCACCTGGGGGTTCAAAGTACTGACTATGCATCTAGTACGTTCCTTGGGTAGTCTAGTTTCCAAAATGGGGTCACTTGTGGGGGAGCTCCAATGTTTAGGCACACAGGGGCTCTCCATACGCGATATGGTATCCGCTAACAATTCCAATTATTAGCGGACATCATGTCATGTATGGAGAGCCCCTGTGTGCCTAAACATTGGAGCTCCCCCACAAGTGACCCAATTTTGGAAACTAGACGCCTCAAGGATTATATCTAGGGTTATAGTGAGCATTTGGAACCTAAAGCTACTTCACAGAATTTGATAACAATAGGTCGTCATATTGAATATTTTCTTTGTTTCACACAATTTCTCACTTTTAGGGCATGTGCACAAGATCCGGAAACACTGTCCTGGGCGTCTCCTCTCCTGCATTTTTTTTTAACATTTCCTTTTGAAATTTTAAAAAAAATGACGTGGAGCTTCGCCATATTTTTGATCCAGCCAGGTACAGCAGGCAGCTACGGGCTGCCACCAACCCCTTCTGCCTAGTTTTACCTGGCTGGAAACCAAAAATATAAGGAAGCCCTTTTTTTTTTTTAATTATTTCATGCAATAATTTAAAAAAAAAATGGCGTGGGGTTCGCCATATTTTTGGCCCAGCCAGGTACAACTAGGCAGCTGGGGGCTGGAATTCTCAGCGTAGGGAGTCCCAAGCTTTCTGGGCTCCCCCCGCTGTGAATTGCAGCCCGTAGCCGCCCCAGAAAATGGCACATTCATAGAAGCGCCATTTTCTGGCGCTGTATCCAGCTCTTCCAGCTGCTATGTAGCGGTGGCAGACTGGGTAATAAGGGGTTAATGCCAGCTTTTTAGCAGCTGACACTAAGCCCGAGATTCATAATGTTCGGCCAATATTAGACCAGGCCATTAGGAATCTCTAGTAAATTGCAAAGAAAACCCAACACAGAGAAAGATATTTTTATTAGAAAAAAAACACACACGCAACTTAGACCCCATCTTTATTATTCTTTGACGTCCAACGTAGTTCAGTGGGCGGTGATGTCTGACGTAGTCCAGTGGGCGGTCCCATGATGATTCTCAGTTTTATAGCATATGGGGGCATCCCCATATGCTATAGGAGTTGGTACACTGCCAGGGGGATGACAGGTCATGAACTTAGTGAGGTCATGACAGGTCACGATCCTTGGGTCCCACAGGGTCAATTGTGATTCCATGATGGGATCACAATTGAACCCTGTGTGAACCAAGGATTATGACCTGCCATAACCTCAGTAAGGTCATGGCAGGTCACGATCCTTGGTTCACACAGGGGTCAATTGTGATCCCATTATGGGATCACAATTGACCCCTGTGTGAACCAAGGATCATGACCTTCCATGACCCCAGTAAGGTCATGACCTGTCATATCCCTGGCAGACAGAGCAGTTTCTGCTCTGTCTGCGCCTGTCAGAAGGAAGAAGAGGCGCAGGGCACAGGAAGCCAGCGATCATCCCGGCGGTAAGTATGCGGGGATGACCAGGGGATGACGGGGATGACCGGGGAGTGACCCGGGGGATGGATCACCTCCCTCCCATCTGAGCTGTCAGATGGGAGGGAGATGATGATGAGGACGGCAGCTGCGGTAGCAGCGGGAGCAGGAGCGGCTGATGCGGCAGCGGCGATTACCGGAGATTACCGGAGATCGGCCGTAATCTCCAGTCATCAACGCCGGGCAGGGGGCAGGGGAGAGTGAGGGAACGGCCAGGAGGAAGAATGGAGGGGCAGAGGAGCCAGCAGAGGGACAGGGGAAGAGGCGGGGAGCAGGCGTAGGCACTTTTTCTATTACAGGCGTGGTATTTGGCGGTTTCATTTTCAATCCGCCAATCACTGCGGTTGTAGCTTCGGGGGGCAAAGCCACTTCCCCCGGGGTTTAGCACATGTCCCTACCTGCAGCTCAAGTGACAGGTCAGTGACACTCTCACTTGAGCTGCAGGAGCGTGATGAACAGATGGCTCACCCCCTGAGACATGGGTCGGGAACGCACCGACTTTCATGTCTCAAACGGTGAGACACGGGTCAGGAAGGGGTTAAGGGCAATTCAGAGCCTTGGCTGAAGAGCAGCCATGGATTGGCAGCACACAGCCCAGCCGACTCTCCAGTGCAACATTTGTGTTCACAATTGCCCTCGGTGAGGACCAAAGTAGATGCAGATTCAGCTATGCTTTGTAACAGTTTTAACTGAAGCAGTCTTATGAAACAAGGGCATTCAGCTTAAACATTACATTCTTTGGAAAAATTACTTCAACAGAATTTAGTGTAAACTGCTCTTGCCACCCTGGTACTTCTATGTTCTTACACTCTCTGTCCAATGTCATGGTGACTCTCCATAAACTCCTAGTTGGATCCAGCCCTTCTCCAACCACAGGATTACATATCAGAAAAACAAGTAGGAAAACCACTGGACAAGGTTCCTTTATGACTAGCAGTATGCTGACCTGTTCGCCAGGATCTATCTTGGAGTCCACACAACTAGTATCAGTGGAGTCAGCTAATTCCCAGTATGGTCTCTTCGCAGACAGGATAGAGTACCAATTCAGAACGGGTAGAACCCACACATTCTGGAACAATTTCGCAACTCCAGTACTCATGTTTCCAGGGTGACACAGAAGGTCTGGCCAAACTAATTGTAGAGCTTCTCATTTGGGGGACTCTCCTGCTAAAACTACTCTGCAGGCCCTTGGTATTGCCTGGGTCTTACCTCTAAGGAGTTCAATTAAAATAATTACTTACTTCTTTAAGTAAATTGGCTCAAGTATGCAATTTCATTTACCAACTTTACACATAAATGTATAACAGTTCAACAAATACGGCTATATACACAGTACCCTCCAGACTGGGGGGGCCAAACCCTGGACCCCTTACAGTCTGACCCCAACCTTAACTCACAGATTTAATCTGCAGGTTCACAGTATTTTGACACAATGTGGCTTCCGCACTGAGAGACCTGCTGGTAGGAGGAACTGAAAGTTGTTCCTCTTGAAAAACTGAGTTTTAGTCATAGGTACACGGCCTGTGCACTTCACTCAACTTCTGTGTGCTGAGGGGCAGCTGTAATCGCCATTGATTGGGCTGGCTGCCAGTCTGTGGCGGAGGCATGATTTCAGCCACTGCTTACATTGCACAGAGCAGTGACTGAAACCGTGCTGGATGCATCCCTATATCTGAGAGCACGAGGCTTCCTGTTGAAATATAGTTAATTCCCTCACAGCAGTGGAAAATAAAGCTATCCATCACTTTCAACCAGGCATCCCGGTGTTTCTGGTGTCATTTACATCTATCCTGCAGCAGCGCGGACCTGAGGTACTTTGTTCGGATATTTGATTGTTTACCGCAGTGATCTGTGGAGGTACGGTCCCTGCAGCAGCTGCATCTCTGAGCGATCAAGCTGGTTGTGTGTGACACAACCTTATCAGGTGAGCAATTCTGATTTAGACCTGTTTTAACTGATTATAAAAAGATAAGACCCTATTGCGCATTCTCAACTTTTATAGGATGACTTTTGTGGACCGCACAGTCACCAGAAAAAATGGTCTTGTGAACAGCTCCATGAGTTATAATGGATTCATGTTCTATCTGTGAAAACCACATAAGGCTGCCTTCACACTGCATAATTCAGATCTATGTGGATCCTTGAATTTTAAGGACCACATGGAACGGCACAGATCTGTGCAAACGGATGCCAACTGATGTCCACGGACCTTTTTTAATGGATCCGTCATCAGCCAGCAGAGATAGGGGTTTGAGGAGCTGTACCTTGTTTCTGAGCATGCTCAGTACAGAAAACGGATCCATCCTCCATGGAGTTCCATGTTATTTGCACTGACAGCGAAGGACCCGTGTCTGTCCGTTTGTGTCAGTGACTTTGAAGGCAGCCCAAAATTGGAGCAGTCTCAGAAACTGACACAAACGGATCAGTGACAAAACTGACCCACATATGGGACCAAACCGTGCCCATAGGGATACATGGGGGGCCAAAACTGATCTGTAGCTATCTGTTTTAAAACGGATAGACACTTATCACACAACCTGCAGTGTGAAGGCGGCCTTATCTGACTCTGACGTCTGAATGAGGCCTTAACACCAAAATAGGTTCTGTGAATATGGAGTTAAAGTAAGGCTTTTATTTTTTTTTCTCTATTGCAGCCTGTACGGGCATGTATAGCCTGCAGCCATAAACCCCAAATCAGTGTTCTTGGATGGATTATATCACATTAAAGCAGTTAAGATATTCTGGTAATTTGTCTTTATTTCCCAAAATGTGTGCAGCCCCTTTAACAGGTACAAAACAATATAATAAAATTGCATATAATGGGAAAAAAGAATGCTGTGTAGACGAGTCATCAGTAGTCAGCATTTCTTTCTTTCAAATTCATGTTTTTCCTGCCACGAGAATCTTTAATATCTCGGTGACTGATTTGCATTTTGAAATGAGTTGTTTGACCTTGGATCCACCATCTGTACATGCAACACCCCCCCAACCAACTTTACCATAAACGTTGTATATATAAATGTTTAATGAATGAGGCCCTAAAGGTTTGTGAAGAATCCAGATTTATATTCCATTAAAGCTGATCCTCGCAGCCTAATTAGCTGGTAATTTCACCCTTGCTTGTACTATAAACCGTTTTATGTTCAATAATAATAAAATCTCTGTAAACCTTGTCCCTTTATTAATAAACATTATGTGCTTCTGGGTTTTAGAAAAAATGGAATGAATTGCTTGACTTGTTATTCTGGCCTATCATATCTTAGGCGTTTTATCAAGCGTGGAAAGGAAAAGAGCTATTGATTGGAAATTTCAAGTGAAATTTGGAAAACAATACCAATTTTAAGCGAAATTGACAGTTCGTTATATTTTTTCGATTCTAACGAGAGATTACAGATCTGGATTTCGCCAAGGTCAGCAGTCTGAAAAAAGTAACTTTCTCGGTTTTTCCTTTCAAACTAAGCATTTCGTGATATTTGGCATTTCTCAAGGCGGGTGAAGCTTTGTGTGTAATGCTGACCACCTTACTGTATGGTTGTGGCATGTGCAGATGATGGAAATTAAGAATGAGTGCACTGAAAAAAAGTATGTGACATGTAAGGAATACTGCAGGCATTAAAAGCTCTTCTGTTTACAGCTCGTTTTACCATTAAGTCTTTAGAAGTTGGTCTTGTAATATCAGACACCAGGGTTTAACCCCTAAAATGCTCTTTATACTGGATCTACACTGAAACACGTGAAGCTGGATTCTTTGGAATAAACCACAGTTACATCTCATACATATGCCATACACACATTTAAAGTGAGTGTGTCATCAGAACAAGAAATATTGTTTCAATCACATCTTTATGTTAAGTGTATTTTTTCCTTATTTTTGCCAATGTTTTGTTTTTTTCTTATCACAACCTATTTTAAAAATTAAAGGGATCCTGTCACCTCCAAAACGCCTCCTAAGCTAGCAAAACATGTCCCTGCAGCATCCCATCACTAATCTCACACTTCTTTTCTCTCCTAAAAGCATCCTGTGAAAGTGCATAAAAACGTTTTAATACTCACTCATTAGTGATTATAATTAGCAGGGGCTATATTCTTTAATCACCAGGGCATGTTGTTTTGCAGCCTCGAGGATCCAGCCTCTGTCTGTGCTGCTGTGATGTGGAGCTGAAGGCAGGACTAATGATTTGCATTCTGTGAGTGATAGGGAGGGCAATGCCTGCACAAGCAGAGCAAACAGACAGAGACAGGGTGGATCCTGGAGCTGCAAATCAGCCCGTCTTGGTGACTAAAGAATATAGCCCCTGCTAATTATAATACCTAATGAGTGAGTATTAAAACGTTCAGAGGATGCTTTTAGGAGACAAAAGGGGTGTGAGATTAGTGATAGGATGCTGCAGGGACATGTTTTGCTAGCTTAGAAGGCGTTCTAGAGGTGACAGGATCCCTTTAAACAAATCTTGTAATTTACACAGTGGCACGTGAGACTTTTATTTTACTCCTATACCCTGTTGTTTTTAGATAACTCACATATACAGTGGTGTGAAAAAGTGTTTGCCCCTTCTTGATTTCTTATTCTTTTTGCATGTTTGTCACACTTAAATGTTTCAGGTCACTAAACAAATGTATATTTTAGACAAATATAACACAAGTAGACACAAAATGCAGCTTATAAAATGCAGGTCTTTATTGTTAACGGAAATATAAATCCAAGCCTAATTAAGAAATCTTTTAAATAGGACCTGCTTACAAAGTGAGGTAGACCTAAAGATCCTAAAAAGCTAGAAAACATGCTCTAATCCAAAAGAAATTCAAGGACAAATGAGAAAGAAAGTAATTGAGATTTATCAGTTTGGTAAAGGTTATAAAGCTATTTCTAAAGCTTGGTTACTCCAGCTAACCACAGTGAGAGCCATAATCCACAAAAGACAAAAAGATGGTACAGTGGTGAACCTTCCCAAGAGTCCCCAACCAACCAAAATGACCCCAACAGAGGAGCGATGACTCATCCATGAGGTCACAAAGGACCCCACAATAACATCCAAAGATTTGCAGGTAGTGATGAGCGAACTGGCTGATGTTCAGGTTTGGACTAATTGCCCGGGCTTTTCTAAATGTCTGACTTCGGGGCTGAATGTCACTTGAAATTGAGTCTGTGGTGCCCCTCAGGGTTCAGTAGCCACAGAGGTACTGCACCTCAGCCAGAGGTGTGGTACCCACTCTTGGATAAGGAGGGGGCACCACCTGTTACCCACACACCAGCATCCAACACCACACCGCTCCAGGCCAGGGGATCTGGGCGGACCCTATTTAGGGAGGGCCCCATCTCAGGCTGGAGGGGGTATTAGGTAGAGAGGTTGGGTGGAGGAAGGAGAGAAGGGTAGGACACCCAGAAGTAGAGAGAACGTGAGGGGAACGTGAGGAAAAACGTTAGTCAGTCAGTGAGTAGTGAGTTAGTGAGAGAGACATCCTGGGAACTGGAGCATAGAGGAGCTTGTCCCAGGACAAGGGAAGCGAGAGGAGAGACGCAGGAGTCGGTGAGGGGGCTCCAGAGACAGGGAAGAGGTCCTAGGGGCACGGGAAGTGAGGAATCCACCCATGGCACTTGAATCCACGCCAACCGTAGTCGGGTGGAGGGACCAGGTCGCAGAGGGGACCGGCCCCAGTCTAGCAGAAAGACTATAAGACTCAACTAGCAAACCGAAGGTTGTGATATCTACATATGCAGCAGCCACATCCACACACATTCACTAAAAAGGCAGCCGCATAGGGTCAGGGGACAGAGAAGACGTTGCCTGACAGGACCCGAGGCTGCAGGCTTGGGACACTGTGTGTGAGGTGCAGGGCAGGAGGGCAAGAGCCTAAAAAAGGGGGTTTTTGCTAGGGGCACCACAACAAATTAGTGCTCAGGGATCTGCTCCTACATGTCAGAGAGCGAATACACTATTTGAAAGAACAGACAACATGTATAAGGAATGGAGCGATCACCCGATTCAAAAAGATCAGAAAAGTGTTTTTATTTCCAAACTACAAAAAGCACACACAAAAACAAATTAAAAACAATTTAAAAAGGGCAAGTAGCCCTACTCATCAATGTGGTCCCTGCAGATGGAAAATGCCAGCCAAGGAGTAAATTACAATCTACGGTAACAGTCAAATGCCAATATCAGTTAATGCAAACCAAAAACAATAATTCTCAGAATATTCAATTGCTGGTTTTGTAAGGAACACAAATACAAAAAACATTAAACATCCAACCCCTTAGTTATAGCCACAATGTTGCAGAAAAAAAAAAAAGTGGTTTTAATATACTGTTGTCCCCACCTCTAATAAGGTCCCTATGGAAAGGGGAAGGGGAGTCAGTTAGGACAAATGGTCAGTCAAAAAGCTGTCAAGAGAAGGGGAGGAAGGAATTGAGAATCGATGAAAAATAAGCACCAGGCATCATAGATTAAGAGCCTGCAGAGAGAAAAGGTTGCAGATCAATTTGGAGAAGAAAACTGGAACTGATCAGTTACCAGTTATAAGGCATACCTAGATTGCTGGCTGGCAAACAAGCAGGGATACAAGAGCCAGCACAGTGAGACGACCCGGAAAGGTACATCAAAAGGGGGTCCCGGTAAAGTGCACTCAAATTACCAAAGAGTTGGCTGGCGCCCTGACCCGGAGAACACAGCACCTGGCTGTTTTTAATAACCTGGAGAGCTGTGAGTAAAGTGTGAAGACTTCACCCTGCTGTGTCCTCAGATTTATTTACTGCGTCACCTGCCCTGTACTACAACAGTAACCATCATCAACTTAACTTTATAACTACCCTGGGGCTCTGCTCTACCCGTGGAGAGCTGAAACATCTTTGCTGCATCACCAACTGCCCCAGTGGATCTGAACCGCAGCGTCGGCCTTCCAATTGCCAAATACCACGGGTGGCGTCACAAATTAATTCCCCATATAAACTTCCCCCCTTTTTTATGACACGGCCAGGGCCATGGAGTCAGGTCACGCCACAGTGACTTCCCCAGAAAGAACAGTTTGGTCCGGTTCCGAGTATCCCATGGTCCGGGTGGCTGGGGCGTGTCAACTTGGCGTCACAAACAGGATGTACCAACCCGGTAAACTGGGTCTTGTGTGCCTGAAAATGTGTCATAAGACTGTGTAATGGCGCCCGCCAAAAAGAAGAAGCGCCATGTGTATGCAAAAGGGAGCCTCCCATCGTGGGCCAGGTTGCAGAAAAGTACGAAAAGCCGTGCTGCAGAGACTACAGAGACTACAATGCTAAAGGACTTGTCCATCGGCCAGGGGGATCCACATGTGGCCGACAGCAAAATGGAGAGAAACCGCCCTCGAAAGGGAGAGGGCGGAAGGAGCAAAGAGAGTGTGACGGGGTGTGCTGCAGGAGAGGCAGCGAGAAAACCCGGTTGGCACCATGGTGAGCGGTGGTCCGAGAGCTATAGAGCGTGGGGTGGAAGAGGTGGACTCCCCCAGCTGACCGGAGGAAGACCTGAACCAGCTGCCCTCAGTTAACCCGGAGTTTCTGAGGGCTAAAATGAAAGGATTGAGCTGCTAGCTCCTAAAGACACAGATGACAGCAATAGGGAAATGGAGGAAGGCCCTGCTAGAAAAAGTGTCCCAGCAGTGGAATGCTTTGAGACCAGCATCCCCGACCCCAGAGGAGGAAGAAGAATCTGGCACTGGAGAGGCAACAGATGCAGATACTGACATTGCCCCGGTGGCCGAGGAAACCCTGCTTGGGCCCTTAAAATCCCCAACAGCCCACAAATCTGGCTAGGTGTTAAAAAAGTCAGACTGGGACTACATAGTAGACACAAGGGATAGACTGGCGGTTTCACTACAGCCCAAACCCATGCCTAGTGAGGTGCACGGGAAGAAAGTGGTCTTCTAGTGGGAGAATCCAGGAGATTAACTGATGAGGTTCCCTGGGGAGGCCCAAGCGGGAGAGGCCCGGGTAGAGACCTTCAGTTTGGAAGACAATTGCCGATAGCGGGCGGCTAAGGGGGAGGTGGAGGAGAAAGAGCTATGGAGGAAAAGAATCTAAAGGCAAAAAGCCAAGCTCGCAAAGCAAGGGCCGCTGACCAGGGTCTGCAGAAGCAGGGCACTGTGGTCACATTTTACTTGGAGAGAGGCTGGGGTTGTAACAAGGCACCTAGGATGGTCCAAGAACTATTTATGACCCGGCAGGACGTAGAATCTAACCTGCTGAAGGGGCACCCCGAGCGTGACTTGTACCCTGGGGATCTTGTAACTTTCACCTGGCATGCAGGAGAGCGGGGGTGGTGCGCCCTCAATGTGAGAAGAGTACATGAGTACATTTTGTCCCTCATGCCAGTGGTTGCAGCACCAGAAAGGTGACCAGTGGCTTCAACTCCGGTCACTGCACCATGTCCAGTAGTCTCAGCACCGGCTGCAATAACGCACCGACAGACTCCAGTTGCTGTACCAGTCCCTGCAGCTTGAACCAAGATTACAGTGTGGATACAGGCAACTCAGACCGCAGCTGCAGGACCTGCTCAGTTTTTATCAACAGGTGTGATGTATGAAAGAGAACTTCCCCAACCAGGGGGTTGAAGGCCTAAAGAACTGCCTAGCAAGTAGAGAGTGGCAGCATGAGTATATATAGTTAATTAACCTGGTTAGGTATGAAACCAGATTAGAATGTGTTAAATGTAGTTAGTCAGTTAGGTGTGTGAATCTGGTTATGTGTAATGGACAATGAGATTATGGAACAGTGACATAATCTGGACAAATTGTAAATAGTTAGCACTTAATGTGCTCCTTGTTGGTTTTACAGCCAACATTGTGGGTACTACCTGGACACCTGGTGCCAGTAAATTGAACAAAGAACAAAAACCGTCTGACGTGGCCTAAAAGTGATCCGACAAGCAGACTAGCTATGCCCTGTAGCCACACCCAGGGCCAACGTTGGGGGGTTGAGATGGGTCCCCCATATTGCACTTAGGACGGTGAGAAGGACATCCCGGTAGGGGATCTCACTGGACCCTATTGAACTTAATTGAGAAAGTTTTTATTTAGAGTAATGCTATGTTTTATATTCCCAGTATTTATATGCAACATTCAAGTGAAGAGTACCTCCCATAAAGGGAAGAAAGAGTTTAACTGTTATATTCATTGAAATTAATTTCAGAAAAATGTTGCATGTTTTAACACCTGTTTTACTCTGTTCCAGCCCGTGGATGTGCTGTGTTTTACGTGGGGGAATGTGGCACTTCTGAGGGTCCAGTTGCCACAGAAATACTGCACCTCAGCCAGAGGTGTGGTACCCCACTTTTGGGTAAGGAGGGAGCACCACCTGTTACCCACACAGGAAGAGGAGAATCAACCCATGGCGCCCGAGTCCATGCCAACCGTAGCCGGGTGGAGGGACCAGGTCACAGAGGGGACCGGCTCCAGACTAGCGGAGAGACTGTAAGACTCAACTAGCAAACCAGAGGCTGTGGTATCTTCATGTCCAGCAGCCACATCCACACACATTCACGAAAAAGGTAGTCGCATAGGGCCAGGGGACAGAGAGGACGTTGCCTGACAGGGCCCGAGGCTGCTGGCTTGGGACACTGTGTGTGAGGCGCAGGGCAGGAGGGCAAGAGCCAGCTCAGTGAGACGACTCGGAAGGGTATAGCAGAAGGGGGTCCCAGTAAAGTGCACCCAAGTTACCCGAGAGTTGGCTGGCGGCCTGACCCGGAGAACACAGCACTCACCTGGAGAACTGTGGGAACTGTGAGTAAGGTGTGAAGACTGTATTCTGCTGTGTCCTCAGATTTATTTACTGCGTCATCTGCCCTATACTACAACAGTAACCATAATCAACTTAACTTTATAACTACCCTGGGGTCGCGCTCTATCTGTGGAGAGCTGAAACATCTTCGCTGCGTCACCAACCTCCCCAGTGGATCTGAACCGCAGTGTCGGCCATCCAATTGCCGAATACCATGGGTGGCGTCACAAATTAATTCCCCTAATTCCCCATATATAGTTCCCCCATTGGCCAGGGCCACGGAGTTGGGTAACGCCACCGTGACTTACCCAGAAAAAACTGTTCGGTCTGGTTTCGAGTACCCCACAGCCCTGGCGGGGCGTGTAATGTTCAAATCTCGAACTTTAAAGTTATGACATGGAGGTGGGGGGCTGTAAGAAGGAAGGAAAATAGTTACTAAACAACAGCATCTTACTTGCCGGCGTCCCACCATTCGTACTTTAAGGCCACTCATTTACTTCCTTGATATTCACTGCAGAGGAACCCAACCGCCAATCACAGATGTTATCACAGAGAATGGGCATCTGTGATTGGCTGTTGGAGTAATCTGGAAACTGCCAGCTGCTAGAATTTATGGGCTGGTTTCAGGTTATTCCAGCAGCCCATCACAGATCCTATCCTCTGTGACAGCGTCTGTGATTGGCTGTTGGGCCCCCCATCCATTGACTGACATCATAGTACTGTAAAAATAAATGATTTTAAAAAATTTGTATAGAGCTTCATTGTATTTTTGATTCTCAGCACATACCGTATATACTCGTGTATAAGCTGAGTTTTTCAGCCCAAAATTTGGGCTGAAAAGTCTCCCCCTCGGCTTATACACAGGTCAACACGGTAGTCTCTGCGTGGTGGGGGCTGTGGAGGCTGGAGGAGGCGGGGGGAGGCTGCTGTATGAGCGGCCCCGTCACGTGGGGCCGCTCATTATATATGCACTGCTTCCCCCTGTCAATCAGCGGCAGGGGGAAGTTCATATATGCCCCCCAAACGCTGCCACTCTCCCCCTTGTAAGGCCCCCCCCCCCCGCTGCTGTAAGGTTCCCCCCCCGCTGGTTATATTACCATCCCGGTGTTATGATCAGCGCCGCTCCTCGGTGCTGCTTCTTCATCCTCCCGTCCTCGCTGCATCCGGGATCTCCGGCCGTCGCAGGCATATGACGTCATCGCGCGACGGCCGGAGATCCCGGATACAGCGAGGACGGGAGGATGAAGAAGCATCACCGAGGAGCGGCGCTGATCAGAACACCGGGATGGTAAGAGAAGCAGTGGTGGGGGGGGGCGTAAGGGGGCGAGTGCCAGCATTTTGGGGCTGCTGGGTACCCCCTGGGGGCTGCTGGGTACCCCCAGGGGGCTGTTGGTACCCCCAGGGGGCTGCTGGGTACCCCCTGGGGGCTGTTGGTACCCCCAGGGGGCTGTTGGTACCCCCAGGGGGCTGCTGGGTACCCCCATGGGGCTGTTGGTACCCCCTGGGGGCCGCTGTATAACCCCTGGGGGGTGCTGTATAACCCCTGGGGGGTGCTGTATAACCCCTGGGGGCTGCTGTATAACCCCTGGGGGCTGCTGTATATACTGCTGAGGCCTGTATACCACTGGGGCTGCTGTATATACCACTGGGGCTGCTGTATATACCACTGGGGCTGCTGTATATACTGGTGGGGTCTGTATATACCACTGGGGAGGCTGCTGTATACCACTGGGGTTGCTGTATATACTACTGGAGCCTGTATATGCCACTGGGGAGGCTGCTGTATACTACCATTGGGGGGCCTGTATACCACACTGCTGGGGGCTGTACACCTGTGCTGGGGTCCACCCTCGGCTTATACACGAGTCAATAGGTTTTCCCAGGTTTTGGGGGCAAAAGTAGGGGGGTCGGCTTATACACGGGTCGGCTTATACACGAGTATATACGGTATAAAGTGGACAGCTACAGGCTGCCACCTCCAGCTGTCTGGCTTTATCTTGTCTGGCAATCAAAATACAGGGAAGCCCATTATTTTTTTTTAATTATTTAAATAAATAATAAAAAAAGTGAATGGGCTTTGTCTTATATTTGATTGCCAGCCAAGGTAAAATCCAGGCAGCTGGGGGCTGGGATTCTCAGTGTGGTAACATCCAAGCGTTATGGGCCCCCACATTGAAAATCATAGCTTAGTATAAGGGAAGGGAAAGGGGGTATTTTGCTCACCACGGCTTCCAGAGGCTGTTAGTGCTCGAAGTAATGGCTGGTTCTCATTCACTTGAACAAATATTGAAGGAACTCCGGCACCAGACTTGTTGCAGTTAAAATTCCAGATCTTTATTCAAACATCCTTAAAAGCATTAGTGGGGTACGCAGCCCCCTACCTCCACGCCTGACGCGTTTCGGATACAAAATCCTTAGTCTTAGGCATGCTTGCAAATGTGAACATCACATATTTATAGAGAAAATAAAAGCATTCATACCACCCCCTATCACATCTGCCATCATTCACCATTAATTAAGATCTGGATAAGTTGCTTTTCAGCAGTCTTTTCATTTTAACTATATCAATACTGGACTAAAAACTGCTAACTTGATATAAACAGATAAATATATTGCACTAGTAGATATAATATAAATCACTTTTGTAAAAATTCATACAATATTACAAAAATATATGAATCACATTGAGTGATAAGGTTCCCCAAATAACTCGTTTTTACAGAGTATGCCAAAAAATTGGAGAAACATACCCACTCACATGAAACACAATTTCTTTATACCCATGCAATACATCATTTTTACTCTTTGGATACAGCTTATTACATCTCAGGTAAGCTCACTGAACATGTCTCAGTTGACTCCTTTCTCACCACATCTACTATTGTTATTCTGCAAAGGACAACCAAGGATAGTGTTACTATTGGTTTCTATATAGCTCTCCCCTATATATTATATTCACCTTAGGAGCATGAAATTGCGTCCCTATAAACATCTAATAAAAATACATTAGATCCGTGCGGAAATTTAAACCTTCGGGGAAGCGAGCATTCAGCGCTAAAATCCAGCGCGCTTCCTGACATAACACTGCTTGCTCCCAGTCTCCGCCCCTTACTGGCCTGGGCACCCTATGTATGCCCTTCACTAGAAGGGACTCCATAGCCCCTCCATGGACTTCTAAAAAATGTTTAGATAGTCCTGAAATATTACGACGGCTCGATGCATTATTGGGGTTCGCAGCTGTAACATGTTCACTGATGCGCTTTTTTAGGGACCGCGTAGTGCACCCCACGTAGTATTTCTGGCAGCTTGTACATGTTGCCATATACACTACGTGATGCGTATTGCAATTTATATACGCTCTGATTTTATAGCTCTTCCCAGTTACTGAATTAACAAAACTATCAGTCCTGTCTATATGGCGGCATAGATTGCATTTATTCCCTCCACATCTATATGATCCTACATGCTTCAACCAAGTGGGGGTTCTCGGCTCACTTAAGAACATGCTAGGTGAAAGCATGTTCCCCAAGGTCCTAGACCTCCTAGGCACACACCTGTACCCTTCGCTCAAGATTTTAGATAACTTTTCGTCCTGATATAACATGGGCACATGTTTTTTGATAATAGCCACAATGTCATAATAATCCTGACTAAAGTTAGTAGAGAAAGTTGGAATGGTAGATTTTTTACTTTTTTGACTATTTTGTCGGGAAATGTTATTTACATGGGATTCTTCTTCTACATTATCAAGTAGGGACTCCCTTGTTCTTTTCTTTACCATATTGTGCGCTCGCTCAATCATCCAGGTCTTATATCCCCGATTTTTTAGGCGTCGACTTATTCTCTGGTTTTCCATATCCAGAGAAAAAGAAGTTGAGCATGACCTCTTTGCCCGTACAAATTCTCCTACTGGGAGATTTCGCACCACATGATGTGGGTGACAGCTTTCCGCATGCAGCAGCGAATTACCGCTAATGCTTTTGCGGTACAGCTCTGTGTGTATGATACCTGATGGAAAATGTCCCTCCAACACCACATCCAAATATACGGCTCTGCTCCCATGTACTTCATGCGTAAATTTCAAATTCCGGGTATTGTTGTTATTTTTATGAGATTTTTAGTCCAGTATTGATATAGTTAAAATGAAAAGACTGCTGAAAAGCAACTTATCCAGATCTTAATTAATGGTGAATGATGGCACATGTGATAGGGGGTGGTATGAATGCTTTTATTTTCTCTATAAATATGTGATGTTCACATTTGCAAGCATGCCTAAGACTAAGGATTTTGTATCCGAAATGCGTTAGGCGTGGAGGTAGGGGGCTGCGTACCCCACTAATGCTTTTAAGGATGTTTGAATAAAGATCTGGAATTTTAACTGCAACAAGTCTGGTGCCGGAGTTCCTTCAATATTTGTTCAATTGAAAATCATAGCCTGCAGCCGTCCCTGAAAATGGCGCATTCTTTTGAAGCTCCTTTTCAGGTGCTTTACTTGGCTCTTCCAGGGGCCCTGGTGGCGGTGACATGCTGAGTGATAAAGGGGTTAATGCCATCTTTGTATTGGCAGTTGGCACTAAGTCTAAAATTCATAGTGTCAGGCCAATAATAAACCTGCCCATTATGAATTTCTAATAAACAGTAAATAATGCTTTTCTCGCTGGAATTTGGGTGCCATGATGCTGTTTATGGGGTCACTCAAGTTCACTATTGATGCATCTCTGCTGTAAACTTAGATAACCTTTCTCACAGCACCCAGTTGTCAGTGTCAGCCTGCTAGTCGCTGTGTCCAGTCGTGTGTCTTCTCACAGAGATGTAGCAGAACTGAACATGTTGTCCTGTGGATTTATCATTGGAGTGTTTGTTTTTGAGTAATTAAAGATGGGAACCAGGGATGTGTTTTGTGGTTTATTCCATATAAAATGTTTTTTTCTCGGTGTGGAGTTATTTTACTGTTTACTATAAATTCATAGTAGCCGCGTCTAATATTGGCCTGACACTAAGATTTTCAGGCTTAGTGCCAGCTGTCAATACAAAGCTGACATTAACCCCTTTATTACCCAGTGTACCATCACTACCAGAAAAAAAGCAGCATCAGAAAACTTACCATCCATGCCAAAAACAGAAACCAAATGCACTTACAGGACACAGTCAGAGCCCAATTGTGGAGCAAGCCCAGCTGCTGGCTGATGACTCGCCTCTACCAGCAAATGTGGGAGGCGAGCTGCCATGCATACACTAGGCCTGCATAGAGCACCATTCACACTGATACATATGATGCAGAGTGTCTGAAAGCTACCCAACCGCTCTGCTGCCTGAGCATTGGGCCGCACAGTACAATGCTTCTGCACCACTGGATGAATGGCGCCCCTATGGGCCCAACTGCACCCTGGATGGATAAAAAAGTGCAAAAGTTTTTTATATGATAAATAAAAAACCTTTATAGATGGGATTTTGGTTCATGTGTTGGCCCAAGACATTTAAGCTGGTGACCCACGATCAAGGGATCCCATGCTCACCAGTCCTAACTAAATTGTACAAAAACTACCAGACACTCTGCATCATATGTATCAGTGTGAATGGTGCTCTATGCAGGCCTAGTGTATGCATGGCAGCTCGCCTCCCACATTTGCTGGTAGAGGCGAGTCATCAGCCAGCAGCTGGGCTTGCTCCACAATTGGGCTCTGACTGTGTCCTGTAAGTGCATTTGGTTTCTGTTTTTGGCATGGATGGTAAGTTTTCTGATGCTGCTTTTTTTCTGGTAGTTTTTGTACAATTTAGTTAGGACTGGTGAGCATGGGATCCCTTGATCGTGGGTCACCAGCTTAAATGTCTTGGGCCAACACATGAACCAAAATCCCATCTATAAAGGTTTTTTATTTATCATATAAAAAACTTTTGCACTTTTTTATCCATCCAGGGTGCAGTTGGGCCCATAGGGGCGCCATTCATCCAGTGGTGCAGAAGCATTGTACTGTGCGGCCCAATGCTCAGGCAGCAGAGCGGTTGGGTAGCTTTCAGACACTCTGCATCATATGTATCAGTGTGAATGGTGCTTTATGCAGGCCTAGTGTATGCATGGCAGCTCGCCTCCCACATTTGCTGGTAGAGGCGAGTCATCAGCCAGCAGCTGGGCTTGCTCCACAATTGGGCTCTGACTGTGTCCTGTAAGTGCATTTGGTTTCTGTTTTTGGCATGGATGGTAAGTTTTCTGATGCTGCTTTTTTTCTGGTAGTTTTTGTACAATTTAGTTAGGACTGGTGAGCATGGGATCCCTTGATCGTGGGTCACCAGCTTAAATGTCTTGGGCCAACACATGAACCAAAATCCCATCTATAAAGGTTTTTTATTTATCATATAAAAAACTTTTGCACTTTTTTATCCATCCAGGGTGCAGTTGGGCCCATAGGGGCGCCATTCATCCAGTGGTGCAGAAGCATTGTACTGTGCGGCCCAATGCTCAGGCAGCAGAGCGGTTGGGTAGCTTTCAGACACTCTGCATCATATGTATCAGTGTGAATGGTGCTCTATGCAGGCCTAGTGTATGCATGGCAGCTCGCCTCCCACATTTGCTGGTAGAGGCGAGTCATCAGCCAGCAGCTGGGCTTGCTCCACAATTGGGCTCTGACTGTGTCCTGTAAGTGCATTTGGTTTCTGTTTTTGGCATGGATGGTAAGTTTTCTGATGCTGCTTTTTTTCTGGTAGTTTTTGTACAATTTAGTTAGGACTGGTGAGCATGGGATCCCTTGATCGTGGGTCACCAGCTTAAATGTCTTGGGCCAACACATGAACCAAAATCCCATCTATAAAGGTTTTTTATTTATCATATAAAAAACTTTTGCACTTTTTTATCCATCCAGGGTGCAGTTGGGCCCATAGGGGCGCCATTCATCCAGTGGTGCAGAAGCATTGTACTGTGCGGCCCAATGCTCAGGCAGCAGAGCGGTTGGGTAGCTTTCAGACACTCTGCATCATATGTATCAGTGTGAATGGTGCTCTATGCAGGCCTAGTGTATGCATGGCAGCTCGCCTCCCACATTTGCTGGTAGAGGCGAGTCATCAGCCAGCAGCTGGGCTTGCTCCACAATTGGGCTCTGACTGTGTCCTGTAAGTGCATTTGGTTTCTGTTTTTGGCATGGATGGTAAGTTTTCTGATGCTGTTTTTTTTCTGGTAGTTTTTGTACAATTTAGTTAGGACTGGTGAGCATGGGATCCCTTGATCGTGGGTCACCAGCTTAAATGTCTTGGGCCAACACATGAACCAAAATCCCATCTATAAAGGTTTTTTATTTATCATATAAAAAACTTTTGCACTTTTTTATCCATCCAGGGTGCAGTTGGGCCCATAGGGGCGCCATTCATCCAGTGGTGCAGAAGCATTGTACTGTGCGGCCAATGCTCAGGCAGCAGAGCGGTTGGGTAGCTTTCAGACACTCTGCATCATATGTATCAGTGTGAATGGTGCTCTATTCAGGCCTAGTGTATGCATGGCAGCTCGCCTCCCACATTTGCTGGTAGAGGCGAGTCATCAGCCAGCAGCTGGGCTTGCTCCACAATTGGGCTCTGGCTGTGTCCTGTAAGTGCATTTGGTTTCTGTTTTTGGCATGGATGGTAAGTTTTCTGATGCTGCTTTTTTTCTGGTAGTTTTTGTACAATTTAGTTAGGACTGGTGAGCATGGGATCCCTTGATCGTGGGTCACCAGCTTAAATGTCTTGGGCCAACACATGAACCAAAATCCCATCTATAAAGGTTTTTTATTTATCATATAAAAAACTTTTGCACTTTTTTATCCATCCAGGGTGCAGTTGGGCCCATAGGGGCGCCATTCATCCAGTGGTGCAGAAGCATTGTACTGTGCGGCCCAATGCTCAGGCAGCAGAGCGGTTGGGTAGCTTTCAGACACTCTGCATCATATGTATCAGTGTGAATGGTGCTCTATGCAGGCCTAGTGTATGCATGGCAGCTCGCCTCCCACATTTGCTGGTAGAGGCGAGTCATCAGCCAGCAGCTGGGCTTGCTCCACAATTGGGCTCTGACTGTGTCCTGTAAGTGCATTTGGTTTCTGTTTTTGGCATGGATGGTAAGTTCCCAGTGTACCATCACCAGGGCTGCAGGAAGAGCAGTTTAAGTGCTTGAAAACGGCACTATGAAAGAATGCCATTTTCAGGGGTAGGTGCGGACTGTGATTTTCAGTGCGGGGGGTCCAGAATGCTTGAGGCTTACCACGATGAGACTCTAGCCCCCAGCTGTCTGGGTTTTACCTTAGATGGCTTTCAAAAATAGAGCAAATCCCACACATTTATTTAATTACATGTTGAAATAATTAAAAATTAATAATGGGCTTCCCTTATTTTGATTGCCAGCCGAGCTAAAGACAGGCAGCTCTCTCTGTGCTGAGAATCAAAAATACAGCAAAGCTCTACGCAAATTTGTTTTAATTATTTATTTATTTTTACAGTACTATGATGTCAGTCAATGGATGCTGCTTGGCACTGTCACAGAGAATGGGTGTATGTGATTGGCTGCTGGAGTAAATTGAAACCAGTCCATACATTATAGCATCTAGAATGTATGGGCAGTTTGCTGATTACTCCAGCAGCTAATCACAGATGCCCATTCTCTGTGACAACATCAGTGATTGGCTGTTGGGTCCCTCTGCATTGAATATCCAGGAAGTTAATGAGTGACCTGGAAGTACAAGTGGCGGGTCGTGGTAAGTATAATGCTCCCGTTTAATAACAATTTTCTTTATTTTTACAGCTCCCCCTGCCACCGAACTGAACCCGAACTGTAACACTGATTTTCCGGGGAATTCTGTGTTTTGGATCTGTGACCAAACACTAGGTGTTCGGTACAGACCCCGAACTTTACAATTAGGGTTTGCCCATCACTAATTTCAGGCCTCACTTGCCTGAGTTAAGGTCAGTGTTCACAACTCCACCATAAGAAAAAGCCTGCACTGAGACCTGCACTGCTGCCAGGTTGAAATATCTTTACTGATGCTGCTCACTATGTACAGAGAGGTGACTAAAATCACGCCAGCCACTCCCTTATGACTGAAAGCCTGAGGCTGCCAGGAGTAATAAAGTTCATTTCCTCTGACAGCAGGGCTCTTAGTGTGGTGACCGCATGGTGTCAGAATGCTATTACCCTGCAGACAAACCTTATATCTTCAGGTAATATGGTCTTTTTCAACGACAGGTTCCATTGAAGAGAGGGGAGTAGAGGCAGCTTTGACATTACCTGCTTTGTTAATCCTGCATTATCTGCTGTGTGTAGTGATTTTACCTGTCTTGTAATCTTGCATTTGTTAATAATGAGCCTGAAGAAAACTCTTCCTTAGTGAACAGAAAATATTAATAAAAAATATCTTTTGTGGCCCATGTGAATATTGCAAGATTTCTTATTTTGCTTTTTATTGAAGATCATGCATTTTTTATTATTTTTTAAATACATTTAACATATCATTTTGTTTAATAAGATTTTTTGGATGATGCCTTCCCTTTAAAGAGGACCTGTCACCCCCCTGGTGCTATGCTAACTGAATGCAGCACTGAATGCAGCGTGTCGGATGCATTCAGGGAAGGGGCCCCCGTGTTTCTAGCCCCCCTGTAAGTTGTTAAAAAAGACTTTATGAAGTGTACAGATAAGGAGTTCGGAGGGACTTACTCAGTAATGAGTCATCGCTGTTGTATAGTGTCCTCCCCGCCTCCAGCTCCCTCTGTGCCACCTCCAGCCCTCTCTTGTTCAGCCTCCTGTATGTGTCATCGATGTCGCTGGTATCCTCCCTGCCTCCAGCCCTCTCTGTGCCACCTCCAGTCCTCTCTTGTTCAGCCTCCTGTATGTGTCATCGGTGTCGCTGGTATCCTCCCTGCCTCCAGCCCTCTCTGTGCCACCTCCAGCCCTCAGTGATGACACATACAGGAGTCTGAACAAGAGAGGGCTGGAGATGGCACAGAGAGGGCTGGAGGTGGGGAGGACACTATACAACAGTGATGACTCATTACTGAGGAAGTCCCTCCAGACTCCTTATCTGTGCACTTTATAAAGTCTTTTTAACAGATTACAGGGGGGCTAGAGACATGGGGGACCCCTTCCCTGAATACAGCAGACACGCTGCATTCAGTGCTGTATTCAGTTAGCATAGCACCAGGGGGGTGACAGGTCCTCTTTAAGAAGGGCCATGTATTAAGAGTATTTAAGGTGTAAGTATATCTTTTCATCAATTTCTAAGTTCTTCAATATATAAAAGTAAAAAATAAAACAACTTTGTAAATAGTCTTGAATAAGAAAACCTCTTAACTCTGTGTATATAGCTTCTATGCCTCCATGTCTACAAATTACAAACAAACCCTGTGTACTATGATGCTTCTTTCCATTTACCTGCTGCTTCTTTCTTACATATTGTGTGCACCATTTTTACTGTGGAAAAAGATGTAAGTATTTATATAGGTAATGTTTGTGAAGCAATAATAAAATTTTAGTCACTTTTCATCTATGAAATTAGATTGTAGGACAGCACATAATAAAGACAGAACATATTTTTGCAAAATGTACAGATCTGTATGTAATAAACTACTTACCGTATATACTCGTGTATAAGCCGACCTGTGTATAAGCCGACCCCCCTACTTTTGCCCCCAAAACCTGGGAAAATCTATTGACTCGCGTTATAAGCCGAGGGTGGACCCCAGCACAGGTATACAGCCCCCAGCAGTGGTATACAGGCCCCAGCAGTATGATATACAGCAGGCCCCAGTGGTATATACAGCAGCCCCAGTGGTATTGCAGCCCCTATATACAGCAGCCCCAGTGGTATTGCAGCCCCAGTGGTGTATACAGCAGCCCCAATATACAGCAGCCCCAGTGGTATTGCAGCCCCAGTGGTATTGCAGCCCCTATATACAGCATCCCCAGTGGTATTGCAGCCCCAGTGGTATTGCAGCCCCTATATACAGCAGCCCCAGTGGTATTGCAGCCCCAGTAATGCAGGGCCCCTATATACAGCAGCCCCAGTGGTATTGCAGCCCCAGTGGTATTGCAGCCCCTATATACAGCAGCCCCAGTGGTATTGCAGCCCCAGTAATGCAGGGCCCCTATATACAGCAGCCCCAGTGGTATTGCAGCCCCAGTGGTATTGCAGCCCCTATATACAGCAGCCCCAGTGGTATTGCAGCCCCAGTAATGCAGGGCCCCTATATACAGCAGCCCCAGTGGTATTGCAGCCCCAGTAATGCAGGGCCCCTATATACAGCAGCCCCAGTGGTAGTATACAGGCAGCCCCAGTAATGCAGGGCCCCCCCCCCTCATGCTCCGGTCACCTGTAAAGCAAGTTATACTTATCAGTGCCCGCTGCCGTCCGCGCCCGCATCTGCCGACATCCCGATCCTCCGTCTTCATGCGACTTCTTCCTGTTTCCTGTGCGCGTCGCCGGTAATGACGTCATTGCCTGCGACGCGCACAGAAGCAGGAAGAAGATGCATGAAGATGGAGGATCGCGATGTCGGCAGATGCGGGCGCGGACGGCAGCGGGCACTGATAAGTATAACTTGCTTTACAGGTGACCGGAGCATGAGGGGGGGGGCCCTGCATTACTGGGATGCGGGGGCTGCTTTATACCGCTGTATACAGCAGCCCCCGCACTGACTCGCGTATAAGCCGAGGGGGGTACTTTTCAGCCCAATTTTTGGGCTGAAAAACTCGGCTTATACGCGAGTATATACGGTATAGGGTAATTATGAAGAGCAGCCTAAAGACACAACTCCAGAGAACTCCATAAGACACACCGCTTTGTTAAAAAACATAAAAATGTGCTCTAAATAAAAAGGCATATATCATATACCATACCATATACCATCCCGTATGGCTGATTTAGAAAAAAAACAACAAAATACTTTGGGGAGAAGTGGGATTAAAATTAAACAAAACAGTGGCCACTTGTCACATAGTGACTGGTCCTCTTTAATGATGGAACAACTTAAAAATGTTAACAGCTAAAGATATACTTTATTTCCAAAAAATAGTGACATTCACAGCTGTTGGGCTGCTGGCGCCAGGGGCCCTTGGTAGTCAATGGTGAGGCAGGGCCGAGGCCGCATCACAGCTCCGGCATGGCTGAGCCTGCCCCGGCCAGCTCGCCAGTGCAACAATTAAGCTCCGAAACTTCCTCATGGAGGGCAAAATTATTTAAAGACAACCCATCACCATGAAAATGCAGTCCAATCTGCAGGCACTATGTTATAGAGCAGGGGAACTGAGTAGATTGATAGTTTGGTGAGAAAAGATTCAGTATAACCTGTAATTTCATCATTTAAACCTCTGCTCTTTCTGTAATTTTGGGTCCAGAGGGCGGTCCTATCAATGACTGATAGCTATCCTTGTATAAGTGTGCATACAGAAACAGCTATCACTAACTGATAGGACCACCCACTGGACCTAAAATCCCAGAAAGAGCAGAGATTTAAATGATGAAATCACAGGTTATACTGAATTTTTTCTCACAAAAATATGTATCAATCTACTCAGCTCCCCCTGCTCTATAACATGGTGCCTGCAGATTGCACTGCATTTTTTGGTGACAGGTTCCCTTTAAGAGTAATTTAGGGTCTTTAGAGGTTTACTAGAACAGTCTCATGAAACACGGGTAAAATGCTTGAATGTTGCATGAAAAAGTAATTCTTAATTGTATAATTAGTAGCAGGCTGTTCCACTTGTCTGGATACCTCCTGGCTCCCAATATCCAACATCACCGATACAAAGTGGTGACCCATTTGTCCGTGTCTCTGCCAGGAACCCACTAAACCGACAGAGGGAATAACCGCTTTCTGGGCACTTTTCCAGAGGCAAGAGTTGAATGCCAACAACAGAAGGGCAAGCTAACGTCACTTTGCCCCCATGGTCCGAATCCTAGACATGAAATCCGGAATGACCACAGGGTCCAGTCCAATTGACTGCTGTAACCGGTCATGTGACTGTGACGCAACCACAGGTCCTGTAAGGATCGGAAGATAGCTGGAGGCACCGGGGGACTCGTGGACGGGTGAGAATAAAATTTTTTTATTTTGTAAGGTGGAGAGAAGAGGGGAGAAGAGGGAGAGTCTGAGGGAGCAGGGAGAGGAGCAGTTAGAGAGATGACAGGAGGGAGAGAGGAGCGGGGAGCGAGGTAACAGGAGGGAGAGACGAGGGGGAGCAAGGTGACAGGAGGAGCAGGGAAAGGAGGAGAGAGGGAGAGGATCCAAACTGATCCTGCAAAATATCGGAATTGGATGCCTGTTTGGCATCTGATTGCAGGCATCAGTTTGGATCTGTTCCTGTCCGTGGGGTCCTACAAAAAGTAGGATCCCATGTACAGGAAAAATATCGCTATGTAAAAGCAGCCTTATGGCACAAAAAAACAGATCCATTTTTTAGAGCATTGTTTATGGAAAAAATGGCAAAGTCCAAAAAACGCAGAGCTGCACAGGAGGGTCAAAAAGCACCCTAAAAAAAATGGATCAGTTATTGAAAACAGGGGAAAAAACTGATGGCCATGTGTGACCCTAGCCTTAAGTAGGTAGCTGTACTTCAGTGTTCTTTTGAATTCTACCGCCACACAGTGCAGAAAACACTTTTGTATTGCATCTGCCTGAAACTACATACCAAAACTATTGAGGCTACTAGCACAGTTTAACTAGGTAGCTGTACTTTAGTGTTCTGTTGAAAAGTACCGCCACACAATCCAGAAAACTGTATTGTATTGCATCTACCCAAAACTACTTAACAAAACTATTGAGGCTATTAGCACAGTTTGACTAGGAAGCTGTACTTCATTATTCATTTGAAATCTACTGCCACACAGGAATGAAACACTTTTGTATTGAATCTGCCCAAACCTACTTATCAAAGTCGATTTAGCGTAGCACCACTGTTTGGCATCTCAGCTCTGATAGTTTTACATCCATAGTTTTTTGTACCAACAACAACAGAGTTGCCAGTTAATTACCCTCAAATATGAGTGGTAAAAGGTCTGCTGATGGTGGAAAGGGGAATAGGCGTGTTGCAAAGGGTAAAAATATTTATGTCCATGGGGTAGGTGCTAAAGTAACAGAAACATCTGATAAAAAATCAGGCAGGTTAGTGACTTGTTTGGGCCTACTGGAATGGATAAACTGAAAGCTCATGCAAGCGCTCCCATCAATGTTATGCCCCACCACACACAGGTGGGACGACTATAAGTTTTGTGGAGTATTACTGGAAAAACTAGTCAGGTAGGCCTAGTGAACAGGGAAGATTGACCAAACAATGCTTTAAAGGGCCCAAAAAATGTTCATGCCTATATAGCACATTTGAAAAACCTGGTTTATCACTGCTCCAAAAATGTGGATGTGAATACAGCAAATTTGTTAATCACAAATTCGATAGACAAAAGGTTGAGTATTCAGAAACAAGGGCAGGAGTGTCAGGGACAGGTATTGAGCTCAGAGGGCCCTACTCAACTCAAGCATCAAACAGCATGGAGACTGAAACAACAGTCTCAATTTTTCAAAAAAATTAGGCACAGCCACCACTTAAGTGGCATCAATTGCTCCAGAGTGGAAATATTGAAATGGGGAGTTTAATGCAGCACATTGAAAAGTAAACAAAGGTTTAGTCTCCCCGGGCTGATATAGGGGTGGAAAGGTCCTTGTGGATACATGACTTGTTCATCTTGATAAACCTTAGTCTGTCTACACTGTCACTGGACAGCCGCGTGTGTTTATCCATCAGGACACTACCAGCAGTGCTGAAGACATGTTCAGAGAGAACGCTGGCTGTGGGGCACGATAAAATCTCCAAGACATGAGTGGCGAGCTCAGGCCATTTTTCCAGTTTTGAAGCCCAAAATGCACAAAGGTCCAGTTCCACAGTCATGGCATTGATATTCAGCTGTAGATACTCCTGTACCATCCTCTCTACGCATTCACTACGTGTCAGACTTGTTCTCTCTTCTGGCGTTGCAAAGGATGGTCTATAAAAAAGGTGAAACGATTCTACAAAATTGGTGTTACCACAAACCCTGTTACTGTTAATGTTTGAGTGATGATGATTCGACGTTCTCTGTGTTGGAAAGGTAGAACTGCGATATTCACTATGGACATCACTGGTGTTTTGATGAAAAGCAGATCTAAGATTGTCTAAAACAGGGGTGGGGAAACCTTTTCTGCCGGGGGCCATTTGGAAATCTCTACCAGCCTTCGAGGGCAACACAAAATTAGTAACTTAAAAATTACCCAGCTCTATTTGGTTAAACAATCAACTCCCCCCATAAGTGATGGCTAGGGCTTCTTCTCTTTGGCATTGGTGATATTGATCATGTTGCTTTTCAAATCCTTTTCCAGGTTTGCTAGGGCCATAGACATCACAGGAGAGGCTGGGGGCATAGAGATCAATGGGGAGTCTGAGGCTGGGGGCATAGGGATCACTGTGAAGCTGGATTGAAAGGGCAGACTGTGTGAAAAACCTGGCTGCCAGCCCAAGCACTGCGGTCCCAAGAATCTGCTTGGGGGCCGCAGAAAAGGTCATCGAGGGCCGCATATGGCCCTTTGGCCTGAGGTTCCCCACTCCTGGTCTAAAAGCTTCTGTTGATACTCCTGCATATGTGCGTCCCTTTCCAGGGCAGGAAGTATTTGGCCAAATTTACTCTTGTACTGGGGATCTTACAGTGTGGCAACCCAGTAGTCGCCATTACTTCGAATTCTAACAATCCGAGGATCATGTTGCAGGTAGTGCAGTAAGAACGCACTCATGTGTCTTGCCCATCCAGGAGGCCCAAGTCCTTGTTGTGTTAGTGGCGATGGGGTAACATTCACGCTTGCTTCATATGCCCTCTCCCCCCAACCTCGCACAACCGAAATGTGATCAAGATCCCCTTATCTGCTGAGTCTTCCATGCCCATCGCCTGTTCGTCCTCCATTTCTTCCTCGGCTCCTGCATCTTCATCAACAGTTCAGCTGCTACCATGCGCCCTCATTGTTTCCTTTCCCCCACCCTCCCATGCCAGCCGCCTTGATGCTGCCGACCATCTGGACCTTTAAGATCTTGTTATTCCTTCCGCATAGGCCTCCTTTTCTACTTCCTCCCCTTCCTCCTGGCCCACAACCTGACTCCGAATACTGGTTAAAGTGTGCTCCAGCATGTAGATGTCCAGAAAAGTCATGCTGATAATGGCATTGTCAGCGGTAAACATCTTAGTAGCCATTTGAAAACTCTGCAGAAGGGTGCATATGTCCTTGATCTGAGACCACTCCAGCAGCGTTATTTTCCCCACCTCTGGATTGTGGTGGCCCAGGTTATACATCATAACATACTGCACCAGGGCTCGTCGCTGCTGCCACAGTCGCTGCAACATGTGCAGAGTGGAATTCCATCGTGTCGGCACATTGCATTTCAGTTGGTGGACCGGCTGACCGAACGACTTCTATAGCGATGCAAGTCGTTGAGCTGCAGGATGCGAATGGCGGAAGTGAGCACACAGTGACCGTGCCCTCTGCAGTAGCACATCCAGGCTGTGATAGTGGGCTAGAAATTGCTGGACGACCAGGTTCAAGACGTGAGCCATACAAGGCACGTGTACCACTTTGCCCCGGCAAAGGGCTGCACCCAGGTTTGCAGCATTGTCGCACACAGCCTTCCCTGGCTGCAGGTTCAGTGGAGACATCCATTGATTAAACTCGATTTCCAGATCTGACTACAGCTCCTCAGCTGTGTGACTCACGTTTCCCAGACATTTTAAATTTCTCCTCCTTCTCCTCCCCTACGACATCACCCCTACTCCACAAACTCAATCATCCTCGCAGAAACCTGAAACACATAGATTTAAAACTCCTTCTCTGAATCCCTTCTCCCTCTTGCGGACTTAGCTTCCCCACATGACGCAGATGCTGCCGCCACCCTATATAACACCACTATAACTTCTGCCCTTGACTTGGTTGCCCCCCTCACATAGAACAAAGCTCACCCAAACAGGCAACGCTGGCACACCACCCTCACCAAAAAACTTAGATGAGCTTCCAAGGTCGCCGAGCGGAGATGGAAGAAATCCCATTCCGCTGAACACTTTGCTTCGTTCAAGCAGTCCCTTACTATCTTCAAGTCTACTTTCGCCGCGGCAAAACAAGCTTATTTCTCTTCTCTAGTAACCTACCTCTCTCACAATCCCAAACAACTATTTAAAACTTTCAATTTCCTACTCCGTCCCCCGGCACCTCCTCCCTCCCCTCTTATCTCTGCTGATGATTTTGCCTCCTTTTTCAAACAAAAGATCGAAAACACCAGAAACAGCTTAGTCCCTCTTTCCCCGCAGCCTCTCCTCACAACATCATTTACCTCTCCTTCCACAGCCAGCTTCTCCATCATGACAGAAGAACATCTCTCCTCCCTTATGTCAAAATCTCACCTCACCACCAGCACCCTTGATACACTTCCATCCCATCTCATTCCCAGCCTCACCTCGGTCCTCATCCCAGCCCTAACCCATCTCTTCAACTATCTATCACTACTGGTGTCTTCCCCTCATCCTTCAAACATGCCTTGATCACACCCATCTTCAAAAAGCCCTCCCTCGACCCATCCTCTGTTTCAAACTACTGTCCTGTGTCAATTCTCCCCTTTGCCTACAAACTACTGGAACACCACGTCCACCTCAAGGTAACTTCCCACCTCTCCTCCTCCCCCCTCTTTTACCGCTTTCAATTTGACTTCTGACCGAACCACTCCACTGAAACAGCCCTAACCAAAGGGACCAATGACTTAATAATTGCCAAGAGCAAATGTCACTATGTGGCACCACAAGGGTTAATGTGCCACAGTAACATCACACGGGTTCCCTCCCCACAACACACTGACACTACACTAGCACCTCTGGGCCAGGAGGGGGAGCTAAACCAGCTCCCTTATATACTCCGGGTCAAGAGGAAGTAGTTACTTTAGTTCAGTACGTAGCAGTACTGTGAAGAGTCCAGTTCCTGGGAGAACTGAGGGAGACTATAGTGTAAAGGAGCTGCATCAGGCTTCTCTACAGTCCGCTCACTGATTCCAGGCCTAGCCAGGGTCTGAGGGAAAGAGAACAGAAGACAGAGGAACACATCTGGGAGACTGAGTGCCATCACCACTCGCCCCGGAGGAGCGCACAGATCGGATACCGGATCCGAAACTGTGACTGACACACACAGCACAGTAAGTACCGGGATAGTGGAGGTTGTAGATCGACACTGTACCAGAGCAAAGCAACACGGCGGGGTCAGAAGAATACGGAAGACTCAAGTTGCCTAGCCAAGGGGTACCTGTGAGGAGAGAGACAGTGCCAGCAGCTCAGCCAGAAGCAGCAGCAGGACCACACACACACAGCGCCGCAGGAGGAAGCTGAGGACCCGGACAGGGTGGGAGCAACCCGGCCCCAGTACAGACTCTGTGGACAAAACTCTGCTACTACATCTGCAGTAAAGCTTTGGAAAACTTCAGAATCGTGAGTGTGTGATCCTTGAACCCGAGTCCTAATCACTCCCACAAGCAGCCACCGTCTCCACTATTATCCCCCTTACTACCACATCCATCCTATCCTTCATAAACTATAAGTTCCACTGCCCCGGGGATCCAGCCTCTACCTACAGAGATCCGTTCCATCTCAAGTTACACAACATCATCCCCGAAGGTTCAGCAGCAGCGGTGGTTCCATTACTGACCACTAACCGTGGGTGGCGTCACGACAAACATTTATCCCTTGTAAATATCCCCTTTTACTTGCGTAACCCGGGCCACGGTCTGAACAAGGCCCTCCGTGACATCCCCAGCAGCAGCCCGGTCCGGTACCGAGTACCCCGTCCCAGTGGGCTCCACAACCACTCCGTTCTCCTGCTCCTTGACCTATCTTCTGCCTTCGACCCTGTAGACCATTCCCTTCTGCTACAGATTGTTGAATCTCTTGGTATCACTGACCTGGCCCTCGCTTAGATCTCTTCATGACTTCCAGACCAGACATTTAGCGACTCCCTCTCTCACTCCACCTCCTCACCTTACCCCCTATCTGTCGGGGTCCCACAAGGCTCAGTTCTTAGACCCCTTCTTTTCTCCATCTACACCCTCGGTCTGGGAAAACTCATCGACTCCCTCGGTCTTCAGTACCACCGCTACGCTGACGACACCCAGAACTATCTCTCAGGACCTGACATCTCCTCCTGGTTATTCAAAATCCCACACTCTCTGTTTGCTATCATATCCTTCTTTTCTACTCACTTTCTAAAACTGAGCATGGTCAAAACTGAACTCATCGTCTTTCCTCCAACCATCTTTTCCCCCCTACCTGACCTATCCATCACAGTCAACGGCTGCTCAAGTTCTCCAGTCCCTCATGTTTGCTGCATCGGGCTTATCCTAGACTCTGCCCTCTCCTTTAAGCCACACATCCAAACCCTCGCCACCTCCTGCCAGCTCCAACTCAAAAATATCTCCTGGATCTGTTCTTTTCTTGACCCCGACACTGCAAAAACACTTGTTCATGCCCTCATCATCTCCCGCCTCGATTACTGTAACCTTCTGCTCACTGGCCTCCCCTCCTGCTCTCTCGCTCCTCTCCAATCTATACTACACTCCGCGGCCCATCTAATCCATCTGTCACCCCGTCATTCGCCTGTGTCACGTTGCGAATGGACTCGGTGGCTGGTGTTTCTGCCTCGGCCGCTGGGAGGCGCCGGATTCCTTCGGCTGATGGTGCAGGTGATAGGACCATAGGATAGTCCTCATATGGACCTGCTCCTTCAACGTCTGCCTCTGTCGCTGAACGCCGCCGTGTTTCTCCTTTGGGTGATGTTGGTTACAGAGGAGCGGGCCCTGCATAGGTGTCTGATAGGCGCAGCCTTCGTTCTTCTGTCAGAAGTGGGGTGGTTGGTGCCAGTCGTGCATCACCATCTGGCCTGGTTCTAGGGGCGGTCCGGATGAGATCATCAGGCTGTGAGCTCCAGCCTATAGGAGATAACCTTGCCCTTCAAATACATTGAAGCCTGTCTTGCAGGCCGCCAGATATATTCTTGGTTCCCCAGTGATATAGTGTGTGTTTGGTTTTGACTCTGACCTTTGCCTGGATTTTCGACTCTGCTACAGCCTGTCGATTTTGTATCTTAGCTGCCCTCTTGCTTTTGACGTTGACCTTTGCCTGGATTTTCGACTCTGCTACAGCCTGTCGATTTTGTATCTTAGCTGCCCTCTTGCTTTTGACGTTGACCTTTGCCTGGATTTTCGACTCTGCTACAGCCTGATGATTTTGTACCTTCGCTGCCCTCTTGGTTTTGACTCGGACACCTGACTACGTTTTTCGGGTCTTGATTTTTCCCTTCCTGGCGATCTTCCTGCTCTGCTGCTCATAATAGGCAGCTACCCCCTGGGCTCCACTGTAATTTCAGATCCCTGTATAGGGGTTAAGGGTCTCAGGGTTTCTCGGGGTGCTGCCTTACCAGCAGCTCAGCCTCACAGCGGATGGTCGTCACACCCTGTCACTCCACTCTGCCAAGCCCTTCACTGGCTTCACATTTCTTAGAGGACCCAGTTTAAAACCCTAACCATGAAATTCAAAGCCATTCACAACCTGTCCCCCCCATACCTCTGCGACATGGTTTCCCGCTACCTCCCCTCCCGCAACCTACGTTCCTCCCAAGATTTCCTTCTCTACTCGCTCGTTATCTCTTCTTACCACAACCACATTCAAGATTTCTCCCGTGCCTCCGCCATACTCTGGAACGCTCTGCCCCAACATATCAGGCTTGCACCTACTCTGGCAAAAGAAACTTAAAGACTCACCTCTTCTGGCAAGCCTACAACCTATTGTGAGCCACGGTCCACTACACCACCACAGGACCGGGGTTACCCTCTCCTATTGTATCCTCTCTCCCCTCGAAGATTGTGAGCCCGCACGGACAGGGTCTCCACTCCGTCTGTACCTGTGTACCTCATTTTGTCTGTTCCTTGTTCATGTCTTTATATATCCTTCCAAATGTAAAGAGCCATGGAATCAATGTTGCTATAACAATAAATAATAATAATAATTTTAACGTAAACACCGCCTGATGGCGTTGAGCCCTGCTGCCAGCATAGTAAGGAGGTGTGCTGGATTCCTTCTGCGCAGTTTAAATGCGTCACATTACCAGACAGGATTTGGGCGCAGGTGGAGGACCTAGAAGAGGTGGAAGAGGCAGAAGCAGTGGAAAAACATCTACATACAGAGGTTTGACACACAACCCGTGGTGATGGCAAGACTTGTACAGTAGCCCCTTCTCATGCTATCACCATAGTCACCCAGTGCCCAGTCAGCGACATGTAACACCCATGTCCATGCTTTCTCATCCAGGTGTCTGTGGTGAAATGCACCCTGTCACACAGAGTTTCTCAAGGTAGTGGTGATGTTGAGTGCAACATGCTGGTGTAGTGCGGGCAAAGCTTTCTTCGAGAAGTAGTGGCAACTGGGCATCCGATACTGGGGCACTGCGACAGCCAAAAGGTCTCAAAAATCCTCTGTATCCATCAGCCAAAAAGGCAGCATTTCCGTAGCCAACAGTTTGCAGATGGTGAAATTCGACCTATTAGCTTTGGCATGGGTAGGAAGAAATGGTCTTTTACTTGTCCACATCTGAGGGACTGAGGGTTAGCTGCTGTGCTGAGACAGGGTTGAGTAGGGTGTCCCAGACAAACTGCTGGACTGTGAGGGAGGTGCAGGCAGACATATGTCGCATTCATAAAAAGGTGGTGCTCTCGATGCCTGATAGCGCTCAACGCCAGCAGACGTTTCCACTTCCAAAACAGCTGATGACCTGTCAATCATACTAGCTGTTGCGGGTCAAGAGGTGGAAATTCTGCGGCCGAAAGCCTGTGTGAAAGCTGTCCCCACAGTCACAGAGGATGAAGAAGCCGCAGGTGCACTTGATGAGGCAGACAGTGGTTGGCCATACCCGCTAGGCCGCATTGTAACACATTGAGCTTCTCACTGTGACTTATGCTTCATGTCCATGTGATGGCTCATGCATGAAGTACTCAAACTATTTATTTTTTGGCCTCTACTCAGTTTTTGTTTACACATTTTGCAGATAACATGATTTGGGTCATCCTTTGCGATCTGAAAAGAGGCTCAGGCCAGGCAAGGCTTAACGCCCATGTGACCTGCAGAGCCACCACGGCTTCTGCAAAGAGGTAGAGTTGTGGCTCTGAGGATGCAGTTGTTGACGTGCTTCCAGGACTCCGTCTTTGTCCAGGAAGCTGCAACCTAACCTCATCACTAGCATCCTCCTCCACCTCCTCTGCTGAGCTCATCAACTGCCTGCCTGTGGGTTGACAGTAAGTGGGATATCCAACCTCATCATCACCCTGTGTGTTCTCCCACCTCAGAGCCAACCTCTTCCTGCCCTGAGCACAAAGTCAAGTTGTCATTCTAATCATGTATCATGTATGAGTCTCATCATCATCTGCCTCATTGTCTCTACCAACAGGAGTTACAGTTTGGGAATGAGGGTCTACATCATGCTGGGACTCATCTTCATCTGAGCCTGGATCCGACTCACAAAGATTTTGGACATCAGTGCAGATCATTTCCTCATCTAGACTCACTGAAGCTTTGGAACAGACCTCTGATTCCCAGGATATAGTATAAGTGAGCAGCTCTGCAGACTCACCCATCTGTGTTAACTCATAGTCAGTAGGGCGGCTGGAGACTTGTGAGCTGTGAGGAAGCAAGTGAGATTGGGGTGACACCTCTGAGCACTGGAGTGTTTGTGATGTTGAAGTTGAGGTGGAGGAGAGCCCGCTTGATATCCATTGCAGTACCTGCTCCTTTTGGACCTCATCTACAAGTTTTAGTGATGCTCTGCTGTGTAAGAAAGGGATGGTAGCTGATCATCCACGAAAAGAAGTAGACATTTTAGTTTGGCTTGAAGACGGTAATAGTTTTTCCTGCATTACTCCATGAAACATATAGTTGTCAGACCTGTGTGTGGCGGGGCATAACATTGAACAGAGTGCTTGCAGGAGCTTTGAGTTTGTCTGGCCCACTAGGACCTAACAGGTCTCTGACCTACCTATTATTTCCTGTAATACTCCACGAAACTGATGGTGCTCCCATCTGTGTGTGGCAGGGCATATCATTGATGGGAGCACTTGCATGAGCTTTAAGTTTATCCGGCCTACTAGGCCCAAACAGGTCACTGACCTACCTCTCTATTATTTACTGTAATACTACACGACACTGATAGTGGTCCCACCTGTGTGTGGTGGGGCATAAAGTTGATGGGAACGCTTGCATGAGCTTTGAGTTTATCTGGCCCACTTGGCCCAAACAGGTCTCTGACCTACCTGACCAGTTTTTCCTGTAATACTCCACAAAATGTATAGTTGCTGAACACTGTTTAACCTTGTAATGCTAGGGCAGGTCCTGTTCCAGACCTTGTGCCATGCATGCAGGCTGGGCCATTCATCAATTTTTGGTCTGGGACCAAGTGATGCCATTTTGCTGTGGTCTGACCCTTTGGGAAGGGTGAGGACTCTTGTTGGGGTCTCCTTGCTGTGGTTTACATGATTTGAGAAGGGTGTGACATGCCCATACCTGTGTCTCATCTTCCTTTTACTCCTCCACCTCTTTACTTAATGTAGAAAACGTTTCCGCTCTTTGTACTGTGGTTAGATTGTTGTCACTTTTCCTGGTGTTTGTTGTCTATTCTTAGTATTTTGGCAGCTTTTTCACCACTTTGAAGGTGTTGCCCATGTGTTTGCTGTACCCTGCCATTGATTTCAATGGGGTTCGCGGTGTTCGATGAACATTCGACGAACATTCGACAAACAAATCACTAATTCGACGAATCGAATCTAATTCGAACATTGAGGTGGTGGCTCATCACTAGTTAGTATATATGTGATAATGAATATGATTAAGGTGGTTACTCGTGATAAGCGAGCAGTAAAATGCTTGGGTGCTCGATGCTCGGGTCCTCGAACCGAGCACCGAGCCCAATGTTAACCTATCGGAAACCTGAGCATTTTTCCGGCGGCGACCCCCGGCAGCCTGGATAAACCCTACAAAAGTCACAAATGTATAAGAACGGTGCTCAAATGACATGGGAACAGCATGGGGAAGACCCCTTTAATCATTTCTGACTCCCAGGTCACTGCTGTGAACAATGTTGTCTGAGTATTACGCCACTTTAACGGACTCACAATAAAATGTCCAAAAATGAAATCAAAATGCATTTTCTTGGGGAAAATGTTAAGGGCTCATACTCACTTGAGAGACAGTGTTGGTATATTATATTTTTTTATTACATTAAAATTTTTATTTTTTTTTAAATTGGGAGGTACTCCGATGCCCTTTTGAAGACACGTGGAGAAGGGCCTCATTAAATATTGTATGTTCCTATTATTAGGAAGTGGGTCTTCCATAGTGTTGCCCTATGCAGGCTGCCAAAAATTGGGAGGCATTTCGATGCCCCTTTTAAAAGGACACTGTCACCAGGTTTTTCCCATCCCATCTGGCTGCAGCATAATGTAGAGACAGAGAGCCTGATTCCAGCGAAGTGTCTCTAAGACTGGCTTCACACCACGGCAAGGTCCGGTCCGGGGCTGTCAGGTATGAACCTGCAAAAAATAAGAGGGTGGGGGACAAGAGGCGCAATAATGCCCTATCACTAGTGACACTAGAAAGAGTGATGCTGAGGAGCCACTCACCTGATTCAGTTGTGGGCCCCACAACTGATTTGAAGGCGTTTTGAGAAGAATCTCTCAGCTGCTGCAGGACCTCCACCAACTACTGACCAGTAGTGAAATTCAAGGAGATGATGGGAGTTCAGGTTTGACACGGTCCGCGCTGCTCCAATTTAAAAACTCACCAAGAGAGTCACAAAGTCATCAGTAGGTTTTTATCTTTTTAATCCTCCTTCCTCCTACGCGTTTCGGCGCCCCACCTGGCATCTTCCTCAGGGATATTTTCCTGAGGAAGGTGCCAGGTGGGGTGCCGAAACGCGTAGGAGGAAGGAGGTATGAACCTGACAGCCCCAGACCGGATCAGCACACAGAACCAGAGGGCCAAATGTGCCCTCCGGTCCTGTGTGCAGCCGGATGGCTGTAATTGCAGCCGCAGCTGCAGATATTTCAAGATCGCGGCTAGCATGGAGCTAGCCGCGGTCCTGAAACAGCGCCGTGCAGCCGCCGGTATCCGATTCTCGGATTCGCCCGGACCGGGCAATCCGGCCCCATAGGCTCCCATGTTAGGGAGAGCCAGACTGCCCCGGATCCGGGACAATCCTGGAGAATCCGGGCAAATCTGGGATCCGACTTTTTGGGGTGATTTTTCTCCCCGGACACAAAAACGTTGCAAGCAACATTTTTGTGTCCGGTGAGAATAATCAGGCTACTATGGGGCCAAAAACCGGTCAGGGGCTGTCTGGTTTACACCAGACAGCCCCGGACCGGACCTTGTCGTGGTGTGAAGCCAGCCTTACTGGGCTGCTCAGTGTAGTTTCTATAAAGTCACTGTTCAATCTGTTGGAGATTAACATTTTAGGACTAATCAAACAGACCAGCATAGTCATTTACTTCTAAATCTGAAGCAGAGAAAACAGTAATTTTATCAAAGTAACAGCGAGCAGCTCAATAAGTGACACATCACTGGAATCAGGGTCTTTATCTCTACATTATGCTGCTGTCAGATGGGATGGCAAAAACCTGGTGACAGTGTCCCTTTAAGAGACATGGAGAAGGGCCTCATAAAAACAATGTTCCCATTACAAAGGAGCGTGTCTCCTATACCTGTAATGCCCATGCACTAAGAATGGACTGAAACATTTACCTCTGGGGGCTATGCATGAATATACTGTCTAACTTTTTTTTGTGTTACGGGCATCATAAACACCCTTTAAAAATATTATGTGGGTGTTGCATCATGGACCACGGTCACCTTGGTGATATGGTAGCGGAGGATGAGGAGAAAGAGTAGGACTAGAGCAAATAGCCAAAATCAGGAAGATTATAGCCACGTGTGGGGGTGAAGAGGAGCATAGGAATATACCTCCCCAAAAAAGACACTGGCTTTGAGTTTATATTACACTGCTATGATTTGATGGTGTTGAAAATTCTGGCCCAATCCAGCCCTTGTTCATTTTGATAAGAGTCAGCCTATCAGTAATAATTCCCCCTGTGGCACTAAAAACTCGCTCTGACAGAACACTAGCAGCAAGGCAGGCCAGGACTTCCAAGGCATAGAGAGCAAGGTCATGCCACGTGTCCTGCTTGGATATTCAATAATTATAAGGCACAGAGGAATCATGGAGAACATTGGTACGGTTGGCAAGGTACTCCTTCAGCATCTTCCCAGACTTTACAGTCTTTGTGAGAGTACCCCGCGCCTCAGGGCCTGTGCCATGGGAGGGGCTGAGAAAACTCTCCCAGAACTTTGAGAGTGTTCCGCTGCCTCTGCTGGATTGGAGTTGTGTCTCTCTCGCCTGTACTCCTTGGTTGTCTACCAAACAGTCACCTCTGCCGCCAGTGTTTTGAGAAGGGAAATTTTTTACTAATTTCGCAACAAGGGCCTTCTGGTACTGCCCCATTTTTGTAGACCTCTCCGCCTAGGATATAAGAGATATAAAGTTCTCCTTGTAGCGTGGGTCGGGTCAAAAAGTGTCACCAACCAGTAATGAGTGTCACCCAAGATTTTTATAACGCGAGGGTCACGGGACAGGCAGCATAACATAAAGTCAGCCATGCACTCCAGACTGGTAACAGGCAAGACTTCCGTGTCCTCACCAAGAAGACGACTCACCATGCTCTCCTCTTCCTCCTCCTCCTCCTCCCTGTTCTCTGGGCATTCACGCTGAACAGACGGTATGACAGTTGTGCAGGTAGTACCGTCTACAGCGCATGAAACTAGCTACTGTTCTTCTTCCTCTTCCTCATTGTCCCCCAATTCACGTTGGGATGAGATGAGGCTGGGCTGTGTTTAATCACCCTGTATGGTTCCATGCTCCATCTCATCGTGCTTCGCCTGTAATGCATGCTCTGCCTGTGGAGTCTGAACCGAATACCGACGGCCTTGTTGATGCTGGTAATCAACAACTGCCCTCTTCTGCTCACAAATCCTGACCAACATTTGCAGTGTAGAATTCCAATGCGTGGGGACATCACACACTAGTTTATGAGCCGGAAGTTGCAAACGCTGCTGAAACCTGGCAAGGGTGGCCGAAGAAGTAGGTGACTTTCTAAAATGGGCACACAGGCGACGTCCTTTGACGAGCAGATCCGACAGCTATAGGTAGGATTTAAGAAACTGCTGATCCAAGAGGTTGAGCACATGGGGCGTGGCCTAGCCAGCTATGTGAGCGGTCGCAGACTGGAGCTCTCCCGCCTGTAAAACTACCTTTAGCCTGTGACCGCCGCATTGGGGAGTAAATCGCTTACCGGAGCCAGCAGCAGGAACATCCACAGACCCCGAGGGTGTTGCTGAGAAGGAGCGGGCCGCACACATGACTCGTAAGAGGCAAAAAGACGCCGGATCGGTGGAGAGCCGCCGCATGCAAGATGGCGCCGATGTGCTAGAGGAGGCGGTGAAAGAGAACGCGGCATGCGCCAGGAGAATGGCGGCGGCCGCCCGCCTGGCAAGGTTTGCAAGGGAAGAGGAGAAGGAGGGGAGTGCACCAGGGAGCGGGGAGCAGGAGACTGTGGTTGAAGAGGATGGGGGAGAGTATGAGCAAACCCAGGAAGATCCCATGGAGGGAATAAAAGATCCTTCTGATTGCCCCAGTGCAGAACCAGGGGCTACCAGTGCACAAGTTAAGGCTACACACAGTCCTGCAGAGCCAACCATAAAAGATGTGTTTGAGATTGTGGCATATGTCAAAGACACTCTTAATACTCTGACTCAACAGATGCAGGGAATGCAAGCAGATATGACCCAGATGAAAGCAGCTATGAAAAAGCAGATGTTAGAGCTGGTGAAGTTGAAGAAAGAGTGGGTTTTACTGACGACCATATAGTGAAACTACAAAAGTCCCATGCTCAATGCCAGAAATAGCTTGCAGATGTTACAGCCAAAAATGATGATCTTGAGAACCGCTCACGGAGACATAATGTAAAGATCGTGGGGGTTTCAGAAAAAGCTGAGGGCGCTAACCCCACCGAATTTATAGAAAATTGGCTGTTACAAAAAAATTGGCGCGGAAGCCCTCTCTAAGGTGTTTGTGGTGGAGAGGGCGCACAGAGTGCCGATGAGACACCAGCCTCCTGGTATGGCTCCCCGTGCTATTCTAGCCAGAATATTAAATTACAGGGACAGAGATACCATTCTCAGGAAGGCAAGGACTGCTAATGATATGACAATTAATGGTCAGAGTGTTTCCTTCTATTCCGACTACTCCCCAACGGTTCAGAAAATGAGGATGCGTTTTGCAGAGGTCAAAAAAAGATTGAGAGGACTAGGAGTGGTGTACTCCATGTTGTACCCGGCTAAGCTGAGGGTGGCTGCATTTGACAGAGTACAGTTTTTCCAGACACCGGAAGATGCCATGGACTGGATTGTCCGCAACACCAAAAAGTTGCGAGAACAGGGGGCTGGCTGAGTGATAGTGGACAGACAATTATCACCAGTGTGATTCTTTTTCTTAAGTTTTTTCGAATCCCTTTAATTTTTCTTTTTGGGATTTGCACCAAAAATTTTCTTTGTTTTTTCTGTCCTGGTTGACCAGTCCATTTAAGTGACTGGGATATAACTTTCTCTAGTGGACATGCTGCTGGACTGAGTGGCTGCGGCGGGCTCACAGAGTTTAGTTAGAACGTATTTGTAAAGAAATGTAATTTTCCGCAATTGTTTACTAAAGGCGGGAGGGGGATAGTGGGAAAGGGTATTGATCTAATCTAGATTTCCGTGCTAAACCGGAGTTAGGCCTAGTGTTAATTAGATAGGGTGGGGCTGGTTGGGTGATTTTATCCACTCTCGAGTAGAGAGAAGAGAAGTTAGGGGAGGGGGAATGGATGGTGGGAGGGAGCTGGGGGAGTTGGGGGGATATGTTCAGATGGGTGGGGGGGGGAGGAGGGGTAGACAGCTCATTGCAAGGTTCTATGTGTTACGGAATATGTCATATGATGCGATATGGCTGAAACAATTAAAGTAATTGCCTGGAATATTCGGGGATTTGCTGACAGAGTTAAAAGGGCTATATATATAACAGTATGGGCGTACACCTCTTATAGTGGGTGCAGGCTTCAAAAATTACATATAAAAACTTACCGATAGATCCGCTGCACACCACACTATTTCTCCAAAGGGGAATGCCATAATGGCTGTGTGAATTTATTGCATCATATAATAAGAATCATGGAAATATTTATAAAGCTACTGAAAGCTAGCCCTGATCTAAATAATAATAAATGTGAAAGCATTAGTTGATGTCATAGCCATGAAATCATAAGCCCAGTAACTATTTACAGAGTTCTTTCACTATACTGGGTCCTAATCTCACCTTCATGTCTGCAACCTGGAAGTGTGAATGGAAAAGTGTCCTAATGCAGTTAAAATCATGGTCTTAAAGGGAATGTCTCACCTGTGTAAATGTGCTCACATTAGTCACTGGGCGGGGTGCTGCCCAAATATAAATAACTATATATATAACAGTATGGGCGCACACCTCTTATAGTGGGTGCAAGCTTCAAAAATTACATATAAAAACTTACCGATAGATCCGCTGCACACCACGCTATATCTCCAAAGGGGAATGCCATAATGGCTGTGTGAATTTATTGGACTCCCTGAGTCAGGCACTGAGGAAGGTTGAAGAATTTGGGAAACTGTCCGGGCTCAGAATAAACTGGGACAAATCCAACTTAATGATGATAGACAGGGAGAACGTGGTGGACAGGAAAGTATTGGGGTGTACTAAATTGAGACTAGTTGATCAATTTAAGTACTTGGGGGTACAGGTTGCACTGCCTATAGAAAACTACATGAAACTGAATCTGATGCCGCTCCTGGCCAAACTTAGGGATAAGACCCAGACTTGGGGCAGGCTGCGTCTCTCGGTGGTGGGTAGGGCCAACCTGACTAAAATTATACTAATGCCTAAGCTCCTTTATATACTTCACAACTCACCAATATGGCTTCCGGGGGGTATTTTCCAGAAACTCAACTCCCTCTTTAGAGACTTGGTTTGGGGGGGAAAACAACCCAGGATCAAGCTAGAGATTCTGCAAAGGTCCAAGGAAGAGGGGGGGTTGGCGCTGCCTAACCCACGGATATATTTTTTGGCGTCTCAGAGTCAGCATCGGAGAAGCTGGTCTACGGAGACAGGGGGTGGTTCAATACAGGCGGTACTGTCATATTTTGTGGGAAGAAGCCCTTTGGTACAGGGTTTGGAAACAGGTAGATTTAACCGGTTGGGAGGGAAGTTCCCTACCCTGTGTCTAATACATAAAACTTGGTCCACAGTCAAGAGAATAAGAGGAGTTTCTGGCCTAACCATATACACTCCCATCTGGCTGAATGAAAAACTGAGTGAATTATACAAACTTGGGGATTGGAAAGACTGGTGTGCCAAAGGACTACAATACGTGACGCAATTACTAGTGAATCAACAATTGAAAGAGTTTGATATACTGAAGGAAGAATTTGGCATTCTAGAATTAGATAGATATAGATATCTCAGGATCCAAAATGCACTCAGAAGGCAGAGACGGGAAACTGGACTCCAGGTACAGAAAGATATAGTCCTCGACTATATTTGTATGGAGGGGACTAAGAGGGGGGTAATCACCACCATATACAAAGATATTTTACATACATTCCTGCTGAAGCATCCGGTGGGCGCTCGGAGTAAATGGGAAGAGGAACTGGGGGTGCTGGAGGATGAGATATGGGAGTCGGTTTTAGAGTATGTACCAAAACGATCACTGAGTGAGCCGGGACGACTTTCGCAGTTGTACACCATTCACAGAGTATACAGATCTCCTGAATTTTTATACAAAATTGGAATGAGAGACACGTCGGAATGTCCAAAATGTAAGAATGAGAATGCGGGAATTATACATATGCTGTGGGAGTGTCTGAGGCTACAGGCCTTTTGGATAGTAGTGATTGCAATGATTGAAGGAAAGTATGAATGTGTGGTGCCTAGGAACCCACTAGTATGTGTATTGGGATATGTGGAAGACATACAGGTTACCAGTGCTGAGAAGATAGCGATAGCCAGACTGTTATATATGGCTAGGAAATTAATCGCTAGGGACTGGATCGGGACCGAGCCCCCCTCTAGGAAGTAATATGTTCAACAGGTGGAATATACCATTAGTTTGGAAGAGGGTATATACCGGAGGAGAGAAGCTTTAACGACATTTGAACAACTCTGGGCACGATGGAAGGGTATATGTGTATAACTTATGGGATTGACTGTTCTTTAAAGTCAACTTATGAGTACGAAGTAGGTTCTAAAGCTTTGTTATAGATTGATAATACTGTTTTTCGAATGCCATTATATTTGGCAACACTGTATATGTAGGGACATGGTTACCAGATGTGATTTTTGCTGTCTATAGAGGGGAAGGGGACGGGGGGAAGGGATGTTGGGGTTATATTCTGTAAGGGGAGTTTGGGATATAATGTTAAAAGCTTATGTGCAATTTAGATGCAATATATTGTATTTCTGTTTGGCGAATAATCATAATAAAAACATCTAATTCAAGAGGTTGAGCACATGGGCCAGGCATGGGACATGTGTGAGCTCGTCTCGCTTTAGAGCCGCCACCAGGTTCCGGCCATTGTCACACATGACCATGTAACATAGTAACATAGTAACATAGTTTTTAAGGTTGAAGGAAGACTTTAAGTCCATCTAGTTCAACCCATAGCCTAACATGTTGATCCAGAGGAAGGCAAAATAAAACCCCATGTGGCAACACTAATCTCCACATTGGGGGAAAAAATTCCTTCCTGACTCCAGATACGGCAATCAGACTAATTCCCTGGATCAACGCCCTATCAAAGAATCTAGTATATATAACTGGTAATATTATAGTTTTCAAGAAAGGCATCCAGGCCCTTCTTAAATGTTAGTAGTGACTCACTCATTACAACATCATGTGGCAGAGAGTTCCATAGTCTCACTGCTCTTACAGTAAAGAATCCGCGTCTGTGATTATGATTAAACCTTCTTCCCTCCAGACGTAGAGGATGCCCCCTTGTCCCAGTCTCAGGCCTAAGAGTAAAGAGATCATTAGAAAGGTCTCTGTACTGCCCCCTCATATATTTATACATTATTATAAGATCACCCCTAAGCCTTTGTTTTTCCAAGCTAAATAACCCCAAGTTTAATAACCTGTCTTGGTATTGCAGACCCCTTAGTCCTCTAATAACTTTTGTCGCTCTTCTCTGGACCCGCTCTAGTTCAGCTATGTCTTTCTTATACACCGGAGACCAGAATTGTACACAGTATTCTAAGTGTGGTCGCACTAGTGACTTGTATAGAGGTAAAATTATGTTCTCCTCATGAGCATCTATGCCTCTTTTAATACATCCCATTATTTTATTTGCCTTTGCAGCAGCTGCCTGACACTGGCCACTAAATGTGAGTTTGTCATCTACCCATACACCCAGGTCTTTTTCAGTGACAGTTTTGCCCAGTGTTTTACAATTAAGCACATAATTATACCTTTTGTTTCCTCTGCCCAAGTGCATGACTTTACATTTATCCCCATTAAAGCGCATTTGCCATTTAGCAGCCCAAGCTTCTAGTTTACATAAATCCTCCTGTAATATAAAATTGTCCTCCTCTGTATTGATTACCCTGCAGAGTTTAGTGTCATCTGCAAATATTGAGATTCTACTCTGTATGCCCCCTACAAGGTCATTAATAAATATATTAAATAGAAGCGGGCCCAACACTGACCCTGTGGTACCCCACTGTTAACTGTGACCCATTCTGAGTGTGTTCCATTAATAACCACCCTTTGTTTCCTATCACTGTCTGGATGTAGGTTCAGCAGTGTGAGGCACAGATCTGCCTGCTCTTTCAGAGCTGTCCACAACTCTTCAGCATTATGTGGTTTGTCACCTACATATATTAGCTTCAGCACAGCCTGTTGCCACTTGGCTGAGGCAGTGCTGCAGTGCTTCCAACTTCTGACTGATGTGGAGGGTGAAGAGGAGGAGAAGGCTGATGAGGATGACGTGCAGGAGCTGTAGACTGTGGGGGCAACCCTGATTGAGTTAAGGACTGCAATCCTTGGCGTCGGGAGGACGTGTTCCGTCCCAAGGTCCGACTGGGTCCCGGCTCCCACTATATTAACCCAGTGTGCTGTCAGCGAGATGTACCATCCCTGCCCACTAGCACTTGTCCATGTGTCCGTGGTTAGGTGGATTTTGCTTGAAACTGCGTTGTTAAGGGCACGGCTAATGTTTTGGGACATGTTCTTGTGTAATGCGGGGATGGCATACTAAGAGAAATAGTGGTGGCTGGGGACCAAGTAACGAGGGACGGCCCCCGCCATCAGGTTGCGAAATGCTTCTGTCTCCACTAGCCTAAAAGGTAACATTTCAAGCGGAAGCAGTTGCGAAATGTGAGAATTGAGTAGTGTGGCCTGTGGGGCATTGGCTGCATATTTGTGCTTGCATTCCAAGGACTGGGGTACGGGCAACTGGACGCTGCGCTGGGACAAGGATGTGGACATGGTTGCTGATGGTGGTATGTCTGATTGTGCAATGACAGGTGCAGGACAGGAGGCATCTTCGCGTGTACTATGGACAGTGGATTGCCTTGCACGCACAACAGTGGAAGAAGCAGTGGTGTCACCTGTAGACACTTCTCCTGGACCCTGGGGTTTGGCCCACAAAGTCGGGTGGTTTGTTGCCATGTGCCTGATCATGCTGGTGGTGGTAAGGCTGGTAGTTTTGCTACCCCTGCTGATGCTGACATGGCAGGTGGTGCAAATGGCCTTTTTGGAATTATCAGCAGACTCCTTAAAAACAGCCAGACTCGGGAAGACCTAAGAGTTGTACTGGCAACTTCTGTCATGTTAGTGTTCTGTCTGCGGCCATCACACTACTTCTTCCTGCCTGTTGGGGTGCTATGCCTCCCTCCCCCTGTGCGCAGCTGTCCTTGCTCTGCATGTCCTCCAGCTAGTTTGGGTCAGTTACTAGATCATCCACCACTTCGTCTTCCACTTCCGCACCCTGGTCCTCCTCCTGACTTTCTGGCAATTGTGTCTCATCATCGTCCACCTCTTGTGATACTTTCCCACCGTTACCTTCTTGTGACCATTGCTGCTCAAATATTTGGGCATCGCTACATACGATCTCCTCATGCCCCACTTCAAGTGGAGCGGGCAAAAAGCCCAAATCTATGAATGGAAAGTAAACAGCTCTTTAGAGTGTTCAAGTGTAGGATCATTTTTGTCTGGGCACTCGGTATGGTGGGATGAAGGAGGATCAGGGTGAGAAATATGTGCTCCAGACTCATGGCTACCGAGACTTGACTGTGTGGAAGACAGGGTGGTTGTGGTGGTTTCAAACTGACTGGAAGCATTATCCACTATCCAACTAACAACCTGTTGACCCTGCTCTGGCCCCTAGAAATTGGTACAGGAAGTTCGGGCGAGGCGATGTGGGCGTTTGTTGTGGCACAATTGTAGCTTGCCCATGGCCTCCTGATGCTCCCTGCTAACCCGACGTGTCTGCAGGGACTCCCCGCCCACCTGATCACGAGACCAATGACGTGTCAGTGACGCATGAGTCAGCTGACACGGAAGAGGACGCTTGCCGACACCCAGCGAGTGTTCCTAGTGACCGCCAACCACCACAGAGTCACCACACAAGATGGGGGAGAGTAGAAGAAGCGAAAGCAAAAGCGGCAGAGAGACTATGTGAAAACTCAAAACATCCTACTAAAGGTAGAGTAAATTGTGCTTTTTCACATATGTCCAGAAGAGTGCCTACAGACTAGAATACTTAATAAAATAGGGTAAGAAGACAATAGTTATTAGTTATTGGTCCACTTAGTGGATTTAAAAAATAGGAGAAGACAATAGTAAACATAATTTAATAATAGATACACTCATAAGAAAAGCAAAGTATAGCTATACAGACCAGGAATCATGCTCCAAAGAGCAAACTAACACATAACACATCACATAACTACACACCTGTTGACTGGATATCAACCACCACCACAAGTTATCCAACCATCCACGTTTTACACTTATATATATATACTGAGTTATGGGCACCAGATATACACAACACAACACAAGTAATCTATACACCACTAGATAAAATACACCAAAAAACAATACAATAATAAGAGAATAAAACTACACTATCAAGTAACAACTCCCTTTACACAACAAGAGGCATCAGGTAACCAACCCCCTTTTTTACACCACCAGAGAGAAAGATAAACAACTATTGACAGAACGAAAGACAACAACCTTTGGACCACTACTACCTATATAGAGGTAATCACCGGGGGGTATAACATATAGTAAAGTGTACTTTACAAAACATAAAGATGCCCTGATGAAGTGGCATGTTTGCCACGAAACGCGTAGGCTGAATAAACAGAGTGTGTGTGTTACTCTGTTACTCTTATTGTGGTCAGCGCGGCTTCTATCCATCCGGTTTTAATTTCTCCAAGTGGATCCTTACTTTTCGCCGGGAGCCTGCTGCGACCATATGTGCTTGTCCAAGGGAGTTGTGACCATTCACAACCAGACCAGGTGAGTCTGTATTGTGGGAGTCCGTGTGACCATCAAACCCAAAGGTATTACTCTATGTGCGCTTCTTTTCCTTCTTATTTGTACAAAACATAAAGAAGAATTTATTTATTTAATTTATAACACATCACATGTTGTCGAATCCATCACCATGAAGACACTATTGCATCCAAATCCCAAAAGCATTTCAAATAGACAGAACAAGTAAATGATTACCCAGTGTACTATTAATAAGTTAAAACTGTTTTGGAAAAACTCCCTAAAAACAAGCACAATGAATTAAATGAACAGTCAATAGTAAGCAGGTCAGTCAGGGCACTTAGCAGGGCCAAAGTCACGGTTAGTTTTCCATCCAGGAATGGCGATTTCCCACCAGGGGTGCACAGCCAAAGCACCAGCAACAGCAAACAAAGGAAAAAGGAAGGGCGGCACTCACCGGGTAAACGAGAAAGTCTTATTTATTCCAGGCAAGTGCCTGGACCGGTAGAAGCGACACGCGTCGCGAAACGGTGCCGTAGTCCGGCGGCTCCTCTTGCCTCTTCCCTGCACCCTGTTTGTTTCCGGAACCCTGGAATAAATAAGACTTTCTCGTTTACCCGGTGAGTGCCGCCCTTCCTTTTTCCTTTAATTAAATGAACAGGTTCCCATCACCAGACATATCTCAAAGAAAACATAACAGAAGCAGCAACCTTAACCCCGAGGGGTTGAACAAATGCATCAATACTGAAACATAAGAAGACAAAACCAGACTAATAAACCCAACATCACTCTACTAAGGATTATATATTGACAAATACCTTTTTATGTTCTAGATGAACTGCACACTTTCATCGAAGACCAGAAACAAGCAAAAAAACAAACACCTATGAAACAATCAAACAGAGAACCCAACCACACTGTCAGAAACGTTGGGAAAACAACCAACGCAATACTAGAGATAGAGACACATCCTGTCTTATAGCCACCATAGGGTGGTAATTGTGGAACAGCTGCCTTTTTTTTAATAAACATCCCAAAAAAGGGTTAACTCAAATTGCCTATGTGGAATTCTGGGAGCCGTAATAAACAGAGTAGCGCATAACTCATCACCTATAAACAAGATTCTGCGATCATCCATCACTGATTTCTTCAGTGGATGTTCAGGCCTTTTTGAGTTCCCAAACTCAGCCGGGTGCGCAGTTTTTTTTTTTCTGCAGAATGTACCAAACTATTGGTTTGGCCACTCCTACCCTTTCTGCTATCTCTTTGATGGATTTCTTAAGTTTTCAGCCTAATGATGGTCTGATTCTCTTCCATTGAGAGCTCCTTTGACTACATGAAGTGGGTTCACAGCAACAGCTTCCAGATGCAAATTCCACACCTGAAATCAGCTCCAGACCTTTTACCTGCTTAATTGATTATTGATTAGTGGGAAAATAGCCCATGCAGCGCATTAATGAGCTTTTGAGATAATGTTTCAGTTACTTTATTCGTTGAAGAACAAGCAGCAACATATTAAAGAGTTTTAATTCCAGAACCATTACTCCAAATAGGATGTGAATAACCTCAAATTAAAGCTGAGAGTCTGCAATTTAAGCACATATTGATTATATAATTGTATTTTGTTGGCAGCGGTTTCAGGATACTGTCCAAGCGTGTAACAACAGAGCTTCTTTAAAGGGAACCTGACCTCTATAAATGACCCCCCAGCCTGTTTTAACCTGTCCCTGCACCATAGTAATCCATTTGTAACCATCCCTTTCTGTTCCTAAACCGCTATGTGAAAGTTTATAAAAGTAGTTTATTCACGTCTTATTCTGCAGCTTCTCATTATATGAGAAGCCACAAAAGGCGGGCTTATGTGGCTCTCCCCGTCGGCGGTGTGTTAATTATGCACGTCCATATGGGCGTGCTATACAGCAGAGACTGTGCTTGTCTGCAAGGGGGCGGTACAGGCAATATGATGAAAATTGGGTCATATTGCCTGTATCGCCCCATTGCAGGACAAGCAATGTCTCTGCTGTATAGCATGCCCATGTGGGCATGCATAATTAACACACCACCGGCGGGGAGAGCCACCTAAGCCCGCCTTTTGCGGCTTCTCATATAATGAGAAGCTGCAGAATAAGACGTGATGTGAATAAACTACTTTTATAAACTTTCACATAGCGGTTTAGGGACAGAAAGGGATGGTTACAAATGGATTACTATGGTGCAGGGACAGGTTAAAACAGGCTGGGGGGGTCATTTGTAGAGGTCATGTTCCCTTTAATCAGCAACAAACAGGAACAAATATGATAAGCTTAATAGATCAGGAATAAAACATATCTTATGTGTCTCAGTCTCAGTGCAGCATTTGCAGCAGCTTCTTCTCTCTTACACAGACACAGGAAACTGAATACAGTCACATGCTCTTCCTATGTGAGCCTCTAGGAGTTTTTTCATTCTTACTTTATCTACAACATACAAACATAGCAAAAAACCTAGCAACTTTTCACTCATAGGCTAGGGTTACATTTGAAGGGTGACCCATGCTTGGCGCATCCGCTTAAAACTTAGAAATTTTAGCTGCAGCGCATAGCGTTAACGCTATGCGTTGCCTGACAACGCTGCCCCATAGAAACCTGCTGTTTACCGTAGCAGCGGTTCCACACAAAGCAGCAGGAAGTGCACTTTTCAACAGGGCACAGAAAAACATTGCTGGACACGTTTCCTGTGCGCTTGTGAAAAGTGCACTTCCTGCAGCTAAGATTTCAAAGTTTTAAGCGGATGCGCCAAGTGTGGATCACCCTCGAAGTGTGACCCTAGCCATATACAGGAATGGAGTTGTTTGCATTAAACATATTCCAACATCCCCAGTCAACAAATACTTATCCTGTTAGTCCCATTGCTGTTCTGAAGTTCACAAACTTGGCTCTTGATAATGGCTTTGTCATACCATCAGCTATCATCTTGTCAGACTCACGATAAACAAATTCAAGTACACCACGTTCCACTAAGGCTAAGGTCACACTTGGTGAGGTCGTTTGTTGGAAGGCTGTGTTAATGCTAGATATTTCTTTCTGTTGCCATTTTGATGCAATTTTAACGCTAGCATTAACGCATGCATTTTCCATAGCAGCCCATGTTATAAAACGCATGTGTTTTTACAAAAGCACCAAAAAATGCTGCTAGCAGCGTTTTTTTGTGGCTTTTGCAAAAACGCCTAGCATTAAACACATTGCACTTTTGTAATGCTTTTTAAAATGGGAGCGTTAAAGCTAGCATTTTTCACAATTTGCACTTGTGAAAAATGTTAGCTTTTAGCTCTAATGTGACCCTAGCCTAAATCACGTAAGTGGTTATGTTTTACATCACTGTGCTTAGTTCTTGCACTAATCATCTCACTGCTGGCAAGTTTAATACATTCTTGGTTGTCCTCATAGATAACTGTTGGTTGAGCTAGTGGCTTGCCGAAATGTTCCAAAAGTTGTTTCAACCAAATTACTTCTTGACTTGCATAAGCAGCAGACATATATTTCGCTTCTGTAGAAGACAATGCGACTGGCACTTGTTTTCTGTTGGACCAAGAATTTGAATTTTCTCCTAACTTGAACCAGTAACCACTTGTTGATTTCCAATTACTTGAATCTGCAGCCCAATCTGCATCCACATAACCTCTGAGAGTGAGATCTGATGCATATATCTTAAGATTTAGCCTTTGAGTTTCTTTAAGATATTGTGGAATTCTCTTAATTGCATTCCATTCTCTTTGGTGTGGCTTGCTCACAAGTAGAATTCCGACAGTGGCTGTTATATCTGGACGAGTTGTGGTTGCTATGTACAGAAGCCCCCCCACTGCTTGTCTGTAACTCCCATTGCTGGGTAACAGATTTTCTTCTCCTTCCAACTTTAAGTAGGATAGATCCATTGGTGTTTACACTCCTTTGGCTTCTGACATCTCTTTTTCCATGTGGTAGCTCCGTAAGCTCCCATGTTTGGAGTTGGTGAAGGGACTCTATCTCTTCATTAGTGGCATTTACCCACTTCTGCTTCTCATAGACAGGCAGTTTTTGCATCTCTTGTGATGACTGTGGCTTTGGTTCAGGTAGTGTTTGACCATATAAGAAAGGCGTCTAGCTGGGATACTGTTGTTTGGTCTTTCTAATCTCCTGACTGGAGGTTGACTTGGCTCTTCTGTTTCTTCCTTGGTGGCTTCAAAGCTTATACCGACTTCAGTGTTTTCTTTTTCGGTGTCTCTGTTTGGCGACTGAGACTCTTGCTCTTGTTTCTTGGGTTGAATAACTGGTGTAACTTCATGGAATTTGAGAGATACAGTATTCATCAATCACTACATCTCTGCTGAGTTTTGCGGTGTTGGCCTCTGGGTGCAGGATTCTGTATCCCTTTTAAGTTTTGCTATAGTCCACCAGGACCCATTGCTTTGCATGTGATTCCAACATGCAGCCCGCCTTGTCTAACACTTGGGCGTGACCAATAGGCTGAGCTCTGACACTGTCTCACATAGACCTGTGTGGCTGACGCCCTGTTGGTAACCTTGTGTCTATGTATACTACCAGTCTCTTCCCTGTTAGCCTGGATAGTTGCAGGTGTTACAATCGCCCCCATGCTTAGGTTGAAGGAGATTGAGCATCGGTGTTCAGACACATGTGTTGCCTCTCAGAGGAGCCAGCAGCCTCCTGCTAGGTGCAATGGATATTTGAAGTGGCTAAATTTTGGTGAGTTTTTTGAAGTTGAGCAAGCTTCCTTACTGATTCTGGGTCTCTGTGTCCAAGATGTCTGTGCCATACATGAATACAGATCTTATGCAGATTTTCTCTAGCACTTTACACATTTTCTTTACATTTTAGCTGATAAAGTTCATTTTGGATTTTTCCTTCTGCAAGAGTGTGACCCTTCCTTGAGATGATGCAGTTGATATCTTTAAAAGTAACTTCATTCCCCTTTTGTGTCAGCTTCTTTACAAACAGAAAATTGCTTTCAAGGCTGGGAACATAGAGAACATCTTTTACTGGGATCTTTCTGCTTTGTGCTGAAGAAACTGGATAGTGGAGGTAGCTATCTCCTACTCCTTGTGAAGTCATATAGTGACTATTAGCTAAGATGATCTTTTCTGACTTGCTTTCATCAAAGTCAGTGAAAAAATCCTTGTTATTTGTCATATGGTTGCTTGAACCAGAATCTATACATCATATATGCTTTGCAGATGAGCCTGTCCTGGTATTAAATGCAGCTTCAACACATGGAGAATCTTCATTTACGGTTGTTTTAACCCTTTTATGACTGTTCTGCTTTTTAAGCTGACTAATTCTTGCTTTCTCATGAGATAAAGCTTATTGCTGAGATTTGATATTTCATGCACTTTGTGTAACTCATCCCACATCTCCATTGCAGTTGCACACTTGCATATATGCACAATCTGATCATCATCTACACTGAGAGATATAGTGCTTCATGCTTTCTGATCCTTCTCCAGCCAATCATCTGGTAATGGATGAGGCACTTGTTTCTGAGTATATTTCCACGTACCTTTTCTTATGAGCAGAATCTTCACCATTAATTTCCAGGACTGGTAGTTCTGATTAGTGAGGCTTGGCACTGACAACTTAATAGGATCACTGCTAGTGGACATCTTCTCTGTTGCTCTGTGCTGCTTTTGCTTTGGGCTTCTGTTGCTGTGTTACTCTGGGGTTCTGTGTCACTCTGGGCCCATAACCTGTTGGCAGCGGATTATTCAGGATACAGTACAAGCTGTGTGACAACAGAGCTTCTTTATTCAGCAACAAACAGGAACAAATATGATAAGCTTAATAGATCAGGAATAAAACATATCTTATGTGTCTCAGTCTCTGTGCAGCATTTACAGCAGCTTCCTCTCTCATACACAGACACAGGAAACTGGATACAGTCACATGCTCTTCCTGTGTGAGCCTTTGGGAGATTTTTTGTTCTAACTTTATCTACAATATACATACCTAGCAACTAAACACTCATATACAGGAATTGAGTTGTTGCATTAAACATATTCCAACATATCTTTAATGTATTTTGGTAAACAGCTAAAAGGCCAAAACTTGTGTCACTGTCCAAATATTTCTTAACCTAACTGTACAGTCATGGCCAAAAGTTTTGAGAATGATACAAATATTAATTTTAACAAAGTCTACTGCTTCAGTTTTTCTAATGGCAATTTGCATATACTCCAGAATGTCATAAAGAGTGATCAGCTTAACATCAATTACTTGCTAAGTCAATATTTGCCTAGAAAATGAACTTTAACCCCAAAACACATTTCAACATCATTGCAGTCCTGCCTTAAAAGGAGCAGCAAACATCGTTTTAGTGATTGTTCCATTAACACAGGTGTGGGTGTTGATGAGGACAGGGCTGGCGAACAATCAGTCATGATGAAGTAAGAATGAAACCAATAGACACTTTAAAAGGAGGCTGGTGCTTGGTATCATTGTTTCTCTTCAGTTAACCATGGTTATCTCTAAAGAAACACGTGCAGCCATCATTGCACTGCACAAAAATGGCCTAAGAGGGAAATGTATCGCAGCTAGAAAGATTGCACCTCAGTCAACAATCTATCGCATCATCAAGAACTTCAAGGAGAGAGCTTCCATTGTTGTCAAAAAGGCTCCAGGGCGCCCAAGAAAGACCAGCAAGCGCCAGGACCGTATCTTAAAACTGTTTCAGCTGCGGGATCAGACTACCAGCAGTGCCGAGCTTGCTCAGGAATGGCAGCAGGCTGGTGTGAGTGCTTCTGCATGCACTGTGAGGCGGAGACTCTTTGCGCAAGACCTGGTTTCAAGGAGGGCAGCAAAGAAGACACTTCTCTCCAGAAAAAACATCAGGGACTGACTGATATTCTGCAAAAGGTACAGGGAGTGGACTGCTGAGGACTGGGGGAAAGTCATTTTCTCTGATGAATCCCCTTTTCGATTGTTTGGGACATCTGGAAAACAGCTTATTCAGAGAAGAAGAAGTGAGCGCTACCACCAGTCTTGTCTCATGCCAACTGTAAAGCATCCTGAAACCATTCATGTGTGGGGTTGCTTCTCAGCCAAAGGAATCGGCTCACTCACAGTCTTGCCTGAAAACACAGCCATGAATAAAGAATGGTACCAGAATGTCCTCCAAGAGCAACTTCTTCCAACCGTCCAAGAGCAGTTTGGCGCCCAACAATGCCTTTTCAAGCATGATGGAGCACCTTGCCATAAAGCAAAGGTGATAACTAAATGGCTCAGGGAACAAAACAGAGATTTTGGGTCCATGGCCTGGAAACTTCCCAGATCTTAATCCCATTGAGAACTTGTGGTCAATCATTAAGAGACGGGTGGACAAAGAAAAAACCAACAAATTCTGGCAAAATGCAAGCATTGATTATGCAAGAATGGACTGCTATCAGTCAGGATTTGGTCCAGAAGTTGATTGAGAGCATGCCAGGGAGAATTGCAGAGGTCCTGAAGAAGAAGGGTCAACACTGCAAATATTGACTTGCTGCATTAACTCATTCTAACTGTCAATATAACCTTTAGGTACTCATAATATGATTGCAATTATATTTCTGTATGTGATATAAACATCAGACAAACACAAATAAAAACCAGAGGGCAGCAGATCATGTGAAAATATAATTTTGGTGTCATTCTCAAAACTTTTGGCCATGACTGTATATTATATTTTTTAAATATTATGTTTATTATTCTTTAGGGTCTAGGGAGTATATGGAGCTTAATAAGGAATATTACCGTAAATTTGCAGAGAATAAGGCTGGTTTCACACTACCATTTTTTAAATTTGTGGGATACTGTGTAAAACCGGATTCAATTGGATCTGTTTTCTCCCCCATTGACTGTCAATAGGGATGGATGAATTTGCAGTTGCATCCAGTTGTATTAGTTTCTACACTGATCTGTTTCTGGCCAATACCAAAAATGCAACTTGTAGTGTTTTTGCTGTTCGTTTAAAGAACGGAATCAGATGGATCTATGCCTGTCTGGCTGGAATTTACATGGGGTTCTATTGAAATGGAACCATGAGAAAACAGATCCATGTGCTTTCAGCTGCACAGATCTGTTTTTCCAAACTAAGCATGCCCAGAATTCAGTTTCATATGACACACCTGTGTCATTTATCACTGGATCCATAAAAAAAACCATACACAACTGGTTGCAACTGGAAGCTACCGCACTGGTATTATGACCGATCTGTCAGCCGGATCAATGCAAAAAAACAGTGCAGGTGCGTTCGGTTGCATCAGGTTTCACAGTCCATGGGACTCCAGAGGAATGCAAGTTTTACATGCATACCTGCGGATTTAAATAAAACGGTAGTGTGAAACCAGCCTAGTGACTCTGATAAATTGAATTTCTCGGGAATAACAACGCGAATAAGCAATTTTGAATTGTGCCAGGTACACTGAATTGTATTCAGTGACATTGGGAACCCATTCCTTTTCTCTGAGATTTATTTTTTGACGTAATGCAATGTTTTCAAATACAATAACTAAAAGAAAAACAAGTCTTTGAAAATAAATTGGACAATACTTGTAAACATTTTAATCAAGATAATCTTCGATGCAAATTATTCAGGAAGTTTTTATTTTTACCCACACACACACACACACTGTACAGTAAATATGTTATATTAGTATATATATATACATACATATATATGGATAGGTACCTCTGTGGTATATACTGTCATTGCCGAAAGTGTTGCACCCTTGAAGCTGTTCCAGAAAAAAAGTATTTCTCCCAGAAAATTATTGCAATTACACATTTTTGTGCAGCACATGCATATTTCCTTTGTGTGTTTTAGAACAGCACAAAAAAGTAGAGAAGAAAAAGCCAAATTGGACATAATTTCATACAAAGCCCCCAAAATGGACCAGACAAAATTGTTGGCACCTTTCTAAAATTGTGGGTAAACGACTTTGCTTCAAGCATGATGCTCCTCCAAACTCACCTGTAGCAAGTAACAGGTGTGGGCAATATGAATATCACACCTGAAACCAGATAAAAAGGGGAGAAGTTGATTCAATCTTTGCATTGCATGTCTATGTGTGCCACACTAAGTATGGAGAATAGAAAGAGGAGAAGAAATCTGAGGACTTCAGAACCTGAATTGCTGAAAAATATCATCAATGTCAAGGTTACAAGTCCCTCTCAAGAGATCTTGATGTTTGTTTGTCCATTGTGCGCAACATATTTAAGAAATTTACAACCCATGGAATTGTAGCTAATCTTTCTGGATGTGGACGCAAGGGAAGGTTGCAACACAGGATAGTTCATATAGTTGATAACCAGCCCCAATCAAGTTTCAAAGAAATTCAAACTGTCCTGCAGGCTTAGGGTGCAACAGTGTCAGTGCTAACTATTTATTGACATTTGAATGAAATGAGACACTATTTTAGGAGACCCAGGAGCTGAAACAAAGACATAAAAAAGTTAGACTGCAGTTTGCAAAAATGTATTTGAGTAAAGCAAAATCCTTTTGGAAAAGCGTCTTTTGGAAAGATGAGACCATGATAGAGCCTTTTGATAAAGCACATCATTCTACTCTTTACTGAAAATAGAGTGAGGCCTACAAAGAGAAGAACACAGAGCCTACAGTCAAATATGGAGGCTCAAAGATGTTTTGTGGTTGCTTTGCATCCTCTGGCACAGGGTGCCATGGCTGTGTACAATACATCATGAAATCTGAAGATTACCAAAGGATTTTGGGTCACAATGTAGTACCTAGTTTCAGAAAGCTTGAATTGCATCTTAGTTCATGCGTCTTTGAGTGGGACAATGACCCCAAACATACTTCAAGAAACACCCAGAAATCGATGGAAAAAAGTGTTGGAGAGTTCTGAAAAGGCAGTAGTGAGTCCAGATGTAAATCCCAATGAACATCTATGGAGAGTTCTTAAAATTGCTGTTGTGAGAAGACACCTTTAAATATGAGACCTGGAGCAGTTTACAAAAGGAGAGTGGTCATAAATTCCAGTTGAGAGGTGTAATGGCCACTTTACACGTCCCAACATCGTTTCGATATTGTATACAATGGCACGGAAGTGCGCACTTTTTTGGCTAAAATCCAAGATGTTACACAGGGCGATATCGGCAGCCAACACAACTGCGATGTGTACGCCCCCTTGTACGAGCGACTCAGAAACGACCATTTAACATGGGAGTGAATAGGGGAAGTTGCTCTCCAAGTCGGTGTTGGGCTGTCACACAGCACGATCCTGCCAGATCGTCCATCCAATATCGGGCAGTTGGAGAGCCTGCACAATTCTTCCCCGATATCGGTTTGGCATCGTTCCTGCGTTGCATTGCACATTTACACCACACAACGCATGAACGATATCGGCGCCAACGCAATAACCACGTGACGTTTTGTCGAAGTTGGACGACGATATCGGGACGTGTAAATTGGCCATAAGAGGCTTGTTGACGGATATAAAAAGTGATTGATTGCAGTTATTTATTTGAAAGGGTGTGCAGCCAAATATTAAGTTGTCTGGCCCATTTTTGGAGTTTTGTGTGAAATTATGTCCAATTTGCCTTTTTGCTCAGTTTTTGTGTTCTTCCAATATACACAATGGAAATAAATATGTGTATAACCAAAATGTGTAATTGTAATAGTTATCTGGGAGAAATACTTCATTTTCTGGAACAATTATATATATGTTTCTCGTAAGAGACATTCTCGATAGATAAATAGTACCTTACAGGAACTAGACATAGACAAAAACTTGTTGCCTTGACCACCATGCAACAGTATGCTTTTGGCAGAAATTGTGTTCAAGGAGAGGGGTTTTTAGCATTAAGAGTTTCTTTTCTTAACTATTTTCTTTAAAAGGTAATTTAAGGGAAAAAAAAGTCAGCATAGTATTTCTGAAGGAAATTCAATACATAAGTATTTTCTACCTAAGGTGTTTCAGTCTGCGCAATTTTCTGGAAAGTGGAAAAAATAACACTCTTATTTGAAATGGGTTAATCATTGCAACGTGTCTGTAATCCACATGCACAAATAAAGACCAGATCACTATGGTTAGACGTAATTAAGAGTATTTAACTCCTCTGCAGAAAAAAATGTAATGGTTCGCTACTATTTTTTAAGTGGATGATTGTTTTAGCATGAAATGGGTTAAAATATTATATTTCAAAAAATAGCTTACTGTAATTTTTCAGAGGATGAGTTCACGTTTTGAAAAGAATATAGTAAGTTTTCTATTATTTATCAAATAATAACAGATATTTTAGCACAAAGTCGTAATTACTTACCGTATATAATAATTGACCTGAAAATAAAAACCATGATGGAAATATACTGGATAAAAACCTGCAGCCTAAAAAACATTGATATATATGCAGGAAGTTAAAATGGATCTCCTAACCATCATAAATAAGTTGCAGGGTTGTCAATATCTGGAGATAGAAAATACCTATAGAAAGCGTAGTCATATACCTCAAGACTGGGTATGCTTGTTATTTATATTTTAATCCATGTTAGTGCGTAGAAGTGCATAGAAGCATAATCTTTTATCTTGTTAAAAGACTAATCAGGTTACAAGCAAGAGGTCAGAAAATCAGGCACCCATAAACATGGTCAGGCTGGGTCAGGCAACAGAGTTTGGATGAACCAGCATCTATACAGCAAATGCAAGTGTACAATTAACACTAGATAGAGGAACCAGCATACTTAAAGGGAACCTGACCCCTTCAAATCACCCCCAACCCTATTAATACCTGTCCCTGCAACCTAACATATCAGTATTAGTGCTCCTTTTCTATAAAAAAAAAAGCGCTCTGTAACATTGGAATAATCAACAATATACACTTACAAATCTGATACTTCTTGTCCCTGAATAAGTCTCACAGGGCATCCCTAAGCCCTCCCTAGGTGTTCATTATCATGCCCCGAATGATCCACCCTCTCTCTGTCTGTGCTGCTGTGATGTGAAGCTGAAGGCAGGACTAATAATTTTCATTCCGTTAGTGATAGAGAGGGGGAGCATAAAGCCTGCACAAGCAGAGCACACAGACAGAGAGAGGGTGGATCCTGGAGCCTGCAAAGCAGCCCGCCCTGGTGACTAAAGAATATAGCCCCTGCTAATTATAATCCCTAATAAGTAAGTATTAAAATGTTTTTATGCACTTTCACAGGATGCTTTTAGGAGACAAAAGAAGTGTGAGATTAGTGATAATATGCTGCAGAGACATGTTTTAGTAGCTTAGAAGGCATTCTGGAGGTGACAGGATCCCTTTAAATAGTAGATTAATCACAGTGAATTGAAAACACCTTTGACTCCAACACCCCAGACCCAGCATGGAGAATAATACAAACAAAACAGGCTGACAGCTCAACCACAGCCATAGCAACATATAACAAAGATAATGAATGGTGTGGAGATTGTGACATTTATGTTATATAGTTACATAATGATTCTAAGATAGAGGAAAAATGGCTAGATGTGAAATATGCCATAAAATAACAAACACATTACATATCTGAAAAGTTCCTTAGAACTCCACTGTGCTTTCAACGGCTTTCTTTTTCATGCTGCAATAAGGATGTAGCCTGCTACTCATCTTATTGTTTTAACCAATCACTGGCCTCAGTGGTCTGGTGTCCTAGTTTGACTACTGCACAATGTGCATAGGGTTTGTAAAAATTAGCCTTATGGGCTGTGTCATGGTTGATGCAGGAAACCACCATCCCAAGGGCCTCCAATCACAAATAGTAGTTAGGCTGGATAGGAATATTGTCCTAGTTTGACCACTGCACAATGTGCATATGGGTTTGTAAAATTACCCCTATGAGCTGAGTCATGGTTGATGAAGGATGTTAACGGCTTTTTATGGGAAGGGTGGACATTACCAGCAGTAGCACGAATCAGCATTTTTGATGAATTTTGGTTGGCTTTTTGTCATCTGCAGGGATTACAAACTGTGTAGGTATCCAGTCCTTGTAGAATTTAATCAGAGTAAGTCTGACTGCATTTTCCATGGAGATGCATGTCCACCTATCAGTGATGATTGTTCCAGCAGAACTGAAAACATGCTCTGACATCACACTAGTAGCCGGGCAGGCCAGCACCTCCAAGGCGTATAAGGAGAGGTCGGTCCAAGTGTTCAGCTTGGACACCCAATAATTAAAGGGAACTGAAGCGTCAGAAAGGACTCATGTATGGTCACTTAAGTACCCCTTGACCATGTTCTGCAACTTCTCTTTCCTTGGCATTGTTACAGGCACAATAATACCTTGCTGTTATGCTGGTTTATTAAAAAATTGCCCAATTTGTGCATATTTTCCCCCTACCTCTGTTGGTCCTGGTGTTCGTGTCTCTCGCCATTACCCCTCGGTGTTGAAAAGAGCCAGTACCTCTGCCACCAGCATTGTCTGAGGGTGAAGTTTTCAGCAACTTATCTACAACAGCCCTCTTAAACGATTTCATTGTAAAACTCTTTGGTGACTCCAAAGGGAGAAAAGAAAATTTCTCCTTGTACTGTGGATCGAGAAAGGTAGCCAACCAGTATAGGTTGTTGGATAAAATGTTTATCATGAGAGGGTCTTGCCACAGACACTTAAATATGAACTGTGCCATGTCAGCCAAGCCGCAAAAAGGCAAATGTTTTGTGTCTTCAACAGTAGGAACAGTACCCATCCTCTCCTCATGCTGACTCACCTCCTCCTCCTCCTCTCCAGCCAATCCAGGCTGGGCGGACATGAAACTTGCATTGGGTGTCCCATCTGTAGAATTAAGAGTCACCTCAGTAACACAGAAAAACAAGTCCTCTTCCTCCACATCCTCCTCATCTTTCTCTTCATCACTCAGTGTTGCCTCAGAATATTGTCTGGGCTGGGTAGTATCACCCATTGGGAAATCTGGCTCCATACCAATATGCTGGGCACTCAAAGCTTCCCCTTTGAGATTATGCAGTGATTGTTTCAATCCTGATGGGATAGTTATGCTGATAATAGCCTGATCACTGCTCACAAGGTTGTATGCAGTACAATTTCACAAGAACCTCATAAATGTCAGTGATCCACACCCACTCTACAGTTGTGTGGTGGATGACTCTCAGTCTGACAGGCATGTTGAAGCTGGTATTCAGCTACTGCCCTCTGCTGTTCACTAATTCTCACCAACATATGATAGGTTATGATGTGTTACACCGCGTGGGCAGGTCGCTAATGAGTCGGTGACTTGGCAAGTTGAAGTGCTTTTGTAATACTGTAAGAAAAGCAAAGGTGGTGGAGGAATGGCACAAATGGGCACTAATATGACAAATCTCAAGTAGGCACGGCAAGTCAAGGTACGTTTTCAGAAATTTCTGAACAACTAGGTTCAACATGTGAGCAATGCACGGTTCGTGTACCAGCTTGCTGACCTTTAAAGCTGCCACAAGATTACGCCCATTATTGCAGATGACCAGACATGGTTGGAGGTGCAGTGGGGAGAGTCACTTACCTGTCTGTTGTTTGAAAGCTTGCCACAGCTCTGCTGCAGTGTGTGATTTCTGATCTAAACAGGTAGGTCAGTTTCAGCAGAGTGTGTTACCACTATGTCGATGCACTGCTGCACAGCTCCCAGCTCAAACACAGTGAAATCCTAGTTGCATTGCCCCCTGGGAAATACGAATATGCAAATAGAGTCTGTGGAGCCTTCTTTAGGAGTCTCAAACATGGGACTAGCCAGATATCCCTCCAGGGAAGGACCTAGCCATGGGGTGGCTCCTTGAGGAGACCACCTTAACCACCATATTAAGTGTCCCTTTCAGTCAATATTCAGCTCTTTACGAGTTTAAAGATTTGACAAGGAAAATACCAAAGCCAAGTATCCACCTAGCCAGAATCCTACTCCACACTGATGAGGGGCAAAATCCTGAAACAGCTGTCTGTGGACCTGACTTTGGTATTTCCCTTGTCATATCTTTATACTCGTAAAGAGCTGGATATTGACTGAAAGAGCCACTTAATATGGTGGTTATGGTGGTCTCCTCAAGGAGCCACCCCATGGCTAGGTCCTTCTCTGGAGGGACATCTGGCTAGTCCCATGTTTGAGACTCCTAAATGAGGCTCCATAGACTCCATTTGCATAGAAGTGGAAACCCTGACAGAAGTTGGGCCTGCTATTCTTGGTTTGGGTAGGATGTGTGATGATTCAGTTTGTGCCTTTTCCCACTCTCCACCAGGTTCACCCAGTGTGCCATAACCGAAATGTATCATCCCTGTCCACAACTTGTCCAGGTGACTGTTCTTAGGTGGACCTTCCCGCTTATGGAGTTGATGTGAGAATGGTTCAGATTGTTTAACACGTGCTTGTGTAATGCGAGGACTGCAGCCAGAGACAAGAGATCACGGAAAGACTGTGTTCCCACAACATCTCCACAGCTAGCAATTTGGCAATGTGCGAGTTTAGTATTTGTGCCTGTGGGTTTGTGGCTGGGTATTTACGGTTTCTTTCTAAGCTCTCAGGCACTGACAATTGGATGCTTTACTGGGACAAAGAAGTGGATATGGTTAATGTATGTTGTGTGTGAGCAACCGCAGCTCATTGGCAGGAGCTATGAGTGCCTGCTTACTATACAGAAGATTCTGAAGGACATAGCTCTGGGAATAAGGCAGTGGTTTGACCAACAGACACAGATTTGCTATCCTGGTGTTCCGCCCACCTACTGGGGTGCTTGGTTGCCATGTGGTTTTGCATGTTGGTGGTGCTCAGGTTGCCTTTGACATGGCCTCTGCTCAATTTGGTATGGTAGATGCTACAGACTACAATGTTTTTCTCTGAAGGACTTTCAGAAAAAAAATTGCACACAGCAGCTAAACGCCCCTTTGCCCTGACTTGGTGCACAACAGGGGTGCTCATGGGAACAGTTGACCCAGTTCTCACTTGGGGCAAACCATGACCCCTTGGTGCCTGTGTTGGTGCTACATATCCATCTTCTTCTGTGTTGCTGTGATGGCTATATGTGCCAACGGTCCAGGTCAGATCAGTGGACACATCATGGACCACCTCATCTTCCATCTCATCCTCCTTCCCAGTTGAAATTGTAGGCTGACCTGATGGCAACTGTGTCTCATCATCATCAGCCTCCACCTCTGGAGACAATAAATGATGTTCCTCCAAGTGGCTTTCTTCTGGCCGTAGGTCTTCAAATACTTCAGCATCAACAAACTCCACCTCCTCACGTCTCTTCAATGCTGCACAGTGATAGTTCAGAGCCAAACAAAGGATACATACAAAACAGATCATTGGAGTGGCCAAGCTTGAGGTCATATGTCTCCTGTGACTGATAATGGCGGTAGGAAAGAGAAACAGCTTCAGGATTGGATTTGCCAGCCTTCTGTATATCGATAGTAGTGTGTCATGGGAGATTTGTTGCTGTTTGACAAATGCATAGAAGCCTTGTCTGCTATCCAAGACAGAATCTGATCTTGCTCTTCTGGCTTCCACTCACATTTATGTTCCAGACGGTAAATTTTTCCAGGAACATAGTGGATGCATCAAGCTTTTTCTGACGTGACACAGCCACAGTGCTTTGTCGTGCACCACTGATAATACCACATTCACATCTCTGTCCCTTAACAACAGTCTTTTTTTGCATTTTGATTTTTGTTGACAGATTGTCAGATGTTGATGGCACAAGCCAAGCTAGCTGTCACACCCAAAATAGTGGGGAATATGGCCTGGTGCATGCTTGGTAGCAGGCAGTAGGAAATATTTGGACTACTGCTTTGCGTAAGGCAATAACCGCCTTTTTTAGTAGACTAATGTAGACTAATGCAGACAGCAGAAGACAGGCTGTGACCTCAAAAACAATAGGGAAAATAGTCTGGTACATGCTTTGCATCAGGCAGAAGGAGATGTTTGGACTACGGCTTAGTATAGGGCACTAAACACCTTTTTAAGTGGACAAATGTGGACTGCAGAAGGCAGGCTTTGACCCCAAAAACAATGGGTAAAATGGCCTGGTGCATGTTTGGTAGCAGGCAGTAGGAAATGTTTGGACTACTGCTTTGCATAGGACACTAAACGCCTTTTTAAGTGGACTATTGTGGACAGCAGAAGGCAGGCTGTGACCCCAAAAACAATGAGAAAAATGGGCTGGTGCATGCTTGGTAGCAGGGGGTGTGACCATTGGATCAGGGGCAGGGGGGCTGGCTGTGACACAGTGGGCATGGTCACTTGAAGCAGGGAGGCCCAATCCTGTGGCTGGCACATGCTGATGCTGTTTTACTGTGCCCGTGCATATGAGGGGGCGGGCCCCAATCTCCTCCAGGCCACACCCTCTCATGTCTTGCACAGGTACCCTCTCCTGTCAATCATCACTGGGCCCCGCCCCCTCACCCCTTGAGTGAGCCCTGTTTCCTGTTCATCACCACTGATGCGGTGCGGCCCACAAATCGGAAGTCACTTGCAGGGCTGCCTCTAGAAATTTTTGGGTCCCCTGACTGCCAAAATTTTGGGGCCTCCCTGAGATTACACCCAGCCTCCACCCATGCTCTGCCTCCACCCAAACATACATAATATTTATAGTGAAAAATTGGAACAGCACCCAAAAGTACCTCAATTTATGTGCAAAGCTTTCCCAACCAGCAATCTAAAAAAAGGAAAAAGAGCAAAAAAAAAATACAAAATAGTGGACTTTATTGCCCAATGCGTGGCCATGCCATTGGGCAATAAAGTCCACTTTTTTCTATATTTTTGTGCTGTTTTCCTTTTTTTAACACACTTTCTCTCTATTATATATTACACACACATTTGAGACTGCTGTGGGCTGAATACACAATAGCTTTATATACAATAGAGAATACACAATAGAGACGGCTGCTAGCTGTATACACAATAGAGATGGCTGCAACCCATATACACAATGAAGACTGCTGCTGGCTATACTCACAATAGAGAATACACAATAGAGACTGCTGCTGGCTGTATACAATAAAAAATACACAATAGAGATGGCTGCAGGCTGTATAGACAATGGAGACGGCTGCGTGCCTGGCAGTATAGACAATGGAGATGGCTGCTGTTTATACACACAATAGAGATTACACAATAGAGACTGCTGCTGGCTGTTCACAATAGAGAATACACAATAGAGACTGCTGCTGGCCATATACACAATAGAGATGGCTGTGGAACAAATGTACAATGGAGACTGCTGCAAGATGTATGCACATTAGAGACTGCTGCGGGTTGTATGCACAATAGTGACTGCTGCAGGAAGTATACACTTTGGAGACTGTGCAGGACGTATACACAGAGACTGCTGGCCGTATGCAGAGACTGCCGGCTGTATATCTTGTATACACAGACAGCACTCTACTGTACTGTATATACAGGTCCACACTATATACATACAGTATATAGATACACAAATAGAGTAGGTAGTGTGGACCTGTATATAGAGTATAGTGTTGTGTAGAGAAAGACACACAGACAGAGACAGAGAGACAGACAGAGAGAGAGACAGAGAGACATACAATAGAATAAATTATTCACAGCACCTCGGTTAAATAGGGTTCATCATAATTACCCTTAGCAGAGACGCACGTCAAGATCCAAGGAGTCCATCTTGGATAGTATGGAAACAATAAAATTAAAAAGGACAGCACCTCACAAGTTGGTGTTGATGTTAAATCTTCATCTTCATTCTGCCACCCATGCGACGTGTCGATCTGTCAAAATATTTCTCAAGCACAATACACAGTATACAAAATCACCCTTTTATAGTGTAAACTTAACCCCTTAATTATGCATAACCAATCACAGCTATCAAAACATAATAAACATTAATTCTCCCATATACATATGTTTAAAATACCCCCAAGGAATCTTTTATAGATAAGCACAGTACCCTATCCCAATTATTACAGATTGATCCCCTATCTGGCTCTCCACATTATAAGATTGGGTCCATAGTATCCATAGCATCCATAGAGCAAAACAAATGTCTTGACTAATCAGAATAATGCATCGTTGGTAGTCATGGGAATCCTCAAACTTGTCATTCTTCAGGGCCACCCCTTCACATGCGGCAACCAATCAGATCCTGTCCTCCAATGCACAGGCGTCAGCGTTTCTTTATCATTGGTCACAAAACTCCACATAATGCGCTGGCAACCTAATATCATTGGACCGCGTGATCACATGACCGTGCCATCAGCAAGTCAATCTCCAATGCAGTCACGCCCCGCGGCATTGCGCATTAAACTTACATTATGTGAGTAGTGGAACACATCCCTATGGCATCACTTACGCATATCCCTATTCACAACGCTAAATCTCAATATCCTCTCTTTGCTCACTGTATAAGTATAGGTATACACTGTGTGCAGAATTATTAGGCAAATTGTTAGGTATTTTGATCACATGATACTTTTTATACATGTTGTCCTACTCCAAGCTGTATAGGCTTGAGAGCCAACTACCAATTAAGTAAATCAGGTGATGTGCATCTCTGTAATGAGGAGGGGTGTGGTGTAATGACATCAACACGCTATATAAGGTGTGCTTAATTATTAGGCTAATGCCTTTCCTTAGGCAAAATGGGTCAGAAGAGAGATTTGACAGGCTCTGAAAGGTCCAATATTGTGAGATGTCTTGCAGAGGGATGTAGCAGTCTTGAAATTGAGAACGTTTTGAAGCCTGATCACGGAACAATCAAGCATTTCATGGCAAATAGCCAACAGGGTCGCAAGAAGCATGTTTGGCAAAAAAGCCACAAAATAACTACCCATGAATTGAGGAAAATCAAGCGTGAAGCTGCCAAGATGCCATTTGCCACCAGTTTTGCCATATTTCAGAGCTGCAATGTTACTGGAATGTCAAAAAGCACAAGGAGCGCGATGCTCAGTGACATGGCCAAGGTAAGGAAGGCTGAAAAACGACCACCTTTGAACAAGAAACATAAGATAAAACGTCAAGACTGGGCCAAGAAATATCTTAAGACTGATTTTTCAAAGGTTTTATGGACTGATGAAACGAGAGTGACTCTTGATGGGCCAGATGGATGGGCCAGAGGCTGGATCAGTAAAGGGCAGAGAGCTCCACTCTGACTCAGATGCCTGCAAGGTGGAAGTGGGGTACTGGTATGGGCTGGTATCATCAAAGATGAACTTGTGGGACCTTTCCGGATTGAGGATGGAGTGAAGCTCAACTCCCGGACCTACTGCCAGTTTCTGGAAGACAACTTCTTCAAGCAGTGGTACAGAAAGACGTCAGTATCGTTCAAGAAAAACATGATTTTCATGCAGGACAATGCTCCATCATATGCATCCAACTACTCCACAGCGTGCCTGGCCAGTAAAGGTCTAAAAGAAGAAAAAATAATGACATGGCCCCCTTGTTCACCTGATCTGAACCTGTGGTCCCTCCTAAAATGTGAGATCTACAGGGAGGGAAAACAGTACACCTCTGAGAACAATGTCTGGGAGGCTGTGGTGGCTGCTGCACGCAATGTTGATCGTAAACAGATCAAGCAACTGACAGAATCTATGGATGGAAGGCTGTTCAGTGTCATCATAAAGAAAGGTGGATATATTGGTTACTAATTTTTTTTGTGTTTTGTTTTTGCATGTCAGAAATGTTTATTTCTAAATTTTGTGCAGTTGTTAGTTTACTTGGTGAAAATAAAAAAGTGTGATGGGAATATATTTGGTTTTTATTAAATTGCCTAATAATTCTGCACAGTAATAGTTACCTGCACAAACAGATATCCTCCTAAGGGCCCTTTCATATCAGCGTTTTTTTCAAATCGCGGCAGATGCGGTGAAAAAACCGCATCTGCCGCGATTACCGCATACCGGCTGCACTTGCGGCGCGGTTGCGGTTTTTGCCATGCAAAGTATAGGCGGACTTGCGGCAGGTGTGGCAAGTGCGGTTTTGCACTTGCGGCAGGTGCGGCCGCGAAAAAAACCGCGGTCAGCCGCGGTTTTTTCGCGGCCGCACCTGCCGCAAGTGCAAAACCGCACTTGCCGCACCTGCCGCAAGTCCGCCTATACTTTGCATGGCAAAAACCGCAACCGCGCCGCAAGTGCAGCCGGTATGCGGTAATCGCGGCAGATGCGGTTTTTTTCACCGCATCTGCCGCGATTTGAAAAAAACGCTGATGTGAAAGGGCCCTAAGATAGCCAAATCTAAAAAAAAAACACTCCAACTTCCAAAAATATTAAGCTTTGATATTTATGAGTCTTTCGGGTTGATTGAGAACATAGTTATTGATCAATAATAAAAATAATCCTCTAAAATACAACTTGCCTAATAATTCTGCACTCAGTGTACATTCTGCAATCATATATGATGATTAACAACATCAAATGAAGTTGAATAATGTAATCCCACAAAAATAATTGTTTTTTGGGAATATACATATTTAACCTATAAACCATCAGGTATCCACCCTCATCAGATCTCTCTCAAAAGTTACATATTACACCAGAAAGTGTGAACATTTTGGATAATACCACCATTAACCTATTTAGGAAAAAATCCTTTAAAAAAAACACCTTGGAATAGAAATACACAAATGCAGCATGTAGTGGAGGCCTGTATTTAGAGTATAGTGATGTGTAGAAACAGACACACAGAGACAGAGAGACTTACAGAGAGACAGACAGAGAGACAGACAGAGAGACAGACAAAGAGACAGACAAAGAGACAGACAGAAAGACAGACAAAGAGACAGACAAAGAGACAGACAGAGAGACAGACAGAGAGACATACAGAGAGACAGAGAGAGACAGACAGACAGAGAGAGAGACAAAGAGGGAAGGAGAGACAGACAAAGAGAGACAGTCAAAGACAGACAGAGAGAGACAGAGAGAGACAGACAGACAGAGAGAGAGACACACAGGGAGACAGACAGATAGACGAGCATACTCACCACGAGCACCAGTAATAGCAGCAGCAGCGGTAGTAGCAGCAGCAGCTCTGTCCTGACTCCAGACCCTGGCATCTTGCCATTGCCGTCTGACGTCCGGTTTGCAGGCTGCACCACAGCAGCAGTTATGGACAGGAGACAGCGCCCACTCAAGAGGTGAGGGGGCAAGGTCCACCAGTGATTGACAGGACAGGGGGCTCGTACAAGATATAAGGGGGTGAGGCCTGGAGGAGATCGGGGCCTGCCCCCTCATGTCTTACACAGGACCAACAAAGCAGCATCAGGGTGTGTTGGGGGGGCGGGTCTCCCTGCTCCAAACTGCCATGCCTCCTGTGCCACAGCCAAGCCCCCCTGCCCCTGATCCAATGGCCACACCCCCTGTAGTCAGGCTCGGTGTCCCTGTGTGGCGCCCCACTGGTCAGGACACCACAAAGAGGTACTGCACTCAAGCCAGGGTGTGGTCCTCCAGTAGTCATAAGGTGGGGGATAATAAGGGCGAGTCCTCAACACCGCACAAACACACACACTTAGGACCCAGGGGACCCTGCACAAAAACCTAGGAGGGAGGGTCCAAAGGAACAACAAGGGTATAGAAGTGTGGGTGGAATAACAACACAGGGAGTTGTTGAGGAGTTTCAGTTTGAGTAACAACAATAGAACAGGTAGTGTGCAGAGCTGGGAGTAGTCAAGTCCAGAAAGCCTAAGAACCGCATGGGGCACTGGCAGAACTGAATTGACCCATGCGCCCGAATCCACGCCTAATACCACCAGACAGAGGGGTTGTGGTAAGAAACAGGGATCGGACCTGAACACGGCATGGGAGTCTATCACTGATCCGTTGAACCGGAGGCTACAAGCTTCTTAGGAACTGTAGCTCAAACACCTGGTGTATACCCCGAGATAGCAGCCAGACAAGGGTCCGGGGACAAGGTACCAGTCACCCACTCATACCTGTGTCTGCAGGACCAGGGCTCTGCGAGCAGAGGCACTTACAACAGTGCTGAGAGAAAGACAAACCCAGGCAGAAGGACAGGCACACCCCCGAGAATCTCATACCTGCCATCCCCAAAAGGACTGGGGTATGGACAACTGAACGCTGTGCTCAGACAAGTCATCTTCACATGCATTATAGACAGGGATTGGCTTGCACGCACAACAGTGGAAGAAGCAGTGGCGTTATCTGCAGACACTGCTCCTGGACCCTGGGATTTGGCCCACAACCCTAGGGTGGGAGACCCACTTCCTAAAAATGGGAACATACATTATTTAATGAGGCCCTCCTCCACGTCTCTTCCAAGGGTCATCGCAGTGCCTCCCAATTTTTGGCAGCCCTGCATAAGGCAGCACTATGGGAGAATGACTTCCTAATAATGGGAACAGTATTTAAATAGGCCCTCCTCCATGTCTCTTTCAAAGGGCATTGAAGTGCCTCCCAATTTTTGGCAGCCCTGCATAAGGCAACACTATGGGAGACCCACTTCCTTCCTAATAATGGGAACATTATTTAAAGAGGCCCACCTACACATCTCTTCCAAGGGGAACTAGAGTCTCTCCCAATTATTGGCAGCTCTACATAAGGCAACACTATGGGAGACCCACTTTCTAACAATGGGAATATTATTTAAAGAGGCCCTCCTCCACGTCTCTTCAAAGGGGCATCGGAGTGCCTCCCAATTTTTTTATTTTAAATGTTTAATGTAATAAAACAAAATTAATACACCAACACTGTCTTACAAGTGAGTATGAGCCATTAACATCTTCCCCGGGAAAATCCATTTTGGTTTCGTTTTTGGACATTTTATTGTGAGTCTGTAAAAGTGGCGTAATACTCAGACAACATAGTTCATAGCAGTGACGTGGGAATCAGAAATGATTAAAGGGGTCTTCCCCATGCTGTTCCCAATTCATTTGAGCACTGTTCTTGTACATTTGTGACATTTTTAGGGTTTATGCAGACTGCCGAGGGAGCCGCCCATGCTATTAGATCAGGCGGACTGCTCTGCACAATCTACCTGCATCACAAATGACAGACGCGCCCCAGAGGGCTCAGCCACAAACTGCATGAGATAAAAAGGTGCAATAAACACTAAAAGTTGAAGATGTGAGGTGTTATTGGATATTTGGCCAAATACGTAAGCTTGTAACCCACGCCAAGGGCCCTCACGCTTACAAGTCCTAACCGTATGTTTCCTAGCCATATGTTTGTTTAGTGAAAAAAACACAAAACATTTTGAAAAATCACCAAATAGCTGAGCCCTCTGGGGCGCATCTGTCATTTGTGATGCAGGTATATTGTGCGGAGCAGCCTGCCTGATCTAATAGCATGGGCGTGACCAATAGGCTGCAGTCTGATTAAGATTGAGCACCGGTGTTTAGACACTCAAGTGTGTTACCTCTCAGTGGTGGCAGCTTCCTGCTAGGTGCAATGGATATTTTACATAGCTAATTTTCAGTGAATTTTTTTTCCGAGTTTCCCATAGGTTAACATTGGGCTCCGTGCTCTGGTCGAGCACCCGAGCATCTCAATATTCTTGACCTGAGCATCGAGCACCCGAGCATTTTACTGCTCACTCATCACTAGTGACCATTTGAGGATCCGATTTGGCAACTGCTATTTCTTCCTTTTTTTGCAACCTTACAGCTAGTCCTTCTCTTTGTAATTTCAATAGTGAGGAGTGATTACAATACACAACAATGGTCTTGATGGAAGTGTCTCGGAACTCTCACGAAACCTGTTTTCAGTTTTTATCTTTTATTGTGAAGTCATGAATACAATCTCTTAATGAAGCTAGAAATGTCTTCGGATGTTTGTTGGGAATTTTAAATGTCTGTGAAATAATTGTCTTTTCTGAGGAAAATTTGCCATCACAAATGCTCAATTATTCATTATGTTTCGAAGTCTTCTACCTTTGGATGTAATGGCTCTTACTGCATTTCTTTCAATGCATTTAACCCATTAGTGATGGAGTCAGTTTTGGCCTTAAAGGAAATGTGTAAGAAACATCTATGGCCCCAAGTAATTTTAATTATTGAGTAGGCCTTCAGAATATTTGCAAATTGATCCCTTTATTGTAGTGCTGGATGATGATAGATTGACCAGATGCATGTCAGCAACTGCACCGGATGAAACACACTTACATTTAGCCGTTGTGTGGAGCCCACTGGGACGGGGTACTCGGTACCGGATCGGGATATCACGGGTGTTATCACGGCGGTCTTGGTCTGGACCATGTCCCGAGCCGCCCACAAGTTAAGGGGTTATTTACAGGGATTGTCGTGGGTTGTGGTCAATGGGGGACCACCGCTGCTGCTTGCTTCTGCCAGGAGGATGGATGGTGCTGCAGCCGGATGGGTTGACAAGAGCTTCCTCAGCAGGTTCAATTTGCATTTGGGACTCCTCTAGTGATGGTTCTGAATTACCGTCAGGCTCAGTTGTGGAGTCCTGGTCTGTATTCTTGAAGAGCTCTACATCCATTTGGGGTCTCAGGGACAATCTCCTCACTCGAATACCATATGGACCTCTTTCTCCTTGCACGAGAATATAGGAGACCCACTCTCCTATCTTTACTTCCCTGTCAGGGTGGTCTGAAGGGAGATATTCCTCTACATCCCTCCGATTTATAAAAATGTTTCTTTCCGCTCCAGGTTCTCGGGCGAACGCATACCTTCGCTCTGGTTTCACTTTAATTATCTGTCCTTCACATCTCGGGGATTGATTTACATCCGAATCCCGCCGGGCAGCTGCTTTAGCAGTTAAAGTACGGGCTATTAGTTCTCCCTTCTGGGCCAGTTTTGCTGCTTCCTCCCTCTCCCATTTTCAGACACATCTTTGCAAATACTGGTCCCGGGTTAGTACTTCTACAGGGCCTATTCCAGCATCGAGTTCCCCAGGGAAGCCTATCAGATCTTCCTCTCCTTCACCACGCTCCCACCAGCAATGGAGCTGCTCTCCTCTTACCTCCATGGATGCAGGGGCCGGGATCAATGGCTCCAGTAGTGGTAGGCATCCTTCCTCCAGGGCTCCGAGAGGGTCGGACACATTGACGGTACTCTGGGGCACAGCCTCGGGTTCGATCCTCCCTGCTCCGGATAGTATAAGAGGCATGAGCCCAGCCGGGCTGCACGATCAGAGACTGCTGAGACTGGTCACAGTCTATCTAGATCCGGGTTCTGAACTCAGCGTGAACCCATGTTGGCTGAAGGGTAGCAATATTAATACACCCCGCCGGGTGACTCGGACCTCCGGGATCTTTCTGCCGCCTGCTGCCATAACTTCTTGGTCACAAGTATCTCTCCCTTGCCGGGTTCCTCCACGATCAATTCTTGTGGGCCCACCGGGATCAACTTTGGTCTCCCAATTACACTATCCAGCCTGGCGTCCTGCTCTTCTGTCCGGATATCTTGCAATCGCACACCATCTAGATGCTTTCTCTGCCTTCTTTGGGTGTTCTCTTCAGCTCCCGCCACATCATCATGAACTATTGCAGTTTGGGGCGGAGGTTCTTCTTTAGGATTGATGGCTGGCTCCCCCAGAGTTAAGGGGAGCCAGGGCAGGCCTTTCTTTTCCCGCTCTGGACTGGATCGGCCCACGATGGGAGGTCTTGGCACGCCTCCTCTACACATGGCTTCAGGCTCTTATGGCCGCCATTAGGCACAGATTTAGTAAAACAGTCTAAATTTTGAGTTTTTGGCACACGGGGTCCGGTTCTGTTGGACCGGGTCCACCCTAATCGTGACGCCAAGTTGTGGAGCCCACTGGGATGGGGTACTCGGTACCGGACTGGGGTATCACGGGGGTTATCACGGCGGTCTTGGTCCGGAACATGTCCCGAGCCCACAAGTAAAGGGGTTATTTTCAGGGATTGTCGTGATGCCACCCACTGGTTGTGGTCAATGGGGGACCACTGCTGCTGTTTGCTTCTGCCAGGAGGATGGATGGTGCTGAAACCGGATGGATGAGCCCGCCGTGGGTCAGGCTGCTCCTGACAGGGTGTATAAAAGTTTAACATGCAGGGAATCACACACTGAAGACACTGGCAAGGTTCACAGGGTTTTACTTAAGTTCTACACACTTTTCAGTACAGTTCACAAAGTTGTACAGCCTCTTACAGGTTAAACTCCACACTTCCAGTTAACTATACTGCAGCCAGGTTCCTGCCTTAGACCCTTCTCCTTCTTGATTCCTTTCAGGCTCTTCTAAACTTCTCTTACGCAGTGTCCTGTATGGCAGGTTACTCGGGTTCTTGTTTGGCTTCTCCCTATGTGTGGGTAGCAAGCTCTGAACCCTATATGTCACTGTACCTCCTGCATGTGTGTGAGGAGATCTGACTTGGAATCTGAGCTCTCCGTCGGTATGTCTGTGATCCAGCTTGTAGCTACAGTCACCTCAGAGCCGACTCTCTGGTCCTAGCCTAGCCTTCCAGTGTCCCTATGTTTCAGGGGATCACCAGGCTCTTTTCTACCCATGTGACTACCGTGTACATAGGGGATCCTCTCCTTCAGACGCTCCTTGGCACCGCTGCTGTTTTCCTCGGACCCAGTTGCACTGGTTCGGTGTCAGCTCTCCTAGGTGTTTACTGCTCGGCACCCTTTGGCCTACTCCGTCTTTACTGTTCAGCACCCATTGGCCTACTAACTACTACTTCCTGGTTTTCCCCTTAGGTACCCGATCCGTCATCTTGACTATGTCCCACCCACTGTGACTGGCCCTACTACCCCTTGCCTGCCTAGAGTCCCGGGCTCTGGGTTGGGTCTTGTGTCTGTGGGTGTGTTTATGAAGGTGTTTGTAGAAAACTATCTACCCTCTTCCTGGCTGCAGTTCTTACCTGTGGCCACCCTGGTCGCAGGGGCGCCACAGTTGCACTGCCGTGCACCCTTGAGGGCTGGGTATACTCTTCATCTGCCTGCCGGTTCTGGCAAGGTGGGAAATTAGCAGAGCCCTTCCAAGGCGGCGAACAACACAGTGGCTAGTAACCAAACACACAACACCAGTTAGGTCAAACACACCAAAAGCACAACACAATGCAAATAAAAAACTAAGGGAAAGCAATGCTGAACCACAGCTGAAAACAAAACAAACTTCAGAAGTACTGAAACCCTGACCTCACCACCCAAAATAACTGAATTAATCATCAACTAATGAGAGGAAGTGGCAGGTTTAAAACTGCCTCCCACCGGTTACCTGACTTTGCTAAGGCAACACGCACTCTCCACCCTATGTCCACAAATCCAGAAGAGCAAAGGAGGAGAGGGAAGTGGAAGGAACTTCCCACCATTTGACAGCATCCTGTATCTGCTGGTAACAGCTAATACCACAGGACCCAGCATCCTTGGGCCCCTAAGGGACAAAATTGCTGGGAGCAGCGGCATCCCACTTCCCAGTGATACCAAGTCTTCATCTATTAGAGCAAAGTACCCAGTCAGAGCGAGCACCTGCACAAGGTCCACCCCATCGGTGAAGCCCTGCCCCTAATGGCAAGTGAAGGACGACTTGGCGGGGAGCCATAGCATGCCCAGGAAGGCCACAGACCCACTAGAATGCATAACTACATGACCTGATATTTATGAGCTCGAAGAGATGCTTCTGCAGAGTGAAATTGCATGTTGAGGTTCTGCATATATGTGTCTTGAAGTGCATTTGAGCTTGACAATGCATATACTGTACATCTCCTCAGTCTAACGCTGTATTACCTGTCATAAATCAGAACCAATGATAATCTGTCAATCAACCAGAGGAGAGTGGAACTAGACAGTGGATACAGAGTGAGGCTGAGAAGCTGTAGGTACATTGTCACACCCACAGGGCCGCACCGTCCATTGGACAGTGTGAGCCCTGTCATTCAGGCGGCAGCAGGCAGGGGGAGCGGCAGTGCAGAAGGGGGCGGCCGGCGCCTCATGCACACAGCCTCCCCCTGTCATGGCGCCGGCCGCTCACCCCGCGTGCACCGCAGGTAAGCGGCGACCGCCGGGGGAGAGTCACAGTAGGGGCGGCAGCGCCCCGGGCTTCAACAGCACCCCCCCCCCCGGTACTCACGGCCGCGGCCGGCAATCACTGCCGCGGCTCAGGCGGCGGTAGCAAGGCAGAAGGGGCGTCAGTGCTGGGCTCCACTAGCACCCCCCCACCCGTAATCGGTGCCGCGGCTCAGGCGGCAGTGGGGCTTGGTGCACCCCTGCACACCCAAATGCACTTCCAGACATGTACACTCATGAGCAAAAGGGTAACAATGTTTTGAAATTTTGACTTTCAGGCATATCTCACCATCCACTAAAACTTTGAGCATTGAGACTTCCTTCATTTTATAAACAATCATCTTGGCTATCTCATACACAATTTGACTTGCAACTTTTTAGCATATGATTAGTTATGCTGATTCTTGTCATGTCACTGTATTGTTACTATGTTTGCACCTGTTGTTTGAAAAATGTTTTTCTTCCTGTATACTGCAAATTACTAATTTCCTAATAGCTCCATGTATTATTAGATTGATTCCAAAGGAAACGTCACTGGTTTGAATCAAGGAGCAGCCACAAAGAAAATTCTCTAAGAAAACAGAAATAACATCATCTAGCTTATTGCTAGTGGTCTCTGGGCCAAGAAAATTGGCAAACTGCATCATGTGAGTGCCATGATTGTTGGAAGAATATGAAATGAAGTCTGTCAATCCATTCAAAAGCCAAGAGGTGGACATCCAAGCATAATATCAGAGTCAACAAGTCAGCTTATCGCAAGGTCTATCAGTTCTGGCACGACAAGTACAGCAGTGGCGGTGGTTTGTATGCTTCGTAATTGTGAAATCACAGATGTCCATGCAAGCACCATGTGATGCACGTTATTCAAGTCTGGAATAGTGGCCCAATAAAAGGTAAAGCATCAACTTCAATATCATAATAAGAAGTGTTAGCATGAGTTTGCAAAAAAAGTGCGAAAAGTGGATTGAGAAATTGAAGGAAATGTCAAGTTTGGTGGAGAAAGCCTGTTGGTATATATTAAATAGAGATCCCCTTGCTTATCTTTTAAAGGACTATGCAGCCATGTAAATGGTTTGGGGGTGAAGACGTTTCTGGCAGGTTTCCTTAAATGACCAAGCCCCTTTTTTCAAATCTGATGTGTCACTTTTTATGTTTTGATACATACTTTTATTAGTTCCAAATCTAGGTTGATATGGTTTCGCATTTTTTATCAAAATATCTGAAATTTGTCATCATTTTAGAAAAATTAGCAATTTTAACACTTTGAATGATTAAAGGGGTTTTCCCATGAACAAACATCATTTTAATAAATGTAATAGATTCTGGAATAATAATAAATTCAATAGTTTGATGTGATTAAAAAACTGTTCCTGTGCTAAGATAATCTTATATATACTTACCTAGTGGTGCCCATCATCCACTTCCATCTGTACGTGACTGAATAGCACAATCCACTGTGCTGTCTGGAAGTACGTCAGAAGCCATATTGGGACACCCAAGTGAATGGTGTCCTAATATGGCGATTGCTGCTACAAACCCCTTCGCTTACCGCACTCCTGCTGCACGAAGCACGTCCGGCTGAACATCTGCCCGCACACCCGACTGCACATCTGCCCGCACATCAACGCCGTAGCCCGACATTTCTGGCGCCTGACACCCCCACCGTCCAACTGTAATGACCGGAGGTCCTATTAAGATCCAGTGAGTCACAGACTGAGACAGAGGCAGAAATAAACAACAGTATTTTTACTGATATGGGGATCAAGGTATGGTTCAGTATGGAATGTAAAAGTCTCAAAATCCCCTTAAAATATTACCAATAACAGTTTAACACCCTCAGCGTTAGCCGACATCAATGCACCGATCTCAGAGTTCCCAGGGTATGTAAATCACACTCAGAACCAGGAGCAAATTTACCTACACGTTAGACTTATCAAGGATTTAACTTAACTAAAGGCTATGTACATCAACTCTGGGCAGTCTGATGGGACCTCTGAGATGGCACACTGAGTATAACTTATCACAACTAATAACAATATAATACACTACTGTATATCAATGCTGGCTATACACTTAGCACAGGGATACCCGGGTATCTCAAAACTATGGTGCCATCAACCTCAAATGTAGCTTTACACCGGTGTATATTCCACGTGGGCTGCAGCAAGTCCAGAAAAAGAAAAAGAAAAGAAAAACCTTTGGCGCCAAAAAAACGTATTGTAAAAAAAAAAAAAAATTTGGCAGCTTACCAGCCAATGCCAGATTCACAGGTCCAGTACTTTAATTCTGTAAGCTTGGGGTGCAATCTGTGGAGCACTCTTTTCCAGGGCTTGTCAGGACCTTGTCAGGATCCTCCCAATGTTGATGGCACCGGACGCCGGCTCTCCTTTCGCAGTCACTCATGGCCTTCTTGGACGCCAATCATTCGCTCCATCAGGGGGAACATCTCCTCAGCCTCCTTGTCAGGATCCTCCCAATGTGGATGGCACCGGACGCCGGCTCTCCTTTCGCAGTCACTCACGGCCTTCCTGGACGCCAATCACTCAATCCATCAGGGGGAACATCTCCTCAGCCTCCTCGGATGCTGGACACTTTCTCAGTTCAAGATAAAGTCTTTAGTCCACACAACAGGGCTTGCAAACAACTTTAAAGGCCCATATAGCTTGCACTGGCTCTGCTGTAATCCTTACACTAGTAATGGCCACCGCAGTGAGCGATCAACAACAACAGGAGCAACTGACAGAGCCGTCACCAAGGCAACCAGAGATTGTGCTTTCACTTTCCTAGACACAGAGCAGTCACCATGGCAACCAGAGACTTTTTCACTTTCCTGGGCCACTACAAAATGGCAGTCTGCTTGGTTTTAGCAGCTTATTAGTTTACTCTCTTACACAACACCCCCACCACCCGACACCCCCACTGCCCAACACTTCTGCCACCCAACACCCCCGCTGCCCAACACCCCTTCCCTGCTGCACCACTGGACCCACCTCCGCCCACTGCAGCTAGGAAACTCTGTGGCTCTGTTTGCAACCTGTCCAGTAGGTGATTGGTTGTGGGTGCCCCCTGATAGCTACTGAGGGCATCGCACCCCATCTGCTTCTGCACACACAGGCCGCAGACAGAGCCTCAGAGTTTCCTAACTGCAGTGGGTACAGACACACATGCACATCCACATACACACACATGCACATACACAAACATACACAGACATACACATGCACATACACACACATGCATGCACACACACATGCACACACATGCATACACACACATACATGTGCATACAGACATGCATACACACATGCACACACATGCGCATACATGCATACACACACATACAGATAATTGAACACACACATATATGTACATACACACACATACTTGCATGCATGTGCAGATACGCACACAGATACACACATACACAAGCATGCATACACATGCACATACACGCACACACATACACACACATATACATGTATGTATATGTATGTATATACACAGACATACAGACACATATGTCCCACGCCAGGGCCATGGGTACTTGGAACTGGGCTTTGGAGCACATCCGGGGGAGTGACAGGGGTTGAGACCCAGGTTCCGTGAACCTGGGGATCAGTTTTCTAAAAGTTTTGGGTGGTAGGATTTAGGGGATAGGTGTCGTGACGCCACTCGTGGTAGCTGGCTATTGGGGCTGCAGTGCGAGACCTCTGGGGATGATGGACGGGCAGCTGTGGTGGTATCACTCCCCACAGGTGGAGTGGTTCCCCGGGGAAACCGGTAAATTCTATGATGGTGATATGTTGTTGGGGTGCAGGATTCAAGGCGCTGAATAGCCAACAGACACGCAGGGGTTGTTTCCTTTACCTTTACTGAGGTAGCCTGGAAGCAAGTTAAGGTTTTCCTCATCTGTCTGATTATTAGGCCTCCCTGCTGCGCCTCTGCCCGCTGTTCCTGGCTGCCTATAGCTAAGCTGTGACCCTTTGCTCCTGCAGGACAGTCTTTCACTGGTATGGCAGGCAGCTTGAGCCCTTCCCTGGTTCCACGTCTCTGACCACTGCCCCTGGGCTCTTCTACGTTGCTGTGCCTCCAAGTGCTTTGGTGGCCGGGAGACTTGAAATCTCCCATCCTCCGGTTTTGGCTGCTGGGCCTAGAGCACCTGCGCAACCTCGACTCCTGTGTCTGGTTCTGGCGCTCTACTCTGGGGCGAACCGTTGACAGGCTCCACTCCTCAGGTCAACTCCTCTCCTCTCATCAGACCCTTGCTCATGGGTCCCTCACGCTGGCTAGTGAGTATCCGTGGATGATCCTGACACTGCTCCAGTCTGCAGGATGTCTTCTACAGTCCTCCTACGAACTGAACTGACTAACCCCACCTCCAGCCAGAATTTATAGGGGAGACTCCACTGAACCTGGTTAGAGCTCCCCCTTCTGGTCTGAAGTAAGGAAGGTATTGTGTGCTGTTGGTTACTTGGTGTGGATACCTTACCTTGCTTCCAAGCATGACCTTACACGCCGAGGGAGGCAAGGCTATTGTGGAAACCAGTCTCTGGGGTGCCACACATACACACATACATACACACACATGCACATGCATACACACATATAATAATAATAATAATAAAGCTTTATTTATATAGCGCCAACATATTCCGCAGCGCTTTACAATGTAGGGTTAGAGTACAGAAAATACAGTAAGTAATTACAGTAGAGAACAAATAAAGTACAATAATTGGATACAAAACAATAGGCATAGAATCAATGTGGAAAAAAAATACAATAAATAAAGCAAGAAATGAAGGTGACCCTGCTCAAAAGAGCTTACAATCTACAACGGGATAGGGGTTGCACAAGGTGCCGGGGCTTATTGCACTGATGGTCCAGGCATCTTGAGGAAATGGGGCATAGAACTAAGCTTACATGGATGGTCATCAGACAGTCTGTGTAGACCTTTATGGTTTGGTGGAGTTTGTAGAAGAGTAATGTCCAGAGGATAGCCCATTCACTGTCTACAGTACAATGGACTTCTATTAGGGAGTATGATAGGCCACCTTAAAAAGATGCGTTTTTAGGGATCGTCTGAAGCCATGCAAGTTGTGGATAGTCCTGATTTCTTTGGGTAAAGCATTCCAGAGGTTTGGTGCAGCTCTGGAAAAGTCTTGGAGCCGGGAGTGGGAGGATCGGATTAGTGAAGATGTTAGTCGAAGGTCATTTGAGGAACGTAGAGAGTGGGTGGGGTGATAGACAGAGATGAGGGAGGAGAGGTAGGGGGGTGCTGCACTGTGAAGAGCTTTGTGGGTGAGAACAAGCTATTTGAATTTGATCCTGTAGTATACGGGCAGCCAGTGCAATGACTGGCACAGAGCAGAGGCATCTGAGTAACGATTGGCCAGATGGGTGATCCTGGCTGCTGCATTAAGGATGGACTGGAGAGGAGAAAGTCTGGTGAGGGGGAGGCCGCTTAATAGAGAGTTGCAATAGTCAAGGCGGGAATGGATTAGGGCCACGGTGAGGGTTTTTGTTGTTTCCAGGGTGAGAAAGGGGCGGACTCTAGAGATATTCTTCAGGTGTAAGCGACAGGAGCGGACGAGAGATTGCGTGTGGGAGGAGAAGGAGAGATCGGTGTCAAACATAACACCCAGACAGCGAGCCTGCTGTCTAGGCGTTATCGTGGTGCCGCATACTGAGAGAGAGATGTCCGATTTAGGGAGGTTAGTGGATGGGGGGAGCAGGAGAAGTTCAGTTTTGGAAAGGTTTAGTTTCAAATAGAGAGTGGACATGATATTGGAAACTGCAGCTAGACAGTCATTGGTGTTCTTTAATACTGCAGGGGTAAGGTCAGGGGCTGAAGTGTATAGTTGTGTGTCGTCAGCATAAAGATGGTACTGAAAGCCAAATCTGCTGATGGTCTCTCCAATCGGGGCCGTGTAGAGAGAGAAGAGGAGAGGGCCAAGGACTGAACCCTGAGGGACCCCAATAGTGAGGGGAAGAGGGGAAGAAGTGGAGCCAGCAAAAGATACACTGAAAGAGCGGTCAGAAAGATAGGAGGAGAGCCAGGAGAGAGCAGTGTCCTTTATGCCAATGGAGTGCAGCATAAAGAGTAGGAGCTGATGGTCGACAGTGTCAAAAGCTGCAGAGAGATCAAGGAGAATAAGCAGAGAGTGGTCACCATTACGTTTTGCTGTCAGAAGGTCATTGGTCACTTTGATGAGGGCAGTTTCTGTGGAGTGAAGGGGGCGGAAACCAGACTGTAATGGATCTAGAAGAGAGTGAGCGGAGAGGTAACGGGTGAGGCGGGAATAGTCCAGGCGCTCCAAGAGTTTAGAGATGAAGGGGAGATTGGAGACTGGTCTGTAGTTATTTGTGCAGGTTGGGTCGAGAGTGGTTTTCTTTAATAATGGAGTAATGATCGAGTGTTTGAAGGAGGAGGGGAAAATGCCAGAAGAGAGGGAGAGATTGAAGATTTTGGTTAGATGAGTGGTGACGACTGGAGAGAGGGACTGGAGCAGGTGTGAGGGAATGGGGTCAGTAGTGCATGTGGTGGGACGAGAGGAAGAAAGGAGCCTGGAGACTTCTTCTTCTGTGACTGGGTCAAATGTGGAGAGTGAACTGGAGGAGATGTGGGGAAGAATGGGGGTGGCAGCGCTTGGAGGCTGAGAGCTGATTTCCTGGCGGATGTTGTCTATTTTCTCCATGAAGTAGGAAGCCAGGTCATCAGCACAGAGGTCAATGATGGGGGCCTGCACTTTAGGACTGAGGAGAGAGTGAAAGGTGTCAAAGAGTTTTTTTTGATTGTTGGATAGTGAGGAGACCAGGGTGGTGAAGTAGGTCTGTTTGGCAAGGTGAAGGGCAGAGTTGTAGGTTTTTAGCATGAATTTATAGTGGATAAAGTCTCCTGGTGAGCGAGTTTTCCTCCATAGACGTTCAGCACTCCTGGAGCATCGCTGGAGGAATCGAGTTTGTGGTGTGAGCCAGGGCTGTTTTGTTCTCTGTTTGGAGGTTCTGCGGGTGAGGGGCGCTACTTGGTCCAGGGAGCTTCTGAGAGAGTCATGGTAGTGATTTACTGCCTGATCTGGACAGGAGATTGAAGAGATTGGGGACAGAGATGAGATGAGGAAGTCTGTGAGTGCTAGATAGATAGATAGTGTGAGGTAGCAACCGGGGAACCCGCTTGCATAACGACAAAACACGTGTTTATAAGTTTAACCAATGTGTACCCGTTTATTTTCGCATATTAATACCATAACCCGGGTAGTATGTTGGACACATATCACATTGATTCTAAACACGTTACATAAATACATCATACATTACATAGAACATTGCACATATACATTCACAATAACCCGGGACCTGTAACCACGACTCTCTCCCCATTGGAGCTCTAACACCTGCTCCCGTGGTAGCTACGGCCTCCGGCCTACTTACACATCTTACAGTACATTTATAATAAATACATTTGTTATTTTTCGACGATGACCCCTCCGGGTTCATAACAGGGATTGAGCAACCTGAGTACCGGGTATGTCATGTATCCCCAAGGGGCTCCTTCCTGGACATGTTTCACCCCATGTCCAGGTCAGCGTCCACCTGGTTCAACCATGGTGTCCCCACTCTAGGAGCCCTTTTAACCCCTGCTTCTGACCTTCGTTACATACGCCTCAATGGGCCCTGTGGGTCCCAATGGCGGTACCTGCCGCCTGGCTTTAGTCACCCAGCTCGATGACATAACATTACCCCGTAGTCAGGATTCCTGCCTGACCGGGCCTTACATACCATGTGTGATCCATCATTCAAACGTCCATGGATCACACACATTTCTTCCACACGCTCACAGCCCATCATCCAGGGACTGTGTGTAACGCCGGTGGTCTGGTGTCTTGGTTCCCTCGGCGTTACTGCGCTTTCACCCAATGCTCCTTCCCCCCCTGTCCAGCTGGGAGACTGTAGTATGTTACCTGGATAGGATTCTGCTCAGTTCCCAGCTCCGCTGCGTAGCTGCACATGTTGTATTGTCAGTGCTCCGCTGTTTACCTCTCATGTGTGGACCCTGGCTCCCGCTGTGGAAGCTATCCGCGGGTTGTGAGGTCCTCTGCAGCTGGTGCATGACTTTCCACGTGTGTTTAGGCTTGCAGCCGCTGCCAGGTGCTCTGGGCATCGGTTCCTGTGCTGGCTATGCTGTATGGGTTCTGACTGTGCCTAGGGTGCGCGCCGCCACACCTTCCCCAGTTTAGTAAGATGGAGGGTGTGCGCTTGAATTGCTGTCCCCAGCCTATAGCTGAGGGTCAGCTCCTATTTAAAGTTCCTCTTCCCTGTTGGGCGTCGCCAGAGCCTCGCATTAGGTTTCTTAACCTAGCCCAGTGTGTTTGGTCCAACATACTGCTCCTGGTCTGCCTTGTCTACAGCTCCTGTTCTGCCTGCTACCAGTTCGGGGAAAGCTGATGTCTGTGTCCCTGGACCCGTCTTGTCTGTGTTGGTGCCAACGTCCTTGTCTTGTTCCTCCTTGTGTCTTGCTGTTCCCGGTCTGGAGCCGTGTCCGTTGCATGGAGTCCAGACGTCCTGACTGTCGGTGTCCAAGATGGACCTGAGGTTCTGCCTGGTGTCCGTGCCTGGTGTCCGAGATGATCCCGAGGTTCCGCCTGGTGTCCGAGATGGTCCTGAGGTCCTGCCTGATGATGTCTTGCCTTGTGTCCGAGATGACCCCGATGTCTTGCCTTGTGTCCGAGATGACCCCGATGTCTTGCCTGGTGTCCGAGATGACCCTGAGGTTCCCGCCTGGTGTCCGAGATGACCCTGAGGTTCCCGCCTGGTGTCCGAGATGACCCTGAGGTTCCCGCCTGGTGTCCGAGCTGACCCTGAGGTTCCCGCCTGGTGTCCGAGATGACCCTGAGGTTCCCGCCTGGTGTCCGAGATGACCCTGAGGTTCCCGCCTGGTGTCCGGGATGACCCTGAGGTTCCCGCCTGGTGTCCGAGATGACCCTGAGGTTCCCGCCTGGTGTCCGAGATGACCCTGAGGTTCCCGCCTGGTGTCCGAGATGACCCTGAGGTTCCCGCCTGGTGTCCGAGATGACCCTGAGGTTCCCGCCTGGTGTCCGAGATGACCCTGAGGTTCCCGCCTGGTGTCCGAGATGACCCTGAGGTTCCCGCCTGGTGTCCGAGATGACCCTGAGGTTCCCGCCTGGTGTCCGAGATGACCCTGTCGTTCACGCCTGGTGTCCGTGATGTTCCGTGTCCATGATGTTCCGTGTCCTTGATGTGTGTTCTTGTTCAGTAAACGTTACTTTTGCTATACCTGAAGTGTGCGGTGTCGTCTTGTCCTGCAGGTTACCACCTAGCCCACATGCTCAGCTGCCACAGAACCCGGTTGCTGTTCTTCCCTAGTCTGGGCAGGCCCGGGTCCCCCCTGTGGTCCAGTGGGTCCACATTCCCCTTACCTCATGGGTCGCGAGCGCGACCGTGACAGTAGGCTCTGGCCATGGACTCCGCTGAGCATGTGTGGACTGCAGGACATTCCCCGGATCCCACTTGGTATGTGGACTAGATTGCTCGAGCCCTGTGTGGTCAGCGGCTCTGATCACTCGAGTGATGGACTCTGCTGCTTTTTTGTGACCTGTGGGACATACCGCCTAACCCAATTGAACTTTTTGTGGGACTTTTTTCTTTTGGGTTTTCAGAAGAGGGGGCCTGAGGAGGGGGATACTGTAACGCCGGTGGTCTGGTGTCTTGGTTCCCTCGGCGTTACTGCGCTTTCACCCAATGCTCCTTCCCCCCCTGTCCAGCTGGGAGACTGTAGTATGTTACCTGGATAGGATTCTGCTCAGTTCCCAGCTCCGCTGCGTAGCTGCACATGTTGTATTGTCAGTGCTCCGCTGTTTACCTCTCATGTGTGGACCCTGGCTCCCGCTGTGGAAGCTATCCGCGGGTTGTGAGGTCCTCTGCAGCTGGTGCATGACTTTCCACGTGTGTTTAGGCTTGCAGCCGCTGCCAGGTGCTCTGGGCATCGGTTCCTGTGCTGGCTATGCTGTATGGGTTCTGACTGTGCCTAGAGTGCGCGCCGCCACACCTTCCCCAGTTTAGTAAGATGGAGGGTGTGCGCTTGAATTGCTGTCCCCAGCCTATAGCTGAGGGTCAGCTCCTATTTAAAGTTCCTCTTCCCTGTTGGGCGTCGCCAGAGCCTCGCATTAGGTTTCTTAACCTAGCCCAGTGTGTTTGGTCCAACATGCTGCTCCTGGTCTGCCTTGTCTACAGCTCCTGTTCTGCCTGCTACCAGTTCGGGGAAAGCTGATGTCTGTGTCCCTGGACCCGTCTTGTCTGTGTTGGTGCCAACGTCCTTGTCTTGTTCCTCCTTGTGTCTTGCTGTTCCCGGTCTGGAGCCGTGTCCGTTGCATGGAGTCCAGACGTCCTGACTGTCGGTGTCCAGGATGGACCTGAGGTTCTGCCTGGTGTCCGTGCCTGGTGTCCGAGATGATCCCGAGGTTCCGCCTGGTGTCCGAGATGGTCCTGAGGTCCTGCCTGATGATGTCTTGCCTTGTGTCCGAGATGACCCCGATGTCTTGCCTTGTGTCCGAGATGACCCCGATGTCTTGCCTGGTGTCCGAGATGACCCTGAGGTTCCCGCCTGGTGTCCGAGATGACCCTGAGGTTCCCGCCTGGTGTCCGAGATGACCCTGAGGTTCCCGCCTGGTGTCCGAGATGACCCTGAGGTTCCCGCCTGGTGTCCGAGATGACCCTGAGGTTCCCGCCTGGTGTCCGAGATGACCCTGAGGTTCCCGCCTGGTGTCCGGGATGACCCTGAGGTTCCCGCCTGGTGTCCGAGATGACCCTGAGGTTCCCGCCTGGTGTCCGAGATGACCCTGAGGTTCCCGCCTGGTGTCCGAGATGACCCTGAGGTTCCCGCCTGGTGTCCGAGATGACCCTGAGGTTCCCGCCTGGTGTCCGAGATGACCCTGAGGTTCCCGCCTGGTGTCCGAGATGACCCTGAGGTTCCCGCCTGGTGTCCGAGATGACCCTGAGGTTCCCGCCTGGTGTCCGAGATGACCCTGAGGTTCCCGCCTGGTGTCCGAGATGACCCTGTCGTTCACGCCTGGTGTCCGTGATGTTCCGTGTCCATGATGTTCCGTGTCCTTGATGTGTGTTCTTGTTCAGTAAACGTTACTTTTGCTATACCTGAAGTGTGCGGTGTCGTCTTGTCCTGCAGGTTACCACCTAGCCCACATGCTCAGCTGCCACAGAACCCGGTTGCTGTTCTTCCCTAGTCTGGGCAGGCCCGGGTCCCCCCTGTGGTCCAGTGGGTCCACATTCCCCTTACCTCATGGGTCGCGAGCGCGACCGTGACACTGTGGCTCCTCCATGGCCCATTACAGGGACTGGCAAACCATAGTACACGGGAACCTCATCCGTTACGTACTAGGAGCCCTATTACCCCTGTGTCTGGCACCACAGGCACACCCACACCATTAGAGGCCGTGGATGAGGGACGGGTACCCTCTGCAAGCAGCAGGGCAAGCCTCCCTCTCGTCCCACAGGGACGGAACGCCTCCAACATCATACATACTGGCTGGGTCACTTTCTCCCCACATTATTATACAATGTTCTTACATAGGTCATCATCTTACATTCAGGGCAATTGCCTAAGCCCCTACATACATCAACGGGTCCTTTACTGACTGCCTAGTCGGACCCAATAGCGGTTATGCCCGCCTGGCATTACTCACACACAGCTCACTCCGTTACACGGGAACCGCTGTCTTACTTGTCTGCTTGGGGTCATTGTCCATCTGTACTATGAAGCGCCGTCCAATCAACTTTGCAGCATTTGGCTGAATCTGGGCTGAAAGTATATCCCGGTACACTTCAGAATTCGTCCGGCTACTCTTGTCTGCTGTTATGTCATCAATAAATACAAGTGACCCAGTGCCATTGAAAGCCATGCATGCCCATCCCATCAGGTTGCCTCCACCATGTTTTACAGAGGATGTGGTGTGCCTTGGATCATGTGCCGTTCCCTTTCTTCTCCAAACTTTTTTCTTCCCATCATTCTGGTACAGGTTGATCTTTGTCTCATCTGTCCATAGAATACTTTTCCAGAACTGAGCTGGCTTCTTGAGGTGTTTTTCAGCAAATTTAACTCTGGCCTGTCTATTTTTGGAATTGATGAATGGTTTGCATCTAGATGTGAACCTTTTGTATTTACTGTCATGGAGTCTTCTCTTTACTGTTGACTTAGAGACAGATACACCTACTTCACTGAGAGTGTTCTGGACTTCAGTTGATGTTGTGAACGGGTTCTTCTTCACCAAATAAAGTATGCGGCGATCATCCACCACTGTTGTCATCCGTGGACGCCCAGGCCTTTTAGAGTTCCCAAGCTCACCAGTCAATTCCTTTTTTCTCAGAATGTACCCAACTGTTGATTTTGCTACTCCAAGCATGTCTGCTATCTCTCTGATGGATTTATTCTTTTTTTTCAGCCTCAGGATGTTCTGCTTCACCTCAATTGAGAGTTCCTTTGACCGCATGTTGTCTGGTCACAGCAACAGCTTCCAAATGCAAAACCACACACCTGGAATCCACCCCTGACCTTTTAACTACTTCATTGATTACAGGTTAACGAGGGAGACGCCTTCAGAGTTAATTGCAGCCCTTAGAGTCCAGTGTCCAATTACTTTTGGTCCCTTGAAAAAGAGGAGGCTATGCATTACAGAGCTATGATTCCTAAACCCTTTCTCCGATTTGGATGTGGAAACTCTCATATTGCAGCTGGGAGTGTGCACTTTCAGCCCATATTATATATATAATTGTATTTCTGAACATGTTTTTGTAAACAGCTAAAATAACAAAACTTGGGTCACTGTCCAAATATTTCTGGCCCTAACTGTAGGTAGTTGGATAGATAGATAGATAGACAGACAGACAGATAGATAGATAGACAGACAGATTGACACAGCATGGTCTTTTATAGCCACTGTTCCATGACATCACATAAGCCATTGTGACATCATCCTATGCAAATGACCACATGACATCACAGGAAGTCCAAAGCCACAGGGCAAGTCACATGATCAGCTTGACTGATAGGCCTGAGTTTGACAACAGTTCTAAAGTCTCTATATTTATATAAAGCTGAGTGTATGTGTGTGTATCAAAGCTCCGCCCCTGGTAGTGGCAAGGTAGGACAGGGACCCATCAGATGTAAGGTTACCTTGTCATGGTTTAAGGGCAAACTGTTACTGGCCAATCTGTGTACTAAGAACCTTACTTTACAAAGATAAAATATCCCCAAAAAAATCCAAAAATTTAATTTTATCAAAAAACGCATGTTTATATATTTTTTCTCAAATGCATAAGTGCTTTACTTCTATCTATCCATATGTGTATATACACACATGATTGGCAGTGATTGAGTGCTGCTGTGAACCTTTTTTTGTAGATAGATAGATATAAAAAGATGGAGAGATATAGGTAGTTGGATAGATAGATAGATAGATAGATAGATACACAGACAGACAGACAGACAGATAGATAGATAGACAGACAGACAGATTGACACAGCATGGTCTTTTATAGCCACTGTTCCATGACAGCACATAAGCCATTGTGACATCATCCTATGCAAATGACCATATGACATCACAGGAAGTCCAAAGCCACAGGGCAAGTCACATGATCAGCTTGACTGATAGGCCTGAGTTATACAACAGTTCTAAAGTCTCTATATTTATATAAAGGAGGCCAGATGGATAATGAAGGTGGGGTGTGTTCGCCCCCATGGCCTCAACGATATCCTTAGCTTCGCTCCTTTCTTGTAGATTGCTGAGAAAAATATATTTTTAATAAAGGGAATCTGCTTTTTAATAAAAATAATTATTTTATTATTTATTTTTTGTTTTTGTGTATTATTTTTTATTTTATTTTTTTAGGCCTGCCTTAGAATAAGAAGATATACAGCAATGTTGTGAATAAAAAAAGAAAATAAAAGAAAATAAAAGGAAGATAATATAGAAATAATGCAGCAGTTCATATTACTTTGTATATGATGTTTATTATTACGTGAGTGAGTATGGGTGATGTATGGCACCGGCCGGTGAAATCATGTATGTGAGTGATTGGGTATTTATTGAATGAAAGTAATATGTTTAATATTTAATAAATCTGTAATTTTGCACAATATATGCACTTTATTGATCAAACCTTAATTTTGATCTCTTAATATGTAGGTTTTTTCCTTTATAACACTTTGTATATATTATAATATCTTTATGCACTTTAAATCACTTTTGGATGAATTGCTGCTCTATTATAAGTTGACAGTGTGTCATTGTCATTGTTATATTTCTATAGATTGCAGTGTCATTATTACGCTGTGATCAAAACTATATTGTTGTAAATATAATCTACAATCTACATTATCCTTAGTATATCTATGTAATATAAAGGTCGTTTTGTTTGTATATATTTTCCCAGCTGCCTGTGTCCTTGTTTCCATGCAAACAGCATCTCTTTCCCCTAAGATGTCTGCTGCATTCCCGGATGCCTGTGGGCGTGTCCTGCGCTCGCCCTCGTGACCGCCGGCCGCTCTGTTTACAGAAGCGGTGGGCGTGACGCGGGGGGCGTGTGTGGTTCGTACCTATAGGCACATCCGATGCGGCGTCATAAGGGGGCGGATACCTCGGCTGAGGTGAGGCATGATGCGGCGCCGGATACTTAACCCGGCGTGAGCTACTATTGGCTGGGGCGCCACAATATGACGCCGCTGGTTACTGGGGCAACAACAGACGCAGGATTTGAAATATTGACATCTGCGACTTCCGGTTTTCGGACCAGACGTCATGCGGTACGCTGGGTTAATTGAACACAATATAAATAGCTGGCTTTCCCTTAACACGACCACCCTCCTCAGAAGAAGCTGGTGCGAAACGCGTCAGGGGGCGGTTGCAGTAAGGTAAATAAGACCCATGACTTGATGATTTTATATGTATTACCCTCTCTTGGCACATGGAGTGCACCCAGTATTTGGGGCACTGATTATATCCCTTGGATGGTGTATGCTGGTTCTTGTGCCTGAGGATTTAATACCATTGTGGTTTCTATTCTGTCATGTGGTTTTTCCTTCTGTGTACCTTGTTTTACATTGTCATTTTTAACACAGTGTTGGAATTTTAATAAATATTAATTGCAAGTGATTGGGCCTGACTCCTTGGAGTTTGTTTATGAAGTATACTTTGTTTTTGGAGGGCCTTTAACCCTTTGGGTGGTTTGAATATATTGTTGTTATCTGTTTCTACAGAGCCTTGTTGTCACCCATTTTCATTATGGATATAAGATCAAGGGACCAGACGTGGTTGTCCCGTGTGAACGCTGTGTTCAATGGTGATGTTAATGTGGTACCATCTACAAGTAATGGACAGGCGGAGGTGAAAAATACATTGAAAGTATTGTATAAGAAAAGACTAAGGATGTGGTGGAATAAAGCCTCTTTGGAGAATTATCTTTCCAAAAATCTGGTGCCAAGGAGTCTAAGAGTGAAGGTGTTACCGTCATTTCCTGTGGAAGATGCTTCGTTCCGCAGTAAATGGGAAGAAGCAAGTAATGTTTGTTCACGTACTTTCATTGAACTCCTGATAGGTTTGAATAGGAAGAATCTGGAGGGATTGGAAGCTGAGATTGAGGTAAATCAAAATAAACTAAGAGAACTTATTTCTGTTGAAGATATGGAAACATTTAAAGTAGAGGTGGATAGACTCTTCCTTACCTGGGAAAAGGAGGTACAGGACACAAAATCTAGAAAATTTCAACGGGACTTACAGGATTATAAGTCACGTTCAGTATATAAATGGAGACAGTCAGGCATAGGTAGGCAACAGAATCCTGAGATACATCTATATCATCTGTCGCCTCAACGGATGAGGAAGGAGATACCTCTGGTGGTAACCGTTACCCAGCAAGGAGAGGGAAACAAAAGAGATTCTTTACAAGAGATATTGGAAAGAGGAGACAGACGGGAGTGGTTAAACCGTCCACATCTAATTCACAGGTAATAAATCTTTCAGATGTGATATTAACGGAGGATCAACTAGAAGTTTTGAGTCTAGGCCTGACTTTTTCTCCCTCCTGTGAATTTGATTGCTTTTCAGCAGTGAAGGATGTCCATTTGTTCGCCCGGAAACTAGTATTGAAGAAACTCCACGAAAGATCTGGAGGTGATAGCCGGAATTGGACAATGCAGGAAAAAGAAGCAATTGATGCACTTAGGGTTTTGGGAGAAGAAGATGACAATGTGAATGAGAATAGGAGAGGTAAGTTCTCCTTCCCCAAACCTAAAAAAATCCCTGCACTAAACCTTTACCCTAATATCGAACTCTTTGTTAAGGTGGTAACGGATGAACTGAAGAAAATACCTAGAGGACAGTTTGGTGAAAATCTACCAGAGGGGCAGAGGAGAGCCATTAAGGAGTTAAAAGGTAGAAAGGATGTTATAATAAAGCCATCCGATAAAGGAGGAAATGTTGTGGTTTGGCCCAGAATTTTATATGAAAAAGAGGCAATGCGTCAGCTAAATGATAAGACGTGTTATACGCAACTAACTTTTAATCCAACACTGTCATTCTCTAAAGAATTGTATGATCTGACAGAAGATGCCTTTCGGATGGGAACTATAACCAAGGACATCATGGACGGATTAAATCCTACAGCACCCAAGACGGCTTGCCTGTACCTTTTACCGAAAGGCCACAAGAAAACACAAAATCCACCAGGACGTCCCATCGTTTCCGGGATGGGTAGCCTATGCGAACAGGCAGGTAAATATTTGGACTATTTTTTAAAACCAATAGTAGAAACGTTACCATCATATCTGCGTGATACAAACGATTTTTTGAAGAAAGTGGAGGGTCTTATATTAGAGGACGATATGTGGATGGTGACCTTGGATGTTGAGTCCTTATATGCATCCATCCGTCACAGCGATGGTATTGAAGCTACGGGATTATTTTTGGCTATGTCTAGTTTGGAGACTGATTTTGTGTCTTTTTTGATCAATCTGTTAGAGTTTGCATTAATGCATAACTTTTGTCTTTCGCGACAAGTTTTACCTCCAGAAACAAGGTACGGCTATGGGGGCGGCTTTTGCGCCCTCATATGCTAACCTGTTTCTGGGGGCTTGGGAACGGGAAATATTTTTATCTAATCCCTCCCATTTGAGCGACAAAGTAGTATTATGGACAAGGTTTATTGATGACCTCTTTATCATTTGGCAAGGTCAAGAATTGGAATTAAAGGAATTTGTGGATGGACTCAACAAAAATCAAAGGAACATCAGGCTGACTATGGTCTATAGCAGGATGGAGGTTGACTTCCTTGATGTCAAGGTACGGAGGGGTGAAAATGGAGAAATTGTAACAGATCTATTCAGAAAACGTACCGCCGGAAATGCATTACTTCATGCTACATCGGCCCATCCCTCTCATTTAATAAAAAGCATACCAGTGGGACAGTTTCTCCGTACAAGGAGGATCTGTTCCTCTGACGATTCGCTCCATCGACAGGCTTTGGAATTGTCCACAAGATTCCTGGATAGAGGCTACTCTAAGAAGAATATTAGAGATGGGTACCAGAGAGCCAGCCAGACGAACAGAAGTGAATTACTCCAAACCAAACCAAAGAAAGAATGCAATAAACAGGTACGACTAATAGCAAATTTTAATAGCCAAAAACAGAAAATGGAAGATAGATAGATAGATAGATAGATACACAGACAGATAGATAGATAGATAGATAGATAGATAGATAGATAGATAGACAGACAGACAGACAGACAGATAGATAGATAGATAGATAGACAGACAGACAGACAGACAGACAGATTGACACAGCATGGTCTTTTATAGCCACTGTTCCATGACATCACATAAGCCATTGTGACATCATCCTATGCAAATGAGCACATGACATAACAGGAAGACTAAAGCCACAGGGCAAGTCACATGATCAGCTTGACTGATAGGCCTGAGTTTGACAACAGTTCTAAAGTCTCTATATTTATATAAAGCTGAGTGTATGTGTGTGTATCAAAGCTCCGCCCCTGGTAGTGGCATGGTAGGACAGGGACCCATCAGATCTAAGGTTACCTTGTCATGGTTTATGGGCAAACAGTTACTGCCCAATATGTGTACTAAGAACCTTACTTTACAAAGATAAAATATCCCCCCAAAAAAATCCCAAAATTTAATTTTTTTAAAAAACGCATGTTATTATATTTTTTCTCAAATGCATAGGTGCTTTACTTCTATCTATCCATATGTGTATATACACACATGATTGGCAGTGATTGAGTGCTGCTGTGAACCTTTTTTTGTAGATAGATAGATATAAAAAGATGGAGAGATATAGGTAGTTGGATAGATAGATTGATAGATAGATACACACACAGACAGACAGACAGACAGACAGACAGATAGATAGATATAAAAAGATGGAGAGATATAGGTAGTTGGATAGATAGATAGATAGATAGATAGATAGATAGATAGATAGATAGATAGATAGATACACAGACAGACAGACAGACAGATAGATAGATAGATAGATAGACAGACAGACAGATTGACACAGCATGGTCTTTTATTGCCACAGTTCCATGACATCACATAAGCCATTGTGACATCATCCTATGCAAATGACCACATGACATCACAGGAAGTCCAAAGCCACAGGGCAAGTCACATGATCAGCTTGACTGATAGGCCTGAGTTTGAAAACAGTTCTAAAATCTCTCTATATATATAAAGCTGAGTGTATGTGTGTGTATCAAAGCTCCGCCCCCGGTAGTGGCATGGTAGGACAGGGACCCATCAGATCTAAGGTTACCTTGTCATGGTTTAAGGGCAAACCGTTACTGGCCAATATGTGTACTAAGAACCTTACTTTACAAAGATAAAATATCCCCAAAAAAATCCCAAAATTTAATTTTTTCAAAAAACGCATGTTTTTATATTTTTTCCTCAAATGCATAGGTGCTTTACTTCTACCTATCCATATGTGTATATACACACATGATTGGCAGTAATTGAGTGCTGCTGTGAACCTTTTTTTGTAGATAGATAGATATAAAAAGATGGAGAGATATAGGTAGTTGGATAGATAGATAGATAGATAGATAGACAGACAGACAGACAGATTGACACAGCATGGTCTTTTATAGCCACTGTTCCATGACATCACATAAGCCATTGTGACATCATCCTATGCAAATGACCACATGATATCACAGGAAGTCCAAAGCCACAGGGCAAGTCACATGAGCAGCTTGACTGATAGGCCTGAGTTATACAACAGTTCTAAAGTCTCTATATTTATATAAAGCCGAGTGTATGTGTGTGTATCAAAGCTCCGCCCCTGGTAGTGGCATGGTAGGACAGGGACCCATCAGATGTAAGGTTACCTTGTCATGGTTTATGGGCAAACAGTTACTGGCCAATATGTGTACTAAGAACCTTACTTTACAAAGATAAAATATCCCAAAAAAAATCCCAAAATTTAATTTTTTTAAAAAACGCATGTTTTTATATTTTTTCTCAAATGCATAGGTGCTTTACTTCTATCTATCCATATGTGTATATACACACATGATTGGCAGTGATTGAATGCTGCTGTGAACCTTTTTTTGTAGATACATAGATATAAAAAGATGGAGAGATATAGGTAGTTGGACAGATAGACAGACAGACAGACAGACAGATAGATAGATATAAAAAGATGGAGAGATATAGGTAGTTGGATAGATAGATAGATAGATAGATAGACAGACAGACAGATTGACACAGCATGGTCTTTTATAGCCACTGTTCCATGACATCACATAAGCCATTGTGACATCATCCTATGCATGGGCGTACCCAGCGTGGGGCAGGGGGGGGCAGCTGCCCCCCCCCAAGAGAAAGGGGTGAGCGGCACTGAGTGCGCCGACCCCTGTGACTGCTGGGCCGCCCGCTCTCCCTGCGGCTGTGCAGGGCCGTCGGCTCTCCCATCTAGTGTGCAGGGCCGCTTGCTCCCCAGCGGCTGTGCAGGGCGGCTCGCTCTCCATCCTATTATCTCCTCTCCATCCTCCATTACTGTGCAGACCTCTCCTATTATCTCCTCCATCGGCCGTATGCTGCATGATGGCCGCACACAGCAAACTGCTTAGCTTACAGCTCTCTGCTGTACCGACAGTGATCCGGCCGGCCACACTACATATTGTGCAGTGAAGGTCCGCCCCTCCACTGCATCACAGGTCAGCAGAGAGCAACAGAGGGCCAAGAGCAGTTGCTGTGTGCGGCCATGTGTGATAGGAGGTCACAGTGCACACACCTATTGAAGAGGATATACAGCTGTGTGTGGACAGGAGATAGAAGATGTGCCAGAAGAATCATCTAAAGTAAAAAGAGCCCCAATGTGTGTATGTCTGCAAGTGATTGTAACTTGTGAGTATATATGATTGTGTGTGTATGTATATGATTGATTGTGAGTATATATGATTGTGCATGTGTGTATGATTGTATATGTCTGTGTATATGACTGTGTATGTGTGTATATAATTGTAAATGTCTGCATATGATTGTATATATCTGTGTGTATGATTGTGCATGTGTGTATATGATTGATTGTGAGTATATGTGATTCTGCATGTGTGTATATGATTGATTGTGAGTATATGTGATTGTACATGTGTGTATATGATTGATTGTGAGTATATGTGATTCTGCACTTGTGTATATGATTGATTGTGAGTATATGTGATTGTGCATGTATGTATATGATTGATTGTGAGTATATGTGATTGTGCATGTATGTATATGATTGATTGTGAGTATATGTGATTGTGCATGTATGTATATGATTGATTGTGAGTATATGTGATTGTACATGTGTGTATATGATTGATTGTGAGTATATGTGATTCTGCACTTGTGTATATGATTGATTGTGAGTATATGTGATTGTGCATGTATGTATATGATTGATTGTGAGTATATGTGATTGTGCATGTATGTATATGATTGATTGTGAGTATATGTGATTGTACATGTGTGTATATGATTGATTGTGAGTATATGTGATTCTGCACTTGTGTATATGATTGATTGTGAGTATATGTGATTGTGCATGTATGTATATGATTGATTGTGAGTATATGTGATTGTACATGTGTGTATATGATTGATTGTGAGTATATGTGATTCTGCACTTGTGTATATGATTGATTGTGAGTATATGTGATTGTGCATGTATGTATATGATTGATTGTGAGTATATATGATTCTGCATGTGTGTATATGATTGATTGTGAGTATATATGATTCTGCACTTGTGTATATGATTGATTGTGAGTATATGTGATTGTGCATGTATGTATATGATTGATTGTGAGTATATATGATTCTGCATGTGTGTATATGATTGATTGTGAATATATATGATTCTGCATGTGTGTATATGATTGTATATGCCTGTGTATATGACTGATTGTGTATGTGTGTATATGATAGTGCACATGTGTATATCATTGTAAATGTCTGCATATGATTGTATATGGCTAGGGTCACATCTGCGTTTTGTTTTATAAATCCTGATCCGGTTTGGAGCTTTCAAAAAGCTCCAAACCGGACCAGGAAACGCTCCTCATAGGAGCCTATGCAAAACACCGGATGGCTTCACAAGCCATCCGGTGGCCGGATCCGGCACTGCTGCCTGCGTTTTAAATCATGCAGGCAGCAGTTTTCGCAGCGTTTCTGGGAACCGCACTGCGGTCACCGGATGGCTCAGGATGTGTAATCCTGAGCCATCCGGTAACTGCATAGTTTGCGGATCCCGGCTATTGCCGGGATCAGCAAACTGTCCTCTGCCTATTCAAGAGTTAAATTTAGTAAGTAAAGTACTGTTTGAGGTCTGTAGGGGGGCTAAGACCCCCCTACAGACCAGCCGCCCACTCCGGTGGGCTTCGACTACAATTTGCTATGGCTCGGGGCTCGGATGAGCCCCGTGCATGTCTCCAAACCTCCCGCCCCCCCGTATCACTATACAGGGGTGCCTGCACCCCTCTTGTATAGCGATTCCTGCATGTGGCCCTAAAGTTAGAATACAGAACACATGTAAGCTCATACTTACATGTTATCGTCGGCAGTGTAGTGTGAAATCCCTGGGCGGGGCTGTTTGCTGCAGCCTCCGCCCCCTCATTCCTTATGGCCGCCCCCTCTGTGCCTCATCCAGTGATGTGAGGGCGGCCACGTCATGAAAGGGGCGGGGCTAAATATGTGCCGCGGTTAGCCCCGCCCCTTTCATGACGTGGCCGCCCTCACATCACTGGATGAGGCACAGAGGGGGCGGCCATAAGGAATGAGGGGGCGGAGGCTGCAGCAAACAGCCCCGCCCAGGGATTACACACTACACTGCCGACGATAACATGTAAGTATGAGCTTACATGTGTTCTGTATTCTAACTTTAGGGCCACATGCAGGAGTCGCTATACAAGAGGGGTGCAGGCACCCTGTATAGTGATACGGGGGGGCGGGAGGTTTGGAGACATGCACGGGGCTCATCCGAGCCCCGAGCCATAGCAAATTGTAGTCGAAGCCCACCGGAGTGGGCGGCTGGTCTGTAGGGGGGTCTTAGCCCCCCCTACAGACCTCAAACAGTACTTTACTTACTAAATTTAACTCTTGAATAGGCAGAGGACAGTTTGCTGATCCCGGCAATAGCCGGGATCCGCAAACTATGCAGTTACCGGATGGCTCAGGATTACACATCCTGAGCCATCCGGTTACCGCAGTGCGGTATTCTGCACACATTTTTGACAAAAAATGTGTGTGACCGGAATTGCATTCACCGCATCCGGATCCGGATGCGGTGAATGCAATTCATGTTTGCAATGTGACCCTACCCTATGTCTGTGTATGATTCTGCATGTGTGTATACAATTGTGTATGTCTGTGTATATGATTGTGTCATATACACACATGCATAATCGTATACACAGTCATATACACACAATCATATACTCATACACACATACCATCGTATTGGGTAATTATATACACACATACACAATAATACACAGTCATATACACACACATACATGATCATATACACAATCATAAATGCACAATCACATACACAATGATAAATATGCACAATCATATCTACACATACATAGTGATATACACACATACATGATCATAAACACATACACAATCATATACACACGATCACACACATACAGTCATATACACAAATATTCATGGGCGTACCCAGAGTGGGGCAGGGAGGGACAGCCTATATATGATATAGGAGCCCTATGGGGGGCTGTTGTATATAATATGAGGACTGTATGGGGTATTGGGGGGGCTGTATATGAGATGGAACTCCAATATCATATACAGCCTCCCATATCCTATACAGCCCACCCCATAGGGCTCCCGTATCATATACAACCCCCATAGGGCTCTCTTGATGGGAGCTCTATGGAGGGGCTGTATATGATACAGGAGCCCTATGAGGGGCTGAATATGATTTGGGTGCCCTATGACAGGGTTATATATAATATGGGAGCCCTATAAGGGGGCTGTATATGATATGGGAGCTCTATGGGGGTCTGTACATTAGATGGGAGCCCTATGGAGGGCTGTATATGAGATGTGAGCCCTATGGGACATTGGGGGGGCTGTATATGAGATGGAACTTCCATCTCATATACAGCCCCCCATAGGGATCACATTTAATATACAGCCCTCTATAGGGCTCCACAGTGGCGTAACAAGTCTGATGGGCCCCGATGCACAATTTTACAACCTGAACGACCATGGCTTGCCCCCCCCTAGTTTTGATCCTGGGTACGCCCATGATCCTATGCAAATGAGCACATGACATAACAGGAAGACTAAAGCCACAGGGCAAGTCTCATGATCAGCTTGACTGATAGGCCTGAATTTGACAATATTTCTAAAGTCTCTATATTTATATAAAGCCGAGTGTATGTGTGTGTATCAAAGCTCCGCCCCTGGTAGTGGCATGGTAGGACCGGGACCCATCAGATCTAAGGTTACCTTGTCATGGTTTATGGGCAAACAGTTACTGGCCAATATGTGTACTAAGAACCTTACTTTACAAAGATAAAATATCCCAAAAAAAAATCCCAAAATTTAATTTTTTCAAAAAACGCATGTTTTTATATTTTTTCTCAAATGCATAGGTGCTTTACTTCTACCTATCCATATGTGTATATACACACATGATTGGCAGTGATTGAGTGCTGCTGTGAACCTTTTTTGTAGATAGATAAAAGATGAGAGATAAGTATTGAAGATAGATAGAAAAGAGATGATAGATAAAAGAAGAAGAAGACAGACTACAGAGACAGATAGATAGATAAAAAGGGAGGATAGTAGTTGAGTAATAGATAGATAGATAGATAGATACACAGACAGACAGACAGACAGACAGAAGATAGACAGACAGATAGATGACACAGACAGATTGAGCTTTTTATAGCCACTGTTCCATGACATCACATAAGCCATTGTGACATCATCCTATGCAAATGACACATGACATCACAGGAAGTCCAAAGCCACAGGGCAAGTCACATGATCAGCTTGACTGATAGGCCTGAGTTTGACAACATTTCTAAAGTCTCTATATTTATATAAAGCGAGTGTATGTGTGTGTATCAAAGCTCCGCCCCTGGTAGTGGCATGGTAGGACAGGGACCCATCAGATCTAAGGTTACCTTGTCATGGTTTATGGGCAAACAGTTACTGGCCAATATGTGTACTAAGAACCTTACTTTACAAAGATAAAATATCCCAAAAAAAAATCCCAAAATTTAATTTTTTCAAAAAACGCATGTTTTTATATTTTTTCTCAAATGCATAGGTGCTTTACTTCTACCTATCCATATGTGTATATACACACATGATTGGCAGTGATTGAGTGCTGCTGTGAACCTTTTTTTGTAGATAGATAGATATAAAAAGATGGAGAGATATAGGTAGTTGGAAGATGAGATAGATATAGATAGATGATACAGAAGACGCAGACAGACAAAAGATGATAGATAAAAATAGATATGTGTGAACATGATAGAACAGACAGACAGACAGATAGAATAGATAGTAGATAGATAGAGACAGATATGACAGACAACCACGCATGGTCTTTTATAGCCACTGTTCCATGACATCACATAAGCCATTGTGACATCATCCTATGCAAATGAGCACATGACAATCCAGGAAGATCCAAAGCCACAGGGCAAGTCACATGATCAGCTTGACTGATAGGCCTGAGTTTGACAACAGTTCTAAAGTCTCTATATTTATATAAAGCTGAGTGTATGTGTGTGTATCAAAGCTCCGCCCCTGGTAGTGGCATGGTAGGACAGGGACCCATCAGATCTAAGGTTACCTTGTCATGGTTTATGGGCAAACAGTTACTGGCCAATATGTGTACTAAGAACCTTACTTTACAAAGATAAAATATCCCCCAAAAAAATCCCAAAATTTAATTTTTTCAAAAAACGCATGTTTTTATATTTTTTCTCAAATGCATAGGTGCTTTACTTCTACCTATCCATATGTGTATATACACACATGATTGGCAGTGATTGAGTGCTGCTGTGAACCTTTTTTTGTAGATAGATAGATATAAAAGATGGAGAGATATAGGTAAGTTGTGATAGATAGTGTAGATAGATAGATAGACAGACGTAGAAGATTGAAGAAACAGACTGAGACAGACAGATAGAAGAATAAAGATGAGAGATATAGGTAGTAGATAGATAGATAAGATAGATAGATAAAGACCAGACAGAGACAGAAATATAGACAGAATGACAGCAGGTCTTTTTACCACTGTTCCATGACATCACATAAGCCATTGTGACATCATCCTATGCAAATGAGCACATGACATAACAGGAAGACTAAAGCCACAGGGCAAGTCACATGATCAGCTTGACTGATAGGCCTGAGTTTGACAACATTTCTAAAGTCTCTATATTTATATAAAGCCGAGTGTATGTGTGTGTATCAAAGCTCCGCCCCTGGTAGTGGCATGGTAGGACAGGGACCCATCAGATCTAAGGTTACCTTGTCATGGTTTATGGGCAAAAAGTTACTGGCCAATATGTGTACTAAGAACTTACTTTACAAAGATAAAATATCCAAAAAAAAAATCCCAAAATTTAATTTTTTCAAAAAACGCATGTTTTTATATTTTTTCTCAAATGCATAGGTGCTTTACTTCTACCTATCCATATGTGTATATACACACATGATTGGCAGTGATTGAGTGCTGCTGTGAACCTTTTTTTGTAGATAGATATAAAAAGATGGAGTAATTATAGTAGTTGAAGATAGATAGTAGATAGATAGTAGATACCAGACGACAGACAACAGACAGACGATAGATAGTAAAGATGAGAGATAAGGTAGAAAAGATGAAGAGATATAGATAGATGATAGAAGATAGATAGAAGATAGTTAGATATAATAGATAAGTATAGAGACAGCACAAAGATAGATGATAGATAACAGACGATGACAGATGGCTTTATAGCCGTTCAACATTAAGCATTGTAGTCATATCTATGCAATGAACACATGACATCACAGGAAGTCAAGCCACAGGGCACACATGAGCAGCTTGACGATAGGCCTGAGTTTAAAACTTCTAAGTTTAATTATATAAAGCGATGTATGTGTGTGATAAAAGCTCCTTAGGGCATGTACGACAAGTACCTATTCATTAAGGTACATGTATGTTTTATGCAAACTTATGGCCAATAGTTACTAAGAAACTTATACAAAATAAAATATATGTAAAAAAATTTCCAAATTTATTTTTTAAAAGATGAATTTATTTCAATGATAGTACCTAATCATATATTGTTAAACACATATTGATAATAAAAGATGTGTAACCATTTTTTGTAGATAGAAGATTAAAAGACGAGAGTAAGGTATTGTATAGATAGATAGATTGATAGATAGATGCACACACAGACAGACAGACAGACAGATAGATAGATATAAAAAGATGGAGAGATATAGGTAGTTGGATAGATAGATAGATTAGATAGATAGATAGATAGATAGATACACAGATAGATAGATAGATAGATAGATAGATAGATAATAGATAGATAGATAGACAGACAGATTGACACAGCATGGTCTTTTATAGCCACTGTTCCATGACATCACATAAGCCATTGTGACATCATCCTATGTAAATGAGCACATGACATAACAGGAAGATAAAAGCCACAGGGCAAGTCACATGATCAGATTGACTGATAGGCCTGAGTTGACAACATTCTAAAGTCTCTATATTTATATAAAGCGAGTGTATGTGTGTGTATCAAAGCTCCGCCCTGGTAGTGGCATGGTAGGACAGGGACCCATCAGATCTAAGGTTACCTTGTCATGGTTTAAAGGCAAACCGTTACTGGCCAATATGTGTACTAAGAACCTTACTTTACAAAGATAAATATCCCCAAAAAATCCCAAATTTAATTTTTTCAAAAAACGCATGTTTTTATATTTTTTCTCAAATGCATAGGTGCTTTACTTCTACTATCCATATGTGTATATACACACATGATTGGCAGTGATTGAGTGCTGCTGTGAACCTTTTTTTGTAGATAGATAGATATAAAAGATGGAGAGATATAGGTAGTTGGATAGATAGATAGATAGATAGATAGAAGACAGACAGACAGACAGACAGACAGACAGACAGATTGACACAGCATGGTCTTTTATAGCCACTGTTCCATGACATCACATAAGCCATTGTGACATCATCCTATGCAAATGACCACATGATATCACAGGAAGTCCAAAGCCACAGGGCAAGTCACATGAGCAGCTTGACTGATAGGCCTGAGTTATACAACAGTTCTAAAGTCTCTATATATATAAAGCTGAGTGTATGTGTGTGTATCAAAGCTCCGCCCTGGTAGTGGCATGGTAGGACAGGGACCCATCAGATGTAAGGTTACCTTGTCATGGTTTATGGGCAAACAGTTACTGGCAATATGTGTACTAAGAACCTTACTTTACAAAGATAAAATATCCCAAAAAAAATCCAAAATTTAATTTTTAAAAAAAACGCATGTTTTTATATTTTTTCTCAAATGCATAGGTGCTTTACTTCTATCTATCCATATGTGTATATACACACATGATTGGCAGTGATTGAGTGCTGCTGTGAACCTTTTTTTGTAGATAGATAGATATAAAAAGATGGAGAGATATAGGTAGTTGGATAGATAGATAGATTGATAGATAGATACACACACAGACAGACAGACAGACAGATAGATAGATATAAAAAGATGGAGAGATATAGTATTGGATAGATAGATAGAAGATAGATAGATAAGATAGATAAAGATAGAAGATAAGATTAGATAGAAGATAGACAGACAGATTGACACAGCATGGTCTTTTATAGCCACTGTTCCATGACATCACATAAGCCATTGTGACATCATCCTAGTAAATGAGCACATGACATAACAGGAAGATAAAAGCCACAGGCAACAGACAGATACTGATAGCCTAGTTTGACAACAGTTCTAAATCCTATTATATAAAGCAAGTGTATGTTTGTATCAAAGCTCCGCCCCGTAGTGCTGTAGAAGCCCATCGATCTAAGTTACCTGTCATGGTTTAGGCAAACATTACTGCAATATGTGTAAACCTACTTACAAGAAAAAATCCCCCAAAAAATCCCAAAATTTAATTTTCAAACGCATGTTTTTATTTTTCTCAAAAGCATATGCTTACTTCTATCTATCCTATGTATATACACACGATTGGCATGATTGAGTGCTGCTGACCTTTTTGTAGATAGATAAATAAAATGAAGATATAGGATTGATAGATAAGATAGAATAGATAAGAAGAAGACAGATTACACAGCATGTCTTTATAGCACGTCCATACATCACATAACATTGTGACATCATCCTATAAATAGACATGACAACAGGAAGTAAGCCACAGGCAAGTCACATGATCATTACTGATAGCCTGAGTTTGAACATTAAAGCTTCATTATTAAGCTGTGATTGTGGTATCAAAGCTCCCCCGGTAGTGCATGTAGGACGGACCCATCAATCTAAGGTACCTTTCATGTTAAGCAAACTTATGCCAAATGTTATAAACCACTTTACAACCCCCAAAAAATCCCAAAATTTAATTTTTTTCAAAAAACCCAGTTTTTTATATTTTTTCTCAATGCATAGGTGCTTTACTTCTACCTATCCATATGTGTATATACACACATGATTGGCAGTGATTGAGTGCTGCTGTGAACCTTTTTTTGTAGATAGATAGATATAAAAAGATGGAGAGATATAGGTAGTTGGATAGATAGATAGATAGATAGATAGATAGATAGACAGACAGACAGACAGACAGACAGACAGATAGATAGATAGATAGATAGACAGACAGATTGACACAGCATGGTCTTTTATAGCCACTGTTCCATGACATCACATAAGCCATTGTGACATCATCCTATGCAAATGACCACATGACATCACAGGAAGTCCAAAGCCACAGGGCAAGTCACATGAGCAGCTTGACTGATAGGCCTGAGTTAAACAACAGTTCTAAAGTCTCTATATTTATATAAAGCCGAGTGTATGTGTGTGTATCAAAGCTCCGCCCCTGGTAGTGGCATGGTAGGACAGGGACCCATCAGATGTAAGGTTACCTTGTCATGGTTTATGGGCAAACAGTTACTGGCCAATATGTGTACTAAGAACCTTACTTTACAAAGATAAAATATCCCAAAAAAAAATCCCAAAATTTAATTTTTTTAAAAAACGCATGTTTTTATTTTTTCTCAAATGCATAGGTGCTTTACTTCTATCTATCCATATGTGTATATACACACATGATTGGCAGTGATTGAGTGCTGCTGTGAACCTTTTTTTGTAGATAGATAGATATAAAAAGATGGAGAGATATAGGTAGTTGGATAGATATAGATAGATAGATAGATAGTTAGATAGACAGACAGACAGACAGATAGATAGATAGACAGACAACAGATTGACACAGCATGGTCTTTTATAGCCACTGTTCCATGACATCACATAAGCCATTGTGACATCATCCTATGCAAATGAGCACATGACATAACAGGAAGACTAAAGCCACAGGGCAAAGTCACATGATCAGCTTGACTGATAGGCCTGAGTTTGACAACATTTCTAAAGTCTCTATATTTATATAAAGCCGAGTGTATGTGTGTGTATCAAAGCTCCGCCCCTGGTAGTGGCATGGTAGGACAGGGACCCATCAGATCTAAGGTTACCTTGTCATGGTTTATGGGCAAAAAGTTACTGGCCAATATGTGAACTAAGAACCTTACTTTACAAAGATAAAATATCCCAAAAAAAAAATCCCAAAATTTAATTTTTTCAAAAAACGCATGTTTTTATATTTTTCTCAAATGCATAGGTGCTTTACTTCTACCTATCCATATGTGTATATACACACATGATTGGCAGTGATTGAGTGCTGCTGTGAACCTTTTTTTGTAGATAGATAGATATAAAAAGATGGAGAGATATAGGTAGTTGGATAGATAGATAGATAGATAGATAGATAGACAGACAGATATAGATAGATGATAGATAGATAGATAGATAGATAAGACAGACAGATTGACACAGCATGGTCTTTTATAGCCACTGTTCCATGACATCACATAAGCCATTGTGACATCATCCTATGCAAATGAGCACATGACATAACAGGAAGACTAAAGCCACAGGGCAAGTGACATGATCAGCTTGACTGATAGGCCTGAGTTTGACAACAGTTCTAATGTCTCTATATTTATATAAAGCTGAGTGTATGTGTGTGTATCAAAGCTCCGCCCCCCGGTAGTGGCATGGTAGGACAGGGACCCATCAGATCTAAGGTTACCTTGTCATGGTTTAAGGTCAAACAGTTACTGGCCAATATGTGTACTAAGAACCTTACTTTACAAAGATAAAATATCCCAAAAAAAAATCCCAAAATGTAATTTTTTCAAAAAAACGCATGTTTTTATATTTTTTCTCAAATGCATAGGTGCTTTACTTCTATCTATCCATATGTGTATATACACACATGATTGGCAGTGATTGAGTGCTGCTGTGAACCTTTTTTTGTAGATAGATAGATATAAAAATATGGAGAGATATAGGTAGTTGGATAATAGATAGATAGATAGATAGATAGATAGATAGATACACACACAGAAGACAGACAGATAGATAGATAGATAGATAGATAGATACACAGACAGACAGACAGACAGATAGATAGATAGATAGATAATGATAGATAGATAGACAGATTGACACAGCATGGTCTTTTATAGCCACTGTTTCATGACATCACATAAGCCATTGTGACATCATCCTATGTAAATGAGCACATGACATAACAGGAAGATAAAAGCCACAGGGCAAGTCACATGATCAGATTGACTGATAGGCCTGAGTTTGACAACAGTTCTAAAGTCTCTATATTTATATAAAGCTGAGTGTATGTGTGTGTATCAAAGCTCCGCCCCCCGGTAGTGGCATGGTAGGACAAGGACCCATGAGATCTAAGGTTACCTTGTCATGGTTTATGGGCAAACAGTTACTGGCCAATATGTGTACTAAGAACCTTACTTTACAAAGATAAAATATCCCCCAAAAAAATCCCAAAATTTAATTTTTTCAAAAAACGCATGTTTTTTATATTTTTTCTCAAATGCATAGGTGCTTTACTTCTATCTATCCATATGTGTATATACACACATGATTGGCAGGTGATTGAGTGCTGCTGTAAACCTTTTTTTGTAGATAGATAGATATAAAAAGATGGAGAGATATAGGTAGTTGGATCGATAGATAGATAGATAGACAACAGACAGATAGACAGACAGATAGATAGACAGACATGATTGACACAGCATGGTCTTTTATAGCCACTGTTCCATGACATCACATAAGCCATTGTGACATCATCCTATGCAAATGAGCACATGACATCACAGGAAGTCCAAAGCCACAGGGCAAGTCACATGATCAGCTTGACTGATAGGCCTGAGTTATACAACAGTTCTAAAGTCTCTATATTTATATAAAGCCGAGTGTATGTGTGTGTATCAAAGCTCCGCCCCTGGTAGTGGCATGGTAGGACAGGGACCCATCAGATGTAAGGTTACCTTGTCATGGTTTATGGGCAAACAGTTACTGGCCAATATGTGTACTAAGAACCTTACTTTACAAAGATAAAATATCCCAAAAAAAAATCCCAAAATTTAATTTTTTTTAAAAACGCATGTTTTTATATTTTTTCTCAAATGCATAGGTGCTTTACTTCTATCTATCCATATGTGTATATACACACATGATTGGCAGTGATTGAGTGCTGCTGTGAACCTTTTTTTGTAGATAGATAGATATAAAAAGATGGAGAGATATAGGTAGTTGGATAGATAGTAAATAGATAGATAGATAGATGATAGATAGTTAGATAGATAGATAGATAGACAGACAGACAGAAGCAGACAGATAGATAGATAGATAGACAGACAGACAGATTGACACAGCATGGTCTTTTATAGCCACTGTTCCATGACATCACATAAGCCATTGTGACATCATCCTATGCAAATGACCACATGATATCACAGGAAGTCCAAAGCCACAGGGCAAGTCACATGAGCAGCTTGACTGATAGGCCTGAGTTATACAACAGTTCTAAAGTCTCTATATATATAAAGCTGAGTGTATGTGTGTGTATCAAAGCTCCGCCCCTGGTAGTGGCATGGTAGGACAGGGACCCATCAGATGTAAGGTTACCTTGTCATGGTTTATGGGCAAACAGTTACTGGCCAATATGTGTACTAAGAACCTTACTTTACAAAGATAAAATATCCCAAAAAAAATCCCAAAATTTAATTTTTTTAAAAACGCATGTTTTTTATATTTTTTCTCAAATGCATAGGTGCTTTACTTCTATCTATCCATATGTGTATATACACACATGATTGGCAGTGATTGAGTGCTGCTGTGAACCTTTTTTTGTAGATAGATAGATATAAAAGATGGAGAGATTAGGTAGTTGGATAGATAGATAGATTGATAGATAGATCACACACGACAGACAGACAGACGATAGATAGATATAAAAAGATGAGAGAATAGGAGTTGGATAGATAGATAGATAGATAGATAATACACAGATAGATAATAATAGATAGATAGATAGAATAGATAGACAGACAGATTGACACAGCATGGTCTTTTATAGCACTGTTCATGACATCACATAAGCCATTGTGACATCATCCTATGTAAATGAGCACATGACATAACAGAAGATAAAGCCACAGGGCAAGTCACATGATCAGATTGATGATAGGCCTGAGTTTGACAACAGTTCTAAAGTCTCTATATTTATATAAAGCCAGTGTATGTGTGTGTATCAAAGCTCCGCCCCGGTAGTGGCATGGTAGACAAGACCCATCAGATCTAAGGTTACCTTGTCATGGTTTAGGCAAACGTATGGCCAATATGTGACTAAGAACCTTACTTTACAAAGATAAAATATCCCCCAAAAAATCCAAAATTTAATTTTTTTCAAAAAACGCATGTTTTTATATTTTTTTCTCAAAGCATAGGTGCTTTACTTCTACTATCCATATGTGTATATACACACATGATTGGCAGTGATTGAGTGCTGCTGTGAACCTTTTTTTGTAGATAGATAGATATAAAAAGATGGAGAGATATAGGTAGTTGGATAGAGATAGAATAGATAGAAGAAGAAGAAGAAGAAGAAAGACAGACAGATTGACATGATCAGCTTGACTGATAGGCCTGAGTTTAACAACAGTTCTAAAGTCTCTATATTATATAAAGCGAGTGTATGTGTGTGTATCAAAGCTCCGCCCCGGTAGTGGCATGGTAGGACAGGGACCCATCAGATGTAAGGTTACCTTGTCATGGTTTTATGGGCAAACAGTTACTGGCCAATATGTGTACTAAGAACCTTACTTTACAAAGATAAAATATCCCAAAAAAAAATCCCAAAATTTAATTTTTTTAAAAAACGCATGTTTTTATATTTTTAGCTTGACTGATAGGCCTGAGTTATACAACAGTTCTAAAGTCTCTATATTATATAAAGCGAGTGTATGTGTGTGTATCAAGCTCCGCCCCTGGTAGTGGCATGGTAGGGACAGGGACCCATCAGATGTTAAGGTTACCTTGTCATGGTTTATGGGCAAACAGTTACTGGCCAATATGTGTACTAAGAACCTTACTTTACAAAGATAAAATATCCCAAAAAAAATCCCAAAATTTAATTTTTTCAAAAAACGCATGTTTTTATATTTTTTCTCAAATGCATAGGTGCTTTACTTCTACCTATCCATATGTGTATATACACACATGATTGGCAGTGATTGAGTGCTGCTGTGAACCTTTTTTTGTAGATAGATAGATATAAAAAGATGGAGAGATATAGGTAGTTGGATAGATAGATAGATTGATAGATAGATAGACAGACAGACAGACAGACAGACAGACAGATAGATAGATAGATAGATAGATAGATAGACAGACAGATTGACACAGCATGGTCTTTTATAGCCACTGTTCCATGACATCACATAAGCCATTGTGACATCATCCTATGCAAATGACCACATGACATCACAGGAAGTTCAAAGCCACAGGGCAAGTCACATGAGCAGCTTGACTGATAGGCCTGAGTTATACAACAGTTCTAAAGTCTCTATATTTATATAAAGCCGAGTGTATGTGTGTGTATCAAAGCTCCGCCCCTGGTAGTGGCATGGTAGGACAGGGACCCATCAGATGTAAGGTTACCTTGTCATGGTTTATGGGCAAACAGTTACTGGCCAATATGTGTACTAAGAACCTTACTTTACAAAGATAAAATATCCCAAAAAAAATCCCAAAATTTAATTTTTTTTAAAAACGCATGTTTTTATATTTTTTCTCAAATGCATAGGTGCTTTACTTCTATCTATCCATATGTGTATATACACACATGATTGGCAGTGATTGAGTGCTGCTGTGAACCTTTTTTTGTAGATAGATAGATATAAAAAGATGGAGAGATATAGGTAGTTGGATAGATAGATAGATAGATAGATAGATAGATAGACAGACAGACAGATAGATAGATAGATAGATAGATAGATAGATAGATAGACAGACAGATTGACACAGCATGGTCTTTTATAGCCACTGTTCCATGACATCACATAAGCCATTGTGACATCATCCTATGCAAATGAGCACATGACATAACAGGAAGACTAAAGCCACAGGGCAAGTGACATGATCAGCTTGACTGATAGGCCTGAGTTTGACAACAGTTCTAATGTCTCTATATTTATATAAAGCTGAGTGTATGTGTGTGTATCAAAGCTCCGCCCCCCGGTAGTGGCATGGTAGGACAGGGACTCATCAGATCTAAGGTTACCTTGTCATGGTTTAAGGTCAAACAGTTACTGGCCAATATGTGTACTAAGAACCTTACTTTACAAAGATAAAATATCCCAAAAAAAAAATCCCAAAATTTAATTTTTTCAAAAAACGCATGTTTTTTATATTTTTTCTCAAATGCATAGGTGCTTTACTTCTATCTATCCATATGTGTATATACACACATGATTGGCAGTGATTGAGTGCTGCTGTGAACCTTTTTTTGTAGATAGATAGATATAAAAATATGGAGAGATATAGGTAGTTGGATAGATAGATAGATAGATAGATAGATAGATAGATAGATAGATAGATAGATACACACACAGACAGACAGACAGATAGATAGATAGATAGATAGATAGATAGATAGATAGATAGATAGATAGATACACAGACAGACAGACAGACAGATAGATAGATAGATAGATAGATAGATAGATAGATAGATAGATAGACAGATTGACACAGCATGGTCTTTTATAGCCACTGTTTCATGACATCACATAAGCCATTGTGACATCATCCTATGTAAATGAGCACATGACATAACAGGAAGATAAAAGCCACAGGGCAAGTCACATGATCAGATTGACTGATAGGCCTGAGTTTGACAACAGTTCTAAAGTCTCTATCTATTTATATAATCCGCAGTTTGGAATTCGGGCACTGTAGCCGAATCCCAGAATGCTTTGCGCGGGACTGCGAGTGATGACGCGCAGCGTCATCACGAGCCGCAGACCCGCACTGCCGTCTCCGCCACCCGCCGTCTCCGCCGCGCACCCGTCCGCCCTGCCGCCGCCTCCGCCCTGCCGCCGCCTCCGCCCCGCCGCCACGAGGTCACCGCTGCCCCTCGCTGCTCTAGCAACGCTGGGGCCTCGGTGACGCCATGCAGCTGGAGGAGCACTGTCCTTGCGGCGACATGTAATTTCCAACATGGCGTGCAAAATCTCGCGAGATTTCGCCGCCATCTTGGATATTACATCTCGCCCCACCGGCTCCACTTTCCCACCGCCACCCGCTGCTTCATTCCCTCCCTCCCCTCCTCGCTCCATCGCCCACCCCACCGCTCCATTCCACCAGCACCGCTCCATTGCGCTTTATCCCCCTCCATTGCGGCCCCCCCACCTCTCCAATGCGCACCCCCCCTATATTGCGGCCCCCCCACCGCTCCATTGCACACACACCCTCCATTCCAGCCCCTTCCCACCGCTCTATTACCCCTACCCGTCCCCCTCTCACCGGCCGCTCGGTCTCACCCGGTAATGAGCGGTCATGTGACAGATATCACATGACCGCTCTTTCCTTGCTGCGCTTTCCACACAGACTGCGCCTGACACCCGATGCAAGCGGGGGACACATCCTAACCACTCTCCCTCCAGGTGACCTCACCACCCACTGTCCCTCCATCCTCACCTGACCACCCACTCTCCCTCCATCCTCACCTCACCACCCACTGTCCCTCCATCCTGCGCTGACCACCCACTCTCCCTCCATCCTGACCTCACCACCCACTGTCCCTCCATCCTGCGCTGACCACCCACTGTCCCTTCATCCTGCGCTGACCACCCACTGTCCCTCCATCCTGCGCTGACCACCCACTCTCCCTCCATCCTGCGCTGACCACCCACTCTCCCTCCATCCTGCGCTGACCACCCACTCTCCCTCCATCCTGCGCTGACCACCCACTCTCCCTCCATCCTGCGCTGACCACCCACTCTCCCTCCATCCTGACCTCACCACCCACTGTCCCTCCATCCTGCGCTGACCACCCACTGTCCCTTCATCCTGCGCTGACCACCCACTGTCCCTCCATCCTGCGCTGACCACCCACTCTCCCTCCATCCTGCGCTGACCACCCACTCTCCCTCCATCCTGTGCTGACCACCCACTCTCCCTCCATCCTGCGCTGACCACCCACTCTCCCTCCATCCTGCGCTGACCACCCACTCTCCCTCCATCCTCTGCTGACCACCCACTCTCCCTCCATCCTGCGCTGACCACCCACTCTCCCTCCATCCTGCGCTCACCACCCACTGTCCCTCTGTCCTGCGCCGACCACCCACAGGCCCTCCATCCTGCGCTGACCACTGCCCCTCCATCCTGTGCTGACCACTGCCCCTCCATCCTGAGCTGACCAATGAGCCTCCTTCCTGCGCTGACCACTGAGCGTCCATCCTCTGCTCACCACTGAGCCTCCATCCTGCGCTGACCACCCACTGTCCCTCTGTCCTGCGCTGACCACCCACTGTCCCTCTGTCCTGCGTTGACCACCCACTGTCCCTCTGTCCTGCGTTGACCACCCACTGTCCCTCTGTCCTGCGCTGACCACCCACTGTCCCTCTGTCCTGCGCTGACCACCCACAGGCCCTCCGTCCTGCGCTGACCACACCACAGGCCCTCCGCCCTGCGCTGACCACCCACTGCCCCTCCGTCCTGCGCTGACCACCCACAGGCCCTCCGCCCTGCGCTGACCACCCACTGCCCCTCCATCCTGCGCTGACTACTGCCCCTCCATCCTGAGCTGACCAATGAGCCTCCTTCCTGCGCTGACCACTGAGCGTCCATCCTCTGCTCACCACTCAGCCTCCATCCTGCGCTGACCACTGCCCCTCCATCCTGTGCTGACCACTCAGCCTCCTTCCTGCGCTCACCACTGGCCCTCCATCCTTCGCTGACCACTCAGCCTCCATCCTGCGCTCACCACTGAGCCTCCATCCTCTGCTGACCACTCCATCCTGTGCTCACCACTGAGCCTCAATCCTGCGCTGACCACTGAGCCCTCCATCCTGCGCTCACCACTCACCCTCCTTCGTCTGCTGACCACTCCATCCTGCGCTGACCACTCAATCCTGCACTCCCCACTCAGCCTCCATCCTGCGCTGACCACTCATCCTCCATCCTGCGCTGACCACTGAGCCTCCATCCTGCGCTGACCACTGAGCCTCCATCCTGCGCTGACCACTGAGCCTCCATCCTGCGCTCATCACTGAGCCTCCATCCTGCGCTCACAACTGAGCCTCCATCCTGCGCTCACCACTGAGCCTCCATCCTGCGCTGACCACTCTGGCTCCATCCTGCGCTGACCACTGGCTCCATCCTGCGCTGACCACTCTGCCTCCATCCTGCACTGACCACTCTGCCTCCATCCTGCACTGACCACTCTGCCTCCATCCTGCACTGACCACTCTGCCTCCATCCTGCGCTGACCACTCGGCCTCCATATACAGTGCTAACCACTGAGCCACCGTATACAGTGCTAACCACTGAGCCACCGTATACAGTGCTAACCACTCAGCCACCATATACAGTGCTAACCACTGAGCCACCATATTCAGTGCTAACCACTGAGCCACCGTATACAGTGCTAACCACTGAGCCACCATATACAGTGCTAACCATTGAGCCACATTACTGTTCTAATTGTTGACAAACAATATACAGTGCCAACCACTGAGCCACTGTAGAGTGCTAACCACTGAGGCTCTGTATACAGTGCTAACTACTGAGCCAGCGTATACTGTGCTAACCAGTCAGCCCCCGTATACTCTGCTAACCAATGAGCCGCCGTCAAGTCTGCTAACCACTCAACCCCCATATACTCTGCTAACCAATGAGCCCCGTATACTCTGCTAAGCACTCTGCTGCACGCAGGATGACGTCCGGGAACAGTGTTTAAGTGCGGCCAGGACGGGCCCCCCTCTTGCCCGCACCCGCCCGCTGTTCCCTAGCCATCTCCTGCCCGCTCTTCACCAGCCCCCTCCTGCCCGCACCCACCCGCTGTTCCCTAGCCTTCTCCTGCCCGCACCTGACCGCTCTTCCCCGGCCGCCTCCTGGCCGCACCCGACCGCTCTTCCCGGCCCCCTCCTGCCCGCACCTTCCCGCTGTCCCCCGGCCCCCATCCTGGATTTCTGCATCGCTGCACACTCACACCGCTGTAGGTATCTATATATTTAATCACCAATGTTGTGCTGCTATTCCGCCATGCACCGCGGCACCGTCCCCACCCATCGCGCTCTGCGCCTTCGCGAGCCGCTATTCACAGAATAAGACCCGCGAGCGCTGGCACACTACTGCGCCACCCCCAGCCACAGTCACGTCCCCAACTCTTACGTCACCATTCACAGCCCCAAGAGCGATGGCGCGCTCGAGACCCACCGTAAGCCGCAGTCACGCCAGCCACAGTTACGACGCCATTCACAGCCGCACGAGCGCAGTAACCATCCCTCACCGTGCATGCGCCTTCACGAAATTTACCTCACACCAAGGACACGCCACGATTTCCTCCACTCTGGAAGTATGCAGCTCTCATACAAGAAGTCAGTGGTGACAGCCATTACGTCACATCACCTCTCCACCCACCAGGACGCCCATTAAGGTCACCATCACACCCACAAACCTGTTACCCACAGAACTACCTGTATATACTCTGCTACCCACGCAGCCGGCTGTATACTCTGCTACTGACAGAGCTGCCTGTATATACTCTGCTACCCACGCAGCTGACTGTATACTCTGCTACCCACAGAGCTACCTGTATATACTCTGGTACCCACGCAGCTACCTGTATACTCTGTGACCCACAGAGACACCTGTATATACTCTGCTACCCACGCACCCGCCTGTATACTCTGCTACTCACAGAGCTGCCTGTATATACTCTGCTACCCACGCAGCTGACTCTTTACTCTGCTACTCACAGAGCTGCCTGTACAAACTCTGCTACCCATGCAGCTGCCTGTATACTCTGCTACCCACAGAGCTACCTATATATACTCTGCTACCAACACAGCTGCCTCTATACTCTGCCACCCACAGAGACACCTGTATATACTCTGCTACCCATGCAGCCGGCTGTATACTGTGCTACCCACAGAGCTGCCTGTATATACTCTGCTACCCACAGAGCCGCCCGTATATACTCCGCTACCCACGCAACCGCCTGTATACTCTGCTACCCACGCAGCTGCCTGTATACTCTGCCACCCACAGAGACACCTGTATATACTCTGCTACCCACACAGCCGGCTGTATACTGTGCTACCCACAGAGCTGCCTGTATATACTCTGCTACCCACGCACTAGCCTGTATACTCAGCTACACACAGAGCTGCCTCTATATACTCTCCTACACAGGCCGCCACCTGTATACTCTGCTACCCACAGAGCCGTCTGTATATACTCCGCTACCCACGCAACCGCCTGTATACTCTGCTACCCACGCAGCTGCCTGTATACTCTGCGACCCACACACATACCTGTATATACTTTGTTACCCACGCAGCCGCCTGTGTACTCTGCTACCCACGCAGCTCACTGTATACTCTGATACCCACAGAGCTACCTGTATATACTCAATTAACTTATGTAGATTATTTTTCTGTCACTATTACCTTACAGTATGATGTTTTGCCCTTATTTTACAAATGTAAATAAAAACTATGCTTTTTTCACAAGCGCAAAGCGTGTCATGCATGTTTACTGTTCCTGTTAGCACATCTAAGGATGCACACAATTCATTTCACCACGCTCCCGATGCAATTGCATCGGGCCTTTTTACTAGTATTTATATAAAGCTGAGTGTATGTGTGTGTATCAAAGCTCCGCCCCCCAGTAGTGGCATGGTAGGACAAGGACCCATGAGATCTAAGGTTACCTTGTCATGGTTTATGGGCAAACAGTTACTGGCCAATATGTGTACTAAGAACCTTACTTTACAAAGATAAAATATCCCCCAAAAAAATCCCAAAATTTAATTTTTTCAAAAAAACGCATGTTTTTTTATATTTTTTCTCAAATGCATAGGTGCTTTACTTCTATCTATCCATATGTGTATATACACACATGATTGGCAGTGATTGAGTGCTGCTGTAAACCTTTTTTTGTAGATAGATAGATATAAAAAGATGGAGAGATATAGGTAGTTGGATCGATAGATAGATAGATAGACAGACAGACAGACAGATAGATAGACAGACAGATTGACACAGCATGGTCTTTTATAGCCACTGTTCCATGACATCACATAAGCCATTGTGACATCATCCTATGCAAATGAGCACATGACATCACAGGAAGTCCAAAGCCACAGGGCAAGTCACATGATCAGCTTGACTGATAGGCCTGAGTTTGACAACATTTCTAAAGTCTCTATATTTATATAAAGCCGAGTGTATGTGTGTGTATCAAAGCTCCGCCCCTGGTAGTGGCATGGTAGGACAGGGACCCATCAGATCTAAGGTTACCTTGTCATGGTTTATGGGCAAAAAGTTACTGGCCAATATGTGAACTAAGAACCTTACTTTACAAAGATAAAATATCCAAAAAAAAAATCCCAAAATTTAATTTTTTCAAAAAACGCATGTTTTTATATTTTTTCTCAAATGCATAGGTGCTTTACTTCTACCTATCCATATGTGTATATACACACATGATTGGCAGTGATTGAGTGCTGCTGTGAACCTTTTTTTGTAGATAGATAGATATAAAAAGATGGAGAGATATAGGTAGTTGGATAGATAGATAGATAGATAGATACACAGATAGATAGATAGATAGATAGATAGATAGATAGACAGACAGATTGACACAGCATGGTCTTTTATAGCCACTGTTCCATGACATCACATAAGCCATTGTGACATCATCCTATGTAAATGAGCACATGACATAACAGGAAGATAAAAGCCACAGGGCAAGTCACATGATCAGATTGACTGATAGGCCTGAGTTTGACAACAGTTCTAAAGTCTCTATATTTATATAAAGCCGAGTGTATGTGTGTGTATCAAAGCTCCGCCCCTGGTAGTGGCATGGTAGGACAGGGACCCATCAGATCTAAGGTTACCTTGTCATGGTTTAAAGGCAAACCGTTACTGGCCAATATGTGTACTAAGAACCTTACTTTACAAAGATAAAATATCCCCCAAAAAAATCCCAAAATTTAATTTTTTCAAAAAACGCATGTTTTTATATTTTTTCTCAAATGCATAGGTGCTTTACTTCTACCTATCCATATGTGTATATACACACATGATTGGCAGTGATTGAGTGCTGCTGTGAACCTTTTTTTGTAGATAGATAGATATAAAAAGATGGAGAGATATAGGTAGTTTGGATAGATAGATAGATAGATAGATAGATAGACAGACAGACAGACAGACAGACAGACAGATTGACACAGCATGGTCTTTTATAGCCACTGTTCCATGACATCACATAAGCCATTGTGACATCATCCTATGCAAATGACCACATGATATCACAGGAAGTCCAAAGCCACAGGGCAAGTCACATGAGCAGCTTGACTGATAGGCCTGAGTTATACAACAGTTCTAAAGTCTCTATATATATAAAGCTGAGTGTATGTGTGTGTATCAAAGCTCCGCCCCTGGTAGTGGCATGGTAGGACAGGGACCCATCAGATGTAAGGTTACCTTGTCATGGTTTATGGGCAAACAGTTACTGGCCAATATGTGTACTAAGAACCTTACTTTACAAAGATAAAATATCCCAAAAAAAATCCCAAAATTTAATTTTTAAAAAAAACGCATGTTTTTATATTTTTTCTCAAATGCATAGGTGCTTTACTTCTACCTATCCATATGTGTATATACACACATGATTGGCAGTGATTGAGTGCTGCTGTGAACCTTTTTTTTGTAGATAGATAGATATAAAAAGATGGAGAGATATAGGTAGTTGGATAGATAGATAGATAGATAGATAGATAGATAGATAGATAGATAGACAGACAGACAGACAGATAGATAGATAGATAGATAGATAGATAGACAGACAGATTGACACAGCATGGTCTTTTATAGCCACTGTTCCATGACATCACATAAGCCATTGTGACATCATCCTATGCAATGAGCACATGACATAACAGGAAGACTAAAGCCACAGGGCAAGTGACATGATCAGCTTGACTGATAGGCCTGAGTTTGACAACAGTTCTAATGTCTCTATATTATATAAAGCTGAGTGTATGTGTGTGTATCAAAGCTCTGCCCCCCGGTAGTGGCATGGTAGGACAGGGACTCATCAGATCTAAGGTTACCTTGTCATGGTTTAAGGTCAAAAAGTTACTGGCCAATATGTGTACTAAGAACCTTACTTTACAAAGATAAAATATCCCAAAAAAAAAATCCCAAAATTTAATTTTTTCAAAAAACGCATGTTTTTTATATTTTTTCTCAAATGCATAGGTGCTTTACTTCTATCTATCCATATGTGTATATACACACATGATTGGCAGTGATTGAGTGCTGCTGTGAACCTTTTTTTGTAGATAGATAGATATAAAAATATGGAGAGATATAGGTAGTTGGATAGATAGATAGATAGATAGATAGATAGATAGATAGATAGATACACACACAGACAGACAGACAGATAGATAGATAGATAGATAGATAGATAGATAGATAGATAGATAGATAGATAGATAGATACACAGACAGACAGACAGACAGATAGATAGATAGATAGATAGATAGATAGATAGATAGATAGATAGATAGATAGATAGATAGATAGACAGATTGACACAGCATGGTCTTTTATAGCCACTGTTTCATGACATCACATAAGCCATTGTGACATCATCCTATGTAAATGAGCACATGACATAACAGGAAGATAAAAAGCCACAGGGCAAGTCACATGATCAGATTGACTGATAGGCCTGGGACCTTTTTTATATATTTATATAAAGCTGAGTGTATGTGTGTGTATCAAAGCTCCGCCCCCCAGTAGTGGCATGGTAGGACAAGGACCCATGAGATCTAAGGTTACCTTGTCATGGTTTATGGGCAAACAGTTACTGGCCAATATGTGTACTAAGAACCTTACTTTACAAAGATAAAATATCCCCAAAAAAATCCCAAAATTTAATTTTTTCAAAAAACGCATGTTTTTTATATTTTTTCTCAAATGCATAGGTGCTTTACTTCTATCTATCCATATGTGTATATACACACATGATTGGCAGTGATTGAGTGCTGCTGTAAACCTTTTTTTGTAGATAGATAGATATAAAAAGATGGAGAGATATAGGTAGTTGGATCGATAGATAGATAGATAGACAGACAGACAGACAGATAGATAGACAGACAGATTGACACAGCATGGTCTTTTATAGCCACTGTTCCATGACATCACATAAGCCATTGTGACATCATCCTATGCAAATGAGCACATGACATCACAGGAAGTCCAAAGCCACAGGGCAAGTCACATGATCAGCTTGACTGATAGGCCTGAGTTTGACAACATTTCTAAAGTCTCTATATTTATATAAAGCCGAGTGTATGTGTGTGTATCAAAGCTCCGCCCCTGGTAGTGGCATGGTAGGACAGGGACCCATCAGATCTAAGGTTACCTTGTCATGGTTTATGGGCAAAAAGTTACTGGCCAATATGTGAACTAAGAACCTTACTTTACAAAGATAAAATATCCAAAAAAAAAATCCCAAAATTTAATTTTTTCAAAAAACGCATGTTTTTATATTTTTTCTCAAATGCATAGGTGCTTTACTTCTACCTATCCATATGTGTATATACACACATGATTGGCAGTGATTGAGTGCTGCTGTGAACCTTTTTTTGTAGATAGATAGATATAAAAAGATGGAGAGATATAGGTAGTTGGATAGATAGATAGATAGATAGATACACAGATAGATAGATAGATAGATAGATAGATAGATAGACAGACAGATTGACACAGCATGGTCTTTTATAGCCACTGTTCCATGACATCACATAAGCCATTGTGACATCATCCTATGTAAATGAGCACATGACATAACAGGAAGATAAAAGCCACAGGGCAAGTCACATGATCAGATTGACTGATAGGCCTGAGTTTGACAACAGTTCTAAAGTCTCTATATTTATATAAAGCCGAGTGTATGTGTGTGTATCAAAGCTCCGCCCTCGGTAGTGGCATGGTAGGACAGGGACCCATCAGATCTAAGGTTACCTTGTCATGGTTTAAAGGCAAACCGTTACTGGCCAATATGTGTACTAAGAACCTTACTTTACAAAGATAAAATATCCCCCAAAAAAATCCAAAATTTAATTTTTTCAAAAAACGCATGTTTTTATATTTTTTTCTCAAATGCATAGGTGCTTTACTTCTACCTATCCATATGTGTATATACACACATGATTGGCAGTGATTGAGTGCTGCTGTGAACCTTTTTTTGTAGATAGATAGATATAAAAAGATGGAGAGATATAGGTAGTTGGATAGATAGATAGATAGATAGATAGATAGACAGACAGACAGACAGACAGACAGACAGATTGACACAGCATGGTCTTTTATAGCCACTGTTCCATGACATCACATAAGCCATTGTGACATCATCCTATGCAAATGACCACATGATATCACAGGAAGTCCAAAGCCACAGGGCAAGTCACATGAGCAGCTTGACTGATAGGCCTGAGTTATACAACAGTTCTAAAGTCTCTATATATATAAAGCTGAGTGTATGTGTGTGTATCAAAGCTCCGCCCCTGGTAGTGGCATGGTAGGACAGGGACCCATCAGATGTAAGGTTACCTTGTCATGGTTTATGGGCAAACAGTTACTGGCCAATATGTGTACTAAGAACCTTACTTTACAAAGATAAAATATCCCAAAAAAATCCCAAAATTTAATTTTTAAAAAAACGCATGTTTTTATATTTTTTCTCAAATGCATAGGTGCTTTACTTCTACCTATCCCTATGTGTATATACACACATGATTGGCAGTGATTGAGTGCTGCTGTGAACCTTTTTTTGTAGATAGATAGATATAAAAAGATGGAGAGATATAGGTAGTTGGATAGATAGATAGATAGATAGATAGATAGATAGATAGATAGATAGACAGACAGACAGACAGATAGATAGATAGATAGATAGATAGATAGACAGACAGATTGACACAGCATGGTCTTTATAGCCACTGTTCCATGACATCACATAAGCCATTGTGACATCATCCTATGCAAATGAGCACATGACATAACAGGAAGACTAAAGCCACAGGGCAAGTGACATGATCAGCTTGACTGATAGGCCTGAGTTTGACAACAGTTCTAATGTCTCTATATTTATATAAAGCTGAGTGTATGTGTGTGTATCAAAGCTCTGCCCCCCGGTAGTGGCATGGTAGGACAGGGACTCATCAGATCTAAGGTTACCTTGTCATGGTTTAAGGTCAAACAGTTACTGGCCAATATGTGTACTAAGAACCTTACTTTACAAAGATAAAATATCCCAAAAAAAAAAATCCCAAAATTTAATTTTTTCAAAAAACGCATGTTTTTATATTTTTTTCTAAATGCATAGGTGCTTTACTTCTATCTATCCATATGTGTATATACACACATGATTGGCAGTGATTGAGTGCTGCTGTGAACCTTTTTTTGTAGATAGATAGATATAAAAATATGGAGAGATATAGGTAGTTGGATAGATAGATAGATAGATAGATAGATAGATAGATAGATAGATACACACACAGACAGACAGACAGATAGATAGATAGATAGATAGATAGATAGATAGATAGATAGATAGATAGATAGATAGATACACAGACAGACAGACAGACAGATAGATAGATAGATAGATAGATAGATAGATAGATAGATAGATAGATAGATAGATAGATAGATAGACAGATTGACACAGCATGGTCTTTTATAGCCACTGTTTCATGACATCACATAAGCCATTGTGACATCATCCTATGTAAATGAGCACATGACATAACAGGAAGATAAAAGCCACAGGGCAAGTCACATGATCAGATTGACTGATAGGCCTGAGTTTGACAACAGTTCTAAAGTCTCTATATTTATATAAAGCTGAGTGTATGTGTGTGTATCAAAGCTCCGCCCCCCAGTAGTGGCATGGTAGGACAAGGACCCATGAGATCTAAGGTTACCTTGTCATGGTTTATGGGCAAACAGTTACTGGCCAATATGTGTACTAAGAACCTTACTTTACAAAGATAAAATATCCCCCAAAAAAATCCCAAAATTTAATTTTTTTCAAAAAACGCATGTTTTTTTATATTTTTTCTCAAATGCATAGGTGCTTTACTTCTATCTATCCATATGTGTATATACACACATGATTGGCAGTGATTGAGTGCTGCTGTAAACCTTTTTTTGTAGATAGATAGATATAAAAAGATGGAGAGATATAGGTAGTTGGATCGATAGATAGATAGATAGACAGACAGACAGACAGATAGATAGACAGACAGATTGACACAGCATGGTCTTTTATAGCCACTGTTCCATGACATCACATAAGCCATTGTGACATCATCCTATGCAAATGAGCACATGACATCACAGGAAGTCCAAAGCCACAGGGCAAGTCACATGATCAGCTTGACTGATAGGCCTGAGTTTGACAACATTTCTAAAGTCTCTATATTTATATAAAGCCGAGTGTATGTGTGTGTATCAAAGCTCCGCCCCTGGTAGTGGCATGGTAGGACAGGGACCCATCAGATCTAAGGTTACCTTGTCATGGTTTATGGGCAAAAAGTTACTGGCCAATATGTGAACTAAGAACCTTACTTTACAAAGATAAAATATCCAAAAAAAAAAATCCCAAAATTTAATTTTTTCAAAAAACGCATGTTTTTATATTTTTTCTCAAATGCATAGGTGCTTTACTTCTACCTATCCATATGTGTATATACACACATGATTGGCAGTGATTGAGTGCTGCTGTGAACCTTTTTTTGTAGATAGATAGATATAAAAAGATGGAGAGATATAGGTAGTTGGATAGATAGATAGATAGATAGATAGATAGATAGATAGATAGATAGATAGACAGACAGATTGACACAGCATGGTCTTTTATAGCCACTGTTCCATGACATCACATAAGCCATTGTGACATCATCCTATGCAAATGAGCACATGACATAACAGGAAGACTAAAGCCACAGGGCAAGTGACATGATCAGCTTGACTGATAGGCCTGAGTTATACAACAGTTCTAAAGTCTCTATATTTATATAAAGCAGATGTATGTGTGTGTATCAAAGCTCCGCCCTGGTAGTGGCATGGTAGGACAGGGACCCATCAGATCTAAGGTTACCTTGTCATGGTTTAAGGGCAAACCGTTACTGGCCAATATGTGTACTAAGAACCTTACTTTACAAAGATAAAATATCCAAAAAAAAAATCCCAAAATTTAATTTTTTCAAAAACGCATGTTTTTATATTTTTTCTCAAATGCATAGGTGCTTTACTTCTACTATCCATATGTGTATATACACACATGATTGGCAGTGACTGAGTGCTGCTGTGAACCTTTTTTTGTAGATAGATAGATATATAAAAAGTGGAGAGATATATAGTAGTAGTAGTGGATATGATAGAATAGATAGATAGACAGAAAGACAGAATAGACTAGATTGACACATGACATGGTCTTTTATAGCCACTGTTCCATGACATCACATAAGCCATTGTGACATCATCCTATGCAAATGAGCACATGACATAACAGGAAGACTAAAGCCACAGGGCAAGTCACATGATCAGCTTGACTGATAGGCCTGAGTTTGACAACATTTCTAAAGTCTCTATATTTATATAAAGCGAGTGTATGTGTGTGTATCAAAGCTCCGCCCCTGGTAGTGGCATGGTAGGACAGGGACCCATCAGATCTAAGGTTACCTTGTCATGGTTTATGGGCAAAAAGTTACTGGCCAATATGTGAACTAAGAACCTTACTTTACAAAGATAAAATATCCCAAAAAAAAAATCCCAAAATTTAATTTTTTCAAAAAACGCATGTTTTTATATTTTTTCTCAAATGCATAGGTGCTTTACTTCTACCTATCCATATGTGTATATACACACATGATTGGCAGTGATTGAGTGCTGCTGTGAACCTTTTTTTGTAGATAGATAGATATAAAAAGATGGAGAGATATAGGTAGTTGGATAGATAGATAGATAGATAGATAGATAGATAGATAACAGACAGATAGATAGATAGATAGATAATAGATAGACAGACAGATTGACACAGCATGGTCTTTTATAGCCACTGTTCCATGACATCACATAAGCCATTGTGACATCATCCTATGCAAATGAGCACATGACATAACAGGAAGACTAAAGCCACAGGGCAAGTGACATGATCAGCTTGACTGATAGGCCTGAGTTTGACAACAGTTCTAATGTCTCTATATTTATATAAAGCTGAGTGTATGTGTGTGTATCAAAGCTCCGCCCCCCGGTAGTGGCATGGTAGGACAGGGACCATCAGATCTAAGGTTAACCTTGTCATGGTTTAAGGTCAAACAGTTACTGGCCAATATGTGTACTAAGAACCTTACTTTACAAAGATAAAATATCCCAAAAAAAAAATCCCAAAATTTAATTTTTTCAAAAAACGCATGTTTTTTATATTTTTTCTCAATGCATAGGTGCTTTACTTCTATCTATCCATATGTGTATATACACACATGATTGGCAGTGATTGAGTGCTGCTGTGAACCTTTTTTTGTAGATAGATAGATATAAAAATATGGAGAGATATAGGTAGTTGGATAGATAGATAGATAGATAGATAGATAGATAGATAGATACACACACAGACAGACAGACAGATAGATAGATAGATAGATAGATAGATAGATACACAGACAGATAGATAGATAGATAGATAGATAGATAGATAGATAGATAGATAGATAGACAGATTGACACAGCATGGTCTTTTATAGCCACTGTTTCATGACATCACATAAGCCATTGTGACATCATCCTATGTAAATGAGCACATGACATAACAGGAAGATAAAAGCCACAGGGCAAGTCACATGATCAGATTGACTGATAGGCCTGAGTTTGACAACAGTTCTAAAGTCTCTATATTTATATAAAGCTGAGTGTATGTGTGTGTATCAAAGCTCCGCCCCCCGTAGTGGCATGGTAGGACAAGGACCCATGAGATCTAAGGTTACCTTGTCATGGTTTATGGGCAAACAGTTACTGGCCAATATGTGTACTAAGAACCTTACTTTACAAAGATAAAATATCCAAAAAAAAAAATCCCAAAATTTAATTTTTTCAAAAAACGCATGTTTTTATATTTTTTCTCAAATGCATAGGTGCTTTACTTCTACCTATCCATATGTGTATATACACACATGATTGGCAGTGATTGAGTGCTGCTGTGAACCTTTTTTTGTAGATAGATAGATATAAAAAGATGGAGAGATATAGGTAGTTGGATAGATAGATAGATAGATAGATAGATAGATAGATAGATAGATAGATAGACAGACAGATTGACACAGCATGGTCTTTTATAGCCACTGTTCCATGACATCACATAAGCCATTGTGACATCATCCTATGCAAATGAGCACATGACATAACAGGAAGACTAAAGCCACAGGGCAAGTGACATGATCAGCTTGACTGATAGGCCTGAGTTTGACAACAGTTCTAATGTCTCTATATTTATATAAAGCTGAGTGTATGTGTGTGTATCAAAGCTCCGCCCCTGGTAGTGGCATGGTAGGACAGGGACCCATTAGATCTAAGGTCACCTTGTCATGGTTTAAGGGCAAACCGTTACTGGCCAATATGTGTACTAAGAACCTTACTTTACAAAGATAAAATATCCCCCCAAAAAAATCCCAAAATTTAATTTTTTTTAAAAACGCATGTTTTTATATTTTTTCTCAAATGCATAGGTGCTTTACTTCTATCTATCCATATGTGTATATACACACATGATTGGCAGTGACTGAGTGCTGCTGTGAACCTTTTTTTGTAGATAGATAGATTTAAAAAGATGGAGAGATATAGGTAGTTGGATAGATAGATAGATAGATAGATAGATAGATAGACAGACAGACAGATTGACACAGCATGGTCTTTTATAGCCACTGTTCCATGACATCACATAAGCCATTGTGACAGCATCCTATGCAAATGAGCACATGACATAACAGGAAGACTAAAGCCACAGGGCAAGTCACATGATCAGATTGACTGATAGGCCTGAGTTTGACAACAGTTCTAAAGTATCTATATTTATATAAAGCTGAGTGTATGTGTGTGTATCAAAGCTCCGCCCCCCGGTAGTGGCATGGTAGGACAAGGACCCATCAGATCTAAGGTTACCTTGTCATGGTTTATGGGCAAATAGTTACTGGCCAATATGTGTACTAAGAACCTTACTTTACAAAGATAAAATATCCCCCCAAAAAATCCCAAAATTTAATTTTTTCAAAAAAACGCATGTTTTTATATTTTTTCTCAAATGCATAGGTGCTTTACTTCTACCTATCCATATGTGTATATACACACATGATTGGCAGTGATTGAGTGCTGCTGTGAACCTTTTTTTGTAGATAGATAGATATAAAAAGATGGAGAGATATAGGTAGTTGGATCGATAGATAGATAGATAGATAGATAGATAGATAGATAGATAGATAGATAGATAGATAGATAGACAGACAGACAGACAGACAGACAGATAGATAGACAGACAGATTGACACAGCATGGTCTTTTATAGCCACTGTTCCATGACATCACATAAGCCATTGTGACATCATCCTATGCAAATGACCACATGATATCACAGGAAGTCCAAAGCCACAGGGCAAGTCACATGAGCAGCTTGACTGATAGGCCTGAGTTATACAACAGTTCTAAAGTCTCTATATTTATATAAAGCCGAGTGTATGTGTGTGTATCAAAGCTCCGCCCCTGGTCGTGGCATGGTAGGACAGGGACCCATCAGATGTAAGGTCACCTTGTCATGGTTTAAGGGCAAACCGTTACTGGCCAATATGTGTACTAAGAACCTTACTTTACAAAGATAAAATATCCCCCAAAAAAATCCCAAAATTTAATTTTTTTTAAAAACGCATGTTTTTATATTTTTTCTCAAATGCATAGGTGCTTTACTTCTACCTATCCATTAAGGGGAGAGGAAAGAAACGTGTATGTAAGACCGGGATCAGGGAAGAAATGTATACAACACTCAATCAGAGTGAAAAAATAAATTTTATTACAAATCCATGTGAGTAAGGTAAAAAAGCACAAACGTTAAAACCATCTAAAAAATGTGCAACACCGCACGAGATATATCACAAATACATGCCTCCTATGATTTATAGCAAATGCTAAACCTGCAGAATTCACCTGGTAACGGGAAGCAAAAATAGATAAATGATAACACAAATTCCCATAATAAGGAAACCAGATACGCAGTAAGGTCACCTAACTGTTAGGGCAGAGAATAGACAAGGTAGTAACTACATCTGAGGCTCAATGCAAATAATACAAGGCAAAAAATGCAATTGAGAAGCAAATAAGAACCTCTGATATTGCCCTATTCAAAGTGGGACAAGAATAGACCATGCAAGAGAAAAAGTGCAATGGGAAAACTGCATATCTGAAATTAGAAATGAAAAATGCAAGTTAGTCACCAGTCATCATACACCTGCAGGCAGGGAGGCATGAAAGCGTGGCTCTGGACCTACGCGTGTCGCTGCCTAAATGACAGCTTCCTCAGGGTAGAGCACCACTGGAAAGTGTGCTTCATTACCTTAAATAACAACAATAATGCATAACACCTGTAAGGAAAGAAAATGCCATTGGCTGTTATTAAGACCTGCAAGGAGGAATGTGGGGCTCTGCGTCCTGCTTCGTTAGTGTTCCGGGGCACAGCGGCGGATTGACTTCCGGGTATGATAGCCCAGAGGTCATCTGTCTATGCTGGGAGGCGGCACACAGCTGCGCATGTCTAAAACGCGGCCCGTAGTGATCGGAGCCGTCAATACTCGCTGTGTGTACAACGTCGCTATGCGACGTGCGCGCATGCGCAGACCGGCCGGTCTAATCATAAAGCAGCGCTGGCTGCCGTAAATGCTGGATAAGTAAGCCTACAGGCTTCAACCCCGCAAGCAGGATTAGATTACAAAATAGAGACCCAAGGGGAGCAAGAGAAAGGGGTACATATATAAAACAATTATGAAACACAGGGAGTAATTCTGAAAAAGAGATGTTAGTTTGTAGACTATGGTTAATAGCTGCTGCACCATCAATGCCGCCACCTAGAGGGAGACAATAAACTCCAACCTAAAGAGATCGTCATATATACACACAGAGCCCAAAGAGAAATTTAAGAATTTAGAACATGCAAAATAGAAAAACAGTTGTATATATGGATCTACACCAAAACTAGCAGGCCAACTTGCGCCTGTAGGATTGGTGTAACGGATAAACAATGTTCAATTTCAACTTCTTATACATTCTTGACTCATTGTTGTTGCTTGTCGTTCTCCACGCCGAGATCATTGATGTTATGATATTTGCATATTATTCTCTAATGAGAGATATTGATGTAATTCATACCGCAGTTCCATAATAAAATGGAAATACTGTAGATGCTTTTTGAAAAGTCCGTGACGAAGACAACACTCATAGAGTTCAAATTCCGGACACATCCGACTAGGGGTGAACGCAGCAGCAGTAGTGGTGTTTGAGAAGCTTTTCTCCTTAAATACTTCAATGGCACAGCGGATACTGTATGCGTCCGTAGCCAGAGGGAGTCTGTTTAGGCACTAGGAAAAAATAATGAATTTAAGAGTTTATTGTGTCTCTATGAGTGAACAAAAAGTACTCTCTAAGTTTTATAGTACCCATTGAAAAGAAACTCTTCATTCAGACCCTCTGGAGCCATACTTTTAAGTTGGAAAATCCAACGACTTTCCTTGCGTAGCAGTTCTTCAGTAACACGTGCTTTCCTAATGGTGGGCACCACTTTGTCCACCACCAAGATTTTTAAGCCACTGTGAGAGCTGCGATGTACCTCTCTGAAATGCCTAGCCACTGAGGTCAAGGTCTTACCGGCTTTGAGATGTTCTTCTGCGCAGGAAATGCTGGAAATGTGGTTCTGGATGCGTTTTCGGACCTCCTGAGTGGTCTGCCCGACATAGACCTTAGGACAGCTACAAAAGAGAACGTATACCACATTACGGGTACGGCAATTTGCATACAATTTTGATTTAAATCCTTTGAGACATTCCACATGATCTGTACTGCCAGAGGCCACCATTAAGGGGCAGACCGAACAACCTCCACATGGGTAAGTGCCAAGGATTTTAAACCCTCTACCAAGAGGAACGGAGGGTCTCCTGAAATGACTTGTAGTGAGAATGTCTTTCAAGTTTTTGGCTCTTTTAGCTACCAATTTTGGTTTGGGTCCAACAAATTGTGCGATTTTGGGGTCGTTTGATAGCAGTGACCAATTACGGTCCAGAGTTCGATATACATCCCTCCAATGATTATTAAAGGTTGTGATGACATTCAACTTGTCTGGACTCGTTCTGATCTTCCCTGTTAACAATTCGGTTCTGTCCGTTGTGATTGTGGACCTATAGGCATTTGAGATGACCTTATGCGGGTACCCCCGCTTCTTAAACCTTTCTGTCAGGTCTTTTGCCTCTGACAGAAAGGTGGTGTTATCGGTACAGTTCCTCTTAAGCCGATAAAATTGGCCTTTGGGAATAGCATTCCGTACATGCTGTGGATGGAAGCTCTGGTAATGGAGAACACTGTTTGTGGCAGTGTCTTTTCTATGCAGAGCCGTGATGATCTTACCTTTTTCCTGTATAATTTTCAGATCCAAAAAGACAACTTCTGTCCAAGAATACTGGGACGTCAGGGTGATATTCCACGGGTTGTTGTTAAGAGTCTCCACGAACTTCTGACAGTCCTCAAGGGTACCTGACCAAAAGAACAGAATGTCGTCGATATAACGATACCATTTTCGTATATATACATTATACGCCTGAAGGGTGCGCACATGAATCTGCTCCCACCAACCCAAAAATAAATTTGCGTATGATGGCGCACATTTCGCACCCATGGCGGTCCCTGATACCTGTCTATAGAAGACTCTGTCGAAGGTGAAGTAGTTATATTCGAGGACCATCCGCAGCAGATCGAGCAAGAATGAATCGTGTAACCGACTACCCGTACTTTCAAGATCTAGAAAATGAGTGACAGCTGAAATACCAAGATCATGGTTAATGCAGGTGTACAGACTCTCTACATCCATTGTGACCAACAAAATCTGCTCTTCCAGAACCAAATCGCCCAGTTGGACTATCAGGTGAGAGGAGTCTCTAACGTACGAAGGGAGGGAAAGTACGTACGGTTGCAGGTAAAAATCAAGATACGTACAGGATTTTTCAAACAGGCCTCCAATCCCTGAAACAATAGGTCTACCGGGAGGTTGTTCTAGGGATTTGTGCACCTTAGGTAGCATATAAAAAGTCGGTACAATAGGGAATTTAATCAATAAAAACTCCTTTTCTTTTTTGGAAATTATGCCAAGATCAAAAGCATGATAGATTAAGGTCCCCAGCTTGCGTTTAAAAGTATCGGTGGGGTCTGATGGTAATTTCCAATAACACAGTCTATTGTCAAGCTGTCTTCTAGCTTCCCTTAGGTACATCTCAATAGGCCATAACACTACATTGCCACCCTTGTCCGCTTCCCTTATGATGAAATCCTTGCTGTTTTGAAGTATATTTAAAGCTATATGTTCCTGACGACTTAGGTTATTTCCTTGAAATTTATTAATCTTTAATTTCTTGATATCGTTAACCGTTGCGTCAAAGAAAGTTTGTACTACTGGAAATAGAGAAAACGGGGGTGTGGCCTGTGATGGAGATCTTTTAGTGAAAGGTGTCTTGTGTATGGTTGTACCTGTAGGTTGTTCGTCCTCAGCTAAATCCAAAAGGTCCTGCAGAGTGGCTCTGTCACAAGATGGCAGGGAATCTAATACAGATGGACGATGGTACAATAACTTGAAAACAAGTTGCCTGCAAAAGAGATAGACGTCCTTTATTAGTTCGAATTTATCCAAGATATTCACTGGAGAGAAGGAAAGTCCTTTTTTAAGTAGGCTCTGTTCATCAACAGACAGATTGTAGTTGGTAAGATTGATTATTTGTAAACTGTCACTTACACCACTACTGCATCCTGCGGAGCTCACCATCTTCTTCCCAGTTGTGCTCCCGATGGTAAGATCGGTGACCACTTGCCTGTTCGTGGGTTGCGATTCCGTAGATTTGGCGGGCTTGCGCCTGCCCCTTCTGGTTGGTCTCCTTGGTCCGTTTCCGACTCGGATAAAAAATCCTCAGCGCCAGATGATGTGGAGGGGGCAGATGTAGAGCCTTGATTGTCCTCTGTATTTCTCGGTGGTCTATTTTGTCTATCGGGTTTTGGACGCCCGAAAGGTTTTCTTGGTCTATTGGGTCTATTGGGTCTATTCGGTCTGGAATTATCGTGGTGTACCCACTTATATACCCTATTTTCCTCCAGATCTCTCTTGTCCCGGAGAATTTTCTGTTGTTTCCCTCTAATGATGTCGTCTTCAAAACGATCAATAATCTCTTTTAATTTTATCCTGAATGGGGCAACCTGTTTTGCAAGATCAAAATCTTGTAATTTGGTCTCCAAGGTTTTGATCTCAGCTTTAAGTTTTGTCAAAAGGGCCTTGTCATGCTCAATGAGCATCAGGATTATGATCTCTGAGCACTTTGAGAGGCCTGATTCCCAAATCTTTTTGAAACCAGCATCTACCTCCCAAGCAGGGAAAATCTGAACCCTCAAACCTCTGGGTGCCAACCCAAGCTTATTATATTCTTCCAATGACTGAATATTCCACCAAGTTTTACATATGTGTTTATGAAGTTTAATCAACCTGGAAGAGATCCCTTTAAAGGAATTGTCCTCAGTTACTGGTTCCCTGGCTCCGAAAATTCCTCCTTTATAGTTTTTCCATGTAGCTTCTCTGGATTCAAGATCCATACTCCTGAGGGGAGGAAGCTAGTATTTCTACCCACAAACCGGTCTGTGCACACTCCAGAAAGTGTCAACAAGACACAAAAAAATACGTGAAAAAGAGATTGTTTGGAGTGGCACTAAGACACGGGATCCACCAGTCACACGTTTAATAGAGCAGATGCATTAAGGGGAGAGGAAAGAAACGTGTATGTAAGACCGGGATCAGGGAAGAAATGTATACAACACTCAATCAGAGTGAAAAAATAAATTTTATTACAAATCCATGTGAGTAAGGTAAAAAAGCACAAACGTTAAAACCATCTAAAAAATGTGCAACACCGCACGAGATATATCACAAATACATGCCTCCTATGATTTATAGCAAATGCTAAACCTGCAGAATTCACCTGGTAACGGGAAGCAAAAATAGATAAATGATAACACAAATTCCCATAATAAGGAAACCAGATACGCAGTAAGGTCACCTAACTGTTAGGGCAGAGAATAGACAAGGTAGTAACTACATCTGAGGCTCAATGCAAATAATACAAGGCAAAAAATGCAATTGAGAAGCAAATAAGAACCTCTGATATTGCCCTATTCAAAGTGGGACAAGAATAGACCATGCAAGAGAAAAAGTGCAATGGGAAAACTGCATATCTGAAATTAGAAATGAAAAATGCAAGTTAGTCACCAGTCATCATACACCTGCAGGCAGGGAGGCATGAAAGCGTGGCTCTGGACCTACGCGTGTCGCTGCCTAAATGACAGCTTCCTCAGGGTAGAGCACCACTGGAAAGTGTGCTTCATTACCTTAAATAACAACAATAATGCATAACACCTGTAAGGAAAGAAAATGCCATTGGCTGTTATTAAGACCTGCAAGGAGGAATGTGGGGCTCTGCGTCCTGCTTCGTTAGTGTTCCGGGGCACAGCGGCGGATTGACTTCCGGGTATGATAGCCCAGAGGTCATCTGTCTATGCTGGGAGGCGGCACACAGCTGCGCATGTCTAAAACGCGGCCCGTAGTGATCGGAGCCGTCAATACTCGCTGTGTGTACAACGTCGCTATGCGACGTGCGCGCATGCGCAGACCGGCCGGTCTGATCATTTAGACATGCGCAGCTGTGTGCCGCCTCCCAGCATAGACAGATGACCTCTGGGCTATCATACCCGGAAGTCAATCCGCCGCTGTGCCCCGGAACACTAACGAAGCAGGACGCAGAGCCCCACATTCCTCCTTGCAGGTCTTAATAACAGCCAATGGCATTTTCTTTCCTTACAGGTGTTATGCATTATTGTTGTTATTTAAGGTAATGAAGCACACTTTCCAGTGGTGCTCTACCCTGAGGAAGCTGTCATTTAGGCAGCGACACGCGTAGGTCCAGAGCCACGCTTTCATGCCTCCCTGCCTGCAGGTGTATGATGACTGGTGACTAACTTGCATTTTTCATTTCTAATTTCAGATATGCAGTTTTTCCCATTGCACTTTTTCTCTTGCATGGTCTATTCTTGTCCCACTTTGAATAGGGCAATATCAGAGGTTCTTATTTGCTTCTCAATTGCATTTTTTGCCTTGTATTATTTGCATTGAGCCTCAGATGTAGTTACTACCTTGTCTATTCTCTGCCCTAACAGTTAGGTGACCTTACTGCGTATCTGGTTTCCTTATTATGGGAATTTGTGTTATCATTTATCTATTTTTGCTTCCCGTTACCAGGTGAATTCTGCAGGTTTAGCATTTGCTATAAATCATAGGAGGCATGTATTTGTGATATATCTCGTGCGGTGTTGCACATTTTTTAGATGGTTTTAACGTTTGTGCTTTTTTACCTTACTCACATGGATTTGTAATAAAATTTATTTTTTCACTCTGATTGAGTGTTGTATACATTTCTTCCCTGATCCCGGTCTTACATACACGTTTCTTTCCTCTCCCCTTAATGCATCTGCTCTATTAAACGTGTGACTGGTGGATCCCGTGTCTTAGTGCCACTCCAAACAATCTCTTTTTCACGTATTTTTTTGTGTCTTGTTGACACTTTCTGGAGTGTGCACAGACCGGTTTGTGGGTAGAAATACTAGCTTCCTCCCCTCAGGAGTATGGATCTTGAATCCAGAGAAGCTACATGGAAAAACTATAAAGGAGGAATTTTCGGAGCCAGGGAACCAGTAACTGAGGACAATTCCTTTAAAGGGATCTCTTCCAGGTTGATTAAACTTCATAAACACATATGTAAAACTTGGTGGAATATTCAGTCATTGGAAGAATATAATAAGCTTGGGTTGGCACCCAGAGGTTTGAGGGTTCAGATTTTCCCTGCTTGGGAGGTAGATGCTGGTTTCAAAAAGATTTGGGAATCAGGCCTCTCAAAGTGCTCAGAGATCATAATCCTGATGCTCATTGAGCATGACAAGGCCCTTTTGACAAAACTTAAAGCTGAGATCAAAACCTTGGAGACCAAATTACAAGATTTTGATCTTGCAAAACAGGTTGCCCCATTCAGGATAAAATTAAAAGAGATTATTGATCGTTTTGAAGACGACATCATTAGAGGGAAACAACAGAAAATTCTCCGGGACAAGAGAGATCTGGAGGAAAATAGGGTATATAAGTGGGTACACCACGATAATTCCAGACCGAATAGACCCAATAGACCCAATAGACCAAGAAAACCTTTCGGGCGTCCAAAACCCGATAGACAAAATAGACCACCGAGAAATACAGAGGACAATCAAGGCTCTACATCTGCCCCCTCCACATCATCTGGCGCTGAGGATTTTTTATCCGAGTCGGAAACGGACCAAGGAGACCAACCAGAAGGGGCAGGCGCAAGCCCGCCAAATCTACGGAATCGCAACCCACGAACAGGCAAGTGGTCACCGATCTTACCATCGGGAGCACAACTGGGAAGAAGATGGTGAGCTCCGCAGGATGCAGTAGTGGTGTAAGTGACAGTTTACAAATAATCAATCTTACCAACTACAATCTGTCTGTTGATGAACAGAGCCTACTTAAAAAAGGACTTTCCTTCTCTCCAGTGAATATCTTGGATAAATTCGAACTAATAAAGGACGTCTATCTCTTTTGCAGGCAACTTGTTTTCAAGTTATTGTACCATCGTCCATCTGTATTAGATTCCCTGCCATCTTGTGACAGAGCCACTCTGCAGGACCTTTTGGATTTAGCTGAGGACGAACAACCTACAGGTACAACCATACACAAGACACCTTTCACTAAAAGATCTCCATCACAGGCCACACCCCCGTTTTCTCTATTTCCAGTAGTACAAACTTTCTTTGACGCAACGGTTAACGATATCAAGAAATTAAAGATTAATAAATTTCAAGGAAATAACCTAAGTCGTCAGGAACATATAGCTTTAAATATACTTCAAAACAGCAAGGATTTCATCATAAGGGAAGCGGACAAGGGTGGCAATGTAGTGTTATGGCCTATTGAGATGTACCTAAGGGAAGCTAGAAGACAGCTTGACAATAGACTGTGTTATTGGAAATTACCATCAGACCCCACCGATACTTTTAAACGCAAGCTGGGGACCTTAATCTATCATGCTTTTGATCTTGGCATAATTTCCAAAAAAGAAAAGGAGTTTTTATTGATTAAATTCCCTATTGTACCGACTTTTTATATGCTACCTAAGGTGCACAAATCCCTAGAACAACCTCCCGGTAGACCTATTGTTTCAGGGATTGGAGGCCTGTTTGAAAAATCCTGTACGTATCTTGATTTTTACCTGCAACCGTACGTACTTTCCCTCCCTTCGTACGTTAGAGACTCCTCTCACCTGATAGTCCAACTGGGCGATTTGGTTCTGGAAGAGCAGATTTTGTTGGTCACAATGGATGTAGAGAGTCTGTACACCTGCATTAACCATGATCTTGGTATTTCAGCTGTCACTCATTTTCTAGATCTTGAAAGTACGGGTAGTCGGTTACACGATTCATTCTTGCTCGATCTGCTGCGGATGGTCCTCGAATATAACTACTTCACCTTCGACAGAGTCTTCTATAGACAGGTATCAGGGACCGCCATGGGTGCGAAATGTGCGCCATCATACGCAAATTTATTTTTGGGTTGGTGGGAGCAGATTCATGTGCGCACCCTTCAGGCGTATAATGTATCTATACGAAAATGGTATCGTTATATCGACGACATTCTGTTCTTTTGGTCAGGTACCCTTGAGGACTGTCAGAAGTTCGTGGAGACTCTTAACAACAACCCGTGGAATATCACCCTGACGTCCCAGTATTCTTGGACAGAAGTTGTCTTTTTGGATCTGAAAATTATACAGGAAAAAGGTAAGATCATCACGGCTCTGCATAGAAAAGACACTGCCACAAACAGTGTTCTCCATTACCAGAGCTTCCATCCACAGCATGTACGGAATGCTATTCCCAAAGGCCAATTTTATCGGCTTAAGAGGAACTGTACCGATAACACCACCTTTCTGTCAGAGGCAAAAGACCTGACAGAAAGGTTTAAGAAGCGGGGGTACCCGCATAAGGTCATCTCAAATGCCTATAGGTCCACAATCACAACGGACAGAACCGAATTGTTAACAGGGAAGATCAGAACGAGTCCAGACAAGTTGAATGTCATCACAACCTTTAATAATCATTGGAGGGATGTATATCGAACTCTGGACCGTAATTGGTCACTGCTATCAAACGACCCCAAAATCGCACAATTTGTTGGACCCAAACCAAAATTGGTAGCTAAAAGAGCCAAAAACTTGAAAGACATTCTCACTACAAGTCATTTCAGGAGACCCTCCGTTCCTCTTGGTAGAGGGTTTAAAATCCTTGGCACTTACCCATGTGGAGGTTGTTCGGTCTGCCCCTTAATGGTGGCCTCTGGCAGTACAGATCATGTGGAATGTCTCAAAGGATTTAAATCAAAATTGTATGCAAATTGCCGTACCCGTAATGTGGTATACGTTCTCTTTTGTAGCTGTCCTAAGGTCTATGTCGGGCAGACCACTCAGGAGGTCCGAAAACGCATCCAGAACCACATTTCCAGCATTTCCTGCGCAGAAGAACATCTCAAAGCCGGTAAGACCTTGACCTCAGTGGCTAGGCATTTCAGAGAGGTACATCGCAGCTCTCACAGTGGCTTAAAAATCTTGGTGGTGGACAAAGTGGTGCCCACCATTAGGAAAGCACGTGTTACTGAAGAACTGCTACGCAAGGAAAGTCGTTGGATTTTCCAACTTAAAAGTATGGCTCCAGAGGGTCTGAATGAAGAGTTTCTTTTCAATGGGTACTATAAAACTTAGAGAGTACTTTTTGTTCACTCATAGAGACACAATAAACTCTTAAATTCATTATTTTTTCCTAGTGCCTAAACAGACTCCCTCTGGCTACGGACGCATACAGTATCCGCTGTGCCATTGAAGTATTTAAGGAGAAAAGCTTCTCAAACACCACTACTGCTGCTGCGTTCACCCCTAGTCGGATGTGTCCGGAATTTGAACTCTATGAGTGTTGTCTTCGTCACGGACTTTTCAAAAAGCATCTACAGTATTTCCATTTTATTATGGAACTGCGGTATGAATTACATCAATATCTCTCATTAGAGAATAATATGCAAATATCATAACATCAATGATCTCGGCGTGGAGAACGACAAGCAACAACAATGAGTCAAGAATGTATAAGAAGTTGAAATTGAACATTGTTTATCCGTTACACCAATCCTACAGGCGCAAGTTGGCCTGCTAGTTTTGGTGTAGATCCATATATACAACTGTTTTTCTATTTTGCATGTTCTAAATTCTTAAATTTCTCTTTGGGCTCTGTGTGTATATATGACGATCTCTTTAGGTTGGAGTTTATTGTCTCCCTCTAGGTGGCGGCATTGATGGTGCAGCAGCTATTAACCATAGTCTACAAACTAACATCTCTTTTTCAGAATTACTCCCTGTGTTTCATAATTGTTTTATATATGTACCCCTTTCTCTTGCTCCCCTTGGGTCTCTATTTTGTAATCTAATCCTGCTTGCGGGGTTGAAGCCTGTAGGCTTACTTATCCAGCATTTACGGCAGCCAGCGCTGCTTTATGATTAGACCGGCCGGTCTGCGCATGCGCGCACGTCGCATAGCGACGTTGTACACACAGCGAGTATTGACGGCTCCGATCACTACGGGCCGCGTTTTAGACATGCGCAGCTGTGTGCCGCCTCCCAGCATAGACAGATGACCTCTGGGCTATCATACCCGGAAGTCAATCCGCCGCTGTGCCCCGGAACACTAACGAAGCAGGACGCAGAGCCCCACATTCCTCCTTGCAGGTCTTAATAACAGCCAATGGCATTTTCTTTCCTTACAGGTGTTATGCATTATTGTTGTTATTTAAGGTAATGAAGCACACTTTCCAGTGGTGCTCTACCCTGAGGAAGCTGTCATTTAGGCAGCGACACGCGTAGGTCCAGAGCCACGCTTTCATGCCTCCCTGCCTGCAGGTGTATGATGACTGGTGACTAACTTGCATTTTTCATTTCTAATTTCAGATATGCAGTTTTCCCATTGCACTTTTTCTCTTGCATGGTCTATTCTTGTCCCACTTTGAATAGGGCAATATCAGAGGTTCTTATTTGCTTCTCAATTGCATTTTTTGCCTTGTATTATTTGCATTGAGCCTCAGATGTAGTTACTACCTTGTCTATTCTCTGCCCTAACAGTTAGGTGACCTTACTGCGTATCTGGTTTCCTTATTATGGGAATTTGTGTTATCATTTATCTATTTTTGCTTCCCGTTACCAGGTGAATTCTGCAGGTTTAGCATTTGCTATAAATCATAGGAGGCATGTATTTGTGATATATCTCGTGCGGTGTTGCACATTTTTTAGATGGTTTTAACGTTTGTGCTTTTTTACCTTACTCACATGGATTTGTAATAAAATTTATTTTTTCACTCTGATTGAGTGTTGTATACATTTCTTCCCTGATCCCGGTCTTACATACACGTTTCTTTCCTCTCCCCTTAATGCATCTGCTCTATTAAACGTGTGACTGGTGGATCCCGTGTCTTAGTGCCACTCCAAACAATCTCTTTTTCACTTCTACCTATCCATATGTGTATATACACACATGATTGGCAGTGATTGAGTGCTGCTGTGAACCTTTTTTTGTAGATAGATAGATATAAAAAGATGGAGAGATATAAGTAGTTGGATAGATAGATAGATAGATAGATACACACACAGACAGACAGACAGACAGACAGATAGATAGATAGATAGATAGATAGATAGATAGATAGATATAAAAAGATGGAGAGGTATAGGTAGTTGGATAGATAGATAGATACACAGACAGACAGACAGACAGACAGACAGACAGACAGACAGACAGATAGATAGATAGATAGATAGACAGATTGACACAGCATGGTCTTTTATAGCCACTGTTCCATGACATCACATAAGCCATTGTGACATCATCCTATGTAAATGAGCACATGACATAACAGGAAGATAAAAGCCACAGGGCAAGTCACATGATCAGATTGACTGATAGGCCTGAGTTTGACAACAGTTCTAAAGTATCTATATTTATATAAAGCTGAGTGTATGTGTGTGTATCAAAGCTCCGCCCCTGGTAGTGGCATGGTAGGACAAGGACCCATCAGATCTAAGGTTACCTTGTCATGGTTTATGGGCAAATAGTTACTGGTCAATATGTGTACTAAGAACCTTACTTTACAAAGATAAAATATCCCCCAAAAAAATCCCAAAATTTAATTTTTTCAAAAAACGCATGTTTTTATATTTTTTCTTAAATGCATAGGTGCTTTACTTCTACCTATCCATATGTGTATATACACACATGATTGGCAGTGATTGAGTGCTGCTGTGAACCTTTTTTTGTAGATAGATAGATATAAAAAGATGGAGAGATATAGGTAGTTGGATAGATAGATAGATAGATAGATAGATAGACAGATAGATAGATAGATAGATAGATAGATAGATAGATAGATAGATAGATAGATAGACAGACAGACAGATTGACACAGCATGGTCTTTTATAGCCACTGTTCCATGACATCACATAAGCCATTGTGACATCATCCTATGCAAATGAGCACATGACATAACAGGAAGACTAAAGCCACAGGGCAAGTCACATGATCAGATTGACTGATAGGCCTGAGTTTGACAACAGTTCTAAAGTCTCTCTATATATATAAAGCTGAGTGTATGTGTGTGTATTAAAGCTCCGCCCCCCGGTAGTGGCATAGTAGGACAGGGACCCATCAGATCTAAGGTTACCTTGTCATGGTTTAAGGGCAAACCGTTACTGGCCAATATGTGTACTAAGAACCTTACTTTACATAGATAAAATATCCCAAAAAAAATATCCCAAAATTTAATTTTTTCAAAAAAACGCATGTTTTTATATTTTTTCTCAAATGCATAGGTGCTTTACTTCTATCTATCCATATGTGTATATACACACATGATTGGCAGTGATTGAGTGCTGCTGTGAACCTTTTTTTGTAGATAGATAGATATAAAAATATGGAGAGATATAGGTAGTTGGATAGATAGATAGATAGATAGATACACACACAGACAGACAGACAGATAGATAGATAGATAGATAGATAGATAGATAGATACACAGACAGACAGATAGATAGATAGATAGATAGATAGATAGATAGATAGATAGATAGATAGACAGATTGACACAGCATGGTCTTTTATAGCCACTGTTTCATGACATCACATAAGCCATTGTGACATCATCCCAAAAAAAAAATCCCAAAATTTAATTTTTTCAAAAACGCATGTTTTTATATTTTTTCTCAAATGCATAGGTGCTTTACTTCTACCTATCCATATGTGTATATACACACATGATTGGCAGTGATTTAGTGCTGCTGTGAACCTTTTTTTGTAGATAGATAGATATAAAAAGATGGAGAGATATAGGTAGTTGGATAGATAGATTGATAGATAGATACATACACAGACAGACAGACAGACAGACAGACAGACAGATAGATAGATAGATATAAAAAGATGGAGAGATATAGGTAGTTGGATAGATAGATAGATAGATACACAGACAGATAGATAGATAGATAGATAGATAGATAGATAGATAGACAGACAGACAGATTGACACAGCATGGTCTTTTATAGCCACTGTTCCATGACATCACATAAGCCATTGTGACATCATCCTATGCAAATGAGCACATGACATAACAGAAGACTAAAGCCACAGGGCAAGTCACATGATCAGCTTGACTGATAGGCCTGAGTTTGACAACATTTCTAAAGTCTCTATATTTATATAAAGCCGAGTGTATGTGTGTGTATCAAAGCTCCGCCCCTGGTAGTGGCATGGTAGGACAGGGACCCATCAGATCTAAGGTTACCTTGTCATGGTTTAAGGCAAACCGTTACTGGCCAATATGTGTACTAAGAACCTTACTTTACAAAGATAAAATATCCCCCAAAAAAATCCCAAAATTTAATTTTTTCAAAAACGCATGTTTTTATATTTTTTCTCAAATGCATAGGTGCTTTACTTCTACCTATCCATATGTGTATATACACACATGATTGGCAGTGATTGAGTGCTGCTGTGAACCTTTTTTTGTAGATAGATAGATATAAAAAGATGGAGAGATATAGGTATGAGTTAGATAAGATTAGATAAGATGATAGAGATCAAAGGAATAGATAGATATAGATAGGAAAAAGATAATAGATAGATAATAGAAAACACACACAGACGACAGACAGAAGATAGAATAAAAAGATGAGAGATATAGTAGTTGGATAGATAGATAGATAGATAGATAGATAAAGACAGACAGACAACAGACAGACAGACAGACAGTGAAGATAGATAGATAGATAGATAAAGATAGAAGACAGATTGCCAGCATGGTCTTTTATTACACTGTTCCATGAATCACATAAGCCAGGACACATCTATGAAGAGCATGACAAACAGGAAGATAAAGAAGGAAGTAATGATAGCTTGACTGATAGGCCGATTGACACATTCAAGTCTCTATTTATTAAACGGTTATGTGTATCAAAGCTCGTGTATCATGTAGGAAGGGACCCATGACTAAGGACTTGCATTAGGGCAAAAATACTGCATATTGTATAGACCTACTTTACAAATAATTCCAAAAAATCCAAAATTATTTTTAAAAAGCATGTTTATATTTTTTCTCAAAAGGGTTCCCCCCTGGTATTAACCATGATTGGCAGTGATGATGTCTGGAACCTTTTTTTATGTTTATAAAAAGATGGAATATGTGTTATAGAAGATATTTGAAGAAACAACACAACAGAAAAGACATAGTAGGACAGGGACCCATCAGATCTAAGGTTACCTTGTCATGGTTTAGGGCAAAAGTTACTGGCCAATATGTGTACTAAGAACCTTACTTTACAAAGATAAAATATCCCAAAAAAAATATCCCAAAATTTAATTTTTTCAAAAAACGCATGTTTTATATTTTTTTCTCAAATGCATAGGTGCTTTACTTCTACCTATCCATATGTGTATATACACACATGATTGGCAGTGATTGAGTGCTGCTGTGAACCTTTTTTGTAGATAGATAGATATAAAAAGATGGAGAGATATAGGTAGTTGGATAGATAGGGTAGATAGATAGATAAGAATACGATAGATTAGATAGATAGATAGATGATAGATAGATACACAACAGACAGACAGACAGACAGACAGACAGATAGATAGATAGATAGATAGATAGATAGATAGATAGATAGATAGATAGATAGACAGATAGACAGACACAATTGACACAGCATGGTCTTTTATAGCCACTGTTCCATGACATCACATAAGCCATTGTGACATCATCCTATGCAAATGAGCACATGACATAACAGGAAGACTAAAGCCACAGGGCAAGTCACATGATCAGCTTGACTGATAGGCCTGAGTTTGACAACAGTTCTAAAGTCTCTATATTTATATAAAGCCGAGTGTATGTGTGTGTATCAAAGCTCCGCCCCTGGTAGTGGCATGGTAGGACAGGGACCCATCAGATGTAAGGTTACCTTGTCATGGTTTATGGCAAACAGTTACTGGCCAATATGTGTACTAAGAACCTTACTTTACAAAGATAAAATATCCCAAAAAAATCCCAAAATTTAATTTTTTTCAAAAAACGCATGTTTTTATATTTTTTCTCAAATGCATAGGTGCTTTACTTCTACCTATCCATATGTGTATATACACACATGTTAGTATGATTGCTGTGACCTGAGTGTTAAAAAATGGAAATACTTTTTATAATATGTAATGATAGATAGATTTAGAAAAGATGGAGAGATATAGGTAAGTTGGATAGAAACAGATAGATAAGATAGACAGACAGACAGATTGACACAGCATGGTCTTTTATAGCCACTGTTCCATGACATCACATAAGCCATTGTGACATCATCCTATGCAAATGAGCACATGACATAACAGGAAGACTAAAGCCACAGGGCAAGTCACATGATCAGCTTGACTGATAGGCCTGAGTTTGACAACATTTCTAAAGTCTCTATATTTATATAAAGCCGAGTGTATGTGTGTGTATCAAAGCTCCGCCCCTGGTAGTGGCATGGTAGGACAGGGACCCATCAGATCTAAGGTTACCTTGTCATGGTTTATGGGCAAACAGTTACTGGCCAATATGTGTACTAAGAACCTTACTTTACAAAGATAAAATATCCCAAAAAAAATCCCAAAATTTAATTTTTTTTAAAAAACGCATGTTTTTATATTTTTTCTCAAATGCATAGGTGCTTTACTTCTACCTATCCATATGTGTATATACACACATGATTGGCAGTGATTGAGTGCTGCTGTGAACCTTTTTTTGTAGATAGATAGATATAAAAAGATGGAGAGATATAGGTAGTTGGATATGATAGATAGATAATAGATAGAACAGACAGACAGAAAGACTAGATAGATAGATAGATAGATAGAAGACAGATATATAGAAATGACACAGCATGGTCTTTTATAGCCACTGTTCCATGACATCACATAAGCCATTGTGACATCATCCTATGCAAATGAGCACATGACATCACAGGAAGTCAAAGCCACAGGGCAAGTCACATGATCAGCTTGACTGATAGGCCTGAGTTTGACAACATTTCTAAAGTCTCTATATTTATATAAAGCCGAGTGTATGTGTGTGTATCAAAGCTCCGCCCCTGGTAGTGGCATGGTAGGACAGGGACCCATCAGATCTAAGGTTACCTTGTCATGGTTTAAAGGCAAACCGTTACTGGCCAATATGTGTACTAAGAACCTTACTTTACAAAGATAAAATATCCCCCAAAAAAATCCCAAAATTTAATTTTTTCAAAAAACGCATGTTTTTATATTTTTTCTCAAATGCATAGGTGCTTTACTTCTACCTATCCATATGTGTATATACACACATGATTGGCAGTGATTGAGTGCTGCTGTGAACCTTTTTTTGTAGATAGATAGATATAAAAAGATGGAGAGATATAGGTAGTTGGATAGATAGATAGATAGATAGATAGATAGACAGACAGACAGACAGACAGACAGACAGATTGACACAGCATGGTCTTTTATAGCCACTGTTCCATGACATCACATAAGCCATTGTGACATCATCCTATGCAAATGACCACATGATATCACAGGAAGTCCAAAGCCACAGGGCAAGTCACATGAGCAGCTTGACTGATAGGCCTGAGTTATACAACAGTTCTAAAGTCTCTATATATATAAAGCTGAGTGTATGTGTGTGTATCAAAGCTCCGCCCCTGGTAGTGGCATGGTAGGACAGGGACCCATCAGATGTAAGGTTACCTTGTCATGGTTTATGGGCAAACAGTTACTGGCCAATATGTGTACTAAGAACCTTACTTTACAAAGATAAAATATCCCAAAAAAAATCCCAAAATTTAATTTTTAAAAAAAACGCATGTTTTTATATTTTTTCTCAAATGCATAGGTGCTTTACTTCTATCTATCCATATGTGTATATACACACATGATTGGCAGTGATTGAGTGCTGCTGTGAACCTTTTTTTGTAGATAGATAGATATAAAAAGATGAAGAGATATAGGTAGTTGGATAGATAGATAGATTGATAGATAGATACACACACAGACAGACAGACAGACAGATAGATAGATATAAAAAGATGGAGAGATATAGGTAGTTGGATAGATAGATAGATAGATAGATAGATAGATACACAGATAGATAGATAGATAGATAGATAGATAGATAGATAGACAGACAGATTGACACAGCATGGTCTTTTATAGCCACTGTTCCATGACATCACATAAGCCATTGTGACATCATCCTATGTAAATGAGCACATGACATAACAGGAAGATAAAAGCCACAGGGCAAGTCACATGATCAGATTGACTGATAGGCCTGAGTTTGACAACAGTTCTAAAGTCTCTATATTTATATAAAGCTAAGTGTATGTGTGTGTATCAAAGCTCCGCCCCCCGGTAGTGGCATGGTAGGACAAGGACCCATCAGATCTAAGGTTACCTTGTCATGGTTTATGGGCAAACAGTTACTGGCCAATATGTGTACTAAGAACCTTACTTTACAAAGATAAAATATCCCCCCAAAAAATCCCAAAATTTAATTTTTTCAAAAAAATGCATGTTTTTATATTTTTTCTCAAAAGCATAGGTGCTTTACTTCTATCTATCCATATGTGTATATACACACATGATTGGCAGTGATTGAGTGCTGCTGTGAACCTTTTTTTGTAGATAGATAGATATAAAAAGATGGAGAGATATAGGTAGTTGGATAGATAGATAGATAGATAGATAGATAGACAGACAGATTGACACAGCATGGTCTTTTATAGCCACTGTTCCATGACATCACATAAGCCATTGTGACATCATCCTATGCAAATGAGCACATGACATCACAGGAAGTCCAAAGCCACAGGGCAAGTCACATGATCAGCTTGACTGATAGGCCTGAGTTTGAAAACAGTTCTAAAGTCTCTCTATATATATAAAGCTGAGTGTATGTGTGTGTATCAAAGCTCCGCCCCCGGTAGTGGCATAGTAGGACAGGGACCCATCAGATCTAAGGTTACCTTGTCATGGTTTAAGGGCAAACCGTTACTGGCCAATATGTGTACTAAGAACCTTACTTTACAAAGATAAAATATCCCCCAAAAAAATCCCAAAATTTAATTTTTTCAAAAAAACGCATGTTTTTATATTTTTTCTCAAATGCATAGGTGCTTTACTTCTACCTATCCATATGTGTATATACACACATGATTGGCAGTGATTGAGTGCTGCTGTGAACCTTTTTTTGTAGATAGATAGATATAAAAAGATGGAGAGATATAGGTAGTTGGATAGATAGATAGATAGATAGATACACAGACAGACAGACAGACAGACAGACAGATAGATAGATAGACAGACAGACAGACAGATTGACACAGCATGGTCTTTTATAGCCACTGTTCCATGACATCACATAAGCCATTGTGACATCATCCTATGCAAATGACCACATGACATCACAGGAAGTCCAAAGCCACAGGGCAAGTCACATGAGCAGCTTGACTGATAGGCCTGAGTTATACAACAGTTCTAAAGTCTCTATATTTATATAAAGCCGAGTGTATGTGTGTGTATCAAAGCTCCGCCCCTGGTAGTGGCATGGTAGGACAGGGACCCATCAGATGTAAGGTTACCTTGTCATGGTTTATGGGCAAACAGTTACTGGCCAATATGTGTACTAAGAACTTTACTTTACAAAGATAAAATATGGGCCCAAAAAATCCCAAAATTTAATTTTTTCAAAAAACGCATGTTTTTATATTTTTTCTCAAATGCAAAGGTGCTTTACTTCTACCTATCCATATGTGTATATACACACATGATTGGCAGTGATTGAGTGCTGCTGTGAACCTTTTTTTGTAGATAGATAGATATAAAAATATGGAGAGATATACCGTATATACTCGTGTATAAGCCGACCCGTGTATAAGCCGACCCCCCTACTTTTGACCCCAAAACCTGGGAAAACCTATTGACTCGTGTATAAGCCGAGGGTGGACCCCAGCACAGGTATACAGCCCCCAGCAGTGTGGTATACAGGCCTCCCCAGTGGTAGTATACAGAATCCCCCCCAGTGGAAGTATACAGCAGCCTCCCCAGTGGTAGTATACAGCATCCCCCCCAGTGGTATATACAGCATCCCTAAAGGTATAAACAGCAGGCCCCAGAGGCATATACAGCAGGCCCCAGAGGCATATACAGCAGGCCCCAGAGGCATATACAGCAGGCCCCAGAGGCATATACAGCAGGCCCCAGAGGCATATACAGCAGGCCCCAGGGTATATACAGCAGACCCCAGGGCATATACAGCAGGCCCCAGAGGCATATACAGCAGGCCCCAGGGTATATACAGCAGGCCCCAGGGTATATACAGCAGACCCCAGAGGTATACAGCAGGCCCCAGAGGTATACAGCAGGCCCCAGAGGTATACAGCAGGCCCCAGGGTATATACAGCAGGCCCCAGGGTATATAAAGCAGGCCCCAGAGGTATACAGCAGGCCCCAGGGTATATACAGCTGGCCCCAGGGGTATACAGCTGGCCCCAGGGGTATACAGCTGGCCCCAGGGGTATACAGCAGGCCCCAGGGGTATACAGCAGGCCCCAGAGGTATACAGCTGGCCCCAGGGGTATACAGCTGGCCCCAGGGGTATACAGCTGGCCCCAGGGGTATACAGCAGGCCCCAGGGGTATACAGCAGGCCCCAGAGGTATACAGCAGGCCCCAGAGGTATACAGCAGGCCCCAGAGGTATACAGCTGGCCCCAGGGGTATACAGCTGGCCCCAGGGGTATACAGCAGGCCCCAGAGGTATACAGCTGGCCCCAGGGGTATACAGCTGGCCCCAGGGGTATACAGCAGGCCCCAGAGGTATACAGCAGGCCCCAGAGGTATACAGCTGGCCCCAGGGGTATACAGCTGGCCCCAGGGGTATACAGCTGGCCCTAGGGGTATACAGCTGGCCCCAGGGGTATACAACTGGCCCCAGGGGTGTACAGCTGGCCCCAGGGGTATACAGCTGGCCCCAGGGGTATACAGCTGGCCCCAGGGGTATACAGCTGGCCCCAAGGTGTATACAGGCAGCCCCGCAGTGGCACTAGCCCCCCCATCATGGAAAGAGCCCCCCCCCCCCGCTGCATTAACTTACCATCCAGCGTCTTCATCACCGCGGGCTGTCGCGTCCTTCCTCCCGCGCTGTCTTCCCGGTCTCATGTGACCCGGCGGTCGCTGTGGAATGACGTCAGCGCGCCGGGTCACGTGAGACCGGGATGACAGCGCGCAGGACCTGCGGCGAAGACACTGGATGGTAAAGCAGCGGGGGGGGCTCTGCCAAGTGTGGGGGCTCTTTCCATGATGGGGGGGGCTAGTGCCACTGGGGGCTGCCTGTATACACTGGGGGGGCTGTATGCATGGCTCCCCCTGCCGCTGTGATGGGCGGGGGAGCCGTGCATATCTAATGAGCGGCCCCACATGACGGGCCGCTCAGTCATCAGCCTCCCCCCGCCTCCTCCAGCCTTCCCAGCACCCGGACACAGCCCCCACACATATATTACCGTATTGACCCGTGTATAAGCCGAGGGGGTGACTTTTCAGCCCAATTTTTGGGCTGAAAAACTCGGCTTATACACGAGTATATACGGTAGGTAGTTGGATAGATAGATAGATTGATAGATAGATACACACACAGACAGACAGACAGACAGACAGACAGACAGACAGACAGATAGATAGATAGATAGATAGATAGATACAGTTTATAAATGGGTCACAGCACTTCCTTCCAATGCAAAAGATGTTTATTCCAGCCTGGCACAGATGGCAACGTTTCGAGCCTGTCAGCTCTTTTTCCAGCAACCACATTACAATTAAAGCAGTCTTTTATGCACCTTTGGCTAATTACATCACTTCCTTGCATACAATTTACATAAATTCATTTCCATAATAATACCCATCACCTAATTCATAATCCAATAAGTAAACAATGTGACAGTGCTTCGTTTACTATAGTAATCAATGGTTCACACTCCTTAATCCTATATACTTAATCCTCTTATGCTGATATATTGCAGCTCTATACAGTATTGATTCAATTTGTTCTTACTATTTATTGGCTATATGCCTTTATTTTACAGTGTTACACTGTCTGGGAGCGGCTTACCGGGTTCCTGTACTACGGCATGTGCTTGTCGGCGTCCCGGAAGTGCCTGGTGTATGTATTTCACTCGGCCCCCACCTTTGCAAACGTGCGTGCCGCATCGTGCGTGCGCGTTGACGTCAGAGCGTCTGCGCATGCGCGTTTCTCAATCTCCGTCATTCTCCATCTTTGTTGGGGCTTTTTTTCATTTTCGGCAAGCCAATACTGTATGTATTGTATCTTGCCCGTTTTTAAAAGGTGCGCAGTGCTTCTAAAGTGCTTAGTTTCTCTATGTTAAAGTGCTTGTGTGTTAAGTATTGTGTTCCATTATTAATTACACTGTGCAAACTAGCTTAAGGTGACCTTCTTTTATGAAGGACACTCTCAAAGTGCTTTATTATTCATTACGCTGTGCAAACTAGCTTAAGGTGACCTTCTTTTATAAAGGACGTTCTCAGGGTTATATTCAATTCTATATTAACCCCCTCTCTTTACCCACCCAGGGATTCTGACTATTTCTTATGGCTCTGATCGAGCCTCAATCATTAACCCTTCCCAAATAGGGGGCAATATCGGGGCAATCCTGATTTTCTGTTTTCCTTTCCTTATTCTGGTCACTGTATAGCAATGTGTTCATTATTCTAATATTAACTAAGATCCTTTGTTTTTAATAAATATCTCTAAAAAAGGTGCTAAAAAGGTTCTCTAAAATAAAACCTCACAAAGATGGATACCCGATTAGTGCGCCATGTTGTTTGCAATTACCATACAGTGCTCCCTGTATTGCCGCTCCCATTCCTTCAATACTGTGTGGACTCTATCAGCATTTTTGTGACCTCCTTCTGATTCACGTGTCTTCATATTTTTCTATAAAACAAGTTAGAAAATTTAGGTAAGCTTTTTAGAAAAATCAGTATTAATATTTCTGTGTCAAAATTAAAATTTATGTTAAAATCCAAGCGTGGTTAAAATGTATACGATCTATTATGATAGAGCCTCCGATCCTAATATTCAAAGGGCAACTCCTAACTTATACTCTACATTTAAGCCACCAGGTTTCAGAGTCCCTAATTTCTTTATCCATTTCAGTTCCTGTATCCTCAATTGTTTCTCACGGTCACCTCCTCTCCTCATCGGTGGTATTCCATCTATCACTCTGACTCTTAAATCCCACTCTTCATGCCCTGCCTCCGTGAAATGTTTCGACACTGGCAAATTCATTATCTTTTTTCTGATGCTATACCTATGTTGGCTCATCCTGATTCTTAACTCCAAAGTGGTCTCACCTACATAATATTCTCTGCATGGGCACTCCAACAGGTATACTACGTGATCGGAGGCACACGTAAAAAATTGTTGAATTCTATATGTCCTTCCTTTAACCTCATAAGAGTTACCCTTTTTCATCAGTGGGCAATTGACACATCCTATACATGGGTAATTCCCTGTTCTTGTTATGCCCGTCAGCGTGGTCTGTCGTTTAAAAGATCCCACATCCGACTGTACTAAGCGATCTTTCAGGCTCCGACCCCTTCTATAAGAGAAAAGTGGTGGTTCCTTAAATTCCCTTACTTCCGGTAAACCATTGCTAAGAATTTGCCAGTTTCTTTTTATTGCCTGAGTTATCTCCCTGGACTCTTCACCAAAAGTTGTCACTACTGGTAATCTCCAACTTTTTCTCTGGGTGGTTTTTTCTCTGCTATGTTGGTTCCTACTTTTTCTTAGGACTTCCTCTGGGTAACCCCTGTCTCTAAACTTGTCCATCAACTTAACTACTGCTTCCTCCCTTTTCTCCTCATTGCTAACAATACGTCTTACTCGCTTGACCTGTCCTATGGGTATGGCCCTCTTCATCTCAATAGGATGGTTACTGTCAAAACGCAACAACCTGTTCCTGTCTGTTGGTTTCACATGTAAAGTGGTGCTTAGCTTCCCTCCTTCCAGTTCAACATTCACATCGAGAAACTGTATCTCCGTTTTTGAATAAACCATAGTGAACTTGATACTGGTGTCAACCGTGTTGAGGTACTCATAAAAGCCCTCGAGCTCCTCTACCTCACCTCTCCATATAAGGAATACATCATCTATGTATCTCCACCACTCCCGGACATTCCGGAAGTGGTGGGATACATAGATGTGCTCCTCTTCAAGCACCGCCATGGTGACCCCGGCGTACGCACATGCCATATGGGCCCCCATGGCGGTGCCTTTCAACTGTTTGTAGTAGGTGTCCCCAAACAAGAAATAATTTGACCGCAAACATATCTCCAACAGATCAATTATCAATTTTTTGCTATCCTGGCCATATTGCGTATTTTCCATCATCATCCTTGCTGCTCTAATCCCCTTATTATGCTCAATTGATGTATATAATGAGACTACGTCGAAGGACACCAGTATGTCTCCCACGCCCACTTCCAAGTTTCTCAATTTCTCCAGAAAATGTCCCGTATCACGGATGTAAGACCTTGCTGACTTTGCTAGTGGGTTTAGTATTTTGTCTAACAGGATTCCTACATTATTAAATACAGAGTCTACACCCGACACTATAGGTCTCCCTGGTGGGTCTTTAACTGATTTGTGGATTTTTGGGACAATGGAAGGGGAAGTTGATTTTTTGAGTGTCCCTTCAGTTAACAACCTCAAAAGGAAATATGAAAATGGGTGTAAACGCATGATTTCTATGGAACTGCATCTCATGATGATGGGCCAGTACTATAGGGCCAAAAGGATCCCGAGGGGATTGAGGTCAAACATACGGCCAACCCTGTTTGTGAATGATGCGGCATACTGTAGCAAGTTCGCTATGATGTCAAACAAGTATGCCATGGATGTGATGCTCCTAAACATGGAGTATTTGCAGGAGGAGGTACAGAAAATAGGACAGGAGAACAAAGACATGGAGACACAAATTAAATTGTTGGTAAAAGATGATGACTTCCAAAAGTTCAAAGAACTGATACGATTAAGAACCGAAAAGGTAAAAAAAGATCTAGAAGAGACAAAACGCCAAAAATGGGCGAGAGACAGCGAGGACTATCAGACGGGATTAGTTTACAATTGGCAGAAGGATAAATGGCCGAAGAAAGGTGGTTTAAAGCGGAAAAGACTATGTCATTATGGTTTTAAGCATGCTAATGAATTTGATTCCATCCCATCCAGAGACGGACAGGTCACAAGAAGAAGAAGAGGAGGAGTCCGCCACAGAAGGAGCCAGAAGAAAGAGAGAGAAACAGAGGTCAGGACTGAGGAGCAACAGAAAACGAAACCCGAATTGGTGGTAAATATATCTGAAAAGACTCTGAGTGCAGCTCAAACTGAAATACTTAACAAAGGACTGAGTTTTAACATCAATACGCATGTGGACTGGTTCCAATTAGATGTTGATATGGCCAGGATGTTCCGAATGGTAAAACTGAAACACTGGTTTCATGGGAGAGAGATAAGACCTAGACCGAGGGAAAGCGAGCTGACACTGAAAGAGTTTTCACTGTTTAAGAGGAGTGATTTTACCCCAGGTGAAGTAATACCGGCAATAGAAACATTCATATCAGCTGTTAAGAGAGATTTAGATGCCATACAACGGAATAGTCAGAGACCCTTCAGACACCCTAATGTAAAGAAAGGTGAATATGAGGCACTGCAGGAACTTGTCCATGACGGCGAACTAGTGGTTAAACCCGCTGATAAAGGGGGAGCAGTCGTCGTCATGGACAAGGGGAAGTATGTAGCAGAGGTCATGAGACAACTGAGAGACGAGGAGGTATACCAGAAATTGACCAGAGATCCAAAGTTCGAGATACAGAAAAGCATTAAAACAGTCTTGGAAGAAGCTAAGTCAGGAGGGTTGATAGACCAGGACTTACTGGACTATTTAATAGTGGATAGCCCGAGGACACCTGTACTTTACATTGTCCCAAAAATCCACAAATCAGTTAAAGACCCACCAGGGAGACCTATAGTGTCGGGTGTAGACTCTGTATTTAATAATGTAGGAATCCTGTTAGACAAAATACTAAACCCACTAGCAAAGTCAGCAAGGTCTTACATCCGTGATACGGGACATTTTCTGGAGAAATTGAGAAACTTGGAAGTGGGCGTGGGAGACATACTGGTGTCCTTCGACGTAGTCTCATTATATACATCAATTGAGCATAATAAGGGGATTAGAGCAGCAAGGATGATGATGGAAAATACGCAATATGGCCAGGATAGCAAAAAATTGATAATTGATCTGTTGGAGATATGTTTGCGGTCAAATTATTTCTTGTTTGGGGACACCTACTACAAACAGTTGAAAGGCACCGCCATGGGGGCCCATATGGCATGTGCGTACGCCGGGGTCACCATGGCGGTGCTTGAAGAGGAGCACATCTATGTATCCCACCACTTCCGGAATGTCCGGGAGTGGTGGAGATACATAGATGATGTATTCCTTATATGGAGAGGTGAGGTAGAGGAGCTCGAGGGCTTTTATGAGTACCTCAACACGGTTGACACCAGTATCAAGTTCACTATGGTTTATTCAAAAACGGAGATACAGTTTCTCGATGTGAATGTTGAACTGGAAGGAGGGAAGCTAAGCACCACTTTACATGTGAAACCAACAGACAGGAACAGGTTGTTGCGTTTTGACAGTAACCATCCTATTGAGATGAAGAGGGCCATACCCATAGGACAGGTCAAGCGAGTAAGACGTATTGTTAGCAATGAGGAGAAAAGGGAGGAAGCAGTAGTTAAGTTGATGGACAAGTTTAGAGACAGGGGTTACCCAGAGGAAGTCCTAAGAAAAAGTAGGAACCAACATAGCAGAGAAAAAACCACCCAGAGAAAAAGTTGGAGATTACCAGTAGTGACAACTTTTGGTGAAGAGTCCAGGGAGATAACTCAGGCAATAAAAAGAAACTGGCAAATTCTTAGCAATGGTTTACCGGAAGTAAGGGAATTTAAGGAACCACCACTTTTCTCTTATAGAAGGGGTCGGAGCCTGAAAGATCGCTTAGTACAGTCGGATGTGGGATCTTTTAAACGACAGACCACGCTGACGGGCATAACAAGAACAGGGAATTACCCATGTATAGGATGTGTCAATTGCCCACTGATGAAAAAGGGTAACTCTTATGAGGTTAAAGGAAGGACATATAGAATTCAACAATTTTTTACGTGTGCCTCCGATCACGTAGTATACCTGTTGGAGTGCCCATGCAGAGAATATTATGTAGGTGAGACCACTTTGGAGTTAAGAATCAGGATGAGCCAACATAGGTATAGCATCAGAAAAAAGATAATGAATTTGCCAGTGTCGAAACATTTCACGGAGGCAGGGCATGAAGAGTGGGATTTAAGAGTCAGAGTGATAGATGGAATACCACCGATGAGGAGAGGAGGTGACCGTGAGAAACAATTGAGGATACAGGAACTGAAATGGATAAAGAAATTAGGGACTCTGAAACCTGGTGGCTTAAATGTAGAGTATAAGTTAGGAGTTGCCCTTTGAATATTAGGATCGGAGGCTCTATCATAATAGATCGTATACATTTTAACCACGCTTGGATTTTAACATAAATTTTAATTTTGACACAGAAATATTAATACTGATTTTTCTAAAAAGCTTACCTAAATTTTCTAACTTGTTTTATAGAAAAATATGAAGACACGTGAATCAGAAGGAGGTCACAAAAATGCTGATAGAGTCCACACAGTATTGAAGGAATGGGAGCGGCAATACAGGGAGCACTGTATGGTAATTGCAAACAACATGGCGCACTAATCGGGTATCCATCGTTGTGAGGTTTTATTTTAGAGAACCTTTTTAGCACCTTTTTTAGAGATATTTATTAAAAACAAAGGATCTTAGTTAATATTAGAATAATGAACACATTGCTATACAGTGACCAGAATAAGGAAAGGAAAACAGAAAATCAGGATTGCCCCGATATTGCCCCCTATTTGGGAAGGGTTAATGATTGAGGCTCGATCAGAGCCATAAGAAATAGTCAGAATCCCTGGGTGGGTAAAGAGAGGGGGTTAATATAGAATTGAATATAACCCTGAGAACGTCCTTTATAAAAGAAGGTCACCTTAAGCTAGTTTGCACAGCGTAATGAATAATAAAGCACTTTGAGAGTGTCCTTCATAAAAGAAGGTCACCTTAAGCTAGTTTGCACAGTGTAATTAATAATGGAACACAATACTTAACACACAAGCACTTTAACATAGAGAAACTAAGCACTTTAGAAGCACTGCGCACCTTTTAAAAACGGGCAAGATACAATACATACAGTATTGGCTTGCCGAAAATGAAAAAAAGCCCCAACAAAGATGGAGAATGACGGAGATTGAGAAACGCGCATGCGCAGACGCTCTGACGTCAACGCGCACGCACGATGCGGCACGCACGTTTGCAAAGGTGGGGGCCGAGTGAAATACATACACCAGGCACTTCCGGGACGCCGACAAGCACATGCCGTAGTACAGGAACCCGGTAAGCCGCTCCCAGACAGTGTAACACTGTAAAATAAAGGCATATAGCCAATAAATAGTAAGAACAAATTGAATCAATACTGTATAGAGCTGCAATATATCAGCATAAGAGGATTAAGTATATAGGATTAAGGAGTGTGAACCATTGATTACTATAGTAAACGAAGCACTGTCACATTGTTTACTTATTGGATTATGAATTAGGTGATGGGTATTATTATGGAAATGAATTTATGTAAATTGTATGCAAGGAAGTGATGTAATTAGCCAAAGGTGCATAAAAGACTGCTTTAATTGTAATGTGGTTGCTGGAAAAAGAGCTGACAGGCTCGAAACGTTGCCATCTGTGCCAGGCTGGAATAAACATCTTTTGCATTGGAAGGAAGTGCTGTGACCCATTTATAAACTGTATGTATAATAGAGGCTGGAAGGAGCCTCAGGGACGCTCTGCACTCTGCATAATACCAGCATAACACGCTGCTCCTTACTTTATTCATTTATAGATAGATAGATAGATAGATAGATAGATAGATAGATAGATAGATAGATAGATATAAAAAGATGGAGAGATATAGGTAGTTGGATAGATAGATAGATAGACAGACAGACAGACAGACAGACAGACAAATACAAAAAAGGGGGGGTTGGGGGAACAAGAGGCGCAATAGTGCCCTTATCACTAGACACTAAATTGGAATCTCAGTGAGCAACAGGGGTTCACTCACCTGATCCAGTTGTGTCACCCACAACTGGTTTGAAGACGTGTTAGGAATTATATCCTGAGTGCTGCTGTGAACCTTTTTTTGTAGATAGATAGATATAAAAAGATGGAGAGATATAGGTAGTTGGATAGATAGATAGATAGATAGATAGATAGATAGACAGACAGACAGACAGACAGACAGATAGATAGATAGATAGATAGATAGATAGATAGATAGATAGACAGACAGACAGACAGACAGACAGATAGATAGACAGACAGATTGACACAGCATGGTCTTTTATAGCCACTGTTCCATGACATCACATAAGCCATTGTGACATCATCCTATGCAAATGAGCACATGACATAACAGGAAGACTAAAGCCACAGGGCAAGTCACATGATCAGCTTGACTGATAGACCTGAGTTTGACAACAGTTCTAATGTCTCTATATTTATATAAAGCTGAGTGTATGTGTGTGTATCAAAGCTCCGCCCCCCGGTAGTGGCATGGTAGGACAAGGACCCATCAGATCTAAGGTTACCTTGTCATGGTTTATGGGCAAACAGTTACTGGCCAATATGTGTACTAAGAACCTTACTTTACAAAGATAAAATATCCCCCCAAAAAATCCCAAAATTTAATTTTTCAAAAAACGCATGTTTTTATATTTTTTCTCAAATGCATAGGTGCTTTACTTCTATCTATCCATATGTGTATATACACACATGATTGGCAGTGATTGAGTGCTGCTGTGAACCTTTTTTTGTAGATAGATAGATATAAAAAGATGGAGAGATATAGGTAGTTGGATCGATAGATAGATAGATAGACAGACAGACAGACAGACAGACAGATAGACAGACAGATAGATTGACACAGCATGGTCTTTTATAGCCACTGTTCCATGACATCACATAAGCCATTGTGACATCATCCTATGCAAATGAGCACATGACATCACAGGAAGTCCAAAGCCACAGGGCAAGTCACATGATCAGCTTGACTGATAGGCCTGAGTTATACAACAGTTCTAAAGTCTCTATATTTATATAAAGCTGAGTGTATGTGTGTGTATCAAAGCTCCGCCCCTGGTAGTGGCATGGTAGGACAGGGACCCATCAGATCTAAGGTCACCTTGTCATGGTTTATGGGCAAACAGTTACTGGCCAATATGTGTACTAAGAACCTTACTTTACAAAGATAAAATATCCCAAAAAAAATCCCAAAATTTAATTTAAAAAAAAAAACGCATGTTTTTATATTTTTTCTCAAATGCATAGGTGCTTTACTTCTATCTATCCATATGTGTATATACACACATGATTGGCAGTGATTGAGTGCTGCTGTGAACCTTTTTTTGTAGATAGATAGATATAAAAAGATGAAGAGATATAGGTAGTTGGATAGATAGATAGATTGATAGATAGATACACACACAGACAGACAGACAGACAGATAGATAGATATAAAAAGATGGAGAGATATAGGTAGTTGGATAGATAGATAGATAGATAGATAGATACACAGATAGATAGATAGATAGATAGATAGATAGATAGATAGATAGATAGATAGACAGACAGATTGACACAGCATGGTCTTTTATAGCCACTGTTCCATGACATCACATAAGCCATTGTGACATCATCCTATGTAAATGAGCACATGACATAACAGGAAGATAAAAGCCACAGGGCAAGTCACATGATCAGATTGACTGATAGGCCTGAGTTTGACAACAGTTCTAAAGTCTCTATATTTATATAAAGCTAAGTGTATGTGTGTGTATCAAAGCTCCGCCCCCCTGTAGTGGAATGGTAGGACAAGGACCCATCAGATCTAAGGTTACCTTGTCATGGTTTATGGGCAAACAGTTACTGGCCAATATGTGTACTAAGAACCTTACTTTACAAAGATAAAATATCCCCCCAAAAAATCCCAAAATTTAATTTTTTCAAAAAACGCATGTTTTTATATTTTTTCTCAAAAGCATAGGTGCTTTACTTCTATCTATCCATATGTGTATATACACACATGATTGGCAGTGATTGAGTGCTGCTGTGAACCTTTTTTTGTAGATAGATAGATATAAAAAGATGGAGAGATATAGGTAGTTGGATAGATAGATAGATAGATAGATACACAGACAGACAGACAGACAGACAGACAGATAGATAGATAGATAGATAGATAGATAGATAGATAGACAGACAGACAGACAGATTGACACAGCATGGTCTTTTATAGCCACTGTTCCATGACATCACATAAGCCATTGTGACATCATCCTATGCAAATGACCACATGACATCACAGGAAGTCCAAAGCCACAGGGCAAGTCACATGAGCAGCTTGACTGATAGGCCTGAGTTATACAACAGTTCTAAAGTCTCTATATTTATATAAAGCCGAGTGTATGTGTGTGTATCAAAGCTCCGCCCCTGGTAGTGGCATGGTAGGACAGGGACCCATCAGATGTAAGGTTACCTTGTCATGGTTTATGGGCAAACAGTTACTGGCCAATATGTGTACTAAGAACCTTACTTTACAAAGATAAAATATCCCCAAAAAAATCCCAAAATTTAATTTTTTCAAAAAACGCATGTTTTTATATTTTTTCTCAAATGCATAGGTGCTTTACTTCTACCTATCCATATGTGTATATACACACATGATTGGCAGTGATTGAGTGCTGCTGTGAACCTTTTTTTGTAGATAGATAGATATAAAAATATGGAGAGATATACCGTATATACTCGTGTATAAGCCGACCCGTGTATAAGCCGACCCCCCTACTTTTGGCCCCAAAACCTGGGAAAACCTATTGACTCGTGTATAAGCCGAGGGTGGACCCCAGCACAGGTATACAGCCCCCAGCAGTGTGGTATACAGGCCTCCCCAGTGGTAGTATACAGCATCCCCCCCAGTGGAAGTATACAGCAGCCTCCCAGTGGTAGTATACAGCATCCCCCCCAGTGGTATATACAGCATCCCTAAAGGTATAAACAGCAGGCCCCAGAGGCATATACAGCAGGCCCCAGAGGCATATACAGCAGGCCCCAGAGGCATATACAGCAGGCCCCAGAGGCATATACAGCAGGCCCCAGGGTATATACAGCAGGCCCCAGGGTATATACAGCAGACCCCAGGGCATATACAGCAGGCCCCAGAGGCATATACAGCAGGCCCCAGGGTATATACAGCAGACCCCAGGGTATATACAGCAGACCCCAGAGGTATACAGCAGGCCCCAGAGGTATACAGCAGGCCCCAGAGGTATACAGCAGGCCCCAGGGTATATACAGCAGGTCCCAGGGTATATAAAGCAGGCCCCAGAGGTATACAGCAGGCCCCAGGGTATATACAGCTGGCCCCAGGGGTATACAGCTGGCCCCAGGGGTATACAGCTGGCCCCAGGGGTATACAGCAGGCCCCAGGGGTATACAGCAGGCCCCAGAGGTATACAGCTGGCCCCAGGGGTATACAGCTGGCCCCAAGGGTATACAGCTGGCCCCAGGGGTATACAGCAGGCCCCAGGGGTATACAGCAGGCCCCAGAGGTATACAGCAGGCCCCAGAGGTATACAGCAGGCCCCAGAGGTATACAGCTGGCCCCAGGGGTATACAGCTGGCCCCAGGGGTATACAGCAGGCCCCAGAGGTATACAGCTGGCCCCAGGGGTATACAGCTGGCCCCAGGGGTATACAGCAGGCCCCAGAGGTATACAGCAGGCCCCAGAGGTATACAGCTGGCCCCAGGGGTATACAGCTGGCCCCAGGGGTATACAGCTGGCCCCAGGGGTATACAGCTGGCCCCAGGGGTATACAGCTGGCCCCAGGGGTATACAGCTGGCCCCAGGGGTATACAGCTGGCCCCAGGGGTATACAGCTGGCCCCAAGGTGTATACAGGCAGCCCCGCAGTGGCACTAGCCCCCCCATCATGGAAAGAGCCCCCCCCCCGCTGCATTAACTTACCATCCAGCGTCTTCATCACCGCGGGCTGTCGCGTCCTTCCTCCCGCGCTGTCTTCCCGGTCTCATGTGACCCGGCGGTCGCTGTGGAATGACGTCAGCGCGCCGGGTCATGTGAGACCGGGATGACAGCGCGCAGGACCTGCGGCGAAGACACTGGATGGTAAAGCAGCGGGGGGGGCTCTGCCAAGTGTGGGGCTCTTTCCATGATGGGGGGGCTAGTGCCACTGGGGGGCTGCCTGTATACACTGGGGGGGCTGTATGCACGGCTCCCCCTGCCGCTGTGATGGGCGGGGGAGCCGTGCATATCTAATGAGCGGCCCCACGTGACGGGCCGCTCAGTCATCAGCCTCCCCCCGCCTCCTCCAGCCTCCCCAGCACCCGGACACAGCCCCCACACATATATTACCGTATTGACCCGTGTATAAGCCGAGGGGGTGACTTTTCAGCCCAATTTTTGGGCTGAAAAACTCGGCTTATACACGAGTATATACGGTAGGTAGTTGGATAGATAGATAGATTGATAGATAGATACACACACAGACAGACAGACAGACAGACAGACAGACAGATAGATAGATAGATAGATAGATAGATAGATATAAAAAGATGGAGAGATATAGGTAGTTGGATAGATAGATAGATAGATAGACAGACAGACAGACAGACAGACAGACAGACAGACAAATACAAAAAAGGGGGGTTGGGGGAACAAGAGGCGCAATAGTGCCCTTATCACTAGACACTAAATTGGAATCTCAGTGAGCAACAGGGTTCACTCACCTGATCCAGTTGTGTCACCCACAACTGGTTTGAAGACGTGTTAGGAATTATATCCTGAGTGCTGCTGTGAACCTTTTTTTGTAGATAGATAGATATAAAAAGATGGAGAGATATAGGTAGTTGGATAGATAGATAGATAGATAGATAGATAGATAGATAGATAGACAGACAGACAGACAGACAGATAGATAGATAGATAGATAGATAGATAGACAGACAGACAGACAGACAGACAGACAGATAGATAGACAGACAGATTGACACAGCATGGTCTTTTATAGCCACTGTTCCATGACATCACATAAGCCATTGTGACATCATCCTATGCAAATGAGCACATGACATAACAGGAAGACTAAAGCCACAGGGCAAGTCACATGATCAGCTTGACTGATAGACCTGAGTTTGACAACAGTTCTAATGTCTCTATATTTATATAAAGCTGAGTGTATGTGTGTGTATCAAAGCTCCGCCCCCCGGTAGTGGCATGGTAGGACAAGGACCCATCAGATCTAAGGTTACCTTGTCATGGTTTATGGGCAAACAGTTACTGGCCAATATGTGTACTAAGAACCTTACTTTACAAAGATAAAATATCCCCCCAAAAAATCCCAAAATTTAATTTTTTCAAAAAACGCATGTTTTTATATTTTTTCTCAAATGCATAGGTGCTTTACTTCTATCTATCCATATGTGTATATACACACATGATTGGCAGTGATTGAGTGCTGCTGTGAACCTTTTTTTGTAGATAGATAGATATAAAAAGATGGAGAGATATAGGTAGTTGGATCGATAGATAGATAGATAGATAGACAGACAGACAGACAGACAGACAGACAGACAGATAGATAGACAGACAGATAGATTGACACAGCATGGTCTTTTATAGCCACTGTTCCATGACATCACATAAGCCATTGTGACATCATCCTATGCAAATGAGCACATGACATCACAGGAAGTCCAAAGCCACAGGGCAAGTCACATGATCAGCTTGACTGATAGGCCTGAGTTATACAACAGTTCTAAAGTCTCTATATTTATATAAAGCTGAGTGTATGTGTGTGTATCAAAGCTCCGCCCCTGGTAGTGGCATGGTAGGACAGGGACCCATCAGATCTAAGGTCACCTTGTCATGGTTTAAGGGCAAACCGTTACTGGCCAATATGTGTACTAAGAACCTTACTTTACAAAGATAAAATATCCCCCCCAAAAAATCCCAAAATTTAATTTTTTTAAAAACGCATGTTTTTATATTTTTTCTCAAATGCATAGGTGCTTTACTTCTACCTATCCATATGTGTATATACACACATGATTGGCAGTGATTGAGTGCTGCTGTGAACCTTTTTTTGTAGATAGATAGATTTAAAAAGATGGAGAGATATAGGTAGTTGGATAGATAGATAGATAGATAGACAGACAGACAGATTGACACAGCATGGTCTTTTATAGCCACTGTTCCATGACATCACATAAGCCATTGTGACATCATCCTATGCAAATGAGCACATGACATAACAGGAAGACTAAAGCCACAGGGCAAGTCACATGATCAGCTTGACTGATAGGCCTGAGTTTGACAACATTTCTAAAGTCTCTATATATATATAAAGCTGAGTGTATGTGTGTGTATCAAAGCTCCGCCCCCCGGTAGTGGCATGGTAGGACAAAGGACCCATCAGATCTAAGGTTACCTTGTCATGGTTTATGGGCAAACAGTTACTGGCCAATATGTGTACTAAGAACCTTACTTTACAAAGATAAAATATCCCCCCAAAAAATCCCAAAATTTAATTTTTTCAAAAAACGCATGTTTTTATATTTTTTCTCAAATGCATAGGTGCTTTACTTCTATCTATCCATATGTGTATATACACACATGATTGGCAGTGATTGAGTGCTGCTGTGAACCTTTTTTTGTAGATAGATAGATATAAAAAGATGGAGAGATATAGGTAGTTGGATCGATAGATAGATAGATAGACAGACAGACAGACAGACAGACAGACAGACAGACAGATAGATAGACAGACAGATAGATTGACACAGCATGGTCTTTTCTGGTCATCATAATGGGAGACCCAGACAATGGGGTTTAGGGCACTGCCCTCCGGAGGTCACACTAGGTACTACAAGTTTGTAGACACCGCCCCCTCCGCTTATAAACCCCTACCGCAGGGAACATCCTCAGTTTTAAACTTAGTGTGCTCGGAGGATCACGCTTTGCTTGCACTTCACTGCATTCTCACTACTTACGTGATGGCGTCTGAAGACAAGGTAATAAGGTCCCAGTCGGGACCGGTGACAGCCTCCCCGCTCACCCTTAGTGGCACACGCTGGTGGAGGTACCGGAGGGCCTAGGGCCTGGACACCTGGTGTTCTCCCGGTACGCTGTTACACTCCTCTCCATCCCTCTCTGGGGGGCTCTGGTGAGTGGGAGATGGGAGCCTTGCACAGCTCCGCTCCGTCCGAGGCCTCCCTAAATGGTGCTTACAGACCGGACTGGAGCCAGCCCAGTCCGAGGCCTCCCTAAATGGTGCTTACACTCCGGACTGGGCTGAGCGGCCCAGTCTGAGGCCTCCCTAAATGGTGCTTACACTCCAGACTGGTGCTGCACCCCCGTCCGAGGCCTCCCTAAATGGTGCTTACAGACCGGACCGGCACTGAGGCACTCGGTGTCTCCTGTGTGCCTGGGGGTAGTGTCTGGCACTTTATGTGCTTCATGACACTCAGACCGCGCGTTGCCCTCGGGTCCGCGGTTCTGCGGGTGTACCCTGTGCTGGGGTCACCCTGGCTGACCGCCCTGTGTGTCACAGGGGCTGAGGCCGTAGGCTGCGGATGTGTGACATGTTATTGCAGTCTGTGTACATTGTTTTTTACACTGTTTCCCGCCCTGCGGGCTCCAGCTCCCTCATGAGAAGGATGCTTGGAGGATGGGATGCAGCCCGTGCGGTGACGTCACCGCGGGGCGTGTGTGTGTGTTTCCCGCGTGTCTTCGGCGCCGCCCACAGTTTCTCTGTCGGCGGCCATCTTTACCCTCACTTCCCGGCTGGGAACTGTATGCAGCGTGCGTCTGCACTCCAAGAGGGGAGACCGGAAGACAGCGCGGAGGTCACACACACACACCGCTCCCTCATACCGCTTTACAGCGGTCGGTAAGCCACCGGGATCCCCGGTTTTATTGTCTGCAATTGGGCTTATCTACCCCTACTGTGGCCATGTCCTCAGCTGGGAAGCGTGCTGCTAAGGCGGCCGAGACCACCGTTACATGTGCTACGTGCAATGGAACACTGGTGGAGGGGTCCTGCAATAACTGTGGACGCCCAGAGGCCCGGGCTGCAACTCCTGGGTCAGCAACCCCGGTGCTATACCCCGAGGTTCAGGTGATCTCAGGGCCTTGGGAGACTCAGAACAGGATCAATGAATCTCTGTTGTCTCAGCTGTCCTCCATGTCGCAATCCCTGGAGGCACTTAATAGGAGACTGGATAGCCCAGCTACTCCTTCCAGTTACCCCCGGGTGTCTCCCTCTTCTGCTGTGAGACCCCTTAAGCGGGCTCGTCGTGAGGCTTCACCCGAGCTCCAGACTCTCTCTGAGGAGGAGCGTTCCTCTGATGGTGAGGAAGATGATGGGGGTTCGACTTTCGGGTCGGTATCTGTGTCTGAACCACCAGATGGGGTGGAGGATCTGGTGTCCTCTATCAACGAGACCTTACGTCTCGTGACACCCCCTGAGGAGGTGACGGTGCACCCGAAGGAGGTCTATCAATGGCTGCGGCCGGAGGCTAGACCAAGTGGCTCCTTTATGGACCATACTAATTTTGGAAGGGTGATTAGAGCCCCCAGGTTACATCCTGGGCGGCGTTATGTCCGCAAACCCAAGGACAATCGCTTCCCCTTTCCCCAGGAGGTGCTTCAGGAGTGGTCGCAGTCCCCGAAGGTGGATGCTTCCATGACCAGGATTGCTGCACGCTCCCTTTTCTCTGCCTCTGATAGCTCCTCACTGAAGGATGCTACTGATAGACAGGTCGAGCAACTCGCCAAGTCTTCCTATGAGGCGGTGGGGTCGTCATTTGCCCCTAACTTTGCCACGGTCTGGACCTTACAAGCGATTACTACCTGCTTGGATGGTATCACTGACCTGGCAAGGTCCAGTCCAGAGGTCCTGGCACTTACCGAAAGGGCAAGGGCCTATGCGGACTACGCCAGAACGGCGACTCTGGAAACTGCTACTCCGCTCAGCTGTGGCTTCGGCCAATGCTATAGCGATCCGCAGGTTGTTGTGGCTGCGTCTTTGGGACTCAGATGCCACATCTAAGAAGATTCTGCAGAATCTTCCTTTCGCTGGTGACAGGCTTTTTGGCACAGAGCTGGATAAGCTAATTAAGGATTCTGCTGAGTCTAAAATACCGCAGAATAAACCTAAGCCACGGTATAACCGTTAAAAGGAACCCAAAACAGTGGTCCTTTCGGTCCAGCTCACAGTCATCAGCACCGTCCGCTCGCACGGACCGAGGGGGCAAGCCCGCTTCTCAGTGGCGCTCTAAGAGTCGTCCAAAGAAGCCGGCGGGGGCAGCAGCTGCCACCCCCAAACCCGCCTCTACATGACTCGCTCTCTCTTCCTGCCTCCCCACAGGTGGGGGGCCGCTTGTCTCGCTTTCAGAACGAGTGGCTACTTCACGTTTCAGATCAGTGGGTTCGAGACGTGGTCTCGCGAGGTTACAGGATAGAGCTGACGTCAAAACCGATATCCCGATTCCATCGGTCGGTCCCCTCCCCAGAAAAAGCTCAGGCCTTTTCTTTGGTGTTGGAGGGACTCCGCAGAGACGGAGTGGTGGTCCCGGTGCCTTCCGGGGAGAGGTTCAGGGGTTTTTACTCCAACCTCTTTATAGTCCCAAAGAAGGACGGATCCTTCCGCCCGGTTCTGGACCTGAAGTTGTTCAACCGCCACGTGCTGGTTCGGAAGTTCCGTATGGAATCACTGCGCTCAGTGATCGCGGCTGTGTCACAGGGGGACTTCTTGGCGTCCATAGATATCAGAGACGCTTACCTTCACGTGCCCATTGCACCGGCTCACCAGCGATGGTTGAGATTTGCAGTGGGGGAGGAACACTTCCAATTTGTGGCGCTGCCGTTCGGCTTGGCCTCGGCACCGCGGGTGTTCACAAAAGTGATGGCCTCCATGATGGCTCTCCTGCACGTGCAGGGCCATGCCATAATTCCCTATTTGGACGACCTGCTGGTCAGGGCGCCATCGGAACACCTCTGTCAAGCGAGCCTGGATGTGACCATGCGGTCTCTGGAACAATTCGGTTGGCTCCTCAATGTTCAGAAGTCAACCCTGGTTCCGACCCAGTCCTTGACTTATTTGGGCATGGACTTCAACACGTCCTCAGCCCTGGTGTCTCTTCCACAATCCAAACAGGTGGCGATCCGATCGGGAGTACAAGCGGTGCTCCTGTCACCACAATCATCCCTTCGTGGGTTGATGAAGCTGGTGGGTCGCATGGTGGCAGCGATAGAGGCGGTGCCGTTTGCACAATTTCGCCTCCGTCCTCTCCAGCTGGAGATCCTACGCAGGTGGGACAAGAGGACGATCTCGCTGAATCGGTTGGTGACACTGTCACAACCGACCCGAGATTCCCTGCAGTGGTGGCTTCAACCACATCACTTGTCGCGGGGCCGGTCCTTCATAAAACCGTCTTGGTTAGTGGTGACCACCGACGCCAGTCTGAAGGGCTGGGGGGCGGTGTTCTTACACCACAGGGCCCAAGGCCTCTGGACTCTGTCGGAGTCGGCATTACAGATCAACGTGCTGGAGATCAAGGCGATCTATCTAGCACTCCTGGCTTTTCAGAGATTCCTCGCAGGACAACCCATCCGGGTTCAGTCCGACAATGCGACGGCCGTCGCTTATGTAAATCATCAAGGAGGAACCAGGAGTGCAGAGGCTCTGGCCGAAGTCCACCGCATCCTATCCTGGGCGGAGGACAACAACTGCCTGATCTCCGCAGTTCACATCCCAGGGGTCGAAAACTGGGAGGCCGACTATCTGAGCAGGCAGGGGATGGACGCCGGAGAGTGGGCCCTTCATCCAGACGTCTTTCGGGACATCTGCAGCAGATGGGGCACTCCGGACGTGGATCTGATGGCCTCACGGCTGAATCATCAGGTTCCGCAATACATGGCGAGGTCATGGGACCCCCAGTCGTTGGGAGCGGACGCCCTGATCTTGACTTGGTCCAGATTCAATCTACCATATGTGTTCCCTCCTCTGGCTCTGATTCCCAGAGTGCTGTGGAAAATCAGGTCGGAATGCAGGGTAGCCATTCTAGTGGCTCCAGACTGGCCCAGGAGGTCCTGGTATCCGGACCTGTGGCAACTGTCAGGCGGACACAGGTGGGCTCTTCCAGAACGCGCAGATCTTCTCGCGCAAGGCCCATTCTTCCACCTCAATTCCAAGGCCCTCAGATTGACTGCATGGCTCTTGAGGCCTGGCTGCTGACATCCAGGGGGTTCTCCCCTACAGTGGTTGCCACTATGAATCGGGCTAGAAAACCAGTTTCCAGGAAAATGTACCACAGGACGTGAAAAATCTTTTTTACCTGGTGTGCCTCTGGGGGCCGGTCCCCGTGGCCCTTGTCCATCCCGACACTGTTGGCATTCCTACAGTCGGGTTTGGAGTTGGGATTATCCCTTGGCTCCTTAAAGGGTCAGGTCTCAGCACTTTCTGTGCTGTTTGACAGACGATTGGCGCTTCTCCCGAAGGTCCGTCAATTTCTGCAGGGGGTGTCGCGGATGGTTCCACCCTACAAAAGACCTCTGGATCCGTGGGACCTTAACATGGTCCTGGCGGCATTGCAAAAACCGCCATTTGAGCCTCTGAGGGAGGTTTCCCTTTCTCGTCTGTCCCAGAAGGTGGCTTTTCTGGTGGCGATTACATCTCTGAGGAGGGTCTCAGAATTGGCTGCACTTTCGTGCAAGTCTCCCTTTCTGGTGGTTCACCAAGACAAGGTGGTGTTGCGTCCACGGCCGGAATTCTTGCCAAAGGTGGTTTCAAACGTTTCACCTGAACCAGGAGATTGTTCTCCCGTCATTTTGCCCCGCCCCCGTTCATCAGGTTGAGCGCGACCTCCATACTCTGGATCTCGTGAGAGCTATACGCATTTATGTGTCCAGAACCGCCTCCTTTAGGAGTTCGGATTCTTTGTTTGTTCTTACGACAGGTCGCTGTAAGGGGTCCGCGGCTTCAAAGTCAACCTTAGCCAGGTGGATTAAGGCTTCCATTCAAGAGGCTTACCGGTCTTCTGGTTTGCCTCTCCCGGTGGGATTGAAGGCTCACTCTACCAGAGCCGTAGGTGCCTCATGGGCCTTGCGACATAGAGCATCTGCTCTACAGGTGTGTCAGGCGGCCACTTGGTCCAGCCTACACACTTTCTCTAAGCACTATATGGTGCATGCCCATGCCTCTGCGGATGCAAATTTGGGCAGGCGGGTTCTACAGGCGGCGGTTGCCCACCTTTAAAAGGGAACCATGTTATCCGTCTTGTTGAGGAACTCTTCCCGCCCTGGGGTATTGCTTTAGGACATCCCCATTGTCTGGGTCTCCCATTATGATGACCAGAAAAAAGAGAATTTTGTTTACGTACCGTAAATTCTTTTTTCTTTAATCATCAATGGGAGACCCAGTACCCACCCAGTTGTTCCTTTGAATGTTTTGCATTGGCCCTGTTCTCTGTTGAGACAGTGTTTGCCGGGTTGTTGAACCGTTTGTGCACGGCATTCTTCCCGATGTTTCGGGTGTGGTTTATTTTCCTCCTCGCAGCTTGTAGACCAAACTGAGGATGTTCCCTGCGGTAGGGGTTTATAAGCGGAGGGGGCGGTGTCTACAAACTTGTAGTACCTAGTGTGACCTCCGGAGGGCAGTGCCCTAAACCCCATTGTCTGGGTCTCCCATTGATGATTAAAGAAAAAAGAATTTACGGTACGTAAACAAAATTCTCTTTTTTATAGCCACTGTTCCATGACATCACATAAGCCATTGTGACATCATCCTATGCAAATGAGCACATGACATCACAGGAAGTCCAAAGCCACAGGGCAAGTCACATGATCAGCTTGACTGATAGGCCTGAGTTATACAACAGTTCTAAAGTCTCTATATTTATATAAAGCTGAGTGTATGTGTGTGTATCAAAGCTCCGCCCCTGGTAGTGGCATGGTAGGACAGGGACCCATCAGATCTAAGGTCACCTTGTCATGGTTTAAGGGCAAACCGTTACTGGCCAATATGTGTACTAAGAACCTTACTTTACAAAGATAAAATATCCCCCCCAAAAAATCCCAAAATTTAATTTTTTTAAAAACGCATGTTTTTATATTTTTTCTCAAATGCATAGGTGCTTTACTTCTACCTATCCATATGTGTATATACACACATGATTGGCAGTGATTGAGTGCTGCTGTGAACCTTTTTTTGTAGATAGATAGATTTAAAAAGATGGAGAGATATAGGTAGTTGGATAGATAGATAGATAGATAGATAGATAGATAGACAGACAGACAGATTGACACAGCATGGTCTTTTTGCTGTAACCTTTTTTTGTAGATAGATAGATATAAAAAATGGAAGAATAGGTAGTTGAAGATAGATAGATGAAGAATAGAACAGACAGACAGACAGTAATAGATAGAAGAATAGATAGAAATAGACACAGCAGTCTTTATAGCCATGTTCCAACATCCTAAGCCATTTAATCATCTAGCAATGAGATGACAACAGAAACCAAAGCCACAGGCAAGTCACAGATCAGCTTGCTGATAGCGAGTTACACATTCTAAGCCTATATTTATAAAAGCATTATGTGTGTATCAAACCCCCCCTGTATGCAGAGGCAGACCATAGATTAAGGTACCTTGTCATTTATGGAAACATATGGCAATTGTACTAGAACCTTATTTAAGATAAAATACAAAAAATCAGGAATAGTAGATAGAGATAAAAGATAGATAGATAGATAACAAAGAATAAGAAGAAGATAGATAGAACAGCAGATGACACAGCATGTCTTTTATAGCCACTGTTCCATGACATCACATAAGCCATTGTGACATCATCCATGCAAATGACACATGACATACAGGAAGCAAAGCCACAGGCAAGTCACATGACAGCTTGACTGATAGGCCTGAGTTTACAACAGTTCTAAAGTCTCTATATTTATATAAAGCGAGTGTATGTGTGTGTATCAAAGCTCCGCCCGGTAGTGGCATGGTAGGACAGGGACCCATCAGATCTAAGGTTACCTTGTCATGGTTTAATGGCAAAGTTACTACCAATATTTACAAGAACCTTACTTTACAAAATAAAATATCCCAAAATAAATTAATTTTAAAAAAGATGTTTATATTTTAATGATATTTCCTACCTACCATAGTGTAATACACACATGATGCATGATGATGTGCTGAATTTTGTAGATAATAGATATAAAAAGATGGAAATTAGTAGTGTAGATATAAAGAAGAAGAAGAAGAAGAAGAAGAATAGATAGAGACAATTGACACAGCAGTCTTTTATAGCCACTTTCCATGACATCACATAAGCCATTGTGACATCATCCTATGAAAGAGCACATGACATAACAGGAAGTAAAGCCACAGGCAAGTCACATGATCAGTTACTGATAGGCCTATTTACAACAGTTCAAAGTCTCTATATTTATAAACTGAGTGTATGTTGTTATCAAAGCTCCCCCGGTAGTGCATGGAGACAGGACCCATCAGATCTAAGTACCTGTCATGGTTTAGGCAAAATTACTGGCCAATATGTTACTAAGACCTACTTTACAAAGATAAAATATCCCAAAAAATCCAAAATTAATTTTTTCAAAACGCAGTTTTTAATTTTTTAAATGCATAGTGCTTTACTTCTACCTATCCATATGTGTATATACACACATGATTGGCATGATTGAGTGTGCTGTGACCTTTTTGTAGATAGAAATTAAAAAGATGGAATATAGTAGTGATATAGATGTAATAGATTAGAAGATAGATAAAAAGAGAAGATAATAGAAGAAAAGAAAAGATAGATAGAAGAAATAGAAGAAGAAGATTGAAGCATGTCTTTTATAGCCACTGTTCCAGACATCAATAAGCCATTGTACATCATCTATCAAATGACACATAATACAGAGCCAAAGCCCGGCAAGTACATGATATGACTGAAGCCTGAGTTTACACAGTTCTAAAGTCTCTATATTTATATAAAGCGAGTGTATGTGTTCAAACTCCGCCCGTGTGCATGAGACAGGACCATCAAATACCTGTCAGTTAGGCAAACAGTACTGCATAGTACTAGAACCTTACTTTACAAAGATAAATATCCCAAAAAAATCCAAATTTATTTTTAAAACCATTTTATTTTTTCTCAAGCATAGGTGCTTTACTTACCATCCATATGTATAACACCATATTGCATGATAGCTGCTGTGAACCTTTTTGTAGATAATAATTAAAAGATGAGAGATAAAATAGGTAGTATGGATAAGATAGATAGATAGAACAGACAGACAGACTGAAGAAGACAGATTGACACAGCATGGTCTTTTATAGCCACTGTTCCATGACATCACATAAGCCATTGTGACATCATCCTATGCAAATGAGCACATGACATAACAGGAAGACCAAAGCCACAGGGCAAGTCACATGATCAGCTTGACTGATAGGCCTGAGTTTGACAACAGTTCTAAAGTCTCTATATTTATATAAAGCTGAGTGTATGTGTGTGTATCAAAGCTCCGCCCCGGTAGTGGCATGGTAGGACAGGGACCCATCAGATCTAAGGTTACCTTGTCATGGTTTAAGGGCAAACAGTTACTGGCCAATATGTGTACTAAGAACCTTACTTTACAAAGATAAAATATCCCAAAAAAAAATCCCAAAATTTAATTTTTTCAAAAAACGCATGTTTTTATATTTTTTCTCAAATGCATAGGTGCTTTACTTCTATCTATCCATATGTGTATATACACACATGATTGGCAGTGATTGAGTGCTGCTGTGAACCTTTTTTTGATAGTAATATAAAAAATGAAGATATAGGTAGTTGATAGATAGATGATAGATAGAGATATAGAACAAACAGACAGACAGATATAGATAAGATAATAGATGAACGACGAGAAATAGATAGATAGATAGAAATAGATAGAGAAATAGACAGACAGATTGACACAGCATGGTCTTTTATAGCCACTGTTCCATGACATCACATAAGCCATTGTGACATCATCCTATGCAAATGAGCACATGACATAACAGGAAGACTAAAGCCACAGGGCAAGTGACATGATCAGCTTGACTGATAGACCTGAGTTTGACAACAGTTCTAATGTCTCTATATTTATATAAAGCTGAGTGTATGTGTGTGTATCAAAGCTCCGCCCCCGGTAGTGGCATGGTAGGACAGGACCCATGAGATCTAAGGTTACCTTGTCATGGTTTAGGGCAAACAGTTACTGGCCAATATGTGTACTAAGAACCTTACTTTACAAAGATAAAATATCCCCCAAAAAAATCCCAAAATTTAATTTTTTCAAAAACGCATGTTTTTTATATTTTTTCTCAAATGCATAGGTGCTTTACTTCTATCTATCCATATGTGTATATACACACATGATTGGCAGTGATTGAGTGCTGCTGTAAACCTTTTTTTGTAGATAGATAGATATAAAAAGATGGAGAGATATAGGTAGTTGGATCGATAGATAGATAGATAGAAACAGACACAGACAGACAGATAGATAGACAGACATTGACACAGCATGGTCTTTTATAGCCACTGTTCCATGACATCACATAAGCCATTGTGACATCATCCTATGCAAATGAGCACATGACATCACAGGAAGTCAAAGCCACAGGCAAGTCACATGATCAGTTGACTGATAGGCCTGAGTTATACAACAGTTCTAAAGTCTCTATATTTATATAAAGCAGAGTGTATGTGTGTGTATCAAAGCTCCGCCCTGTAGTGGCATGGTAGGACAGGGACCCATCAGATCTAAGGTCACCTGTCATGGTTTAAGGGCAAACGTTACTGGCCAATAGTGTACTAAGAACCTTACTTTACAAAGATAAAATATCCAAAAAAAAAATCCCAAAATTTAATTTTTCAAAAAACGCATTTTTTATATTTTTTCTCAAATGCATAGGTGCTTTACTTCTATCTATCATATGTGTATATACACACATGATTGCAGTGATTGAGTGCTGCTGTAAACCTTTTTTTGTAGATAGATAGATTTAAAAAGATGGAGAGATATAGGTAGTTGAGATAGATAGATAGATAGACAGACAGACAGATTGACAAAGCATGGTCTTTTATAGCCACTGTTCCATGACATCACATAAGCCATTGTGACATCATCCTATGCAAATGAGCACATGACATAACAGGAAGACTAAAGCCACAGGGCAAGTCACATGATCAGCTTGACTGATAGGCCTGAGTTTGACAACAGTTCTAAAGTATCTATATTTATATAAAGTTGAGTGTATGTGTGTGTATCAAAGCTCCGCCCCTGGTAGTGGCATGGTAGGACAGGGACCCATCAGATCTAAGGTCACCTTGTCATGGTTTAAGGGCAAACGTTACTGGCCAATATGTGTACTAAGAACCTTACTTTACAAAGATAAAATATCCCCCAAAAAAATCCCAAAATTTAAGTTTTTTTTAAAAACGCATGTTTTTATATTTTTTCTCAAATGCATAGGTGCTTTACTTCTATCTATCCATATGTGTATATACACACATGATTGGCAGTGATGAGTGCTGCTGTGAACCTTTTTTTGTAGATAGAGATAGATTTTAAAAAGATGGAGAGATATAGTATGTTGATAGATAGTAGATAGATAGATAGATAGATAGATAGATAGATAGATAGACAGACAGACAGATTGACACAGCATGGTCTTTTATAGCCACTGTTCCATGACATCACATAAGCCATTGTGACAGCATCCTATGCAAATGAGCACATGACATAACAGGAAGACTAAAGCCACAGGGCAAGTCACATGATCAGATTGACTGATAGGCCTGAGTTATACAACAGTTCTAAAGTCTCTATATTTATATAAAGCCGAGTGTATGTGTGTGTATCAAAGCTCCGCCCCTGGTAGTGGCATGGTAGGACAAGGACCCATCAGATCTAAGGTTACCTTGTCATGGTTTATGGGCAAATAGTTACTGGCCAATATGTGTACTAAGAACCTTACTTTACAAAGATAAAATATCCCCCAAAAAAATCCCAAAATTTAATTTTTTCAAAAAACGCATGTTTTTATATTTTTTCTCAAATGCATAGGTGCTTTACTTCTATCTATCCATATGTGTATATACACACATGATTGGCAGTGATTGAGTGCTGCTGTGAACCTTTTTTTGTAGATAGATAGATATAAAAAGATGGAGAGATATAGGTAGTTGGATAGATAGATAGATAGATAGATAGATAGATAGATAGAACTAGAAGATAGACAGACAGACAGACAACAGATAGACGACAGATGACACAGCATGGTCTTTTATAGCCACTGTTCCATGACATCACATAAGCCATTGTGACATCATCCTATGCAAATGACACATGACATCACAGGAAGTCCAAAGCCACAGGGCAAGTCACATGATCAGCTTGACTGATAGGCCTGAGTTATACAACAGTTCTAAATCTCTATATTTATATAAAGCCGAGTGTATGTGTGTGTATCAAAGCTCCGCCCCTGGTAGTGGCATGGTAGGACAGGGACCCAAAAAAAAATTTTTTTTTTTTTCTGGCCAATATGTGTACTAAGAACCTTACTTTACAAAGATAAAATATCCCAAAAAAAATCCCAAAATTTAATTTTTTTAAAAAACGCATGTTTTTATATTTTTTCTCAAATGCATAGGTGCTTTACTTCTACTATCCATATGTGTATATACACACATGATTGGCAGTGATTGAGTGCTGCTGTGAACCTTTTTTTGTAGATAGATAGATATAAAAATAGAATGGAGTGATATAGTATTGATAGATAGATAGATAGATAGAAGATAGAGAGGACAGACAGACAGAATAGAAGAGTAATAGATCAGAGATAGATTAGATTAGACAGACAGATTGACACAGCATGGTCTTTTTAAGCCTGTTCCATGACATCACATAAGCCATTGTGACATCATCCTATGCAAATAGCACATGACATCACAGGAAGACAAAGCCACAGGGCAAGTCACATGATCAGCTTGACTGATAGGCCTGAGTTATACAACAGTTCTAAAGTCTCTATATTTATATAAAGCCGAGTGTATGTGTGTGTATCAAAGCTCCGCCCCTGGTAGTGGCTGGTAGGACAGGGACCCATCAGATCTAAGGTCACCTTGTCATGGTTTTAAGGGCAAACAGTTACTGGCCAATATGTGTACTAGGTACCTTACTTTACAAAGATAAAATATCCCAAATAAAAATGCCAAAATTTAATTTTTTTTAAAAAACGCATGTTTTTATATTTTTTCTCAAATGCATAGGTGCTTTACTTCTACCTATCCATATGTGTATATACACACATGATTGGCAGTGATTGAGTGCTGCTGTGAACCTTTTTTTTTTAGATAGATAGATATAAAAAGATGGAGAGATATAGGTAGTTGGATAGATAGATAGATAGATAGATACACAGACAGACACATATGCACAGAGGGAGGGAGACACATGGCTTTATCAGTGGTGTTCTGCTGCCTGTGTCACAGTTATCTATCCAGTACAGGACTCTGCTCTGTGGTCGGTCGCTCTGTCTGTGGGATTGATGAGATTTATGGCAGCTGCTTGACATCCCACAGATTGGCGTCTCGCAGTGAAAGTTCAAGCAGCTGCCATAAATCCTCTGTGCCTCAGATGGAGACCGCAGCCACCAGCCAAAATCCTGACATCTCACTGTGTAGACACCTCTGGCCCCGGAGGCAAAATACCCCCTCTTACCACCCATGATGAAGAGCCCATGCAGGAGATAAATCTGGACACGAAGGAGAGGCATGGGAAGGTGCCCTGTACTAATTGACAGTGTATAAAGTGCACGGCCCCGTGACCCTGGTCAGCAAGGTGAACAGCAGGGTCAGGGAGCAGGGAGGCATCCAGCAGCTGGAGCTGCTGAGGAGTTGAGCTGACATACTCCTCCAAGAAGCAGCTGCAGAAACAAAGCCAGAAGGAAGCTCCCTGCTGGAAACACCTCTGCGGCTATGGCTACCGTGCAGCTCCCTGGCTGTGCCCAGCTGGCGGCTGCATAAAGACTTAAAGAGGACGCAGGCAACCTCTTAAAGGTAAGAGCGTTAGCAACGGCCCAATTTCCATTTGGCCCACCGGGCAAACTTCCGATATGCCCTATGGCCAGTCTGGATATGGCTACTAATACAATATTCCTTACTCCATCTGTTGACCTAAATGTACTTGCTCTGCTAACATTTGCGCATGCAATTGAGGCACCCCTGCGGATCCAGTCGCCACAGTGGTACTGCACCCCAGCCAGCGGTGTATTACCCCACTCTCAGGTAAGTGTGGGTCACTGACTAGAATCCAGACACCATTAGCCAGCACTACACCACTGCAGGTCAGGGTTAGGGCCGAGATTGCTCCTAATGGAGAGCACAATCGCTGATCCTGTCTGGAGAGGAGGAACCAAAGTAGAAAGGATGAGTGGAGAGCAGAATTTAGGGGAGCACCAAAGAGGAACTGAAGTCAGAGAGGCCACACCTTAGTGACACAGGACACATGACAGTATAAAAGGAGAGGAGACAAGACAAGAGAGGTTGTTGGTGGGTGGCTGGCACGAGCTGAAGGAGTCTGTGAGGGCTAGGGAGTCTGTCAGAGAAGGGTAACAACTGGAAAGAGATGACCAGAGGACTGGAGCCAGTGGGAGCTCGTCCTAAGCCCTTTGAAAGAAAGAAAAACCGAGGGCGCTCCAGAAGACAGAAAGGGTCCCAGGGGACCGGGTAGTGGGCAATCCACCCGGGAATGCCCGCATCCACAGAGACTGAATTTGTGTGGAGGGACTAGGCCGCTATTGGGGCTGCAGTGCGGGACCTCTGGGGATGATGGACGGGCAGCTGTGGTGGTATCGCTCCCCACGGGTGGAGTGGTTCCCCGGGGCAACTGTTAAAGTCTATGATGGTGGTATGCTGTTGGGGTGCAGGATTCAAGGCGCTGAATAGCCAACAGACACGCAGGGGTTGTTTCCTTTACCTTTACTGAGGTAGCCTGGAAGCAAGTTAAGGTTTTCCTCACCCGGCTGGTTCTGAGGCCTCACTGCCGCGCCTCTGCCTGCTGTTCCTGGCTGCCTATAGCTAAGCTGTGACCCTTTGCTCCTGCAGGACAGTCTTTCACTGGTATGGCAGGCAGCTTGAGCCCTTCCCTGGTTCCACTTCTCTGACCACTGCCCCTGGTGGGCTCTTCTATGTTGCTGTTCCTCCAAGTGCTTTGGTGGCCGGGAGACTTGAAATCTCCCATCCTCCGGTTTTGGCTGCTGGGCCTAGAGCACCTGCGCAACCTTGACTCCTGTGTCCGGTTCTGGCGCTCTGCTCTGGGGCGAACCGTTGACAGGCTCCACTCCCCAGGTCAACTCCTTTCCTCTCATCAGACCCTTGCTCATGGGTCCCTCACACTGGTTAGTGAGTATCCTTGGATGAGCCTGACACTGCTCCAGTCTGCAGGATGTCTTCTACAGTCCTCCTAGGTGTTTGGCTGGCACGAGCTGAAGGAGATTGTGAGGGCCAGAGAGTCTGTCAGAGAAGGGTAACATCTGGAAAGAGATGACCAGAGGACTGGAGCTCCAGAAGACAGAAGGGGTCCCAGGTGACAGGGTAGTGGGCAATCCACCTGGGGATGCCCGCATCCACAGAGACTGAATTTGTGTGGAGGGACTAGGCCGCAGAGTAGGGGCACCAGGACCCAAAGGCTAATGGAGAAGATCAGGCTCAGCTATCAACTGCACCCCACTGTTTCTATGACTTTCTTGCTGCGCTCCTGCACTGTAACGTCAGCACCAACTCACTAAGTAACATCTACTGCCCTGGAGGACAGACCTACCTGTGGAGGGCTTACCAACTAAGCTGCCTTGTCACCAACCCCTAGTGGAACTGCGTAGCAGCGGTGGCCATTACTAGGTGCAACCCTCGGGTAACAAGTATCCCCAAGTCTGGCACTATTTCCCAATCACTGATGCCCAAAGAGAATCCCCTTCCCCTATTAATTGACCGCTCCGGGGCCATTGTCTGGGTCTTGCCAACGTAACATCCCCAGCAACGTTCACCTGCCCGGCTCCGACTACCCCACGGCCCCCACGAGCCGAGTCACAATACATATCACCACAGGGATAACATCCTGTCAGCTTTTTACCAACACCAAAGGGGTTGTTGACCTCAGGGACATAGTGACTTTGTACTAAAAGGTCTTTAAGGTTTTTGCTTCTTTTGGGGGTTATTGCAGGGTAATCTGAAAGGTAGTTTGCTCAAGTAGAGTTTGATTTTATACTGAAAAGTACAGCCATTAAACAGTACATAACAGGGACACCTACAGTTAGGGCCAGAAATATTTGGACAGTGACACAAACATGTTCAGAAATCTAATATATAAAGCTGAATGTGTGTATGTGTGTATGTGTGTGTGTATGTATACCCGGGATTGGCATCTACACCGTCGCAACTACAGCCGCAAAATTTTGCACAGTCACACGTCTGGACCCCGGGAGCGTCATAGGCTATGTTGTGAGGCGAAATTTTAACCCTGGGCGTTCCAGTTCACCAAACAATTTTGCCCCTATCTACACAATGGGGTAAAAGTCAATGGAAAAGTGTTGGAGGAAAATCGACAGCTGTCAGCTATAGAGACAAAATTTTGCACAGTCACACATCTGGACCCCGGGAGCGTCATAGGCTATGTTGTGAGGCGAAATTTTAAACCCGCGCATTCCAATTCACCAAACAATTTTGCCCCTATCTACATAATGGGCAAAAAGTGACAGTTACCAGTTGACAGTTGTGAATGAGAGGGGCTTAATGATAGCACCAAAGACTAACAGCACATACCAGGATATAGTCACTAAGGTGGGGCCCCAACATGAGATATTCACCACACACGGAGACATGTATACACACAAACAGTAACAGCAAGTGTATAGTCACTAAAGTGCAGCCCAACATTGGATACTCACCACGCACCCGAACAAACACACACACACCACAAAGAGACACACACAACACAGACACACACAACACAGAGACACACACACACTCTATAGCGACACATGCACATGTGTGTATGTGTGTGTGTATGTATATCCGGGATTGGAATCTACACCGTCGCAACTACAGCCGCAACATTTTGCAGTCACACGTCTGGACCCCGGGAGCGTCATAGGCTATGTTGTGAGGTGAAATTTTAACCCTGCGCGTTCCAGTTCACCAAACAATTTTGCCCCTATCTACATAATGGGGAAAAAATCAATGGAAAAGTGTTGGAGGAAAATCGACAGCTGTCAGCTATAGAGACAAAATTTTGCACAGTCACACGTCTGGACCCCGGGAGCGTCATAGGCTATGTTGTGAGGCGAAATTTTAACCCCGCGCATTCCAATTCACCAAACAATTTTGCCCCTATCTACATAATGGGCAAAAAGTGACAGTTACCAGTTGACAGTTGTGAATGAGAGGGGCTTAATGATAGCACCAAAGACTAACAGCACATACCAGCATATAGTCACTAAGGTGGGGCCCCAACATGAGATATTCACCACACACGGGGACATGTATACACACAAAGAGTAACAGCAAGTGTATAGTCACTAAAGTGCAGCCCCAACATTGGATACTCACCACGCACCCGAACAAACACACACACACACCACAAAGAGACACACACAACACAGACACACACAACACAGAGACACACACATACTCTATAGCGACACATGCACTCACCCCACACCACAAAGAGACACACAACAGAGACACACACCACACAGACCCCCACACAGGGACACACACACATAGCCACCCTATAGGGATACATGCACTCACCCCACAGGGACACACACACCACAAAGAGACACACACACACCACACAGACCCCCCACGGGGACACACACACATACACACCCTATAGGGACACATGCACTCACCCCTCAGGGACACACACACACCACAAAGACACACACAGCACAGAGACACACACACCCCACACAGACACCCCCCCACAGGGACACACACACACATACACACCCTATAGGGACACATGCACTCATCCCACAGGGACCACACACACACCACAAAGAGACACACAACAGAGACACACACCAGACAGACCCCCCCACAGGGACACACACATACACACCCCAGGGACACACACACCACACAGACACAGATGTGCACAAATCACCTCACACAACTCGCCTCATACGTGTGCTATCTTTATTTTCCAAACATAAACATCTGATTAAAAACAGCCAATGTGCAACACATGTGCCATATAGGGAATTAAGGCAGATGTCAGTCACATGAGCTGTCTATTATGTGTATGTGTGAGGTAACATATACTGTCCGGCCAGGGGGGAGGGTTTACTATTGGCTGGAGATTTATCAGGCTGCCTATAGCAACCAATCACAGCTCAGCTTCTATTTTCCTACAGGTCATTAATATGACATATTCAAATTCTATTTTGTTATAGCTAACAGCAGTTATTTATTAACCCGGTCGTAGCCGGGTACTACAGCTAGTACAATTATATATATAATATGGGCTGAAAGTGCACACTCCCAGCTGCAATATGAGAGTTTCCACATCCAAATCGGAGAAAGGGTTTAGGAATCATAGCTCTGTAATGCATAACCTCCTCTTTTTCAAGGGACCAAAAGTAATTGGACAATGGACTCTAAGGGCTGCAATTAACTCTGAAGGCGTCTCCCTCGTTAACCTGTAATCAATGAAGTAGTTAAAAGGTCAGGGGTGGATTCCAGGTGTGTGGTTTTGCATTTGGAAGCTGTTGCTGTGACCAGACAACATGCGGTCAAAGGAACTCTCAATTGAGGTGAAGCAGAACATCCTGAGGCTGAAAAAAAAGAAAAAATCCATCAGAGAGATAGCAGACATGCTTGGAGTAGCAAAATCAACAGTTGGGTACATTCTGAGAAAAAAGGAATTGACTGGTGAGCTTGGGAACTGTAAAAGGCCTGGGCGTCCACGGATGACAACAGTGGTGGATGATCGCCGCATACTTTATTTGGTGAAGAAGAACCCGTTCACAACATCAACTGAAGTCCAGAACACTCTCAGTGAAGTAGGTGTATCTGTCTCTAAGTCAACAGTAAAGAGAAGACTCCATGACAGTAAATACAAAGGGTTCACATCTAGATGCAAACCATTCATCAATTCCAAAAATAGACAGGCCAGAGTTAAATTTGCTGAAAAACACCTCAAGAAGCCAGCTCAGTTCTGGAAAAGTATTCTATGGACAGATGAGATAAAGATCAACCTGTACCAGAATGATGGGAAGAAAAAAGTTTGGAGAAGAAAGGGAACGGCACATGATCCAAGGCACACCACAATCTCTGTAAAACATGGTGGAGGCAACGTGATGGCATGGGCATGCATGGCTTTCAATGGCACTGGGTCACTTGTGTTTATTGATGACATAACAGCAGACAAGAGTAGCCGGATGAATTCTGAAGTGTACCGGGATATACTTTCAGCCCAGATTCAGCCAAATGCTGCAAAGTTGATTGGACGGCGCTTCACAGTACAGATGGACAATGACCCCAAGCATACAGCCAAAGCTACCCAGGAGTTCATGAGTGCAAAAAAGTGGAACATTCTGCAATGGCCAAGTCAATCACCAGATCTTAACCCAATTGAGCATGCATTTCACTTGCTGAAATCCAGACTTAAGACGGAAAGACCCACAAACAAGCAAGACCTGAAGGCTGCGGCTGTAAAGGCCTGGCAAAGCATTAAGAAGGAGGAAACCCAGCGTTTGGTGATGTCCATGGGTTCCAGACTTAAGGCAGTGATTGCCTCCAAAGGATTCGCAACAAAATATTGAAAATAAAAATGGTTATGTTTATTTGTCCAATTACTTTTGACCTCCTAAAATGTGGAGTATTTGTAAAGAAATGTGTACAATTCCTACATTTTCTATCAGATATTTTTGTTCAACCCTTCAAATTAAACGTTACAATCTGCACTTGAATTCTGTTGTAGAGGTTTCATTTCAAATCCAATGTGGTGGCATGCAGAGCCCAACTCGCGAAAATTGCGTCACTGTCCAAATATTTCTGGCCCTAACTGTACATAAGATTACCTCAGCACGAGATGTGGTATAATCAGATCATGTCCCTTTATGGTCAGACACATCCATTACACAGTACATAGCAGGGACACATACAGAGGATTATCTCAGCACAGGAGATGTGATATGATCAGACCATCAATCATCAGGACGAAGTACCTTAGATCCGCGCTGCTGCAGGAGAGATGTAAGAAGACACCAGAAACACCGGGATGTCTGGTTAACAGTGATGAACGTCTTTATTTTCCTACGCGTTTCGGAGCTGCCTGCCGGGCTCCTTCCTCAAACGCGTAGGAAAATAAAGACGTTCATCACTGTTAACCAGACATCCCGGTGTTTCTGGTGTCTTCTTACATCTCTCCTGCAGCAGCGCGGATCTAAGGTACTTCGTCCTGATGATTGATTGTTCACCACAGTAACTGTGGAAGTGCGATCCCTGCGGCAGCTGCATTTCTGAGCGATCAAGCTGGTTGTGTGTGACACAACCTTACCAGGTGAGCGACTTTGATTTGGATCTTCTTTTTCAATCCTTAAAAAGATAAGACCCTATTGCGCATTCTCAACCCTTATAGATTATGATCAGACCATGTCCCTTTATGGTCAGACACATCCATTACACAGTACATAGAAGGGACACATATAGATGATTATCTCAGCACAGATGTGGTATGATCAGACCATGTCCCTGTACAGCCAGACATATCCATTACACAGTACAGTAATATGAAAAAACTTTGGGCACCCCTCTTAATCTTACTCTTTTTTTTTTGTTTAAAATTGGGTTTTTGCTATTTCAGTGTGATATATGTAATAACTGATGGACACAATAATATTTCAGGATTGAAATACGGATTATTGTACTAACCGAAAATGTGAAATATGCATTATTTCAAAATTTAACAGGTGCAAAAGTATGGGCACCTCAACAGAAAAGTGACATTAATATTTAGTAGATCCACCTTTTGCAAAAATAACAGCCTCTAGTCGCTTCCTGTAGCTGTTAATGAGTTCCTGGATCCTGGATGAAGGTATTTTTGACCATTCCTCTTTACAAAACAATTCCAGTTCAGTTAAGTTAAGGTTGATGGTCGCCGAGCATGGACAGCCCGCTTCATAACATCCCACAGATGTTCAATGATATTCAGGTCTGGGGACTGGGATGGCCATTCCAGAACATTGTAATTGTTCCTCTGCATGAATGCCTGAGCAGATTTGGAGCCGTGTTTTGGATCATTGTCTTGCTGAAAGATCCATCCCCGGCGTAACTTCAACTTTGACACTGATTCTTGAACATTATTCTCAAGAATCTGCTGATACTGAGTGGAATCCATGCGACCCTCAACTTTAACAAGATTCCCGGTGCCGTCATTGGCCACACAGCCCCAAAGCATGATGGACCCTCCCCTAAATTTGACAGTGGGTAGCAAGTGTTTTTCTTGGAATGCTGTATTTTTGTGGCGCCATGCATAACGCCTTGTTGTATGACCAAACAACTCAATCTTTGTTTCATCAGTCCATAGGACCTTCTTCCAAAATGAAACTGGCTTGTCCAAATGTGCTTTTGCATACCTCAGGCCAGGGCCGGCTCCAGGTTTTTGTGGGCCCCGGGCGAAAAAGCCTCAGTGGGCCCCTTTAGCACTTGCTGCTGTGTGTATATATATATATACATACATACATAGTATATATGTAGATTTACACATATATATACGTATATATATATATATATATATATATATATATATATATATATATATACTGTGTGTATATATATATATCCCTCGCAAATTTAATCCCTACCATGCTGTCTCTCCCCCATTGTCTGTCTCTCCTATCCTGTGCGCAGTCTCTCCCCTTGTGCAGTCCCTCCTCTCTCTGTGCAGTCTCTCTCCCCTGTGTGCTGTCTCTCGATCTCCCTTGGGCCTGTCTCTTATCTGTACTTCTTCCCCTCCCTGTGCGCTGTGTCACTCCCCTACACCTGTCTCCTACCTCTGCACTGTGTCCACCCCTGCGCACCTATCTCCCCCTGCACGCCTATCTCCCCCTATGTGCTGTGTCTCTCCCCTGCACCTGTCTCCCCCTACACGCTATCTTCCCCTGCACCTGTCTCCCCCCTGTAAGCTGTGTCTCCACCTGTGCCTGTCTCCCCACTGCACCTGTCTCTCCCCTGCACGCTGTCTTCCCCCCTGCACGCTGTCTCTCCCCTGCACGCTGTCTCTCCCCTGCACGCTGTCTCTCCCCTGCACGGTCTCCCCTCTGCACGCTGTCTCCCCCCCTGCACGCTGTCTCCCCCCTGCACGATCTCCCCACTGCACCTGTCTCTCCCCTGCACCTTTCTCCCCCTAGCACGCTGTCTCCCCCTGTGCCTGTCTCCCCCATGGGTTTAATTTGCCCCTGACAGGGCCCCCTGAGCGCTGCCCCCCACCCCACTCCTGGGGGCCCCCTAAGCACTGCCTTCTCACCCCACCTCACCCCCAGGGGACCCTGAGCGCTGCCCTTCACCTCACCCTCAGGGGCCCCTGAGCGCTGCCCCCATATCTCAGCCTAAGGGGAAGCCCACGAGAGCTGCCGCCACCACTCATCCTAGGGTGGGGGGCCCATGAGAGCTGCCCCCACACTCATCTGAGTGCCCCCACATTTAATACTATGGGGCCCCTGACCGCTTCTCCCACACACTCATCCTAGGGGGGGCCCATGAGAGCTGCCCCCACACTCATCCTTGGGGCCTGTGGGCCCCTGAGTGCCCCCACATGTAATACTATGGGGCCCCTGACCGCTTCCCCCACACACTCATCCTAGGGGGGGGCCCAAGAGAGCTGCCCCATACTCATCCTTGGGGCCTATGGGCCCCTGAGTGCCCCCACATGTAATATTATGGGGCCCCTGACTGCTTCCCCTACACACCATCCTATGGGGCCCTCTTACCGCTGCCTCCCCCCTCTGCATTACCGGCGTGCAGTCGCGCTGATAGCAGCCTGTCATGTAGTGTGATGCTGCTGAGCCAGCGATACAGGAAATAGAGCGGCTCCGGCTGCAGCGTCACACAGTCACACTACATGACAGGCAGAGGCGGAGATTAATTTAGCCGCCGGTAATGGAGAGAGGGGGAGGCAGTGCTAAGGGGGCGAGGCAGCGGTAATGGGGCCCCGAGGATGGCGTGTGGGGATAGTGGTCAGGCCCCCCAATGGGCCCCCCCTCAGCCTCCGGGCCCCGGCATTTGCCCGTGTTCACCGGGTGCTGACGCCCGCCCTGCCTCAGGCGACTCTGTTTGTGGCGTGCATGCAGAAAAAACTTCTTTCGCATCACTCTCCCATACAGCTTCTCCTTGTGCAGTGTGCACTGTATTGTTGACTGATGCACAGTGACACCATCTGCAGCAAGATGATGCTACAGGTCTTTGGAGGTGGTCTGTGGATTGTTCTTGACTGTTCTCACTATTCTTCTTCTCTGCCTTTCTGATAATTTTGTTGGCCTGCCACTTCTGGCCTTTACAAGAACTGTCCCTGTGGTCTTCCATTTCTTTATTATGTTCCTCACAGTGGAAACTGACAGGTTAAATCTCTGAGACAAGTTTTTGTATCCTTCCCCTGAACAACTATGTTGAACAATCTTTTTTTTCAGATCATTTGAGAGCTGTTTTGAGGAGCCCATGATGCCACTCCTCAGAGAATATGCAACTAGGAGAACAACTTGCAAGTGGACACCTGAAATAGCTTTTCTCATGATTGGATACACCGGGCTATGAAGTACAAAGCTCAATGAGGTTACCAAACCAATTTAGTGCTTCAGTAAGTCAGTAAAAAGTAGTTAGGAGTATTCAAATCATGAAAATCAGAAGGGTGCCCATACTTTGGCACCCGTCAAATTTTGAAATAATGCATATTTCACAATTTTGGTTAGTACAATAAACCTCATTTCAATCCTGAAATATTACTGTGTCCATCAGTTATTACATATATCACACTGAAATAGCTGTTGCAAAAAAACAATTTTAAACAAAAAAAATGAGTAAGATTAAGAGGGGTGCCCAAACTTTTTTATATGACTGTATATAGCAGCGACACATATATAAGACTAGATGGCGGCCCGATTCTAAATAATCGGGTATTCTAGACTATGTATGTAGTTTATTTATGAAGATTTAAGAATAATGCAAAGCGAAGCTGGGTTTAAATCCTGTGACAATATCTTTGATTGCTTGCAGGAGGGCACAGCGGGCGGGTGCGGGCAGGAGCAAGCTGTGGAAGAGCAGGCGGGTGCGGGCCGGAGGGGGCCGGGGAACAGGAGCCAGGTTCGGGCAGGAGGGAGACAGGGAACCGCAGTGGGGGGTGGCAAGAGGGGGCCAGACTAGTGATGGGCGAATCCTAAACTACTCGGAATCGCTAGACTCCGACGAGTCTGAGTCCAGGACTCGCCACTCGTTGCGAGTCTAGCGATTCCAATGTTAATTAAAGGGGAACGAGTATTGCAGCGATTCCTCTGCTGCCGGACCCTATAAGGTGGGGGGGAAGGTGGAGAGGGTGGGGGGTGCACCGGACCGGCCGGCTACTTACTGCTGCCTCCGCCGGCGCCGGCTGCAGCCTCGCTCCCCGTCTCTCTGCTGCTCTTTCCGGAGATTCCCGAACACTGACAGAAGCAGTGAATAAATTAACTTCCCTCACTGCTCGGGAATCGCCAGCAGCAGAGCGAGTCTGGCTGACAGCAGAGTTCAGCTCAGGTCATAATGACCTGAGCTGAACCCTGACTGTTTAGTCAGTTCTCAGCTCTGCTACATCCCTGTCTGTCTAAGCACAGACAGGGAAGTAGCAGAGCTGAGATTGTGTTTTGGACTACGTCGGACGGAAGAAGATTTCTTTAATTAAAGATGGAGTCCCTAATGGCTTTTTTTTTTTATTTCTAATAAAAAAATGTTTCTCTGTGTTGTGTTTTTTTTTAAAACAATTTAATAGAAATTCATGGCGGTCATGTCTAATATTGGCGTGACCGCCATAAATTTCGGGCTTAGCGCCAGCTGATAATACAAACTGGCCTTAACCTCATTATTACCCAGTGAGCCACCCACCACCAGGGCCACTGGAAGAGCGGGGTTCAGTGCCAGAGGATGGCGCTTCAATGAGTGCGCCATCTTCTGGGGCGGCTGCGGGCTGCAATTTGCAGCGGGGGTGCCCAGAAAGCTTGGGCCTCCCTGCGCTACGGATTTCAGCCCCCAGCTGCTTAGCTGTACCTGGCTAGACATAGAAATTGCGCAGAGCCCCACGCATTTTTTTTTTATTATTTCATGAAGTTCATGAAATAATAAAAAAAAGGGCTCCCCTATATTCTTGTGTCTGGCCAGGTACAAATAGGCACCTGGGGGTTGGGGGAAGCCCGTCGCTGTCTGCTGGATTCGGCTGGTTACAGAAATACGGCGAAGCCCACGTCAAATTCAAATTCAAATAAAAGGGACTGCATCTTTATTAACCCCTGGACCATGGGCGAGGGGTTAATAAAGATGCAGTCCCTTTTTTAGGATTGTTTTATTGATTTTTCAGAAAAAAAATGAAGTGGGCTTCGCCGTATTTCTGGAACCAGCCAGGGTTAATAGGGAGTAGTGAAATATAGCAGGTAAAAGTTGTAATTTCACAGTTCCTGAATACGAAATTAAATAATTAATATAGGTCTTAGCTCTTTTTTGAAGAAGCTGGAAATGCGACGTGCGTCCGAGAGGCAGTGCGCAGTAGAATGAAGCTGTGAGGTGAAATTTCAAATTTCGCGCTCTAAAATGGTGGCCGCGAAATTTTTGAAATTTCGCACTCTAAAATGGCGGCCGCGTAATCTCGCGAGATTTCAGAGCCGTCATGTATAGGCGTTTAGCGCGCCGACCAATCAGAATAGCGGCGCGCTGTATGGCGCCATACTTCAAAAACACTGTAGTCAGTGTATTTCAAATATGGCGGCATAGCACGCGCCGCTATTCTGATTGGTCGGCGCAATGAAGGCGGCGACCAATCAAAATAGCGGGGCACGGAGTGGAAGCGAGGTAGCCGGGAGCCGACCGCGGCTCAGCTCCGGGGAGCCGCGAGCCAGCCGGGATTTGGCCGGTACCCGCCGCCGCCATTCAGATTGAAGCCGCGGCATGACGCCATGGGTTGAAATCTAAGTAGTTAAAAAAAAAAAATTTGAAAGATGGCGCCATGTTTCGCGGTGCTCTTTTCATTGGTCGGCGCCAATCAGAAGAGCGCCGCACTCAATGCCGCCATATTTGAAATACATTATCAACATGGTTTTACGAGGGACCGTTCCTGTCAAACTAATCTAATAAGCTTCTATGAAGGAGTAAGCTCTGGACTGGGCCAAGGAAATGCAGTGGATGTGGTGTATATGGACTTTTCAAAAGGTTTTGATACGGTGCCACACAAAAGGTTGATACATAAAATGAGGGCAATGGGGATAGGGGAAAATATGTGTAAGTGGGTTAAGAATTGGCTTAGTGATAGGAAACAAAGGGTGGTTATTAATGGAACACACTCAGAATGGGTCACAGTTAACAGTGGGGTACCACAGGGGTCAGTGTTGGGCCCACTTCTATTTAATATATTTATTAATGACCTTGTAGGGGGCATACAGAGTAGAATCTCAATATTTGCGGATGACACTAAACTCTGCAGGGTAATCAATACAGAGGAGGACAATTTTATATTACAGGAGGATTTATGTAAACTAGAAGCTTGGGCTGCTAAATGACAAATGAGCTTTAATGGGGATAAATGTAAAGTCATGCACTTGGGCAGAGGAAACAAAAGGTATAATTATGTGTTAATTGTAAAACACTGGGCAAAACTGTCACTGAAAAAGACCTGGGTGTATGGGTAGATGACAAACTCACATTTAGTGGCCAGTGTCAGGCAGCTGCTGCAAAGGCAAATAAAATAATGGGATGCATTAAAAGAGGCATAGATGCTCATGAGGAGAACATAATTTTACCTCTATACAAGTCACTAGTGCGACCACACTTAGAATACTGTGTACAATTCTGGTCTCCGGTGTATAAGAAAGACATAGCTGAACTAGAGCGGGTCCAGAGAAGAGCGACAAAAGTCATTAGAGGACTAAGGGGTCTGCAATACCAAGACAGGTTTTAAACTTGGGGTTATTTAGCTTGGAAAAACGAAGGCTTAGGGGTGATCTTATAATAATGTATAAATATATGAGGGGACAGTACAGAGACCTTTCTAATGATCTGTTTACTCTTAGGCCTGAGACTGGGACAAGGGGGCATCCTCTACGTCTGGAGGAAAGAAGGTTTAATCATAATCACAGACGCGGATTCTTTACTGTAAGAGCAGTGAGACTATGGAACTCTCTGCCACATGATGTTGTAATGAGTGAGTCACTACTAACATTTAAGAAGGGCCTGGATGCCTTTCTTGAAAACTATAATATTAAAAGTTATACATACTAGATTCTTGATAGGGCGTTGATCCAGGGAATTAGTCTGATTTGCCATATTGGAGTCAGGAAGGAATTTTTTTCCCCAATGTGGAGCTTAGTGTTGCCATATGGGTTTTTTGTTTGCCTTCCTCTGGATCAACATGTTAGGCTATGGGTTGAACTAGATGGACTTAAAGTCTTCCTTCAACCTTAAAAACTATGTTACTATGTTACTATGTTACACTGTAGTCAGTGTATTTGAAGTATGGCGCCATACAGCGCGCAGCTATTCTGATTGTCGCGTCCGCCGCGTTTAGCGCCATACTTCAGATACACTGTAGTCAGTGTATTTCAAATATGGCGGCATAGCGCACGCTGCTATTCTGATTGTCAGAATATCAGAATAGCGGCGCGCTAAATGGCGCCATATTTGAAATACACTGACTACAGTGTATTTCAAATATGGCGGCATTGTGCGCGGCGCTATTCTGATTGGTCGGCGCGTGAAGCGCGCCGACCAATCAGAATAGCAGCGCGCTGTATGGCGCCATACTTCGAATACACTGTACTCAGTGAATTTCAAATATGGCGGCATAGTGCGTGCTGCTATTCTGATTGGTCGGCGTGCTTCACGCGCCGACCAATCAGGATAGCTGCGCGCTGAATGCGCCATACTTCAAATACACTGACTACAGTGTATTTTAAATATGGCGGCATTGTGCGCGCCGCTATTCTGATTGGTCGGCGCGATGAAGGCGGCGACTAATCAAAATAGCGGGGCACGGAGCGGAAGCGAGGTAGCCGGGAGCGGCTCCGGCTACAGGCTACCTCGCGCCGGTGGAGCGAGACGGGGATCTCCGTGCTGGCCATATCCGCGGCTCAGCTCCGGGAGCCGTGAGCCAGCCGGGATTTGCCCGGTACCACCGCCGCCATTCTGATTGGTCGCTTTCTTGCGAGCGACCAATCAGATTCAAGCCGTGGCACGGCGCCATGATTAGAAATCTAAGAAGTTGAAAAAAAAAAAATTAGAAAGATGGCGCCGTGTTTCGCTGCGATGTTTTCATTGGTCGGCGCCAGGCGCGAGCGACCAATGAGAAGAGTGGGGAGGGCACGGCGCCATATTTGAAATCCAGCGGGAACTTTGGATTTCAAATATGGCGCCGTGCCCCGCCCCACTCTTCTCATTGGTCGCTCGCGGCTAGCACCGACCAATGAGAATGGTGGCGTGAAACATGTCGCCATATTTGAAATCCGGCGGGAAGGCTTCCAGTTTGAATTATGGGTGCGTGTCTCGCGGCGCTCTTCTGATTGGTCGGCGCCAACAGCGAACAACCAATCAGAGGGGCGGCTCGCGCACACTGACAAATTTGAAATTGAATGGGCCCCTACCGTGGCGGAGCTCCGGCGATCGTATCGGTGGGCTTGCCGTGGAGCTCTGTGCCGGGGAGCACCGCGGCTGAGCTCAGGGCAGCGGGTCGGCTGCCGGGAGACGACCGGCTGACGCCGGTCGTCTCCCGGCGTGCTCGCCGCAGACCTCCGTGCCGGAGGTAGCCGTGGCTGAGCTCCGGGCAGCGACTCGCCACCCGGGAGACGACCGCCTAATGGCGGTCGTCTCCCAGCTGGGTCCCACGGTCATCCCGCTTAGGGCGGCCATCTTGGTCCACCCTGAGCGGGTGTACCTTGGGACAAAGTGTGTGCAAAGTGACGGAACTGACGTCACAAATCGCTTCTGCTTTTATATATTAGATTATCTCAGCACAGGAGATGTGATATGGTAAGACACACCCATTACACATTACATAACAGGGACACATATATAAGATTCTCTCAGCACAGGTGGGTCAGCATTCATTTGATGGTCTGGGTTGGTCTGTATCTATTTGGGGAATCTAGGATCTGAATTTTGTAGGGAGTTTGGTAAGATGACAGGCTCCTTTTCTGTGCCTTCCGTTTGTTTCTTATTTTATGATGGCTCACCTAGTAAATTAGTTAAATCACAAGCAACAAATCAAGGTTGGTAAACAGAAGTCTTTTCTTTTTATTATAGCTGACGCCAGATAGTAACCTTCATATCATTAGCCAGGCGGACAGTTCTGAAGCTGCTTATTATTCTCAGCTTGGCTTATTTTGCCATTTGTCTGTAAGTCATTGGTACAAATGATAGCTAATAATCTTCTTCTGATTTGTAATCATTGACTTTTGATTTACATTTTATGCATAGGTATGTTACGATGAGATGATAAAAAAGTGATATTATATTTCTGAAGGACCCCATACACATGAAATGAAGGTCAGCTGAACTCACCAAAATTTCAGATAGACTGGCTGACTATCCGATGTGTTTAGTAGTCTCCTGACTCTCCCCTGACTGTTGAATTTGGTGGAGAGAAGGATCCTTTTGTTGGATTTGCCATGACTCATCTTTTTGTTTTCAGGGGAGACAAGTCACTGCCACAGGTGTCTGACAGTGGCTTTCTTCTCTCCCTTTTTAGACACATAAAGCACATGACGATGTGGAATTGAAATTTTACACTGTAGGTGCAGATGCTTGTTTCATGGCTTACATATATAAAAGAGATTCTTTTGATAAAAATGACAAACCTGTAAAGTCCTGCCACTTTTTAGGTCATGTTCCCACTAATAGCTTTGGTGATTTTTTGATTTTCTAGATTTTCAGCAGCATTTTTAGGTAAATTAGGTTACTTGCGTTTTTTTCATTGCAGTCTTTTTGTGTTTTTTACATGTATTTTTCATTGCATTTTGACACGGTGGTTTTCGTCTTTTTTTGGTATGTCATGTTTTAAATAAAGATGCATATAATGCAATTTTATGCAGAAAATCTCTATAAAAATGTTTGCGTAGTCAGTTTGTGAGCTTGAGTTAAAAGAAGCACAGTGGACATGAAATTTCTATTAATCCCACCCTTTTTGCTTTAACTGTAAGGCTGGCTTCACACCAAGGTCCAGTCCGGGGCTGTCAGGCATGAACTTGACAGCCCCGGACCGGATCAGCACACAGAGCCGGGAGGCGAAATGTGCCCTCCGGTCCTGTATGCAGCCGGATGTGTGGCTGAAGATGTTGTTTTTACAAGATCGCGGCTAGCATGGAGCTAGCCGCGTTCCTGAAACAACAGCGGCGTGCAGCTGCCGGTATCCGGTTCCCGGATTCGAACGGACCGGGGCAATCCGGCCCCATAGGCTCCCATGTTAGGGAGAACCAGATTGCCCGGATCCCAGAGAATCCGGGAAAATCCGGGATCCGGCTTTTTGGGGAGATTTTTCTCCCCGGACATAAAAACGTTGCAAGCAACATTTTTGTGTCCGGTGAGAATAATCCGAATTCTCCCGGATTCCACCGCCGAGATAAAACCATCCGGCTCCATCTGGCCCCATAGGCTACTATGGGGCCAAAAACCTGTCCGGGGCTGTCTGGCTTACACCGACAGCCCGGACAGGACCTTGCCGTGGTGTGAAGCCAGCCTAAGACACTGAGTTTTTTGCTTAGCAAAAATATGCAGCATCAAAATCTCAGTACATTTCTGAAACTCTTTCCAATTGCTTGCTACTGTTATTTTTTGCTGATTTTACCTTTTTAAGGTTAGTATGTGTAAAAATAATACACTATCTAAAGGAGCATTACGATCAATTATCAAAAATAAGTGTTTCTTACTCGTTTCTCGAGAATTAGCCTAAAAAAGGAGGCTATCAATTTCCTGATGAACAAGCAAAACTCTCATTTGTCTGGTGGAATAAGCATAAAATTCATTGTTCTTGCCAGCCCCTCATCCCATGTAGACATATTGCTGAGAACAATGGCATTTTGCTACATGCACATAAATGTCTATTACCGATTGTTCTGTGCGCATTGGAAGCACTTTCAGCCTGTCTAAATAAGATATTAAATGACTGCTGATCAGCAAACAGTAAGTTGATCAGCAAATATTTAATAGTCACAATTTAGCTGTGTAATTACACTGAAGTCTATTCACTACTCACAGATAAGCCGTAAAGCAGGATAGTCAAACATTCAGTGGTCAAATATCAGGGGAGCACTTTGGGAACTAAAGGAAAAGACAAAGGCATAGTCAGGTCACGGTTTAAGGTCAGAATACCAGAAGGATAACAGATCAAAGCAAAGGGGCAAGGCAAATGGTTGGTTAGGGGAGGTCAAAGGTCTGGCAGCAATAGATCAAAACACAGTGCACAGATCAACAAGTACTATATGTACTGATGAGCAAATGCTACGACTGGCAGTGATCTTGGACTGACTGCTCAGCTAAGTAATTGGGCAGTCACTCAGAACAGGAAAAACCTGAAGACGCCCATCATCTCCCAGTGTCAGATTGGACAGCTGAGCTGTCAATCAACAAACTGACAGATCAGCACAGCCCTGATTCCATAGAGCAGCAAAGCTGTCACTCACTGCATCAAAGACACATTGAGCAGAAGAATCGATAAGAAGGCTATATGCATACATAATGGGGGAAGGATTAAGAATGGCATTATCTTTATACTTATTAAAATGTTATACCAACAAGATAGAGGATAACTGAGGATCTGACAGCTGTGACCCCAACAATTCCAAAAAATGTGGTTCTGGAACTTGTAAATTAGGCTTGGCAGAACCTGTTGTGAATAAAGTGGAGGTGTGCATTATTAACCTACACTCCATTCAATCTCTATGGGACTGCTGGATAAATCTGATTGCTGTACTCAGAAGAGGTCGAGTATGTGCGACTGTACTCCATTCAAGAAGGGGCCCTGTAGAGCCTGGCTCACAAACTTTGAACTGTACGTTTTCACCTATACTATGAAACCTAAGTTTATTTACTGTATTGGGAATTAATTTAATGATCATATTAACCTTTGCTGATTCCCCCTTCAGTGATTATCATTAGTACAATATGTTCCCAGAGAAGCCCTTTTGTGGCACCCCACTCCACGGTTCGGTTGCCATAGGAACACCTGGAGGTAAGCCCGCACACAACACCTTCCACCCCAGACCTGAAGGGGGAGCTCTACTTGCTGAGTTCAGGCAAGGTCCCCTATAAATTCAGGCCCGGGGGCAGAGTTGGGCAGTTCACTACGGGGTAGTACTGAGGAAGACACCTGGTGAACGGTGCCGCGCTGGGCCCATGCCAGAGGGAAAGCCTAGCCAGTATGAGGGACCCAAGAGTGAGAGTCGGAGGAGAGGCAAGTTAGCAAGGGGGAGCGGTGCCGTGCCGCTTCTCCCCAGAAGACCTACGTCGACAGCCCGGACACCTGAGTCCGAGACTGCACGGGTCCAGTCAGCCCAGCAGTAAAGACCAGAGACCATGGAGGCTTCAAGTCTCCTGGCACAGCACTTGAGGCACAGCACCCAGCAGAGCCATGGACCATAGTGGATCTAGCGGTGCCCGCAGCATTGCTCTCACAGCCTGCCATACAAGTGACACAGGAAAGAGTCAGGACCTAGCTTCAGACAGCCCAGGACTAAAGCACACACAGTGCAAAAGGGAGACCTCATAGCTCATTGGATGTGGAGATCCCGAACTGCTTTCAGACCACCCGGACTGTACACTGGACTTAATCTTGAACAGCAACATCAGTAAAGGTACGAAACAACAACCCTGTGTGACTGTTATTGCAGCCCCTGATTCTACTCCCTCCATAGACTGTTCCACAACTCCCATCATCCACTACTGCCCCGGGGAGCGTAACCATCCCGCTGCTTCACCATCACCCCAGTGGTCTGTCCCACAGCACCGGTAGCTTAACCGGTGGTGGCGTCACAAGTCACTATTTTTATTATTTTTATTGACTGTTCCCCCTTTTCAGCGACCACCAGTGCCACAGAGCCAGGCAACAGGCCCGTGACATCCCCAGTAATGCCCGAAACCGGGTACCACACAGCCCTGGGGCGGGTCAGCTTTTGGCGTCATGAACATGATCCCGTGCCTGGTAAAACCGGGTACTGTGTATATGTATGTATTGATTGTACTGAACTGGTAAATTGGGCCGCCATTACTGCGCCACACGGAGAGCGGGAAGAAAGAGGGTGTAATTGCTGAAAGGGCGTGAAGATAGGCCCCGCCCTGTGCTCTGCAACAAAGTGCAGCGGCCCAATCTGGAAATACCCGAAGCGCTCTACTCCCTGCCTGAGTTGCCGCCGACTGCTTTTCACAATTTTTCCTGGTTTTTGTAACTTTTACATTTTTGAGACTTTGTAAGAATTTTAAAAAAATTCAAGTTGTTATTGTTGTTGTTACACTTTGCTTCTGTTTCCTCAGTCCCGGAGTACTCAATTTCACTAAGGGGTAATGTAGCACCCCAGGGTCCTGATGTTACGCCTAGAAGCAAAAAGGGGGTTCTCTATTCAGGTGACACAGAATCCAACACTTTCCTGTTTCCAGACCAGAAGGGGGAGCTCTAGAACCCTGTTTTAGGGAAGCTTCCCTGTATAAATTCTGGCTCGGAGGTGGGTTTAGTCAGAACAGCCATGGAGTGAGCATGAGGAGGAAGAAGAGGAGTACCTGGGGAGCAGAGCGACATCTAGCTCACCCCAGAGGAAAGCGCCAGAAATCGGACACCGTAGTCCGAAGTAGTGATGGGCGAATCCTAAATTACTCGGAATCGCTTGACTCTAGCGAGTCCGAGCCCAGGACTCGCTACTCGTTGCGAGTCTAGCGAGTCCAATGTTAATGAATGGGGAAGCGAGTAATAGCGAGTAGTGTGAGATTTACAAATCGCAGATGTGTCTTGGAAGCTTCAGCCTGAAGCAATCCTAGTTGTGTCATTTATTTGCATTGCTAGTTTACTTTGTAAGTAATCGCTGACTCGCACAGATAAGATCCTGTCTTCTCTGTGTTCTGGCTGCCCCAGCTCCAGGGTCCTAGAGCCCGCCTGCTGCCTGATGTAGCAGAGCTGAGATTGTTCTCAGTCTGCTCATTCCCTGTGTACAGACATGAATGTCTGTGCACAGAGATGATGTAGCAGAGCCGAGATTGTTCTCAGTCTGCTCATTCCCTGTGTACAGACATGAATGTCTGTGCACAGAGATGATGTAGCAGAGCTGAGATTGTTCTCAGTCTGCTCATTCCCTGTGTACAGACATGAATGTCTGTGCACAGAGATGATGTAGCAGTGCTGAGATTGTTCTCAGTCTGCTCATTCCCTGTGTACAGACATGAATGTCTGTGCACAGAGATGATGTAGCAGAGCTGAGATTGTTCTCAGTCTGCTTATTCCCTGTGCATAGACATCTATATTTATGCACAGGGGATGTAGCAGAGAGGACATCGCGTTTTGGACTGCGTCGGACGGAAGAGGATTTTTTTAATTAAAGATGGAGTCCCTAATGGCTTTTTTTTTTATTTCTAATAAAAAATTTTCCTTGTGTTGTGTTTTTTTTAAAACAATTTAATAGAAATTCATGGCGGTCATGTCTAATATTGGCGTGACCGCCATAAATTTCGGGCTTAGGGCCAGCTGATAATACAAAGCTGGCCCTAACCTCTTTATTACCCAGCATGCCATCGCTACCAGGGCCGCTGGAAGAGCGGGGTTCAGCGCCAGAGGATGGCGCTTCAATGAACGCGCCATCTTCTGGGGCGGCTGCGGGCTGCAATTTGCAGCGGGGGGTGCCCAGAAAGCTTGGGCATCCCTGCGCTGCGGATTCCAGCCCCCAGCTGCTTAGCTGTACCTGGCTAGACATAGAAATTGCGCGGAGCCCCACGCATTTTTTTTTAATTATTTCATGAAATTCTGAGATTCTGACTCTGAAATTCATGAAATAATTAAAAAAAAATGCGTGGGGCTCCGCGCAATTTCTATGTCTAGCCAGGTACAGCTAAGCAGCTGGGGGCTGGAATCCGCAGCGCAGGGATGCCCAAGCTTTCTGGGCACCCCCCGCTGCAAATTGCAGACCGCAGCCGCCCCAGAAGATGGCGCGTTCATTGAAGCGCCATCCTCTGGCGCTGAACCCCGCTCTTCCAGCGGCCCTGGTAGCGGTGGCACGTTGGGTAATAAAGAGGTTAGGGCCAGCTTTGTATTATCAGCTGGCCCTAAGCCCGAAATTTATGGCGGTCACGCCAATATTAGACATGACCACCATGAATTTCTATTAAATTGTTTTAAAAAAAAACACAACACAAGGAAAAATTTTTATTAGAAATAAAAAAAAAAGCCATTAGGGACTCCATCTTTAATTAAAAAAATCCTCTTCCGTCCGACGCAGTCCAAAACGCGATGTCCTCTCTGCTACATCCCCTGTGCATAAATATAGATGTCTATGCACAGGGAATAAGCAGACTGAGAACAATCTCAGCTCTGCTACATCATCTCTGTGCACAGACATTCATGTCTGTACACAGGGAATGAGCAGACTGAGAACAATCTCAGCACTGCTACATCATCTCTGTGCACAGACATTCATGTCTGTACACAGGGAATGAGCAGACTGAGAACAATCTCAGCACTGCTACATCATCTCTGTGCACAGACATTCATGTCTGTACACAGGGAATGAGCAGACTGAGAACAATCTCAGCACTGCTACATCATCTCTGTGCACAGACATTCATGTCTGTACACAGGGAATGAGCAGACTGAGAACAATCTCAGCACTGCTACATCAGGCAGCAGGCGGGCTCTAGGACCCTGGAGCTGCACAGAGAAGACAGCTGGACTCGGCTCGCAAAGAAACAGCAGTTATCTGCGAGTTTCCCTGCTATCACTGGCACAGTAGCCAGTGATTACTCGCGAGTCTAATGCAAACAATGGCAATCCTAGTTTTGTCAGCGTTTCTGACAAAACTAGGATTGATATTGATTTGCATTGGACTCGCGAGTAATCACTGGGAAACTCGCAGAGTACCGAGTCCTGCGAGTCCCTTACTACTCGCCGAGTAACGAGTCCTAGCGAGTAGATTCGCCCATCCCTAGTCCGAAGCTGTTTGGGTACTAATTGCCCAGTAGCAGAAATCCGGCGAGGCAGGGGATTACAGATGACCTGGCCTACCTAACGTCGGGAGCACAGTAGCATACTGGAACTCAGGGTCTCCACTGAGGAGCAGCCTGTGGAACAGGGCTTGCGCTGCCTGCTATACAGGTACAGAGAGAGGGAGAGAGAGGCTGCAGCACAGCTTCATGCAGCAGCAGGGACTCACAAGTGAATGCACAGAAGGGAGGCCTCCAACTCACCTGGCTAGGTGGATCTCCTGATTGATTCCTGGCTGCTCAGGTCCACGGTAACATCTAAATCGGTGCCCCGGACTGTAATTGCAATGAACAAGTAAACGTAAAGAGACTGCTACCCCCCTGTCTGTTGTTTCTTCAGCACATTGAACCCTGCTCTCCCCATGAACTATCCCTTTCATAGACTGCTCAACCTGCGCCTGCAGAGCTGCATGCTGATTTTGCAATCCGGCAGTGGAGACTGCCTGAAGAGGCTGAGAGCATTGTACCAACACTACCAATACTACAACTCTGGGGAATAGCCCTACCTGTGTAGGGCTCAATATCCTGGCTGCCAACCCTCATCATCCCCAGGGGTCCTAACTGCTGTGGTGGCTATGGCTGGCCACAATCCACGGGTGGCGTCACGTTCATTCCTAAAAACTATCCCTTTTATTGACCTCTCAGGGTCACAATGTCGGGTCTCGACCCCCGTGACTCCCACAGAAGAACTGCCACCCGGTTCCGAGTACCCCACGGTCCTGGTGAGTGAGTCACTTTCATGTACAATTTTTTCCCCTAAAGGTTTGTATAAGTATGTAATGTAGTGTCAGTACAGAAACATACTCAGCTATCACCATCTTCTCCGGTATTCAGCGTCGTTCTGGTCTATTTCTGAGTGATTCTTCTTAATGAATTAGGCAAGGTGCCAAATGACATGCTCCTCCATGTGTGACTCACCATAAATCTTACTCCAGGCACTGCTGAAATTATATTAGTGGTGTCATGAACATCGTCACTTGTTATTAATTTGATCAGCGGTGGAGGCCACACCCTCAGTTTGTTGGAGCTGGGTGAAAATAAAGTGAGAATTCCAAAAGTCACACATTTTTAGCGTAAAAACTTTCATGAATTAGGCCCAAAGACTACTATATGAGGATGGTTAGTTAAAGAGGCACCTTGGGGGAAGAAAATTCTTCTACTGACCCTGCTTTCATAAACTATAAACATAAGATGCACAGTGCAGCTCTATATCCTCACTCTACCTGTTATTCACTGTGATTCTGGAGCTGCTCTTTGCTGCCCCCCCCCCATCTCTTCTGGGACATTATATCACACATCAGGGGGTGTGGCCCGATCCCCCCCGTTAGTGACAGTCCGCCTCCTAATATCTACTTCCATGAAGTCCGAGAACAGGGTGTGGACCCTAACCCACCCCGACCCCAGCTCTTGGAAAGAATTGCTGACCATCCAGTATTTAGGAATAATCAATATTCTGCATCATAGCAAGGCATTTATATGCACTAGAGTGATATGACCCATTGAAATTTTAACACGAACAAAATAATTGACAGGCTGTGACTGAAACAAAGCATCTACATAAAATGCTTTATTGTAGGTGCAATTAGCATTTATAGATTGTATTTTTAGTATTATGAAGTGGAATTGAAGTTTAGTCATCAACACCACTCCCTCACCTCTGTACCAGTCCTTAGCCTACTCAAAGCTTCCAAAAGTGGTATGTGGTAATGAATTCCGTATTAACTGGTGATTAACAAAGATAAGGGAAATGTGGTTGAGGAGTAGCAGCAGAAGGGATAAGGCATGTTCACACGATGCAACTGTGATTCATCTTTATAGCCTGGTTTTCCAAAATTGTGGTAAAAATGCATATTCTTTAGAGAATCACTATTGCATCATATTATGATACCCTTTGTGAATGTTTTAGACCTTTCAGAGGATGTTTTAGGTCCCTTTTGAAGGTTTTGAAAATGGAAAGAGCCTGCCAAGTTGATGTAACTAGTTCCAAAGTTTGAGAAATACATAGAAGAGCAGATGGGTAGCTTGTTAAGGGATTGGCAGTTCAAGCAGTAAGGGCCCCTTTACACACGGCTACATTTGTAGCTTGTCACCAGGTAACTTACTGGTTGCAGTGAAATCATGGATACATGATTCCATTTGTACACAGCAACAAGATAGAACCTTGTATCCATGATTTCACTGCAACCAGTAAGTTACCTGGTGACAAGCTACAAATGTAGCCGTGTGTAAAGGGCCCCTTAAGGTCACATCACACTTGATGATGCACCAGCGATCCCGACAGCGATCCGACCTGCCAGGATCGCTGATGAGATGTCAAACAGTCAAATCTCGTCAGGGACGCAGCAACGATCCGGAATGATATGGAGGTCATTGGGACCCTGTTTCTAGACAAGTAGTATTGAGATCGTTGCTCGTTGTCCCTGTCAAACACACTGAGGCATGCTGCCCAGCGGGACCCCAACGATCAAAAAATGGTCCAGAACAGTTTGTAATGAGTAGCGATTTCACAGCAGGGGCCTGATCGCTGCAAAGTGTCATACAAAGCGAGATCACTGGCGAGGTCGCTGTTGCGTCACAAAATTTGTGACTCAGCAGCGATCTCGCTAGCACTCTCGTTTAGTGTGACGGGGGCTTTAGTGAAGGAGAGAGAGAATAAGTAGATCAAAAAGACAGTGAAGATACGAGTGGATTGCTGGGATGCAAGTGTGTTAACTGAGAGGCTACAGAGACCAAAGCAGACCAATGGTCACCAACTTTTCTGACCGTGAGAGCCACATCCTGGTTTGAAAGATGATCGCGAGCCACATTTAGCTCTGGGAGAGTGTTTATGACTCACCGAGGCTGGGACTCCGGTTTAGACAGGCGATGCTTCCTTCCTCCTTGTCACGGGTGGACCGCGCCTGCCGGTAGTGGGGCCCGGTGTAGTGCAGATCAAAAGTGAAGACGTCTTGGTGGAACAGATTAAAGGGGTTTTTAATTTATTCGTGACGCCACCTATGAGTAGATTCGGTAAGGACTACCGATGCTGCGGAACCTCCGGGGGATGGACAGCAGCAAGATGTTACGCTCCCCACAGGCTGAGCGGTGACCCCCGGAGGTTGGAGCTGCTCAAGATGTTGTGCGGCAGCTGCGGTTACCTTGTAGTGCGGACGGACAGTTCATAAGGAAGCACGGACACAGAAAGTCTCTGCAACGGGTCTTTACTGTAACCAGCAGGCAGTACATGGCATACAGTGGTTGAGTAGTAGACCAGGTGGACTCAGCAGTGATGGTGTCCCTTAGAGATCCGCAGTGTTCCTCCTTTCTACCTAATTGGTTGCCAGTGTCGCCCAGGAATACCAGGTCGGGTACGGGGAGGCTGCTTTAATGCCCTATCCATGATGTACGTTCTGGATGTTTTGGGGAGCCTTGGATCCCTCAGTGGGTACACCGCTGGTTAGACGACTGGAAGTTGGCTGGTGGTGGGGTGCTCCTGTGAAGCTGCTCCTCCACTCTTCTGGTTCGCGTGGCAGAGGTGAACTGCTGCCAGCTTCGGTACCAGTGAACCGGCTGTGAGTTGTGGGCACGGGAGTCTTTTGGGAACCCGTGTGATAATGCCCAATCCCGGTGGTTAAGGCCTCAGGTGCTGACACCCGACCGGTGACGGCCCAGGGGCCCGCACGGGGTGCGGAACCCCCGCTCCTGTCCAAGTTCTAGTCCTAGACCCTTCTTCTCCGAGTCCTAGACTCTTCTCATTCTTTGTCTAGATTATTGTGTCTTCTACTCTACTACCCTAACACTCCACCCCCCAGGACCTATGATTGGCCCTCTGTTCTAGGTGTTGCATGTAGGGTTGGATCTCTATGTTAACCGGATCATTGCTGAGTCAGAGAATATTGCGGCTGCATTTATGGCTGCAATACCCTCTTGTGACGCACTCGTTGCGAGGCGCCACACTCCCCCTTGGTTGAATACGCTTGTCTCCAAGCGTCACACTACTCACATTACAGAGGTTTTTTTTATATTTTATAACAGGTAATACACTTTTATTAATGACAAGTCATTGTATGCATAAAAGTGAGGTAAATAACAGGTTAACACATTACGCGGACCCGGCGGGCGGTCGGCTGTCCTTAGAATAAAAGTTCAGGCTGTAGCCGCCAAGTCGCGGTGTTACGGTGCAAACAGGAAGAAGTATCTTTTAGTAGCAAAGTTCAAACAACTTAAGTCACTGATGGAGGGCAGTGTTCCGGACTCGTATAGCGAACCACCCGTCACAGCATACATGTCGCTCATAGGTTACTATGTCTCCTCTATACAAGTCTCGGTTTGGATGACCTCGCGGTAGGTGCGATTCCACATCACGACGCCCCACAAATACTTCAGTACTCACACCCTCCTCCCTTACGAATCCCCACCCGGTGGACAAGTTAAAGGTGCTTACCCGCCCGGTTTTACGGAATTGTTCAGGCAATGGAGATTGGCGGCGGGCCTCGGCGCGAGCCTGCATGTTGGCTTGCAGTCGAGTGTGCCACTCGTCTCTCCGGATACGACGTACCTCTTCGTCGGAGTGGTGCGGCGTGTGGATAAAGTCACTACGGCGTGCTGGTTGTTGAACCGCTCGAGCTTGGTGGGCAGTCTGGAGTGGAGCCCGGTTCAACGGAACCGGAGAAGATGTTGTTGCGGCGGCACCCAACCAGTGCACCCGAGCGGATCGCCCGGCAGAAGGATTCTTTGTGTCTCCCCAGACGAACCCGGTGTAGAGATCCTCAGCTGGACTGTAGGTCTCCTCGTCATCCTCCTCGATCTCTCCTTCGATGACTACGTCGGGCTGCTCGGCTGACGAAGACGATGGGATGGAATCCTCCGGATCGGTGGGTGGCTGTGCTGCAAAGTTCTCCTCGGGGTCGTAGTGCAGGACTTCCAGGCTGCCTGCCTCTTCTTCTGTAGCAGCGGGAAGTGGTGTTTCGATCCCGGTCACCAGGTAGGCCTCTGTAGTTGCAGAGGAGGCCTCCGGTTCAGGGGAGAAACAGGCGACAGTCCCGGTATTGTAGAAACTAGTCGCGGGTTCCGCAGGTGGAACCAGGTAGGTGTCAGCTTCTTCGTGGGAGCGTATTGGAAGCTCCGGCTCTGGAACGGGGTCGGCTGCGGTTTCAACCGCTGGAACGGGTCGAGCTGTGGTCCTCACGGGAATGACGCAGTCTATGGGCTCCGGTGACGAAGCAGGACAGGTGGTGGGCGATGGTGAGGCTGTTGAAAAACTGGCGACGTCGTCTGGGCTTGGAGAAGCTGTACCCGGTCGGCTCTGCTGCATCGCATGATGGAGTCTTCTGCCTAGGGTCGCACTCCAGCTGCGAATCATCCACTCCACAGTCTCAAGTAGTCGCACCCGGAGGTCTTGTAGAGCCTCTAGCCAGAAGTCGGGGCTGCCGTCTATGGTAAGGGCAGAATCCGGACCCGGTTGGCCTATGGCTGCTCTGGCCTCCGCCTCGACCTCCCGCATTAGGTCTTGGAGTCTCGTGCTGGCCATTCTCTTCTTGGAGGGAAACCACACCCGTTCAACCGGTAAACGTTCTGGTAGAGCTGGTGAAGAAGTCTGTCTGACACTCCCATTTCCTCTGGGCTTTTGTAGTCCAATCGTGGGAAAAGTCTTTGGGGTCCGCCCCCATGGTTGATTCGAGCAATCAGGGCGGACAAAGAGTTTGGCGCCTTTTGTCTTTAGCCCTCCCACGATGAGGGGGGGGTCGACTCACTCCTGGGCTTGCACGTGGCGACTTCTTGTGGCGGGAACGCCATCTTGGGCGCCATCTTGGCCCAATGGTGAAAAGGCGGGAAAGTTCTTTTAGGGACGAACAAAGTCCAAATTGTAGACAATAAAGTCCAGTTTAAGCACATTATACCCGTTGGGTAACGGGCCTGCTCGTATCCTGTTCGTGACGCCATTTTCTGACTCACCGAGGCCGGGACTCCGGTTTAGACAGGCGATGCTTCCTTCCTCCTTGTCACGGGTGGACCGCGCCTGCCGGTAGTGGGGCCCGGTGTAGTGCAGATCAAAAGTGAAGACGTCTTGGTGGAACAGATTAAAGGGGTTTTTAATTTATTCGTGACGCCACCTATGAGTAGATTCGGTAAGGACTACCGACGCTGCGGAACCTCCGGGGGATGGACAGCAGCAAGATGTTACGCTCCCCACAGGCTGAGCGGTGATCCCCGGAGGTTGGAGCTGCTCAAGATGTTGTGCGGCAGCTGCGGTTACCTTGTAGTGCGGACGGACAGTTCATAAGGAAGCACGGACACAGAAAGTCTCTGCAACGGGTCTTTACTGTAACCATCAGGCAGTAGATGGCATACAGTGGTTGAGTAGTAGACCAGGTGGACTCAGCAGTGATGGTGTCCCTTAGAGATCAGCAGTGTTCCTCCTTTCTACCTAATTGGTTGCCAGTGTCGCCCAGGAATACCAGGTCGGGTACGGGGAGGCTGCTTCAATGCCCTATCCATGATGTACGTTCTGGATGTTTTGGGGAGCCTTGGATCCCTCAGTGGGTACACCGCTGGTTAGACGACTGGAAGTTGGCTGGTGGTGGGGTGCTCCTGTGAAGCTGCTCCTCCACTCTTCTGGTTCGCGTGGCAGAGGTGAACTGCTGCCAGCTTCGGTACCAGTGAACCGGCTGTGAGTTGTGGGCACGGGAGTCTTTTGGGAACCCGTGTGATAATGCCCAATCCCGGTGGTTAAGGCCTCAGGTGCTGACACCCGACCGGTGACGGCCCAGGGGCCCGCACGGGGTGCGGAGCCCCCGCTCCTCTCCAAGTTCTAGTCCTAGACCCTTCTTCTCCGAGTCCTAGACTCTTCTCATTCTTTGTCTAGATTATTGTGTCTTCTACTCTACTACCCTAACACTCCACCCCCCAGGACCTATGATTGGCCCTCTGTTCTAGGTGTTGCATGTAGGGTTGGATCTCTATGTTAACCGGATCATTGCTGAGTCAGAGAATATTGCGGCTGCATTTATGGCTGCAATACCCTCTTGTGACGCACTCGTTGCGGGGCGCCACATTTACGAGCCATAATCAGCTCCTGACCCCAATCCAGATCTGCTCTTCTATGGGGAGCTACTTACAAAAGTCTCTAACTAGAGACCTGCTCATCACAGATGTTTGCTAGAACTGGTGCACCAGCTGGAAGACTTTCACAAGCCTCACTTCATGGGCCTGCGAGCCACATGTGGCTCGCAAGCTACAGGTTGGAGACCCCTGCAGTAGACTATGCAGGAGAAGATGGGGACATATACTAGCATTGTAAACTCAAAGTAAAGAAAAAGTGAATTTAAGAAATGTTTTACATAGTATTTTAGTATGGTGTAGTGTTTAACATGCTAGTCACCTATTTCCCCTAATGAATTCCTAACTCATCTCGCATTGCTTTAAAAGGGTTTTGGGTGCGTGTTAATTGGTTTGCACCGGTTTTGGGACCAGCACTGCAAAAAAGTTTTGCATATCATCATTATACAATGTCATTTTTAGCACTGTACTCTGCAAGAGTTGATAAAGTGGCTACTGTATACAAGGACTTCATCTAATCAAACATGTGAATAATACACTAAAAGAGAACTTTTCACAAATAAAATCACTATATACCTGCAGATATAGTAGCAATCTGCAGGTAAATAGCATGTAAATGATGCTAGCGATGTTTACTGGAAATGTAGCTACAGGAAGAAAATGAAGTTATATTCTCCCTGCAGCTGCTTGTTTACTGTGGAAGTGCAGGGGGCTGTGACAGTCACTGCTTACTTTAAAGGAGCTAGTGCATACTTGGTGTAGTCAAATAGTTCAATGCACCATCTATATACTTATTTTGCAAATATCTGCATCTTTCTTTTCGATGATTGAGAGCCAGAGGGAGGAGAAGGAAAAGAAATAGGTAGGAAAGGGCACTGAGCTGAGTGGTCATGTCAAGGGTCCACCAAGCGCCTATCCTAAATTTGAACAGTTATTTTCTGTTGATAGACAGACTCCTTTTAAATACATTGTCTGGGAATATAAAGTTGACACACTCCATCGATCAATATGTGATCAGTGTGGGTGTGACATCTGGCACCCTCACTGATCAGCTGTTTCTCCGGCTGATCAGCTGGTGCCTGCAAATGCTCAGTTGCACAGCACAGCTTAGGCCTCCTTCACACTGGAAGCCCCGGATCCAGTTTGGGCCCCCATAGTATTCCTATAGGGCCGGATGGAGCCGGATAGCAGTTATGTACCATCCGACTTTCATTTGTCTGGGAGGATCCGAGACAATTGAGATTTTTCTCCCGGACACAAAAACATTGCAAGCAACATTTTTGTGTCCGGGGCAAGAAATCTGCCCAAATCGGATCCGAGAACTGGACACCGGCGGCTGAAGTACAGCGTGAGCTATGCTGAACTTCAGCACCAGGAAGCTGTCCTCTGTGAAGTGGTTCAGCACCATTTCAGCAGGGGACAGCTACCTCAGCTGTGCTCTGCAGCATTTGGCTACAAACAGGACTGGAGGGCATATTTTCTCTCCGTTCTATTTGTCCGGAACTGTCAGGCTATGTCCGGTGCCTCCTGCAAAGCATCGGACACAGCCTGACAGGGCAAAAATCGTGGTATGAAGAGGGCCTTAGGCTGGTTTCACACTGCAGTTTTTTCCTGATCAGGGTTCATCAGGTTTTGTGTGCCAAAACCAGGAGTGAAACTTGCAGAAAAAAAGTATGATTGAAAGATTGACACCTGTTCTGAGTTTTGGAGACACTCCTGGTTTTGTCACACAAAACCTGATGAACCCTGATCAGGGAAAAACTGCAGTGTGAAACCAACCTTAGTCAACTCTATAGCTGTCACGGTGAGTACTGCATATCTGCTCCCTATTTGAATTAATAGGGGGCTCATGTACAGTTCAAGCTGTGGCAACTATTCTGTCAGCAGAGTTGTGCTGTGCAGCTCTGCAATTAAGTAGTTCTGACTGCCAGTGGCATCGAGAACAGCTAAAAGGTGGGGGTGTCCAATGTCGCACCCCCACTAATCAGACATTGATGACCTATCCTAATGTAGCGCCCTGCTCACGCAGGTAGCCACAGACTTCCCTAATGCACAGTTGTTGGGTTTCCACAGCAGGTACCTACTACATGCAACATCTTCCACCCCAACACAGTAGGGGGAGCTCAACTCGCTGACTTTAGGCGAGACCCCCTATAAATACTGCTGATGGGGGAGGAGTCAGTCAGAGTGTGCAGACGCTAGGAGAGCTGCGAAGATGTCCTGCTGGTCGGTGCCGTGGTTAGGCCCGAGCCAGTGACCCGGAGTGGCCCTTCTGACGTCCCGCAAGCCTGAGTGGGGACAGAAAGCAAGGAGCAGAAATCCAAAAGAGAGTGAGGAACTATTGGAAGTTCGCCCAAAGACGTACCGGACATCGGGGATCCGCACCTGTAGGATACTTCAGGACTACAGAAAACCCCATCGCACCGTGGAGACTTCAGTCACCTGGTCACCCTGTGAGTCCAGAGAGAGGGAGCCTGACACCGCAGTGTAGCGCAGCACAGCAGTAATCAGAGAGGGTAACCAGTGGACCGCACAGGAGGAGAGAGCAAGGACAGGTAGAGAGAGGAGGCCGGTCCAGCTGCATGCAGACTGGGCTTCAGCTACCACAGAGAAACAGAGGAGGCCTTATACCCATTTGCTGTGGGGACCCACTGTGCACCTGGTCACCTGTCAATGCCCTGGACATCTTTACCTGCCGTACCAACAGTAAAAAGGTAAAAGAGACTTCTGCAGTGTGTGTGCATCTTTCCTTTCCGCTCCCGGCGTCCCTCATAGACTGCTCCATCACTCCCCATCCCGGCCTACAGCCTCACTCCACGCTGCCCATTCACACTAAGATGCCCCGGAGGACTCGCCCTACCTGTAGGGGGCTTTGCCAACTCAGCCGCACTACCACCCACCTCCAGCGGACTGTGACGGCGCTGGTGACCCATCACCAGGTACTACAGGTGGCGTCACATGACAAACTCTTATCACCTGGAAATACATCCCTTTTTGAAGTGTCACCCAGGCCACGGGATCAGGCTCTGCCACCCGTGAGATCCCCGTTAGCCCCTTGGAGCCTGATACCAGAGTACCCCAGGGCCTGGGGCTCGACACTAGTGATAAGCCATCAATGTTAAAGTCCCAAACAATGCCTTTAACTAATCCATATGAAGGAAATTTGTGTAAAACAAATTCTCTCTTCATTTAGGGCATCCTCCATCTAGTTGATGGTACAGCACATACAGACTATCAAAATAAAAGGACCTCAGCTTGCTTATAAGAGAAAAAGGAAGCTACTGTATGTATGAGATAATGTCCTCATTGATTGCTTCACACTTTATTTAAAGGGATAAGCCATTGTGATAACAGTAGATTGGAGAACCACTGTCTATGTGCTTTATATTTCTTATACAATACCCACAGAATTTCCAGTTGGCAGAGGTCTTCATCACCTCAAGAAACCAATCTTTAAGACAGAATTCCAAAGACTGGAGTGTGGTGTTGGGTCCATCCTTCTTCTGCCAAATTCTCTTGATATTTTAATAGAGAGAGGGAGATAAGCAGTTATCAGCTACTTATGGCAGCTGCTTATGTCCAAGTACAACAAGAAAATTGTTTGACACCCAAAATGCCGGATTCTCAGTTTCCCTTATCTGCTGCATGAGGACAGTCATGTAGTATTATGTTTAATATATGAGGCGGTCGACAGGGTAGGGGGTACTCGGGTACCGGGACTGATGGCGGCTTTGATGTGGAATCATGGCTGAACGATCCCTGGTCCCATGCCCTGGACCCTCAATGGTGGGGAATAAGGGGATTGCTAACATGACGCCACCTGTAGTTCCTGGTAACGGGTATACCAGCGCTGCAGCTGGCCGCTGAGGTGATGGTGGGTGCAGCAGAGTGTGGTACAGCTCCCCACAGGTATAGCTTTACCTCAGGGCAGCGGGGGTGGATGAGGGGAGTAGTAGTTGCGTCTCTGCAGACAAGGCGGTGAATTGCGTTGGTTAGACAGGCACACAGGCAAACAGAGATTGTTGTTTCGGTACCTTTTACTGGTGACAGGGTAACAGGTACAGTCCAGAGTAGTAACCAGGTTTCCGATGCAACTTGGGGCTTCCACCTTAGAAAGTTATGAGGCCTCCTCTGTCTCTGTGCTCTGTGGTGTGAGATGAGTCCTGCCTGTGCCTGAACCCACTGCTTCTTCTCCCTCCCAGGGCTTTGCTCCAAACTGACTATGAGGTCCTTCTGCAGGGTCCCTGTTTCTCCTATGGCCCCTGGTCCTGTACTTGGTCAGTTTTAGCGTCTCTTACTTAACTTGCTTTATGGATGAACTCCTCCTGAGTCTTCCAGGCTTTTGCTGTTGCACTAAATGCTGGCAGCGTCGGACTCCGGTGTCCGGGTGTACTATAGGGAGACCTTAACTGGTTCCTTCTCTTGAGTCCCTGCTTCCTCAGCTTGCCTCCTATCCTTTCCCTAGGGTGCAACACAGCGGTCAGGGGTCCCTGGTCCTGGGCCTGGATCCTTCCCAGTGACCAGCTCCTCACTCCTCCGACTCTCTCCTCAGACTCTTGGGACTGACTAACTCCTCCCCTCAGGCCTGGATGTTTTAAAGGGGAACTGGCTTAAGGCAGCCAGTAGAGCTCTCCCTTCAGGTCTGGGGGTGGAAGGTGTGGTGTGCTGTGCGAACCAAGGTGTAATTCCCTCCTTGCACCGGTGGATCCTGTGGCAATTCCCTGCAGGGGTGCCACATATACATGGGTACCTTTAGTTTTGTATGGTTACATTGGATTGTACTTTACTTAAAGGAGTTTTCCCATGAACAAAGTTAATTTTATAGTTAACTTTAATCAATAGATCTTGGATTAATAATAATTTCCACAATTGGGTGCATTTAAAATAATGTTATTGTGTTGAGATAATCTTATATATGATGGGTCTGACCATACAGGGACATGGCCTGATCATACCACATCTCCTGTTACCAGATAATCCTATATATGTGTCCCTGCTATGTACTATGTAATGAATGTGTCTGATCGTACAGGAGCATGGTCTGATCATACATCTCCTGTGCTGAGATAATCTTATATATGTGTCCCTGTCATGTACTGTGTAATGGATGTGTCTGACTGTATAGAGACATGGTCTGATCATTCCACATCTCCTGGGCTGAGATCTTATATATGTGTTCCTGCTATGTACTGTGTAATGAATGTGTCTGACCGTACAGAGACATGGTCTGATCATACCATATCTCCTGGGCTGGCGAAGATACAACAGAGTATACAGTATGGGATCAGAGCTGAATCTTTTGGTGAGGTAAAACATTTGCTTGCCTGTTTCTAAAAAAAAGCCTCAAAGACAAAATTATTTGCAAATCCCTTCTGTAATGTCTTTATACCTTTTTCCTTTCTCTCCTGCCCAGGAACTGTGGCATGAACATATCACTGAGAAAAAATTGGATAATTCGGAGTAATCAGAGTCTAAAAAAACACACAGAAAATCACAGAAAAAAAAACCTCCTATTTTATTTTAAGCATTATCTAATATATAATTGCCAATGGTGACAGTCACGAACTTCCGGCCCTTATGTCGCTATCCCACAATCCACTGCAACAGCCAGAAGTGCGTCGACCACCATATTAGGACACCCAAGTGATGGTGTCACTGTATAGCAATCGCCGCACTCCCGGCTGTCACTCAGAAAAAATTTTGACGTGGGCTTCGCCGTATTTCTGGAACCAGCCGGATCCAGCAGGCAGCGACGGGCTGCCCCCAACTCCCAGGTGCCTATTTGTACCTGGTGGGACACAAGATTATAGGCGAGCCCTCATTTTTTATTATTTCATGAATTTCATGAAATAATAAAAAAAAAAATGCATGGGGCTCCGCGCAATTTCAATGTCTAGCCAGGTACAGCTAAGCAGCTGGGGGCTGGAATCCGCAGCGCAGGGAGGCCCAAGCTTTCTGGGCACCCCCCGCTGCAAATTGCAGCCCACAGCCGCCCCAGAAGATGGCGCGTTCATTGAAGCGCCATCCTCTGACGCTGAACCCCGCTCTTCCAGCGGCCCTGGTGGCGGTGGCACGCTGGGTAATAAAGGGGTTAATACCAGCTTTGTTATACAAGCTGGTATTAAGCCCGAGATTCTTAATGTCAGGCCAGGTTTGACCCAGCCACTAAGAATCTCCAATAAAGGGTTAAAAAAAACACCACACAGAGAAAATTTTTATTAGAAATAAAAAAAAAAGCCATTAGGGACTCCATCTTTAATTAAAAAAATCCTCTTCCGTCCGACGTAGTCCAAAACGCAATGTCCTCTCTGCTACATCCCCTGTGCATAGATATAGATATCTATGCACAGGGAATGAGCAGACTGAGAACAATCTCAGCTCTGCTACATCAGGCAGCAGGCGGGCTCTAGGACCCTGGAGCTGCACAGAGCAGAGTTTCCCTGCTATCACTGGCACAGTAGGGAATCCAATGCAAGTTGATTTGCATTGGGCTGGTTACTGTGGAGTAAACGCTGGGAAACTCGCAGAGTAGCAGATAGAGCCTGAAGCTTCCGAGACACATCTACAATTTGTAAATCGCACATTACTCGCTATTACTCGCTTCCCCATTCATTAACATTGGACTCGCTAGACTCGCAACGAGTAGCGAGTCCCGGGCTCGGACACGCTAGAGTCAAGCGATTCCGAGTAATTTAGGACTCGCCCATCACTAGTGCTAACCACTGAGCCACGGTATACAGTGCTAACCACTGAGCCAATATACAGTGCTAACCACTGAGCCACCATACAGTGTTGGAAAGTTGGAAAGCGCAAAGGGTGTGACACATGTCCACTGCTCCTGTCAGCACCACTAAGGATACACAGATGTTCATCACACCGCACTCCCGATGCAATAGCATCGGGCCTATTTCTAGTTTGATATAATTGTTAAAAAATCAACAATGTTGAATGTGAAGATTAAAAAAGACAATACTTTTCATGAAATATACAAAAATAACTAAAGCTGGATGATAGTATCCTGATAGGAATAGGATATAGACTATAGGAGAAATAAATATACCTAAGCTAGTGATCAATGATAAGGAATATTCAAGATACTAATTTCTTATATTAAATCATACCTTAGCATTCTGTTACTTATTCGTTACTGGAAACAGGAAGAAGTGTCGGTGATCTGAGTTGCTGGATGGAAAAACCAGCAGCGTAGATCACCGACACTTCCTCCTGGTTCCAGTTGTTTACCACATTGCATGTGAAGGTGCGGATCCAGCGGCAGCTCTACGAGAGCTAATGTGGGTTTACACAACTGGACCAGGTGAGCAAATTTCATCGGGCGATTGCCCCACTCTGCCTAGAGATAAGACCCTATGCGCATTTTTGTCTCACATTTTCAGACTTATTCGTTACTGACACACAATGTGGTTAGACTTGAATCGTCTCAAGTTGAGAGTCCCACACCATCCAAATAATATCTTGTGGATGTCAAGTCCGTGTCAGCAGGAGACTTGGAGACAAATAAGATTCTTCTAGTTAAATCCCATAATTGACCATCCACCATGTGTCATGAGTTGACTGTGTCACATGCGCTAGGGGACCGAGGTACTCGGGGCAGGATCGTGCTGTCTCAGGGGTTGCCATGTTGGTGTGGCCTGGCTCTGTGGCCCAAGGTGCGGCACACTTGAAAAAGGGGAGTGTTGTTTTGGGAATAAGTCAATAAAGGTGATAAGGTGTAATTTGTGACACCACCGTGGGTCGTTGCAAAGCTGGCCAACGCTGCCATGGATTCTGCCGGGGACGGTGATAATGGCGGCAGCCGGGATGGTGAGCCCTCCACGGGTAGGGCTGGGTCCCCGGGTAGAGGGAGATGTCCTGCACACCTGGGATGCTGCACTTTTCCTCTTCATGCAGCTCCTCCAACCAGCGCATGCAGGCAGCGAGTATATGGCTCTGCAGGTGAGCCCGGCTTCAACACTCTTGGAATAACAAGCTCACACATGGCTCGAGTTGACCGGGTACTTTACTTTTCCTTGGCACTTAACACACAGTTTTTTACACACCAGTTGTGGACCGGGTCCACGCAACAGTCACCGGCTCAGGCTCTTACTGAAGTGGAGACGGTTCCTTTTCATCGCTCCCCTCAGTGTTCTTTTTGGGCCCTTCGGTTCTCTCTACTCTCATGGCTACGGGTTCGGTCTGGCCGTCACGGGTTCTATAGTGAGTCATCCCACACTCTGGGTCACTAGCCCTAGTCCGATCACTTTGTCCTACTCCATACCGGTTGTTGGGTCTTGGGAACTCCTCTCCCATGAGAAGCTATCGGTCATGTCCCTCGGAAAGTTATCGATTGTCTCGCCCAACTTAGTGTTCCAGTGTTTTAATACTAAGAAATTCAGGGAAAGACGGTGTTTTCCGGTCCGCGCTGCCAGGTTCATTCTCATCAAAGAAAAACCAGTAATCGAGATTTGATCCAATCCTTCCTTTATTCTCCTCCTAAGCGTTTCAGTGCCCACCCGGCACCTTCATCAGGTGCCGGGTGGGCACTGAAACGCGTAGGAGGAGAATAAAGGAAGGATTGGATCAAATATCGATTACTGTTTTTTCTTTGATGTGAATGAACCTGGCAGCGCGGACCGGAAAACACTGTCTTTCCCTGAATTTCTTGGTACATCTCCACGTGCGTGGAGTCGGTGGGAGTCCTGCAGCAGCCATCAGGATATTACTCTATGAGCCTTCAAACCAGTTGTGGGTCACACAACTGGAATAGGTGAGTGAATTGCCTTTTTCACCACTTTACGTGTTAGTGTCGAGTGATAAAGGCACTATTGCGCCTCTTGTCCCCCCCCCTTTTTTTCTTTTATCACAGTGTTTTAATACTGTACCTCCACCCATTTGTTCGGGTTCTGTCTACTTCCCACCCATTTCTGCTACTCCCGCCACCCCTGAAGCGACTTGGGCTCAGGGTCGGAGTGTACATGTGTGGGTGTTGTTGTGAGCTGACCGTCTTACCTGTCCCGCTGCAGTTCACCCTGTGGCCGCCCGGTCACAGAGGCGCCACAACTGCTCTGCAGTCTCTTCATTTTAAATGTTGTTAATTTCCTTTTGGACCTTAAAGGTTAATTTCATTTTTTTCCATGGAGTTGTTGCTGTTGCTTTAATTAGGTAATGTGGCTGATGACTTCTTCCCCACCCTTTAGTGATATAACCCATCACCTAATGTCGCTGTTAGAGTTCATACTCTGCTAAAGCCTCTTGCTGTGTGGTAATAGTTTTCTCCTGCTGAAACTTTCTTGGAGACCCCTTTGCTCTGCCTTGGAGTGCTGCTGCCTATTCTAGTATCCATATTGTGTGTTCCCCTGTTCGTATTTACCTGCCCCTGTGTTGTATTATCTGCTGTGGTGAAGCTAACGCCCTTGCCAGCCAGTGCACTAACCAGGGTTACCTTAGGTGACAGACGAGGACTAGGCACATGACGGCAGCAGGTGGAAGGACCTGCTCAGGGTGTCAGGGCAGAAAGGGACAGACACAAGCCACTGTCAGGAGGCATCACTATTTCTCCGTTCTGTACTGTTAAGGCCTTCTTCCCTTTTTTACCATCCTGCTGTCCATTTGTGTGTGGTGGACATTTTACCTGTCCATATGTGACAGTGATGTGGAAGTCTAAAACAAAGCCAGGTAACCACCGCATGACATAATAGACTTGTAAAAGTGTATGGTTGCTTAAAAAGAAGTGACCAAACATGGAGAAGCCCAGCGCGTTTTCCCTCCAATCACAGAAGTCCTTCACGAGTATTAGGTCAACAGTCAACATGGTCAGCAGAAACCTATAACTAATCGGAATATAGGATCAGGGAAAAGGGGAGGGGTTCTGATACAAGGTGACCCCATTTCTTTTCTTTTTGAGCTGGTGATGGAGGGCCCAAATACCATGAGATCTCCTACGAAATCTTCTTTTTCAGGTTTTTTGGTATCATTATGGGAGTCATCTTTATTTTTGGTAGTTTTGCTTGGGCTGTAAGCAGGTGCCAATATTTTACTTTTAGTATTAGGGCAGTTAGATTCCATTTTTGGTTCTGATGTGTTTTGATTTAAACTTCCTTTGAGTTTTGGTGGCATGTCCCTTTGTCAGATAAGAGCTTGTAAGTAATCTCAGGTGCTTTTGTTGAGCCCACTGGGACGAGGGTACTCAGTACTGGACCGTGTCTGCTACGGGGGAAGTCACGGGAGGTCCTGGTCCGGACCGTGTCCCGGGCCCTGGCAAATAAAAGGGTGTATTTAAAGGGGAGAATAGTCTATCGTGACGCCACCCACTATGTGCGGCCAGTGATGGGGCCGCCGCTGCTGCAGAATCTCCGGGGATGATGTAGTAGCAGCTGAGATGGAATAGTTCCAGTGGGCAGAACTGGGTTCCCCGGGGCAGTGTTGGTAAAGTCTATAATGGTGGTGAATAGTGGAAACGGGTTAAAGAACACACACTCATGTTTTGTAGTTTCCAAAGCTTTACTGCGATGTTCATGCAGATTGTCCACGGAGTCTGTAGGGGCCGGGTTTTCCTCCCACCCTGTGCGGGTCATCAGCTTCCTCGTGCTGCGCTGTGTGTGTGTCCTGGCTGCTGCGTCTAGCTTAGCTGCTGGGACTGTCTCACTCCTTCTCTCTCTGCTGCTGGTACCACTTGGCTAGGCAACTTGAGTCCTCTGTGCTGTACTGACCCCACCGTGTTGCTTCGCTCTGGTATTGTGGCTGTCTACAGACCCCACTACTCCTGGATTCACTGTGCTGTGGGTGTCAGACACAGTGCCGGATCCGGTGTCCGTTCTGTGCGCTCTTCTGGGGCGAGTGAAGGTATCACTCCAGCTCCCAGACGTGTTCCTCTGTCTTTCAGTGCTCCTTTCCTCAGACCCTCACTAGGCCTGGAATCGGTGAGCAGACTGTAGAGAAGCCTAGCACAGCTCCTTGACACTACAGTCTCTCTCCTCTTCACAGTACTGCCTGTACTGAACAACAACCCCTACTTCCTGTGGACCTGGAGTATTTAAGAGAGCAAGTTGTGCTCCCCCTCCTGACCCAGAGGTGCAAGTGTAAGTCAGTGTGTTGTGGGGGAGGGAACCCGTGTGATCTTACTGTGGCACATTAACCCATGGGGTGCCACACTTTGTTGTGTTTGATATATCTCAGATTATCTAAATTGGTAAATAGGTGTTTTCTCCTGATTCTGCGAAGCTGGGGTACGTTGGGGGCCCAATAACCCCACTTGCTAGTAGTCCTCTTTTCCTGGTACCTGGGGCTTCTTTGTATCAGGGTTAATCTGTTGTTTTAGCTTTTGATACTATTTTCACTCTTCGTTTAGTTACTGGTTAGGCATAGTCTTTGTTTGTTTTAATTACCGTATATACTCATGTATAAGCCGAGTTTCTCAGCACAAAAATTGTGCTGAAAAGTGCCCCCCTTGGCTTATACACGAGTCAGTGACGGCTGACTGTGTGGGGCCGGTGTCCGGGGGCTGGAGGAGGTGGGGGAGGCTGTACAATGAGCGGGCAGTCACGTGCTCCCACTCATTAGTGCAATGCAATATGCACTGCATCCCCCTGTCCATCAGCGGCAGTCGGAGCGGTGCATATTACATTGCTGTCAGCGCTCCTCCGCCCCCCTGTGGTAGTATACAGCAGCCCCCTTCTGGGGTAGTATACAGCAGTGCCCCCCTGTGGGTATACACAGCCCCCCACCCTGTTACTGCCGCACACCTGTAAAAAGAAGCGCTTTCATACTTATCCTCCTGCTGTCACCACGCGCATGACGTCATTATTTATGCGCGGTCATATGGATGGACGCTGGGTGCAAGAAGAGCGGAGGATGCGCGCGGTGACAGCAGGAGGATAAGTATGAAAGCTCTTCTTTTTACAGGTGTGCTGCAGTAACGGGGGGGGGGGCTGTGTATACCCACAGGGGGGGCACTGCTGTATACTACCCAGAAGGGGGCTGCTGTATACTACCACAGGAGAGGGGCTGCTGTATATACCTCTGTGGCTGCTGTATACTACCACAGGGGGGGCTGCTGTATACTACCACAGGGGAGGGGCTGCTGTATATACCTCTCTGGCTGCTGTATACTACCACAGGGGGGGCTGCTGTATACTACCACAGGGGAGGGGCTGCTGTATATACCTCTGTGGCTGCTGTATACTACCACAGGGGGAGGCTGCTGTATACTACCACAGGGGGAGACTGCTGTATACTACCACAGGGGGAGACTGCTGTATACTACCACAGGGGGAGACTGCTGTATACTACCATAGGGGGAGACTGTTGCAGGCCCGGACTGGTAGGCGGGACTACCGGGACTTCTCCCTAGGGGCCGGTGGTGGGGGTGTGGCCGGGGGCCGGCGCTCCTGCTCCTCCGGCTGTAGGCCGGCTGTAAGTCACTATGCGGTGGCCATCATCATGCACAGATGATGTAGCCCAGAGTCCCCGTCCCTGTCACTGCCTGCCTGCGCGCTCTGCACCCTTTCCTCCCCTCTATTAGACAAACTAATCTGTCTTTTGGGAGGAAGAGGGAAGGGGTGTGTGCGGGGTCGGGGGCCACACCTCCATACATGTAGACACAGGGAGCTGAATGACCCCGGAAATACCAGCACCTGCATTTCCGGGGTCAGAGGAGCTCTAATCAGCTCCCTGTGTCAGAGAGTCGGTGCAGTGCAGTGACGTCCTCATTCTCAGCAAACTGCAGGTGGAGGACGTCACCACAGTGTGAGGAGGAGGAGACATGGGGGCCAGGAGGAGGACGAGCCTTGAATCAGCAGGATCACACAGGAGGAGGTCGAGCCTGGAGCCAGGAGGATGACATGGGGGCCAGGAGGAGGACGATCCTGGAGCCAGCAGGATGATGACACAGGAGGAGCAGTAAGTATACACAGCTCATGGCCCTGAAGATGGGGGTGGGGGGCAGGAAGGCTAATTTTCCCCCATTGAGGAATAGCAGGCTCTCCTGCTCCAGCCCTGCACAGCCTGCAGTGATCACTCCCCCATACACATCTGATTGCCTTCTACCTATATGTGATTCATTAATTATTAATGCACATAACTGCAGCCAGACCTCAGTGTAAATATGATCCCTGCAGATACACGTCCAGATACAGAGGGCAGTATATACATCCTGGGCTCCATTAACTCTATACGATCATTGTTCTTACACCTAGGTGAAATATTTCATGGCTGCAGGAATAATTCTGCTTAATAGACCAGTCTAAGGCTGCCTTCACATTAGCGTTTGTGAACGCTGCATACCGAACGAAGCCAAACGCTTGCGCACTGTGTTCCTATGTTTAACATGGGAAAGCATTTGGCTGTGTTCGGTTGCGTTTGCGTTTGGATGCGCACAATTTGTGCTCCCTCTGAACGCAGCTTGCTGCATTTTTTATGCGGTCGCTTGTTTTATCCGCAAGCGCCCGCAAGAGCACAAACAATGCATGGATCTCAATGGATCCGCAGGACAGCGCAGGAGAACGCTGTGGATCTCATTGAAATCTGTCCCGGTGAGGTGAGGTCGGCGCGGGAGATTTGAAGCAGCGATTAGCTGTTTCTTATCTCCTGCACCGATATCACCCTATTCAGTGTCAGCGTGGGAGATTTCAACAGCTGTCAGATCAGCGGTTTCTCCCCGCTGACACCGGCGGGAGATCAGCTGTGGCTCTGCATGATCTTCAGTGATTTCAGTGAGATCCGCAGCGTTCTCCTGCGCTGTCATGCGGAGGACACTGCGGATCCATTAAGATCCATGCATTGTTTGTGTGCTTGCGGGCGCTTGCGGATAAAACAAGCAACCGCACAAAAAATGCAACAGGCTGCGTTCGGAGGGCGCACAAATTGTGCGCATCCGAACGCAAACGCAGCCATATGCAGGCACATGCGTTCCCATGTTTGGTAAACATAGGAACGCAGTGCTCAAGCGTTTGGCTGCGTTCAGTACGCTGCACTTGCAAACGCAAGTGTGAAGGCAGCCTAAGAAAAGAATGGGGAATATAAGTATAACTACAGACCATGATTTACATACCCGAACCTAGGAGGAATAGCACATGAATCACATATGGTACCTTTACACGCCACTACTGCAGGTTGGAAACAACCGGGTGTTTCACGTGCACAAGCACGTACCAACGGTTGAAAACGGTACCCGCACCGCCTTTACACACCACTACAAGGTGCTCTACAGAAGGTGTAAGCCATCTCTGGATGCACCGCCAGGTGCCTCAGTTTACCTTTTACAGAGCACCTTCCCTCATTTACACGTCGCTACAACAAGGTCATATGGGCGGACCTGGGGCAGCAGGGACAACAGATAGGCATGCCACAATTGTGGATTACGAGAAGCTCGTACGATGATTGGACAATGCAATAACATCATGATTGGCCAGCCAGCGCAGGGAGGCTGCCTAATACATGACGCTATTGCAATTGTTTAGTGTGACTGGTCATCTCCTTAAATATGCCGTCCTGTGCAGGGACAACCAATCGTAACGCAGGAGCTTCCATCAATGATCGCTGATGGGGCGCGGTGTCCGGGAGGCTGTGTCACGCCCCAGGTAGATACCTAGGTTTCGCAAAAACTCTCCTGTTCCTTATTTACACACCGCTACCATCGGATTGAAATCAATGTGTTTTAGAGCACTGCTCTGTAACAGGTGCCGAGAGTGATCGGTGGCAATGACCTACTTTACACGCCACTACCTTGGGTTGATTTGACGGTGCAAGATACATTTGTCTCCCAAACACGGTTGTTTTCAACCTTCTGTAGCGGCATGTAAAGGGACCAATAAAGTCATATTTTACTCTGTACCCAGGAGCTTCAATCTGTCTGTGTGCCTGAGCACAAAAGTTATTATATGTATATAGTGTATAGGATAATACATCTAGTATGGAAAATATGTAATGTAATATGGAGTAAATTAAATAGCATACACTATATAGTATATAAACAGTATAATGGTACATTTACACGTGGCAACAGGAAGATAGAAACCGGCAAGTGTCGGAGACAATTGTACCTTTTACCTTCAAAATACCTTGAAGTGGCTGCGTGTAATTCAGGTATCTGCAAGGTGTTTTGAAGGTAAAAGGTACAATTGTCTCCGACACCTGCCGGTTTCTATCTTCCTGTTGCCGTGTGTAAATGTACCATAAGGGATAGTAGTGTACAACATCTACTAATATCAAATGTGCAAAGTGTAACAAAAGATCAATAATAATAAAAATTACGAAATGTCTATTATATAGCATAGGATACATTATATAATACAATCTATGTAATGCCTAGTAAACAGCATATAACATAGTAAATAATATATGGTAGTATATAAGGAAAAGTACAGTACTGTACAACATGTGGTATAGTAATATGGAGAGTGTGTATATACTGTATAAATTAGAGCAGGGGTCTCAAACACGCGGCCCCCGGGCTTCAAAGTGCGGCCCGCGGCACCGTGGACAATTAAGGACGCCGGGATCCACTGTGCAGGTGGCCACCACGGTGCAGTGTGCTGGGGACTGCGGCTTTATTATCACTTCCTGCGGCCTCTACGACAAGCTCCGAGACTCCTTCCCTCAGCTACATTAATAGAAGCTGGCGAGCCAATCAGATCACAGACTCGCAAGTGACGTCATCCAATCAGAAACCTCAAGTGACGTCATTCGCCAACAGAAGGAGGCTCGGAGCTTGTTGTAGCGGCCGCAGGAAGTGATAATAAAGCCGCAGTCCCCAGCACTATGCACCGTGCCGGCCCCTTACACAGCGCACCGAGGCGGCCCCCTGCACAGTGGATCCCGGCATTGTTAAGGTGTGTGTGTGTGAGGGAGAGCGTGACTGTGTGTATGAGAGAGAGAGTATGTGTGTATGAGTGTGTGTATGACTGTGTATGAGAAAGTGATGGTGGGGTTACACATAGTGATATCGTCCCGATATCGCATACAACGCCGCGGGAGCGCGCATTTTGGGAGCACTTTTCCCGATATCGCATCGCCGGTTTACACGCTGCGATATCGGGAAACAACGTCCCTCCGATGTGTACGCCCACCAACCCAGTAACGACCATTTAACATGGGAGTTAATGGGTGAGGTGCGAGTACACATCGGAGTTGGGCTGTCACACGCAGCGATTCTGGTACAACGGCCATGCGATATCGGGCGGTTGAATAGCTCTGCACCCAGATATCGTTTTGGCATCGTTCCAGCATCGCGTTGTATGCTAAAACAGTACAACGCGCACCCGATATCGGCTCCAACTCGCGACCCACGTGACTTTTTGTCGGAGTTGGGTCGGAGTTGGACGCCGATATCGCGGCGTGTAAACCCACCATGAGTGTGTGTGAGTGTGTATGAGAAAGTGAGTGTGTGTGAGTGTGTATGAGAGTGTGTATGAGAAAGTGTGTATGAAAGTGTGTGTGTATGAGAATGTGTATGAAAGTGTGTGTGTGTGTGTGTGTGTGTGTATATGAGAGTGTGTGTGTATGAGTGAGTGTGTGAGTATGTATGAGAAAGTGTGTGTGTATATGAGTGTGTGTATATGAGTGTATGTATGAATGTATGCATGAGTGTGTGTATGTGTCTATGAGAGTCTGTAAAAGTGTGTGTATGTGAGTGTGTATGAGAAAGTGTGTGTATATGAGTATGTATGAGAAAGTGTGTGTGTGTGTGTGTGTGTGTGTATATGAGTGTATGTATGAATGTATGCATGAGTGTGTGTGTGTATGTGTATGAGAGTCTGTGTAAAAGTGTGTGTATGTGAGTGAGTGAGCATGAGAAAGTGTGTGTGTGTATGAGAGTGAGTGTGTAGAAGAGTGGGTGTATATGAGTGTGTGTGTGTATGAGAGTATGTATGAGAGAGTGTGTATGAGTGTGTTTGTGTCAGTGTGTATGTGCGTGTATGAGTGTGCGTGTATGAGCGTGTGTGTGTGAGTGTGTATGAGAGACTGTGTGTGTGTGTGTGTTGTGCAAAAAGAAGCGAGACCAGGTTGGGACATCACTACAAAGTGGCATCATGATGGGGACATTACTACAAAAAGACCAGATGAGGACATTACTACAAGAAGAGGACCAGGATGAGGACATTACTACAAGATGACAGTCAGAATGGGGACATTCCTACAAGATGAGGACCAAGTTGGTGACATTACTACAAGAATGACCATAGTGGGGGACATTAATATAGGATGGGGACCAGTATGAGGACATTATTACAAGAAGGGGACCAGGATGGGGACATTATTACAAGGGAAGACCAGGATGAGAACATTACACAAGATGAGGACCAGGATGGGGACATTACTACAAGAAGGGAACTACGGTGGGGACATTACTAAAAGGAGATCAGGATTTGATCATTACTACATTGAACGAAAAATTCTGGAATTACTAAAAATGTCAATTTTTTTTCTATGTGCGGCCCACCAACCCAGCCGAGTTTGAGACCCCTGGATTAGAGTATATCATGTATCGCATCCACTGTAACGTATTGTAGTGGAGAACACGAGGTAAAGTACATAGTCATATAGAAAGTGTATACTGTGCTATGTATAATGTATGGTATATAGAGAATACATGCTGATATATATTTTATGCTATGTAGTATATAATGAAAGCTATCTAGTGTAGGTTGTGTATACAGTGTACGCTATGTCCTGTATAATGTGCAGTGTATGGTGTATACTTTGTACTTTATAGTGTGCGCTCTGTGGTGTGTAGTATATAATATGTCATATCATGCATAGTATGTATTATATCACTATCTGTATTGTTATATATACATACACACTGCACAGCACCACTTCTCCTGTCCTGTATACTGGGTGTAATCCTCAGTATCTGTATTATTCTGTATATATACACTGCACAGTACCACTTCTCCTGTCATGTATACTGGGTGTAATCCTCAGTATCTGTATTATTCTGTATATATACTCTGCACAGTACCACTTCTCCTGTCCTGTATACTGGGTGTAATCCTCAGTATCTGTATTATTCTGTATATACACTGCACAGTACCACTTCTCCTGTCCTGTATACTGGGTGTAATCCTCAGTATCTGTATTATTCTGTATATATATACACTGCACAGTACCACTTCTCCTGTCCTGTATACTGGGTGTAATCCTCAGTATCTATATTATTCTGTATATATACACTGTACAGTACCACTTCTCCTGTCCTGTATACTGGGTGTAATCCTCAGTATCTGTATTATTCTGTGTATATACACTGCACAGTACCACTTCTCCTGTCCTGTATACTGGGTTTAATCCTCAGTATCTGTATTATTCTGTATATACACACTGCACAGTACCACTTCTCCTGTCCTGTATACTGGGTGTAATCCTCAGTATCTGTATTATTCTGTATATACACACTGCACAATACCACTCCTCCTGTCCTGTTGTCAGAGCCGGTATTAATAATAATAATAATAATAAAGCTTTATTTATATAGCGCCAACATATTCCGCAGCGCTTTACAATGTAGGGTTAGCGTACAGAAAATATACAGTAAGTAATTACAATAGAGAACAAATAAAGTACAATCATTGGATACAAAACCAATAGGCATAGAATCAATGTGAAAAAAAAAAAAAAAAAATACAATAAATAAAGCAAGAAATGAAGGTGACCCTGCTCAAAAGAGCTTACAATCTACAACGGGATAGGGGTTGTACAAGGTGCCGGGGCTTATTGCACTGGTGGTCCAGGCATCTTGAGGAAATGGGGTATAGGGCTAAGCTTACATGAATGGTCATCAGTCTGTGTAGACCTTTATGGTTTGGTGGAGTTTGTAGAGGAGTAATGTCCAGAGGATAGCCCATTCACTGTCTACAGTACAATGGACATGTTAGGGAGTATGATAGGCCGCCTTAAAAAGATGCGTCTTTAGGGATCGTCTGAAGCCATGCAAGTTGTGGATAGTCCTGATTTCTTTGGGTAAAGCATTCCAGAGGTTTGGTGCAGCTCTGGAAAAGTCTTGGAGCCGGGAGTGGGAGGATCGGATTAGTGCAGATGTTAGTTGAAGGTCATTTGAGGAACGTAGAGAGCGGGTGGGGTGATAGACAGAGATGAGGGAGGAGAGGTAGGGGGGAGCTGCACTGTGAAGAGCTTTGTGGGTGAGAACAAGCAATTTGAATTTGATCCTGTAGTATACGGGCAGCCAGTGCAATGACTGGCACAGAGCAGAGGCATCTGAGTAACGATTGGCCGGTATTGGACTTTGACTCTTAGCATTTAAATGTTGTTTAAATTGATTATCCCCAATATTCTCTTCTGTATAGGTGATGACTTTCCCTTCGCTGCGGATTTGACCGCTGGGACCCAACAATCCTGAGAAACGTGGCTTTGAACAGTAACATGTGAATGGAGCTGCGGCTGATTATTCCCTCTGCTGCACCATTCACATGTGGCTCTTCAGATAACGACTAAGAAAGTGATGAGGCCACGACAACGTTAAAAGCAGATTTCACTGATCGGGGCTGATGGGTGATATAGTACGTGGGCTGGTGGGATCATTTTTCCAGGGCTGCTTTTCGGTCCCAGTCCGGCCCTGGACTGTTGTATACTACCACTGGGGAGGCTGCTGTATACTACCACTGGGGCTACAATATACATCTGTGGCTGCTGTATACTACCACTGGGGAGGCTGCTGTATACAACTGGGGGGGACTGTATACCTGTGCTGGGGTCCACCCTCGGCTTATACACGAGTCAATATGTTTTCCCAGATTTTGGGGGCAAAAGTAGGGGGGTCGGCTTATACACGGGTCGGCTTATACACGAGTATATACGGTAATTACTCCTCTTATTAGTTTTTACTCTAATCTGCTTTATTATTAATATATCCTTTGCTTCTGTCCACTTATTCATATTATGGTAGGTTTTCAGCAGTCTTTCACTTTCTCTTTCTATCCTGTTCTCTCTTGCCTGTGGGTGATGTCACAGGAGAGGGCGTGTGTTTATTAGCGCGGACTTCTTTCCCGGGGTATATCCCTCCGCCCGCCACCGTTTCCAAAGTAGTTTTCGCTTATTTAGTGTGCTGAAGGCTCGGTATAACGTCGGGAGCGCCGCTGCTAGACTCACCAGTCAGTCCTCTGGATTCCATCTTCTTCTTTCTCTTTTCTTCACCGCAGCCTGCGTGCGCGTTCTTCCTCCTGTAGCTGCCGGTTGGCGATGGTATGGTGTTGTAGTCCTTGGCGTCACGGTGTCACGGCGGCTACCTCCGGTGAGACCTCCAAAGCTTCTTCTTGCTTTGTTGGTGTGTTCTGTGTGGATGCAGCGCAGCCTCTGCTTCTTCTCTTATGAGTCAAGATAGCGCTGGCTCTGTGCGCTGATGTGAAGCAGTTGATGTTATCTTTTCTTCTTTATTATGAGTCCTACGTGCATGGAATTCACCCTGGGCTTGACACGTTCCTCTTTCGGTCCTATTGATTTGGTGGTCTTAGTGTCTGTTTTAGACCCTAAGTCCGTCGCTTTTTAGTCATAGCACCTGAGCCCTGTAAATGTGTGTCTACATGGGGCTGCAGGCCACGCCTCTCAGAAACAGTATTTTTAAACACATCCAAATGTGAATATTAGGCTGTGGTCAAAGTACCATTTTTCACATGCGTTTTTGGAGACCTGCGTTTTCAGAAACGCATGTAAAAACGCACCCATAGGCCCCCATGTTAAAAAACGCATGCCCTAATAGCCAAAAAGCATGTGTGACTGTCCCATGCGTTTTTGGAGCATATCCAAAAACGCATGCGTTTTTTAATAAGGGGCGTTATGGGAAACGCATGCAAAAACGCATGTACAATTAGTGCCATTCAAAAACGCGTTTTTTTAACATGGGCTCCTATGGGAAACGCATGCGTTTTTGAATGGCACTAAAAGGTACTAATTGTACATGCGTTTTTGCATGCGTTTCCCATAGGAACCCATGTTTATAAAAATGCATGCGTTTTCTACAAAAACGCATGCGTTTTTCAAAACGCTCCAAAAAATACTACAAACACTATTTTTAGGTGCAGATTCAAAAACGCACCCAAAAACGCAGGGAGCTATCACACACCTTACAAAACTCATGCTGACATGAAAAAATGCATGAGTTTTGTAAAATCACTAAAAAAAAACGCATGGCAACTGTGACCACAGCCTTATTATAATTCCAATGTCTATTGATTAAGGCTAGGGTCACAGTAGCATTTTTTACAAGCGTTTTTGGAGACCTGCGTTTTCAAAAACGCATGTAAAAACGCACCCATAGGCCCCCATGTTAAAAAACGCATGCCCTAATAGCAAAAACGCATGTGTGACTGTACCATGCGTTTTGGTGCATTTCCAAAAACGCATGCGTTTTTTAATATTGGGCCTTATGGGAAACGCATGCAAAAACGCATGTACAATTAGTACCATTCAAAAACGCATGCGTTTTCCATAGGAGCCCATGTTAAAAAAACGCAAGCGTTTTAGAAAACGCATGCGTTTTTTTTAACATGGGCTCCTATGGAAAACGGATGCGTTTTTGAATGGTACTAAATGGTACTAATTGTACATGCGTTTTTGCATGCGTTTTCCATAGAGGACCATGTTATAAAAACGCATGCGTTTTCTACAAAAACGCTTGCGTTTTTCAAAACGCACCAAAAAATAGTACATGCACTATTTTTTGGTGCAGATTTAAAAACGCACCCAAAAACGCAGGGAGCCATCACACACCTTAAAAAACTCATGCTGACATGAAAAAACGCATGAGTTTTGTTAAATCACTAAAAAAAACTCATGTCAACTGTGACCCCAGCCTATGACAACTTTGTTTATGGGAAAACCCCTTTAAGGCTGGCTTCACACTGCAGTTTTTAACTGATCAGTGTCCATCAGTGTTTGTGTGCCAAAACCAGGAGAGGAACCAGGAAAGGAGCTTGCAGAGAAAAACTATAATTGAAAGATTGACACCTGTTCTGAGTTTTGGAGACACTCCTGGTTTTGGCACCCAAACACTGATGGGCACTGATCAGTGAAAAAACTGCAGTGTGAAGCCAGCCTAAGGACACTATTTTGGCTCATGTGCTATCTGTATGACTGCACACAAACTGTACAAGGATAGGTGTAAGGCAAAGGGCTAAATCACAAGAGTGATGTATCACACAAACTTCGCTCCATTTTTCAGATAAGTGAATAATGAGTTTACCTGTGCAGAATGATGGTACCTTTACACGCCGCTACTGGATGGTGGCAACAACGGGTACATGAGAGAAATGTATCTTGCACCGCCAATTCAACCCATGGTAGCGGCGTGTGAAGACGGTTGTAGCCACCCGCCAGTAGCGGCACCTGTTTCCGAGCACTGCCCTATAACAGGTGGCTACCCAGGCGATTGTAGCGACCTGTATCGGCGTGTAAAGAAGGAACAGAAGGGTTGTTTCTACACCATGCTATGTACCTGGTATGTACCTGGGGCGTGACACAGCCTCCGGGAAACCACCTCCCTTCAGCGATCATTGGAGGAAGCTCCTGCATTACGATTGGTTGTTGCTGCATAGGCCGGAATATTTAAGGAGCTGACCAGTCACACTACACAATTGCTCGAGCGTCATGTATTAATCAGCCTCCTGCGCTGCCTGGCCAATCATGATGTTATTGCTTTGTCCTATCAGCGTACGGACGTCTCGTAATCCACAATTGTGGCACGCCTATGTGTTGGCCCTGCGCCCATATTAGCTTGTTGTAGCGGTGTGTAAATGAGGTAAGGTGCTCGGCAGAAGGTAACTTGAGACACCCGGCGGTGTATCTAGAGATAGATGTAACCTACTGTAGCGCACCTTGTTGCGGCGTGTAAAGGTGGTGCGATTACCGTTTGCAACCGTTTGTGCGTGCTCGTTCACGTGAAGTACCCGGTTGTTGCCACCATCCAGTAGCGGCGTGTAATGGTACCATGACTGCTATGTGAACGACCACTTAGAACTGTATCCGGACAAAGTCACATCCACAATTTAAAAACATGACTGGGCCTGGAATTAACTTATTCCTGTGAACTTTGCTTATCCTAAAAATAATTGCGTGATACTTCTTGATTGCCTTCTGCACATTAATCACGTTTGCACATTTCTTTCTTTATCTTTTCTGTCTAATTTTTATGCCTCCCTTCCTAAAAATAAAGATTATTGGGCATTTTATTTCTTAATTTTTGCATATATAAAGATTAGTCACCTTTGTTACAACTCATTTTGTTGCTGGTAGTTCGTGTTATAATGTGGTAAAAAATAATATTACCTTGTCTGGAATTTTTTTTAATGCCCTGAGACATTAGCCACTGCACGTATTAACTCATAAAAGAACACATTTATTTCTCTTTTTGTTAGCACAGTGATGCAACATTGACTTTATAGACTCATTGAGTCAACGCCTCCCTGCCTTATTACCTATGGATCGCGTATTAGGTCTGTCCTCTAAACAAAGGAAAATTTTATTGCCATGTTAGTGCCTCTAGTCCTCAATAATCTTCTAATAAAACACCAGTCACTTACTGTAAATAGTTGTTAACGAGCGCTCACAGCCTTGCGTGTTTTGTGAATAATACCCAAGGTTAGGTTTATCTTGTTTTATTTTGTGAGATCCAACAAGAGAATCTAACTTTACATTGCACAAGTTATAGCTCACTAACAGGTAGTAGCCCCTAAACCTCTGGTGCACATATCTCATGATATGCATACACAGATCTCATGTTCTGATCCCTATATTTTTTGTATTGTTCAGAAAGGAAGGAAGTTAGGCCCCTTTCACATCAAAGTTTTTCGGTGATTGCAGCAGATCCGGCAGATTTACCGCATCTGCTGCCTAACAGCCGCATGTGCGGCACACTTGCGGCAAGCCCCATGCATTGTCTATGGGGTTTGCGACAAGTGTGGTATTGCTGCGATCCGGCACCTCTGGCAGTTGCGTCCGCGCAAAAAAAACACAGCTGACCGCGTTTTTTTCGTGGCCGCAACTGCTGCAAGTGCTGGATCGTGGCAATACCGCACTTGCTGAACTTGCCGCAAGCACCAAGCCCCATAGACAATGCATGGGGATGGCCGCAAGTGTGGCCGTTAGGCAGCAGATGCGGTAAATCTGCTGGATCTGCCATAATCAGCCAAAAACGCTGATGTGAAAGGGGCCTTATTGTGGTGCCCCTGCGGGTCCAGTCGCCACAGAGGTACTGCACCTTAGCCAGAGGTGTGGTACACCCAACCCCAGGTAAGGAGGGGACACTACCCAGCACCCACAAACACCGCATGCACCAGTAGTCACTCCAGGCCAGAAAGGTGGGAGAACTGATCAAACCCCCATCATTGGCTGGAGATGGGGCTAAAAGAGGGTGGTGGGTGGAACAATAGAAAGGGGAGCCACTAGAGGAAGTGACAGTAGGAAGAGTTAGAGAAGGGAACACCAGGAAGTGGGAAGTTAGTGAGTGAGTGAGAGGAGAAGTAGGAGGAAGGAGCAGGAGAGTTGAGCTCCAGTGAGGGAGCAGAGAAGAACTGAACCCAGGGGACTAGAGCCAGAGGAGCACATCACAAAGAGGGAGCCAGGCAGGAGCTCCAGATAAGGAAGGGGTCCCAGAGGCATAGGAAGTGAGAAATCCACCCATGGGGCTCGCATCCATTGCTGGTCGCAGGCAAGTGGAGGGACCAGGGCCACAGGGGGTCACTGGGTCAGACTAGTAGAGGAGACTTGAGGGCTCAGCTAGGCAACCGGAAACTGCTGCATCTCCAGGAACAGCAGCCGAATCCACATAATTTGCTGCAAAGGTGGCCAGATAGGGACATAGGGGACAAAGAGAGAACATCGCCCGGTAGGGTCCAAGGCCACTGGCGCAGGACACTAAGTGTGAGGTACAGGGCAGGAGGGAGAGAGCCAGCATGAAAGAGACGACCCGAAAAGGTACACAGAATGGGATGCCGGCTAAGTGTTTCCAATCTACCTGGGAATGGCTGGACCCCTGGCTCGTAGGACACAGCACCCGGCTGGACAGTACCACCTGAGAATCGTGAGTAAACGAGTGAAACTTTACCAGCTGTGTCTGTGAATCATTCCGGCGTTCTCTGCCCTGCACTGCAACTTTATTACCATCTACACCTGCCCTGGCGTACCGCTTCACACACAGGGAGCAACAACATCTGGCTGCATCATCATCTGCTCCAGAGGTGTGAACTGGAGTGTCGGACTATTCTGGCTGAGCACCGTAGGTGGCTCACGACATTAATCCCCAACACCATAACTTCCTCGAACTTTTATTGACACCACCAGGGTCACGGAGCCGGGTTCGAACCCCGTCACTCCCACAGCAGTACTGTAGCCCGGTTGCAAGTATGTCATTGTCCTGAAGGGTGTGTCATTCTCATATGTATATTGTCCTCATCAGGTGAGTTGTTGTATACAGCTGTATTTATACAGTTGTATTTATACTTCATTGAATTGATCAATACTTTTTTCATTTGTATAATCTCAATACAAGAAGTTTGTATTTGCTTGGAAAACACAAGTGTGGTAGAGAATAGAGAGAGAGACCCCTGTTGACCATAAAAGCTTACACTCTATAGGAGAGGGAGAGACCCTACTGATCATAAAAGCTTACACTCTATAGGAGGAGAGAGAGAACGAGAGATCCTGCTGACCATAAAGGCTTACACTTTACAGAAGAGAGAGCTAGAAGAGAGAGGACTCGGCTAATCATAAGAGCTTACATTCAACCAAAGAGAGAGATGGGATCCCTCTGACCGTAAAAACTTACACTCTATAAGAGTCGGAGAGACAAGAACAGAACAACTGACCATAAAATCTTACACACTATCGAAGAGAGACAGGAACTCACTGATCATAAGACCTTACACTCTAAAGAAGAGAGAGGACCTGCTGATCATTTGAGCTTACACTCTACAAAAGAAAAGCTAAACAGAGAGAGACCCAGCTGATCTTAAGAGTTTACATTTTACCAAAGAGAGAGATAGGACCTTATCTGACCATAAAATCATATGCTCTATAGGAGTGGAAGCAACAAGAACCTACTGATCATAAGAGCTTATACGCTATTGAAGAGAGTGAAACAGGAACCCACTCATCATAATGTGGTGCCGCAGGGGGTCCATGCACCACAGAGGTACTGCACCTCCGCCAGAGGTGTAGTGCCCCATTCTAAGGTAAGGAGGGGACACTGACTGGTATTCAGACACCCACAGCCAACACTACACCACTTCAGAACAGGGTTAGGGTGAGATTCTCCTATGGGAGAGCACAGTCCCTGATTATGTCTGGAGGGGAGTAACCAAGGTAGAAGGGATGGGTGGAGAACAGAGTTTAGGGGAGCACCCAGGAGCAGTGAAGTCAGGGAGGACATACGTTGGTGACGTAGGACATGTGACAGACAGTATAAAAGGACCAGTAGAAACATCTTAGAAGGCAGTTGGTGGGTGGCTGGCAAGAGCTACAGGAGTCTGTGAGATTCAGAGAGTCTCAGAGTAGGACAAGATGTCCTGGGGCTAGAGCCAGTGGGGAGCTCGTCTCAAGACCTGGAGGGACAAGACCTGACAGTGGAGCCTGGAAAGAAAGGGTGTTCCTGAAGATAGAAGGGGGCCGGGCAGTAGGCAACCAACCCGTGGGCACCCGCATCCACATTGAACGAAGCAGTGTGGAGAGACTAGGCCACAGTGGGGTAAACCGGCCCCAGACTAGTGGAGAATGATCAGGCTCAGCTAGCAACCAAGAGGCTGCGGTATCTTGAAGTGCTGCAGCCGAAAACCGCACACACCCACCGAAAAGGTGGCCATGTAGGGTCCAAGGGACTAAGGGAGAAGTTGCCTGACAAGGCCGAGGCCTCTGGCTTGGGGCTCTGTGTGCGAGGCACAAAGCAGGAGGGCAAGTGCCAGCGCAGTGAGTGAAGCTGGAGAGGACATCGGAAAGGGGTACCGGTTGAGTGCCACCAAGCTACCCGAGAGTCAGCTGGATCCCCGTCTTCAAGGACTCAGCACTAGGCAGGCTTTTGCAATTGTGACGACAGTTGTGACCTGGAACAACAGACTGTGAGTAAACATCTTGAGATTGCATCCTTTGTGTCTGTGAACTTTATTGCTGCGCCATTAGCCCTGCGCTGTAACATCCGTATCAACTCGCCATACTAATATCTGCTGCCCTTGGGTTAGCCCTACCCGTGGAGAGCTTTCCAACTTAGCTGCATTGCCATCAACCCCACAGGAACTGTATTGCATCGAAGGCCATCAATAGCCGCAACCTGCGAGTGGCATCATGAGGACTATTATCCCTGAATCCTAAGTCCAGTAATCCCCTAATCAAACAAAAACTTACCTTTTACTGCTCTAGGACTGCTCTGTAGACTCAGGACAGGTTGGGTCCTACTAACACTTGAACGGTACCTGAGGGGATCGGCCCAGAGCGAATAATCTTTAGATGGGCTAACCAGGGCGCTGAACTAATAGGCTTCCCTGGAAAGACCCACACAGGAGAAGCGGAAATAGAGACCATCAGCTGGAGTGATTATTGTTGCCAGCAAGAGGCCTTACGGGAGGCCAGAGAGCAGGAGTGTCAGGCCCAGTGGAAGGAGATGGAGGAGCGGAACCTCCAAGCAAAAGGGCAGGTCCGCAAGTCTAGGGCCGTGGACAGAGGGCCGATTCGTGTGGGCTCTGTGGTACACTTTAATTTGAACAAGGGTTGGGGTTCGTGAAGGAGCACGGGTGGCCAAAGAACTTTTTGGGACCCGGTGGGATGTCAAATCACACCTGCCGGAGGGCCACCCGGACGAGATCTGTACCTTTGGGACCGTGTTACTTTCACCCGGCAAGGGCGAGCGGGGGTGGTATGCCCTCGATATGAATATTGCGAGTAAAGGAGGAGGCGCCAACCTCGAGACCAAACAGAGCCCCAGATGTCGCAGTCAGCAGTAACACCCTTAGTGAGGCCCAAGCAGTTCCAGCGAGCGCCCGCACCCATCAGGGAGCCCAGCCCCAACGCTGCTACGCTGGCTGCATCTAAAACTCGTAATGCAGTGACACAAACTTTGTTAAGGGGATCTGCCATGGTAGCTGTTTCAATCGCGGAATTTATAGCTTACCCATTAGATGTTCCTTTAGGATAGGTGAGGAGTCTGGTACCCCCAGACATGTTTCGCTTTAGCACTTCCTCAGTGGAAGGGTACGGTTTAAGTTGCCGAAACAGCAGAAAAAAAACAAAATGTCCTGATTGTTGAAATTGATCCCCAAATGAATTTAATATACGGTTCAAAGGTTCTTTGTTCTCCTGAGGAAGTTGTGCTGCCGCACATGAAACACGTCGAGATTTTTACAACAATAAAGGTTCTTGGATGTTTGGATGTTTTATCACCTGTGTGAGTATCCTATTTTCGAAACGGTGTCGACAGCGCAATTATAAGGCCGGATTCTTCTCTTCGCCTGCTTCCTATGAACACTTGGCTGATCGCTGCAGTGGACTCTTCGGGCTACAATAAATGCTGGATATTGGTTGTGTTTCACTTTGGAAAGCACCAGGGGGTGACAGGACCTCTTTTAGTGAGCGGTAAAAGTGGTAAGACCAATTGATATTTCGGGTCAGTTTAGTTACAGCAATACCACACTTGTATAGATTTTGTTTGTTCTTTGCTACTTTTACACAGTAAATTCTATATTTTATAAATATTCATTTGTTTTGCATCGCCATATTCTGAGCACTGTAACTTTTCTATTTTTTTATTTAGCCATATTGGGTCTTGTTTTTTGCAGGACAGTTTGGCATTTTCATTTCTACCATTTTTTTCTATGTATGACTCTTTGACCGCTTTTTATTTATTTTTTGTGTATCAGTATGATGAAAAATCAGCACTTTTGGTGTGTGTTTTATAATTTTTTTTTAGGCTGCGTTCACACATTGCGTATTTTGTCGTGCTTTTTTATGCACGCTTTTTCAAAATACGCAATGTGCCTTTTGTCTGCCAGCAAAGTGAATGTGAAATTCACTTTGCAGTGCAGACATTGCGCAAAAATACGCAGTGCGTTTATGGGAGAAAACGCAGCTGGGTAAAGAATTGAGATGTCAATTCTTTACGCAGCTGATCCTGCGTTTTCTCCCTGTGATGTCACAGAGGGGAGGAAGAATCCTGCTTTCTCCTCCCCTCTGTGACAGCTGTGACCGCCCATTAGATTTCGCAGTGTATTAATATACACTGCGAAATCTAAATAAAAAAATAAAATAAAAATAAAAATAAAAAATACATATAAAAAATAAAAATAAAAAACAATCAAATACTTTACCTGTCCGACGCCTTTTCCCGTTGTTCGGTGCCCAGGCCAGTCGAGGTGTCTTCTACTAGGACCTGCCGTGATGTCAGCGGGGCGTTCCCGGCGCTGATTGGCCGCTCGCGGTCATGTGATACATATCACATGACCGCAAGCGGCCAATCAGAGACGGGAACGCCCCTCTGACATCACGGCAGGCTCTTGCAGGACACAGATCTGCTGGCCTGGGCACCGAACACCGGGAAAAGGCGCCGGACAGGTAAAGTATTCATTCTTTTTTATTTTTCATACATTTGCCTTTGTTTAATTTAGATTTCGCAGTGTATATTAATACACTGCGAAATCTAATGGGGCTGTCACACATGTCACAGAGTGGAGGAGGAAGCAGGATTCTTCCTCCCCTTTGTGACATCACTGCACTTTCTGGGGTAAAGAAAGCGCAGTGTGTGAAAGCCCCTGCGTATTTTGTTGCGCTTTATTGCGCAGCTGAAAAACGCGGCAAAAAGCGCGCGCGCAAAAAAGCGCAACAAAATACGCAAATGTGTGAACGTAGCCTTACTTTGTTCACTGTATTAAATAAAAAATTAACATTTTTATAGCTCAGGTTGGTTTGGATGCTACAATACCAATTATGCATACTTTTTTTTGTCTCTTTTTGCTTTAATGCAAATGTTGCATTTTTAGTGAAGAAACAGGCTTCCATGATTTGTGAGCACTTTTTTGTGTGTTGTTCTCAATATCTTATTTAACTTTTTTTAATTTTTACACTTAGTCCCACTGTAGTATATGAATATTTTTTGCTTTGATTGTTGGTCTCTTGCATTGCATTACTCGTGTACATCAATACATTGGACCTGTCAGTGATTCACTGACAGTGCCAGCTAGACCCTACTTATAGCAGGATCTAACAGGCCACCTGTCATGCTTAGGAGGTGAGGGAATCAGGTAACTGAATGGAGAGAGGGGTGAGGAGATTGAGGGGGAGCTAATCTGACCCTTACATTGGGGTCCCTGACTCGCTCTGCTCTTGGAGGTACTTCTGGTGGTGAAGCAAAGACTTCAGCAAAGCAACAAAGCATCTGCACAGCACAAACACCAAGAGTAAATAACTCTATCAGTGGCATCTAACAGAGGAGGGGGAAAGCTATTTAAAGCCAGGAGGAGGGGATTTCAGGTGAGTCACATCCAAGCCTCACATCAAACCGTCAACCAGCAGCTGAGCACAAGACCTTCACATCTGTACCTCATGCTCTTGAAGAAATGCAAAAACTACACACACAGCAGCACCCAGCAAAGTCAGTGCAATCTAAGCATGTGACACCACCTTACCCTGGAGTCATCAGATAACCCCAGAGTATCATGGCAATGATCTGCAACCTTAATTACGATTACACAGGGCCGATACTGCCAGAGGAGTTTAAAACATTAATCAGCCCCAATTGGTTCAAGAGTCGGTCGAGGCCGATGTCCGCGGGTGTCAGTTGTCATAAATAGCTTTCACTCGCAGGATTTTCACTTATTCTTGATCACCATTTTAAAACAGCGATGAAATATCTCAGCACAAGAACATTTTTAACACATCTAATTGTGGAATGCATTATTATTCCAAGATGTATTTTGTTCGTGGGACAACCCCTTTAAGTAGCCTAAATAGTCTGACACTACAGTTGATCTGGTGATCGGCAGACTGCTTACAGGGCAAAATAATCGTGAAACGAGTGTTTTAATTAATGCTTGTTCAGGATTATCTTGCAGTGTAAATGCCAACAAGACTGTGTTTATTACATAGTCCTAGGAGATCTCACAGACAGTGTTATAATTGTGTTTTTGTGTTTTCCGGACAATAAAAAACTTTGCAGTATTTTGATTTGTGATTAATCTATTTGATGCAAATAAAAAGGTTAGGGAAAATTCCTCTAAGTTAGTGAATTCGAAATTCTAAGGATCCACTAATTTCCACCTTTGAGAATTCAGAATTCTGCATCCTTTCAGGGTTTAAATGTAATAGAACCTTTTGTATAGAGCAACTTGTGTATTGTTTCCAGTGTTGCACTTTAAGAATTGCAAGCTCAGCTCTGGGTTATAGAACAACCTATAACTAATAGAAATATGTAATATAATACATTTACAAAAATATATAACATTTTATATAAATTAGTTTTATGTGCACAAAATAAAATATGGATTACTGGTGAAGATACCCTTCAAATTATTAGTTTTAACAGCTGTGTGATTTTTTGTGTGCTCCGGATTTCCTGTCTCTCCAACACCTTTATCATTAAAATGGTAAACTTGTAAAAGTTATCAAGTAACTATGTTAATGCCCCTCCTTATAAAATTCTACTTTTAATGAGGTTAAAGAACAGCCAGAAAACTTAATGAGATGTCCCCTTTGCACGACTGAAAGCTAAACTGTTTGTAGAGGAAAGTTTGCATTATTCACTTGTGCTTCTAATGAGTATAAAAATGTGCTATAGTATTTTGTCTTGTATTTTTTAGAGTGAAGGTCATCTCACAGATTTATTTTGTGCCTAATGGTACCGTCACACGTCGCGATATCGCGTAGGATATCGCATAGAAGTCACGGGAGCGCGCTCGCACAGAGATTTGGATCGTGATCGGAGTGTAGATGTGAGATCGTGAATAGCGGTCGTTAGGATTCCTTGTTTTGACAGCGCTGAATGGGAGAAATCGTGGAACACATCGTTATCGCGGTGTCACACCGCACGATGCAGCAGATGGCATTATCGCAGATCGCCTGATTTGAGAACATGTTCTGAAATCTACGATGTGCGATCTCACGATATCTCACACTGATATCGCGGTGTCACACGCTACGACGCACTTACGACATCGTTCCGATGTCGCAGCCACGCCTCGAAACATGTGACTTCTATGCGATATCCTACATGATATTGTGACGTGTGACGGTATCATAAAGAAAATCTTCTATTGAAATTACAAAGGTATTATTTCCTCGATGTAGTCTTACTAAAGATCTCCATGATCAGGTGACTAATCTCACCTGCAAATGGTGATATGGTGAGTCTAATGGGGTCCCTCAACATAAGATTGTCGGGGTAAAGAAGCACCCTGATTGTCTGATTTCGGACTGCCGATTATTTTGTTCTCTAAGATGATAAGATGGTGCAGCGATGTCTGTACCAGCTCTGTCATCAACACAGGAGCATTCGGCAGGGTCATGGTAGGTTGTGGCTTCCAGGCTACAGTACTGCAAAGCTCCTACTGCCTGTTGCATTTCTGGTGCCTCTTTTGATTAGTAAGCTCTGTGACATCATTGTATTGTAACACTATGCCTGCATGATGTGCCAGCAGCCTACTAATCAAAAGAGGCATTGGGGATGCCACAGGTAAAAAGATTTTAGCACAGCTTTGGTCTAGGTGGTCATGGACTACCAGCATGACCACTGAACCAGGATCCTGAAAATATTTTTGCTCAACTTTAATCAGTTCTTATAAGGATCTTCTCCCATTTACCCACTAGGCTCTGGCCAAGGGTAAAAAAAAAGTATACCTGTGTTCATGTCTATTAATAAAACGATGACACAATGGAGCTAGTGAATCTTAGAGACCTTGCCCTTTTCCTCCTTCCATTTGAAGAAGTTCAGTAGGGTTTAGGTCTGGAGACTTGCTTATCCAGTCCAGCACCTTTACCCTCAATTTATTAAACAAGGCAGTGGTCATCTTTGGGGTATGCTTGGGATGATTATGGTGTTGTTATAGTGCCCTGTGGACCATTTTATGAGGGAATGGATCATGCTCTGCTTCAGTTGTCACAGTACATGTTGTCATTCATGGTTCCCTCAATTACCTGTAGCTTCCCACAGCTGACAAAACTCTTGTAGCCCCAAACCATGACATTTTCACCTCCATGGTTGACTATAGGCAAGACACATTTGTCTTTGACCTCCTCACCTGGTTCTTGCCACACACGCGTGACACCATCTAGAACAAATCAGTTTATCTCGGTTTCATCAGACCACGGGGGCATGGTTCCAGTAATCCATGTAATTAATCTGTTTGTCTTCAGCAAACTGTTTGTGGACTTTTTTGTGCATAATCTTTAAGGGTATTTCACACACACAAACTGTCCAGCGATCCCACCTGGCCGGGATAGCTGGAAAGTCTCTCTGGAGCCGCTGGTGAGCTGTCAAACAGGCAGACTCACCAGCGACTCTGCAGCGACTCAGAGCTGTGAGATCGCTGGTAACTATGATAAGCACGGGTAACTAGGCAGCGCGCTCTGCTTAGTTACCCAGTGTTTATCATGGTTACCAGCATCCTCCTGCTTACAGACTGCGCTAAGCAGGAGGACGCTGGTAACTATGATAAACACCAGGTAAATAGGCAGAGTGCACTGCCTAATTCCCGATGTTTATCATGGATACCAGTATCCTCCCGCTTAGAGCAGCCTGTAAGCTGGAGGATGCTGGTAACCATGATAAACACCGGGTAACTAAGCAGCACGCACTGCCTAGTTACCCGGTGTTTATCATAGTTACCAGCCTGTGAGGTCGCTGGTTCGCTCGTCTCCCGCGATCACACGCGCGGATGCGTGCTGACCAGTGGGACACCAAGGACCAAAAAATGGTCCTGAGCGATGTGCAGCGACCAGCGACCTCACAGCAGGGGCCAGGTCCCTGGTGCATTTCACACGCTGTGACATCACTGGACAGGTCGCTTTGACGTCACACAAAACCTGTGACGTTGCAGCAACATTGCTAGTGATGTTGCAGTGTGTGAAGGTACCCTTAGAAGAGTCTTTCTTCTTGGATGACAGCCATGCAGACTAGTTTAAAGCAGTGTGCGGCGTACAGTCTGAGCACTAACAGGCTGACCCCAACCCCACCCCTTTATCCCTTTTGCAGTAATTCTGGCAGCACTCATACATCTATTGGGAAAAGATATGACACTGAGCACATGCACGCAACTTCTTTGGTCGTCCATGGCGAGACCTGTTTTGAGTGAAACATGCTTGCTAAACCACTGTGTGGTCTTGGCCACCGTACTGCAGCTCATTTTTCAAGATGTTAGTAATCTTCTTGAAGCCTAGGCTATCTTAATGTAGAGCAACAATCCTTTTTTTCAAATACTCAGAGAATTATTTGTCATGAGTAGCCATGATGAACTTCCAGTGACCTGTGAGAATGTTTTAACGATAACACCAAATGTAACACACCTGCTCACAATTCATAACTGAGACCTTGTAACACTAATGAGTCTCATGACACTGGGGAGGGAAAATGGTAATATGGCACAATTTTGCCATATGGTTGTGCTCACTTTTTTTGCCAGTGGTTTAGACGTTACACGGCTGTGTGTTAACTTATTTAGAGGGCACAACAAATTTACACTGTAATACAAGCTGTACAGTGACTACCATACATTGTATGTTCGTAGGTGCTTTCTTTATTGAAGAGGTGCGGGGAGGGGTGCATGAAGGTACAGACGACAGGTCCTGTTTCGCGGTTTGCCCGCTTCTACAGGTGACCTGTAGAAGCGGGCAAACCGCGAAACAGGACCTGTCGTCTGTACCTTCATGCACCCCCTCCCCGCACCTCTTCAATAAAGAAAGCACCTACGAACATACGGTGAGTGCCGCCTATTTGTTTTCTATACTTGGACTGTAAATGCTTGATTGGCTGATGTAGGCGTAGCACCACCAGGTGGCTGGGGATAAGACAGCGGTCTGTCTTTATGGAGAAATAAGAAAGACCAATAGCCCTGAAGGTGCCCGGTGCCCCTACCTTTCTACTACCATACATTGTATCAAAGTGTCATATCTTGAGTGCTATCCTATGAAAAGATATAATAAAATATTTGAAAAAAATATGATGGGTGTGCTTACATTTGTTTCCAGCAGGTGATATGTCAATAGCTGTGTGTTGGCTCACAAATTTAAACTGTAATGCAAGCTGTACACTGACTACTGTCCATTGTCACAAAGTGTCATATCTTCAGTGTTGTCCCAAGAAAAGGTATAATAACCATTTTCAAAAATGTGAGGGGTTCACTCACTTTTCTGATATACTGTATATAAGATACATATGTAGCATATTTTTCGGACTATAAAACACACTTTTTTCCTCCAAATTTTGGAGGATAGAGGGGGGTGCATCTTATAGTCCGAATATAACAATAAGTTGCTTGGTAGGGGGGAGCCAGCAGTGGAGTTTTTTTCAAACACAGCAGCCCACGTTTTTGGCTGCGTTTGCAAAAACGCATGCGTTTTGCATTTTTCAAAACGCACATGCGTTTTTGCATGCGTTTTCAATTGAAACACATGCGTTTGGATGCGTATTTAGCGGTAAAAACGCATAGAAATGCAAATGAAGCAAAACACAGCCCAGGCATAGAAGTAAAAGGGGCCAGAGTTGCATCCAAAGATCACCATGCCTACTGAGAGGCATGGGGGTAGCAACATCATGCTTTGGGGCTATTTCTCTGCCAAGAGAGCAAGACTACGGATCTGTGTACATGAAAGAATGAATGGGGCCATGGATCGTGAGATTTCGAGAGCAAACCTCCTTCCATCAGTAAGGGCATTAAAGATAAAATGTGGCTGGGTCTTTCAGCATGACAATAAGCCCAAGCACACTGCCAGGGCAATGAAGGAGGGGTTTTGTAAGAAGTATTTCAAGGTCCTTGAGTGGCCTAGCCAGTCTCCAGATCTAAACTCTATAGAAAACCTTTGGAGGGAGTTGAAAGTCCGTGTTTCCCAGCGACAGCCCCAAAACACCACTGCTCTAGAGGAGATCTGCATGGAGGAATGGGCCAACATACCAGCAACAGTGTGTGCCAACCTTTTGAAGACTTACAGAAAACGTTTGACCTCTGTCATTGCCAACAAAGGAGATATAGCAAAGTATTGAGATGAACTTTTGTTATTGACCAAATATTTATTTTCCATCAAAATTGGAAAAAAATTCTTTCCAAATCAGACAATGTGATTTTCAGGACTTGTTTCCTCATTTTGTCTCTCGTAGTTGAGGTCACCTATGATGATAATTACAGGCCTCTCTCATCTTTTTAAGTCAGAAAACGTGCAGAATTGGTAGCTGACTAAATACTTTTTTTCCCGACTGTATGCAAGGGCACAAAAATATACATAGTACGCATCACTGGATTGCAGTGGAGGGATCTGACATTTGTTACTTACATAGAAATGGCGTGGTGTGTTGAAGACCACCATTACTGGTATTGTTGGCAAAAAATTTAAGCTGGTGGATGGAACCTAGTATTAGATTAGGTGAATTTAATCAATGTGTAATTTATACTGTAGAAAAACATACCATATTATTACCAATCATATGACTTTAATAACTAATAATTACAGTGCATTAGAGCCAATGGTGGGTTCTCTTCTAGTGGTGACAAGACGCCTGTTTCCTCTGCCTCTTCCCCGCTGAAGTGGTGGGGATTTGTATTCACGTATATAATATTTTAACTAACTGATGAACGTTATTGACTTTTATAGATGAGAGTTTAGCCATAGCTTTTGTTCCTGATAGCACTACTGTTTAGGTTTACATTTACTACTTTATCACTGTCATGTGCATGCACAGCACCTATTACCTACTGAATTCACCTAATAAAAAATACAGCCCAAGAGCTTCACAGGAAAAACAACGAGTAGCTGTGTCAATAAAGAAGAACTGTAAAATTAGGTAATTATGTTTTTACCAGAAAAACAAGCCACAATTCTCATAAACAGGGCACAAAGAGTCTCTACACCTGCAGTTTATATATCTACAATAGAATGACAGCCCTTTATGAGTGGGAGATTTGTTAGGGGGATTTGTGCAGCCATATTAGTGTCCTGTCTATACTTCCCTTTTGTTAAAAAAGTCTTATGAGCCCTGAAATGGAAAGAAGAAAACAATGTATTGTGTTATTAGTACTCATTGGGACACTGGCTGCAGTATCTGGGAAGAATATAAAATATTGCTATGAGTAAAGGCCACTTCACACACACAGATATCTGAGTCCAATATCTGAACAGATCTCTGGTTGCAGTGAAATCATGGATACATTGCTCAATGTTGTACACAGCCACAAAATGGAACAATGTGTCCATGATTTCACTGCAACCAGAGATCTGTTCAGATATTGGACTCAGATATCTGTGTGTGTGAAGTGGCCTTTAGAAGATAATAAATAGTCCACAGTCAAAGTATGAGCCTGACCTCAAAACTGCTAGAACAGCTGCAGTGTAAAGTATAGAAGAAGAAGAGCAGCATGTTAATTTGGTGATGAAACATTAGCTTATAGAGATGGGTGAACCCGTGGATGTTTAGGTTCGAGAGTAGTAATGGGAGAGCATGCTCGCTGTTACTCAGTGCTTGCCCGAGCATCACAGTGCTCTTGATGATCGGTGAGCACCGAGTAACGGTGAGATGCTCGGGCTCATGCTCGGGTACCCCCCCTCCCTGCATTTTGGTGCTCTTTACAGAGCCAGCCCACATGCAGGGATTGGCTGCCACACACTGTAATGCCACAGCCATATTGGTTGTGGCATTACAGTGATTGGCTGGCTGCACAGCATCATCAGGTCTATGTAAGACTGGTTCAGGTACCACTGTTTGGGGAAAGGCTAACATGGGGACGACTATTGCTCCATTGTACTGTGTCCATGTCTTAGTAAAGTCTCCAAGTACTATATGGATCACTTCTTTTGGTTTCACAGATAAGGGTACTTCTGAAACTCTTTCTGGGTACATCAATTTATCAGGACATACCTTCAGATGATCTCTGGAAACTGCTGCTGATGTCTTTCCTTTGTCTTTACTAACAAGGCATACTTTGGAATTGTCAAAATTTGAGGGTAACATGCTGTATGGTACTGCTTCCCATTGGTCATCAAGTTTGTTGGTACATCTCTTTCTCTTGAAGACTTTCTCACCTTGTTTTAAGGGAATTGCAGGACCATGCTTGTTATAGGATTTCTCTTGTCTTTCTCTGCCTTGGGACAAACTTCTTTCTATGCATTCTTGCACTTTACGATACTGTTGCTAACGTTTGGTATCCCAATCAGAATCTGATGAGTCTACATCAGGTTTCATGATTCCCATATCCATGTCAATAGGCAATTTGCCAGGTCTTGCTCTCATAAGATATGCTGGTGTCCAATTGGTGAAACTCACAGGGACGTGATTGTATAAGTCCACTAAATATGGCAACTTTTCTGGCCACAAGTCAATGACTAGCTGATTCATCTTTCACACATTCCATTTGTTTGTGGGTGATACTGTGTAGTTTTGATTTTCTTGCACACATACGTTAAAGAATTCTTGAAAAATCTCCACTTCAAAGGCTGGTCCTTGATCTGTTAACACCTGTTCAGGATAACCATGAGGTCTACAAAAGTGGACTTGAAAGGCTCTGGCCGCTGTTTTGGCTGTAGATCCTTCAGTGGTACAACTGCCAAGAAACGACAGTAGTCATCTACAAAGGTGAGGGTGTAGAATTGACTTGATCTACTCGGAGTCAACTTCACATGATCTAAGGCCACAAGTTCCAGTGGTTGCTTGGTGATAAAATTGGCTGTAGTGGGGCTCTTTGGCTATCTCGATCCTTCCTTCTCAGGTTGCATGGTCCACAGTCTCTGCACCAGTTTTCAATGGCTTTTCTCATGCCAACCCAGTAGAATCTTTCTCTCAGCAGAACCTCCAACTTCTTCCATCCGAAATGCCCTGTGCCATCATGATATGCCTCTAGTACCATCTCTGCTTGGCACTACTATCTGCTAGACAAGCTCATGGGGTTTTGGATTAGGGTAACGTCTGCACAGCTTACCTCCATAAATGAACAATTTATTTTTCTCTTTCCACAGCTGTTGGGCTTCCTGTGGAGCATCTGAACTAGGACGTGAGCCTTTCTGCATCAACAGTTCTTTTACTAAGTGGACAGCTGGGTCAATATCTTGCATTTCTGCCCATCCATGGTGAGGTGAGGCTGCCTTCAGATTTGCAGATGCCTCCGCAGCATTTTGCGGAGGCATCTGCAAGCATCTGCATGCAGACCGCAGCCCCTATGTTTATAATGGAGCGCACGGCGGTCTGCAGATGCTTGCAGACCGCCGTGCGCTCCCATAGCCCGCATATGTGATCTGTGCGCAGGCGGATGCCTGCGCACAAATCACACACTCCCGCCCGCACCAGGGACGCAACATGTCGCGTCCCTGGTACGGACGGGAGTGTGTGATTTGATCACATATGGCGGGCAATGGGAGTGCACGGGGGTCTGCAAGCATCTGCAGACCGCCGTGCGCTCCATTGTAAACATAGGGTCTGCGGTCTGCATGCAGATGCTTGCAGATGCCTCCGCAAAATGCTGCGGAGGCATCTGCAAATCTGAAGGCAGCCTAACGGATTCAACGTAGCCTCTTGACATTTGTATTTCACATAGTTAATACACTGAGAAACGTGGGGGCGGTGAAAAACCTGTAGCTCTATCTCTTCCAGCTCCTCCAGATCTTCTCCTGCATCCTGCAAATGGGGCATTCTGGACAATGCGTAAGTGTTAGCGTTCTTATGGCCTGCCTGGTATGGATGGTAAAGTTGTAATTGGCCAGTCGAGCCATCCATCGCTGTTCTAGTGCACCTAGCTTCGCTGTCTGCAAGTGAGTCAACTGATTGTTGTCCGTGAAGATAGTAAACTTTGCTCAAGCCAGGTAATGCTTGATACGTTTTGTTACTGCCCAGACTATGGCTATGAACTCTAAGTTGAACAAGCTGTAGTTCTCTGGGTTCTTTTCTGTAGGACGGAGCTTCCTCCTGGCATAAGCAATCACTCTTTCTCTGTCTCTTTGCACTTGGGACAATACAGCTCATAATCCCACATTACTGGCATCCGTATACAACACAAACGGCTGACCATAATCATGATAGGCTAGGATCTCATCCCCATCAAGGCCCACTTCAACTGATTGAAGGAGTCTTCTTCTCTGCTGCCCCACTCAATTGGAGGACTCGGGTTCTTAGCCTTCTTGGACTGGCCTAGCAGGAGGTTTTGCAGGGGAGCTGCCATCTTCGTAAACCCCTTAATAGACCTCCGGTAGTATCCTACCAGCCCCAGGAATTGCCTCACTTCCTTGATCTTGGTTAGTCATGGCCAATCCCTAATGCCAGTGACTTTCTCTGGATCTGGTGCTACACCTTCAGTACTTAGAACATGACTGAGGTACTGTAGCTTAGACTTTAACAGGTGACACTTGGATGGCTTCACTTTCATGCCATAACTAGACAATGCTTCAAATACTTCAGCCAAATGCCACAGATGGTCTTCATACGTCTTGGAGTAGACTATGATGTCATCTAAGTATAGTAAGACTGTTTCAAAGTTCTTGTGCCCCAGGCACTCCATCAACCTTTGGAATGTTCCCTGTGCATTACAGACTCCAAACGGCATGCAGTTGAACTCACAGAGGCCCATTTGTGTGATTTGGCAAACGCTGCCTTCTCTCGGTCCGCCTCTGCTACATGAACCTGCCAATACCCACTGGTGAGATCTAAGGTGGAAAAGAAGTTAGCAGTTCTCAATGCAGCCAGTGATTCCTCAATTCAGGGTAATGGGTAAGCATCCTTATGTGTAATGCGGTTAATCTGCGTATAATCTACACACATTCTCATTGTACCATCTTTCTTTCTTACCAGGGCTAGAGGAGCTGCCCAGGGGCTACAACTATCTCTTATCACCCCAGCCTCTTTCATCTCCCATAACATCTCTTTGGCACATTGTTAGTAAGCTTCCCCTATGAGTAGTTCATACACAAGCAGTTTCACAGGTAAATCCCCACAGAGCGGAGTCCTGGCTGGAGCCTGGATTGAGGTATGTTCACACACACAGGTTTTAAATGCATACATCAGCTAGAGACTGCCTCAGTCAGGGCAACCGTGACGAGGTGAGGCAGCTTGCAGTATATTTTTTGCAAAAAACGTACAGACCAATAGCCCTGCTTTTGATACTTTTTTGATAGCACTTGCTAAAAACTGGAAAAAATACTTATTATAACAGAGAGCTTTTTGTGTGATTCCTGTGCGGATTTTTTGCACTGATTTTTTGCAGTTTTTCTGGTGGTGGATGAATACAGTTACTAATCGCATTCATCAGTGTGCACTACTCATTATTGTCTGGTGAATGTATTTCTCCTGTTCGCAGGAAAGGGAAGTGACCCACCCTTCCCCTATGAGTAGTTCACACAAGCAGTTTCACAGGTAAAAGCCCACAAAGTGGAGTCCTGGCTGGAGCCTGGATTGAGGTATGTTCACACACACAGGTTTTAAATGTATACATCAGCTAGGGACTGCCTCGGTCAGGGCAACCGTGACGAGGTGAGGCAGCTTACAGTATAATTTTTGCAAAAAACGTACAGACCAATAGCCCTGCTTTTGATACTTTTTTGATAGCACTTACAAAAACTGGAAAAAAATATTTATTATAACAGAGAGCTTTTTGTGTGATTCCTGTGCAGATTTTTTGCACTGATTTTTTGCAGTTTTTCTGGTGGTGGATGAATGCGGTTACTAATCGCATTCATCAGTGTGCACTACTCATTATTGTCTGGTGAATGTATTTCTCCTGTTCTGCACTGATTTTTTACATTGTTAGTAAGCTAGCAGTACAGGCCTGTATCTCTCTTTAATGGGCAGATTGGGCAGATTGTCACCTGTGGGGATATGATGTTGAACCCCTTTTACCTGCCCAAAGTCTAAAGGATGTTTACTAAAGACTTGTTTACTACAGACTTGTTCATATTCCCGCACTACCCAGTGAACGTCATGCTTTTGATGTGAAGGGGTGGAGTCAGTGCCTACATGCAACTTATGGCACCAATCCACCATCTTTCCTCAGAGCTATTGCTCTCTGCCTTGTCAGATGGGTTCAAGGGTTCTACTTTATTGAGTTGTTATTGACAGTGTACAACTTAGCAATGGTAGCATACCGTGGCAGCTTGACCTCTTCTTCACCACAGTTTAAGAGACGCACAGGTACCCTCCCCTTGTAGTCACCAACTACCACTCTGGCTGTCAGGACAGTGGGCCTACTGTCTGAGTACATGGGCTCCACTAACGCTTGGTAATCTTGCCCTCTAAGGCCTATTGTTTCCCTACACAAGATTAACATTCCAGTCTTTGGGGGTATTACAATGGGTATCAGATCACTTACTCTTATACTGTGGACTTCTCCTCTGGACAACTCCACATACTGCCTCTGCATCAGGACCTTTCTGCAGGACTCGCTGCTTCTCGAGGTTGGCAGTTTCGGCAACCTGTTCTAATAAAACAATGATCTCCCTTAGACAATTCTCAATCACATTAGTGCCTAAGATTATCATTGGGTTACTTTCTCGTTGCTCAACATCAACAATTATCAATCCCTGGGCTTTCAATTCCACCGACCACACCTTTTTTGTCACCTCTTTGAACCCAACCTGTGGTACTGGCTCACCATTACTAGTATACAGTATATAGTAAAATCTTCATCTGGGCGGTGTAAAATGTCAGTCTTGCAATATTCTGATAGCCCTGCCTAAAATTGTGTAAAGTCTAGATCAGGGTTCTGTATAGCCATCATACGCAACCGGCTTCTGTCAGTAGGGAACAGAAGCCCCTCAATAAACTGTTCAATAAGCAATTGGTTTTCTTCTGATAGACTATTAGGATCTGTCTGTTTCATTGCCCTCAGCGCTTCCTGGAGGTTTAAAGCAAAGTCTATTATACTGTCCTGCGCCCTCTGTTTACACCCGAAGAATCTTATGTTCAGTTTTGCAGCAGTACGGGTATCAAAGGTGACTTTCAGTCTGGCCATAAAATGCTCAACAGTGTCTTTATCAGTGTCCGGCCAGAACTTTACCTCCTGCTGGGCTGAACCAGTTAACTGTCCAATCAATATGCTAACCCGTTGGTCTTCCATCAGGGGATACACTTTATACAAGCTGTCCAGTCTCTCCCTGAAGTCTGTCAGGGTATATGCTTCCCCTGAGTACAGTGGCAACTACGTCGCCCCTGGTGTGTATGGCATCATGAACGGCATTACCGGGGCCATGGCTGGTACCGCGGCAGCTGGGGCTTCGGCTGGTACAGGCACTGCACCCCGAGCTGCGGGCTGGGCTGCAACCGCCCTTTGCGCGAGCTCCTCTCCACCTGGTTCCGACAGTTTCCTCCTCCCTAGTGAACCTTAGCCTTCCGGGTCCCTTAATTCCGTGGGAATGATCAGTTTTAGTTCCGCGGTGGGACAGGGTTTCTCTTATCCACCGAATGTAATCAGAGCGTAGGTTGGGCTTCTCTTCGCGCTCTTTGTAGGGTGCTGCCCACAATGATACGCCCCCTTGGTTCCCTTGCACCTCACATCTCAGCAATGGAATGGCGACAGTAAAAAAACACACAGTTCAATGAGTTCACATCACACAGTACCCAGTGGCACTGGGCTACTGGATCCTGTTCGTGATGCCAAAAACTGATGTGCCCCAGGGCTGTGGGGTACTCAAAATTGGGCTGCAGTGCTTCTGGGGAGACACAGGAGTTGAGACCCGGCTCCGTGACCCTGGGTTCAGCTTTAAAGAGTTTCTAGGGAATAGAGTGGTTTAAAGGGAGTATTGTTTGTGATGACACCCATGGTTTGTGGCTGTGAGTGGCCACCGCTGCTGCAGAACCTCTGGGGACGATGGATGAGCAGCTAGGATGTAGTGGCTACCCATGGGTGGAGCGAATCCCCAGGGCCGTGGATGTTGAAAGGGTGTAGGGTGCAGGATGGAGGGTGCAAAGTAACTGAAAGACTCACGGTTTGTTGGTTCATCAAGTCCTTTACTGGTAATACTGGCACAAGGACAGATGATATAGCTGGAATCTGGAAACCTGGGAGCAACTCGGGGTTCTCCTCACCCGGAAAGTTCTGAGGCCTCTCTGCTGCATCACTGAGGCTGCTTAAGCTAAATTGCGGCCCTCTCTCTCCTGAGGTGTGCCGTGTGACAAGCAGCTGAAGCTCTTCACGCTGCTGTGCCTCCGGGTACTTTGGTGTGCATGGGGGACTTGCAATCCCACACCCTCCGGTATTCACTGCCAGGACGTTAGGCCCTGCACAGACTTGGACTCTGGTGTCCGTTTCTTGGCTCTTTCTCCTCTGGGATGAGCTCGACACCGCTCTACTCCCCATGCTCTCCTCGACTTCCTCAGACCCTTGCCTACGGGTCACTCCAGCTAGATCTAGTTCTCCTGGGATGAGCTAGCACTGCTCCAGCCCACAAGATGTCTTCCTCAGTCCTCCTAGGAACTGAACTGACTAACTCCACCCAAAAATATATAGGGAAGCTACCCTGAACCCGGGCTTAAGAGCTCCCCATTCAGGGCTGGAGGCAGAAAGGTGTTGTGTACTTTGGTTTTGCCGGGTGTGGATGATCCGCCCACTGGGGCCATGGGGTACTCAGAACCAGGCCCTCTCGTCGTCTGGGGCTGCAGGATGTCACGGTGTCATGACCCGGCTCCATGGTCCTAGGCGGTCAATAAAAGGGGGTGACAGTTTTTGGGATTTTTTCACTGCTGCAGTCGGGACCTCTGGTGATGATGGGGGTTAGCAGCTGTGATGTGTTTGGGAAAAAGCTGAAGGAGTACCTTGCCAACCGTATCAATGTCCTCCGTGATTCCTCTGTGCCTTGTAATTATTAGGCATCCAAGCTGGACATGTGGCTCTCTATGCCTTGGAAGTAGCACCTATAGCAGCAGTAGCACCTATCCATCGTACACCTCCAACACCAAGGTCCCCTTCCGTTTCCAAAAACCTTTTTCCCCTTCCTCTTTCCACCATGACCTTGGCATTTCCCACTCATCTTTTGTGCACACAGATTTAGAAGGCATTTGTTTGAGGTCAAAAAATGCATTTTTAGGGAAAACTGAAGGATTTAAGAATCACAGGTTACAGGCAAAAAATGCCTTTTTAGGGGAAACTGAAGGATTTGAGATTCACAGGTTAGAGGCCAAACAGAGCATTTTTAGGGAAAACTGAAGGATTTGAGAATCATATTTAGAGGCCAAACAGAGCCTTCTTAGAGGAACCTGAAGGATTTGAGAATCACAAGTAAGAGGCAAAAAATGCATTTTTAGGGTAAGCTGAAGGATTTGAGAATCAATGGTTACAGGCAAAAAAAATCCCTTTTTAGGAGAAACTAAAGAATTTGAGAATCACAGGTTACAGGGCAAAAAAATGCCTTTTTAGGGTAAGATGAAGGATTTGAGATTCACAGGTTAGAGGCCAATCAGCGCATTTTTAGGGAAAACGGAAGTCAACATATGTTTTAAAGTCTATTGTAATATAGTTGAGAATAATTAACGTGAACATAAATTTACTTATAAGGCATCATTCAGCCTTTAGTGTTTTTCACATATGGAAAACCCGGTCGGAGTTTCATCAATGTTTTGGATCCAGTTTTCAGAAGTGTGTGGTTTGTGTGTTGGTTTTTACCATCAGTGTTTTATCAGTGATTTTCATGTATGGATAAAAAAATACATGGGTGAGCTTCTATACGTTACAGTGTCAAAGAGGTTGTCCACTACTAGGACAGCCTCTTCTCATGGGGCTCATGTGAAATATGAAATGCCGCCGTGTTCTCTCTCCCCATCTTTGGATATATGAGTTAATCAACTGGAAGTGATTAAAAAAGAAGCCAGTGGGGATTGGGTACAGGGCTCCCGTGATATCACATCTCATGTGAGCCACATGTGGAAAGACAAGGGGTTGACTTAGTAGTTGACAACCACTCACGGAAAGAAAACTTATGCCATCCATGTGCTGTCAGTGATTTTTACAAACTTGTATGTGATTTTCATTTATGACTGATCAAAAAAAGACATGTTGCTGTGATTTTTTTTTATGGAAACATGGTATGCAAAAAAATCATGTGACATGTGAACAGACCCATAGACTATAATGGGTATGTGATCTAAGTATGAAAATCACGGATGGAGCAAGTATGTAATTCACAGACTTCTGAATGAGGCTTAAGCCCCATTTAGCCAAGATGACAATCGGGAACAATGTTCGCTAGAACATTCCATTGATGATTATTGACTTGAGTAAACCTGCCAGCAATAATGAGATAACTCAACAAAATGCTTATTCGTAAGATGATCGGATCATTCATGCTGACATTAAAGAAGCCTCCCATTGCCTTTTTTTACCTAAATCTCTGGGTATGTGGATGTAGAGTAGTGTGTGTTAATATATTCACCTATGGCCGCATTCTCCGGGATCCAGCGCTGTTCTGCTCATCTTCTGAGTGATGTCACTGATCTTCAGACTCTCAGGGTCACAAAGCACTCTGCGAAGCCTGGAAGTGGCTTTTACAGTGTAAATCTATGGTATGTCAGAAAGAGGATGTACAATGGTTATACAAAGTCTATACACCTCTGTTAAAATGTGAGGATTGTTATGTAAAAAACAATCATACTAAGAAGAATAATTTCTGAAATATTTCCACTTTTAATATCACCTATAATCAGTACAAATCCATTGAGAAGCAAACTGAAATAATTTTGAGGGGTAAAATAAAAATAACAAAATTAAAATAGGGTATGAACACCTTAGCAGATGTGTTTGTATTTAGAATTAGCCAATCACATTTAGAGGGAATCCATTATGTTCCCAAACTCTATGAACTTGCAGATATGGGGCAATGCTAATAGTGTTGTAGACCTGTCCGACCACTGGCGTATGTTCACATAATGTCATTTTACAGCGTATGTTATTCAAAGTAAATGCTGCTTTACCATACCAGCAAAAGCTATAAGATTTAAGAATGCTCATATCCCTGACTGAATTGGAAAACCACAGAGTTTTTGAAATTTGCAGCATAGAAAAAAACTCACCAAATTTGGCCGCTTACAAATACCATTGCATTTAGCAGGATACTATCAGCATGTCAATTCTTTTAGTGTTTTCATACCCATAGAAAGCAAAGAGGAACTGCAAAAAAAGAAAGCACAAATGCATCTTTTGCAGTGTTTTTGGTGAATAAAATAACTCTATTAAACATGTACTGTAGGTAGACAAAGCAGACATGAAATCAGCCCGCAAATTAATGTATAAAAAAACGCAGCAGAAAATGTTTCCAAATTGGGTATTTTGAATGTAGCGATTTTATTGGCAAGAGAGCAGATTTTGACTGCAGAAAAGAAGGAAAGAGGCTACACGTGAACATAACCTAAAGGTGGGAAAAAGTCTAAAATTATTTTCTTGGTATGATTCTTTTATATGTCAAAAACCTTGCATTTTAACAAGTGTATGTAGATGTCTTCTTTCTTTCTTTCTTCTTTCTTTCTTTCTTTCTTTCTTTCTTCTTTTTTCTTCTTTCTTTCTTTCTTTCTTTTCGTCATTCTATTTAATCATCTCAGATTTTTAACTATGAGTGTATCTGAATTTGTCATCATATTGCCTCCATCGTGAATGCCTCGAGATGCTATGGCTGTAAGGTAATTGGATCTTTATCATGACCCGGTTGATCTTCAGACCATTACTATGTGGATAAAATCATGTGCTCCTTATTGTTACAATAGATCCATTTATCCCCTGCTATCAGGGCAATGCAATCTGCTGGTGTAATTAACTATATCCCTGTAAAGGAGCTCCAGCCTGCTCTGTTAGAAAGGCATTTGGGGAAATGGAAGGGTTATGCATATAATATCTGTTTCCATTATGGCATTGTGTGTAGCTGTAGATATGGGGAGATACCGGATGACTCTGTCTGTATAAATGTAAGGTCCGGCACTGCCCACACAGCCAGAGCAGCACAAAAGCAAGTGATAACTATTATCTTTATTATCTACTCCCCTAGGATCTCACTGTGTAATAGCCAGTCTTGGAAGCAGCAAAGGAGTTAATTAGGAGCCCCCAGTGGAAAAAATCCCACTTAGTTAGCTGTAAGTGAATATTCAAATTACTCACTTAATTTCACTTACATACACTCTTTGCCCACTTAAGGGTACAATTTGATGATTTAGGATGATGTCTTTTGAACACTAGGGCCTGTTGCTGACCTTACAATTATCTGTTCTCAAAAGCATTGTGAAAAGCATTGCAATTTACCACCCACAAGCTCTCCAGATAGCGTCACACTTAACGGCTAAAGACGGGCTCTACCTACTCGAAGGTTTTCAATGTTCTAAGAAAATGAAGACACCCAACTGTTAGGGAATAATGCAGATTCTAGCACTGGGGAAGCTTTTGTTCTATATCTTCTATTATAATTAAAGTTAAGAACCATCAAGGAATAGCATAGTCTGCAACGAAAATATTTGGTAATTCTTCTACAATGGCAACTAAACAATGGCTATTTAATGGGAATGAAATCTCTTGTGTCATAAATAGGGTAAAGCAGTACTGGAAGTTAGAGACATTAACACATCATTACAAAATGTGTTAGAAATGGAAAGTTATTAAGATAAATGAGTGGAAATACTGTATACCTGACATGTAAAAGACATTATCAGTAAAGAAACAAATGTTCATGTTATGTATATTGTTAATTTGTTACCATTATTGTCCATGGGTAATGTAGCAATGTGAACCCCTAAATGTCTTTTTTATTTATGATTACTAATAGTCCCTGGTCAGAGGTGAGCATCTCTCCCATAGATATCTATATAGAGTTTCAGGAGTGACAACTTTTATTATTATTGTTATTTATAATTATAGCGCCATTTATCCCATGTCACTTTACATGTCAAAAGGGGCATACATAGACAATTACAATAATCATAAGCAATACAGGGCACAGACAAGTACAGAAGGAGAGTTGACCCTGCCCGCGAGTGCTCCCAGTTTACAAGGGATGGGTGATGATATACTATATGGGTAATACTTAGAAATGAGCCATCCCCTGGTAATGTTGCTGGTGCTGCAGCTGCTACTGCCTGCAAGCATGCAAGACTTCGCTCGAGCATCCCCCACTCTCTGGAATTCTGCACTCCAAAACGTCCGACTATCTCCCACACTCAGACCTTTCAAGCGAACCTGAAAACCCATCTCTTCAGAACAGCCTGCAACCTGCAATGACTACAATGCCACCTTACCACTACTGGACCCAGTGCTCCACCACCACTGGACCTGGCGCTGCAGCAACAACGGACCCAGCGATCCACCGCCATCGAACGCAGCGCTCCACCACCACCAGAGCAGACCCAACCTACTGCCTCTCTCCCTACTGCCCTGTAAAAAGTAAGCCAGCAAGAGCAGAGTCCTCTCTCCCTCTATACCAGTCTGTCACTGTTAGTTTGTTCATTATATTTTTAACTTGCTTGTATATAACCCTTCCTCATGTACTGCACCATGGAATCAATGGTGCTCTATAAATAATAATAATCATGCTTTGAGGACTCAGCTGTCATTAGAGAAATGTTGGTTTGCGCTCAGCCTTACTAGAAGGTGCCAATTCCTCATAAATTTTTGCAGTCAGTGAGATTTGCACTGTGTTTTCACGTGCAAGAAAATGTGGGCCATAATCTTGTGTTCAAGAGCCATGTAGTTCAAAACGTGTATGGATTGATTCCTGTTATATACACCACCCCTCTTTATTGCTTTGTTGTCTGAGATGTCCAATTTTTCATCACTTTTATTTTTAAAGGATTTCCAATAAAGATTTTGTGAATTTGTAATTACTCCGGTGTGCTGAACCAGTTCCAACTCTAATTTCCTCAAGAACCATAATCTGGACTTGGTATTGAGCTCCAAAGTGATCATAGGACTGGTTCCAATGCAGATGGTGGGTATCCAATTTCTCATACACCTCCACCTTATCCTCCATAATAGACTTGTCCCCATCTTCAAAAGAAACAAGGTACAGATTTTCATCCACTCTCCTCCCTCAGACTTTTTTTTTTTTTTGCAAAATAAAGCATTGCCAAAAAAATGTACTTTTTGAGCAAAGATGACAAAATCCTTACAGAAGATGAGTTGCTAATCTGCATCAAACAACACATTTTACACTGGGTGGCTTTGCATCTACTGTAATTGTCTGTCTTAAGCAACCATGTCCAGAACATTTTGGCTTTCTTGGGTCTTGCAGGTAATTGCAAGTAATTAGTTTATCTGATATTGTTTCATACCCTGCTTTAATGGAGGTCCTAAATCTGGGTCTGTACTTTTTCCCGACACTGGGATTTTGCAGTCAAATCTTTAATCTGTTTGCCAGAAAATATGTTTTTAAGAAGATTCAGGAGAAACCCCAGATTTAGGAGACTAGTTGGACACCACAAGAATTACAAGCAATTGACATAATGGAAGAATTGAATGACATCAAGGAACCCACAAGAAGAGGTATGGAAAGATGTTGACATTTTTAAATCCAAATCCAAAAATATTCCTCCCTTGAATTTATTTCCTAATGTCAAATTCTTTGTTAAATTGGTTCTAGAAGAACTATGCATTATCCAATGTCGCCTACATTTGAAAATATAACCCATTTTCAGAGACAGGCACTTAGGGCCCCTTTACACACGGCTACATTTCTTGGGTGGCTACAGGTAACTTACTGGTTGCAGTGAAATCATGGAGAGATTATTCCATTTGTACACAGCAACAAGATAGAACCTTGTCTCCATGATTTCACTGCAACCAGTAAGTTACCTGTAGCCACCCTAGAAATGTAGCCGCGTGTAAAGGTACCCTGAGGGATTTGAAAGACTTCAAAGGGAACCTGTCAGGTTGTTTATGCCCCCCAGCTATCACTGTCTGTACCTGCAGCTTCATAGTACTATTCTAATCATCCCTGTCTGAGCTAAAAGTGTAATGTTAAAGGTGAAATAAAAAGCATTTGTACACTTACATCTTCTTATGTGAATGAGGACATAGTCAGTTTGGCAGACTAAAAGTTAAACTGCTTTCTCATCTGCGATTCTGCCTGTTTGTGGCAGATCTGACAGCTTTACCGCATCTGCCGCATAATGGCTGACTTGCAGCAAACCCCATTCATTCTCTATGGGACTTGCGCACAGGTGCGGCAGTTGCTGTTCTGCCCGATCCAGGAGATGTGGCACTTGCGGCGAAGGAAAGAAAATGCTGCTAGATCTGACAAAACCGCACTTGACCCCAAGTTCCATAGAGAATGAATGGGGATTGCTGCAAGTCAGCTGTAAGGGTACCTTTACACGCCGCGACGGCAGGCTGGATACATCGCGCTACTTCGTGTGCACGAGCACGCTCAAACGGCTACAAACGGTCAACGCACCCTCTTTACACGCCGCGACAAGGTGCGCTACGCCACGCTACATCTATAGCTAGCTACATCGCCGGGTGTCTCAAGTAGCCAGCTGTAGCGTAGCGTACCATGTTTACACACCGCTCCAACAAGCTACTATGGGCGGACCCGGTGCAGCAGGGATAGCACATAGGCGTGCAACAATCTTGGATTACGAGCCGTCCGTATGATGATAGGACAGCGCAATATCATCAGGATTGGCCAGGCATCGCAGGAGGCTGGTTAATACAGCACGCTCGAGTAATTGTGTAGTGTGACTGGTCAGCTCCTTAAATATCCCGCCCTATGCTGCGACTACCAATCATAAAGCAGGAGCGACCTCCAATGATCGCAGATGGGGCGCGGTAACATGGCGACTGTGTCACGCCTTAGATACATGGCAGCCACATCGCCGGGTGTCCAGAGTTGCCTTCCGTTGCTTCTTTACACGCCGATACAGCTCGCTACAATCGGCGATGTTGCCTTAAGTTTATGAGCAGAGACCATAAACAGATGTATCTGTCGCCGGCTGTAGCGTCGCCTCTTCAGACGCCGCTACTACAGGCGATATGGACGCTACAAGCTACAATTGTAGCTTGTAGCGCGATGTATCCAGCCTGCCGTCGCGGCGTGTAAAGGTACCCTTAGGCAGCAGATGCAGCAAGTCTGCCACAAATGGGCAGTATCACAGATGTGAAAGCAGCACTCACTGAAAACGTCTGTATATAAAGGACCTATGTGATGTAACGATCATGTGACCATAGTGGGTGGAGCAAAGCAAGCAAAATAATTATGGGCGATGGAAACTTAGTGCTGACTACTATAGTCACATGACCTGCAGGTCCCGCAGCATCCTCTGCCATTTGGCAGAAATGTTAACTATTAATCTGCCAGAGTGACTACATTCCCCAAGGTGACTACACACTGCCTACAGCTGTGAATTTTGTGCTCCATGCCATTTCAGGACATCCATAGCCAATGAAGGAGAACATATCAGTGAGACAATTCTTGAGACATAAAAGAAATTGTTCTAAAGATATTTTGTTCCACCAACAAGCCCAAGAACTCTTCAGCAGAGGGAGTACAGCAAACGATCAATCAAGAGAGCCTTTCATAGAGCCTATAATACAAAAAGGATTGATCTCCTAAGAACATGCACGCAAACTAATAAACTGTATGTGAACAGGCAATAAAATTTATCTCACAATTTAATGAGAATTGGTATCAAATGATATCAGTTCTATGGAAATACTGGCCCCTTCTATCACTGATCCAATTCTGAAAAAAATATGTCACAAATAAACTGAACATCACCTATAGACAACCCTAAAATGTAAAGGACAAAGTAAAGGTATGCATCTACTACTATGGAACTACAACTCACACATTTTCAAGTCAAAGGGAGCTATATGGGGGTTCTTCCAGGTTTGTAATTGCTTGGCCTGCCCCAATATGTTGTAGGCGTTGACTTTTAAGGCCATTGATGGGCAAAAAGAGTTCAATATCTCTCATTACATCATGTGTAACATAAAAGGAGTAATTTAATTTGTCCAAGTAATCTAATGTACAGTCATGACCAAAAGTCTTGGAACCCATGAAATTGTACTAGAAAATGTAGTATTTCTCCTAGAAAATTATTGCAATGTTCATATGTTCTGTCAAACAATGTTGATTTCCTTTGTGTGTATTGGAAGAAAAAAAAACTGAGAAAGAAAAGTCAAATTTTATATAATTTCACACAACCTCCCCAACTGGCACCTTTACAGAATAGTGGGTAAAAAGGTTTGCTTCAAGCATGTGCTGCTCATACAAACTCACCTGTGGCAAGTAAAAGGTGTGGGCAATATGAAAGTTACACCTGAAACCAGTCAAAAAGGGGAGAAATTGAGTCAATATTTGCATTGTGTGTCTGCGTGTGTCATACCAAGCACTGAGAACAGAAAGAGAAGAGAACTGTCAGAGGACTTGAGAAAACAAATTGCTGAAAAACATCATCAATCTCAATGTTACAAGTCGATCTCCAGAGATCTTTTTGCATTTTTGTCAACAGTGTGTAACATAATCAAGAAGTTTGTAACCCATGGCTCTCTAGCTAATCTTCCTGGACATGGATGTCAGAGAAAAATGAAAGGTTGATGAAAGGTTGCAATGCAGGATAGCCCAGATGGTGGATAAGCAACTCCAATCAAGTTCTTCAAAAATTCTCACTTGCTCAGGGTGTATCTACAGATATTTAAATTAAATGAAACACTATAGTAGGAGATCTAGGAGGACCCCACTACTGACACAGACATAAAAAAGCTAGACTGATGGTTGCCAATATGTACATGAGTAAAGGGCCCGTTACACGCTTCAATGTCTCAGCGATCCGATCAATGATCCGACTTGGTCAAGATCGCTGGGACATCATTTAGTGATCGCTGCTGAGGTGTCACACGTACAGATATATTGAACGATGCTGCACCGATTCTGGACAAGCTAACGATACTTACGGTTGTTTGGTCATCTACGTGCGTCAGTTCTGAATAGGCAAAGTCGTAAACGAGATTGTTGGAAAGGTGTCACACACAACGATGTTGCAGGTTGAACGAACGACGAACGAGTGATTTACAGACATGTTCATAAACCTACGATCAACAAACTAACGACTTATCGTTGGTCGTATCTACGTGTCACAAGCAACAACGTCGTTACAAAGTCGCTGCACTGCCCCAAAAGTCGTGACGTCCCAACGATATTGTTAATGATATCGTAGCGTGTAAGGGGCTATTAAGCCAAAATCCTTCTGGGAATGTGTCTTGTAGACAGATGATACGAAGATAGAGGTTTTAGGTAAAGCACATCATTCTACTTTTGACCAAAAACAGAATGAGATATGGAGTATACTCCACAATCACAAATATAATTATATAAAATACATACTTTTTATTAAGTGATAGATAATAAACAACTCCGAAAAAATAAAAACAGGGAGATGCATATAATTTAAAATATGTGTGAGCTAATCAGTATAATTAGAGGCAACTTGATCAATAAGGTGCATTTACAATTTATTTCCACACTAAATCCTCAGAAAAACAAATATTGGGATAGACATCATTATAAACTGCCTAAAAGTGCAAAGTGCATTTGCCCTTCATATGATATTCCTCTGAAGGATATATGAGAACATCACAAAGTTAATAGGCACCAGCAAATGGATTAGGATATATAGGAATGAATTAATATGCTGGGGTCACATTGTTAAGGCAATTGCGGTGACCGCATCCAGATCTGGATGCGGTAATCGCAATTGCCTTCACACACATTTTTGGGCAAAAAATGTGTGTTGTAAACCGCAATGCGGTAACCGTATTGCTCAGGATGTGTAATCAGGATGCGTAATCCTGAGCAATGCGGTTACCGTATACTGTGTTCATCCCTGCTGCCGCAGGGATGAACAAAGTGTTAAATGTGTAGTGAAACATTAAATATGAATATTAACTGTGGCCAACATGTCTCTAGGGGGTGCCCACCCTCCCTATGTCTCTAGGGGGTGCCCACCATTGACAGTATAGCCGGCTATTGTCGGCTTTGTACAAATTTGTGAATGAAGCCGTGGCTCCTCACATTAGAGCAGATACTGTACGTAATGTATGTATAGTATCAGTTGCTGTCCAGGGTCCTGACACCTTTAACATTAGGTGTATGGGGGTGCACACCCCCTTATACCTAATGTTAAAGGTATCAGGACCCTGAACAGCGGCTAATACTATACGTACATTACGTACAGTATCTCCAATACTGTCAGGAGCCGCGGCTTCATTCAGTCGGCCCTTCAAGGTCAGATATCTCTTTCCTTTCACATAATATTGTGTGTGGTTGCTACTGCTGCCACTTCCTCTACCACTGCCGATAGACAGCCACAAACATTTCCTACTTCTTCATTTTGCTCAATAGCTATGGTGTTATGTTGTTGGCAACCCTACATTGTACAGGGCAAACAAACCAAATCTGCTTCCACAAAAGGAATAATTTTTGCATTCTTCTGTTAAAAGACAACAAACCTCTCTCAAATCCCCAAAGAGGGTTACATTTTGGAGAATATCTTGCCAACAAGCCATGACTTCTTCTGTGCCCATGTATATACACTAGCAAGGTAGGTAATTGCTCCCAAAAAGGGGTAGTTTTTGAACCATTTTTACTTTTTAAAAAACATATAAGGTTTGTCAGTACACTGTCTTATCAAACAGGCTGTTGGTTACTGCTAATTACCCTTGCGCATTTTACCAAAGCCATACACGGCGAGGTCATTTGGACATTACTAACACTGTGTTTGTATTAAAAGGACACATAAGTGGTTCAGTACAGTCTTGGAGACCAAAGAGTGTCACACATATTTTCTGCCATCACAAAGCATTCACTGATCTCAGGGAGACCAGTCCAAGAAAACACTGCGGGCAGCTGGCTAAAGCGCTCAACACAATGAATTCCTACGTGCATTGCCCCCTGGGAGTTATGAATATGCAAATAGAGTCTGTGGAGCCTCGGTTAGGGTGCTTTCACACTGCGTTTTTGTTCAATCTGTAGCTGTCCGTTGTAAAACGGACAGCTATGGATCCGATTTGGCCCCCATGCATCCTAATGAGCCACGGATCTGATTGGATTTGCCCTTAATGGCATCCGATTTTTGTCAGATACGATTTTGTCACATTTTTTCCTGCACCCAAAATCGCAAACTGCTGCGATATTGAAAGCATCAGACAGAATTTGACAGAATCGGATCCAACATGATCCAAGGCCCTTAACATGGGGGCCTATTGAGCGCGGGTCTGAGAAAACAGCTGATGGTTTCTCGGACCCGATTTTAGTGTACTGAGCATGCTCAGTACACTAAAACTGCTCCTAACTGTGTAATTTCACTTCTGCAATGTATATACATACATTGCGGAAGTTAAATTAAGTAAATGCAAGGGTTAAAAATAAAAAAATCTTTATTCTCACCTTCCAGCGATCCCCAACGCCGCCAGCTATCTTCTGATCCTTACAGGACCTGGCGAGATGTCACAACCTGGTCATATGACCGGTTACCGCACTAACCAGTCATGTGACTGTGACGCAACCACAGGTACTAAGGATCAGAAGATAGCTGGAGACATCGGGGGATCGCTGGAAGGGGAGAATAAAGATTTTATTTATTTTGTAAGGTCCGAAGGAGAGTCGAGAAAAAGGAAGAGACTGAGGGAGCAGGGAGAGGAGGGGGGAAAGAGGGAGAGACTGAGGGAGCAGGGAGAGGAAGGGGGAAAGAGGGAGAGACTGAGGGAGCAGGGAGAGGAGGGGGGAAAGAGGGAGAGACTGAGGGAGCAGGGAGAGGAGGGGGGAAAGAGGGAGAGACTGAGGGAGCAGGGAGAGGAGGGGGGAAAGAGGGAGAGACTGAGGGAGCAGGGAGAGGAGGGGGGAAAGAGGGAGAGACTGAGGGAGCAGGGAGAGGAGGGGGGAAAGAGGGAGAGACTGAGGGAGCAGGGAGAGGAGGGGGGAAAGAGGGAGAGACTGAGGGAGCAGAGAGAGGAGGGGGGAAAGAGGGAGAGACTGAGGGAGCAGGGAGAGGAGGGGGGAAAGAGGGAGAGACTGAGGGAGCAGGGAGAGGAGGGCGGAAAGAGGGAGAGACTGAGGGAGCAGAGAGAGGAGGGGGGAAAGAGGGAGAGACTGAGGGAGCAGGGAGAGGAGGGGGGAAAGAGGGAGAGACTGAGGGAGCAGGGAGAGGAGGGCGGAAAGAGGGAGAGACTGAGGGAGCACTGTGAAAACTGTGTGGAAGCAGCCTTAGGAGTCTCAAACACAGGACTAGCCAGATATCCCTTCAGGGAAGGACCCAGCAAAGGGGTCCTTCCCTGGAGGGATATCTGGCTAGTCCTGTGTTTGAGACTCCTAACCAAGGCTCCACAGACTCTATTTGCATACACATCTTTTCTGGGCACTGGAGTCTTTGCAGTGATTTTGTTTTGCGCCTAATCAATTTACAACATTTCTTTTTATTAATTCAGTGAAGTTGGGATTTCAAATAATTCACTCATTTGTAATATTGACTATGTACAGGAAATGTAACTAAAAAAATTCAGGCAGTCTCTACTTCATGGAACCAGCACACAGTGTGGCAATGAAACGTGGCAATATATTTTATTACACTCACAGCATATGATTAAACAAAGGATTGCTCTAAAGTATGTCAATAGTAGTACCAGTACTTTCAGATAATAACCATCTTGGTTAATGTGTTCTTCAAGTCAAGAGAGTTTTCTTTTCTAGGCCACATCAAGAAAACATTCATGTAATGAGTTAAGTCGTGGTGACTCATACAGTTGAAGCCAGGGCCGGACTGGGACCGAAAAGCAGCCCTGGAAAAATGATCCCACCAGCCCACGTACTATATCACCCATCAGCCCCGATCAGTGAAATCTGCTTTTAACGTTGTCGTGGCCTCATCACTTTCTTAGTCGTTATCTGAAGAGCCACATGTGAATGGTGCAGCAGAGGGAATAATCAGCCGCAGCTCCATTCACATGTTACTGTTCAAAGCCACGTTTCTCAGGATTGTTGGGTCCCAGCGGTCAAATCCGCAGCGAAGGGAAAGTCATCACCTATACAGAAGAGAATATTGGGGATAATCAATTTAAACAACATTTAAATGCTAAGAGTCAAAGTCCAATACCGGCCAATCGTTACTCAGATGCCTCTGCTCTGTGCCAGTCATTGCACTGGCTGCCCGTATACTACAGGATCAAATTCAAATTGCTTGTTCTCACCCACAAAGCTCTTCACAGTGCAGCTCCCCCCTACCTCTCCTCCCTCATCTCTGTCTATCACCCCACCCGCTCTCTACGTTCCTCAAATGACCTTCAACTAACATCTGCACTAATCCGATCCTCCCACTCCCGGCTCCAAGACTTTTCCAGAGCTGCACCAAACCTCTGGAATGCTTTACCCAAAGAAATCAGGACTATCCACAACTTGCATGGCTTCAGACGATCCCTAAAGACGCATCTTTTTAAGGCGGCCTATCATACTCCCTAACATGTCCATTGTACTGTAGACAGTGAATGGGCTATCCTCTGGACATTACTCCTCTACAAACTCCACCAAACCATAAAGGTCTACACAGACTGATGACCATTCATGTAAGCTTAGCCCTATACCCCATTTCCTCAAGATGCCTGGACCACCAGTGCAATAAGCCCCGGCACCTTGTACAACCCCTATCCCGTTGTAGATTGTAAGCTCTTTTGAGCAGGGTCACCTTCATTTCTTGCTTTATTTATTGTATTTTTTTTTTTTTTTTTTTCACATTGATTCTATGCCTATTGGTTTTGTATCCAATGATTGTACTTTATTTGTTCTCTATTGTAATTACTTACTGTATATTTTCTGTACGCTAACCCTACATTGTAAAGCGCTGCGGAATATGTTGGCGCTATATAAATAAAGCTTTATTATTATTATTATTATTAATACCGGCTCTGACAACAGGACAGGAGGAGTGGTATTGTGCAGTGTGTATATACAGAATAATACAGATACTGAGGATTACACCCAGTATACAGGACAGGAGAAGTGGTACTGTGCAGTGTGTATATACAGAATAATACAGATACTGAGGATTAAACCCAGTATACAGGACAGGAGAAGTGGTACTGTGCAGTGTATATACACAGAATAATACAGATACTGAGGATTACACCCAGTATACAGGACAGGAGAAGTGGTACTGTACAGTGTATATATACAGAATAATATAGATACTGAGGATTACACCCAGTATACAGGACAGGAGAAGTGGTACTGTGCAGTGTATATATATACAGAATAATACAGATACTGAGGATTACACCCAGTATACAGGACAGGAGAAGTGGTACTGTGCAGTGTATATACAGAATAATACAGATACTGAGGATTACACCCAGTATACAGGACAGGAGAAGTGGTACTGTGCAGAGTATATATACAGAATAATACAGATACTGAGGATTACACCCAGTATACATGACAGGAGAAGTGGTACTGTGCAGTGTATATATACAGAATAATACAGATACTGAGGATTACACCCAGTATACAGGACAGGAGAAGTGGTGCTGTGCAGTGTGTATGTATATATAACAATACAGATAGTGATATAATACATACTATGCATGATATGACATATTATATACTACACACCACAGAGCGCACACTATAAAGTACAAAGTATACACCATACACTGCACATTATACAGGACATAGCGTACACTGTATACACAACCTACACTAGATAGCTTTCATTATATACTACATAGCATAAAATATATATCAGCATGTATTCTCTATATACCATACATTATACATAGCACAGTATACACTTTCTATATGACTATGTACTTTACCTCGTGTTCTCCACTACAATACGTTACAGTGGATGCGATACATGATATACTCTAATCCAGGGGTCTCAAACTCGGCTGGGTTGGTGGGCCGCACATAGAAAAAAAATTGACATTTTTAGTAATTCCAGAATTTTTCGTTCAATGTAGTAATGATCAAATCCTGATCTCCTTTTAGTAATGTCCCCACCGTAGTTCCCTTCTTGTAGTAATGTCCCCATCCTGGTCCTCATCTTGTGTAATGTTCTCATCCTGGTCTTCCCTTGTAATAATGTCCCCATCCTGGTCCCCTTCTTGTAATAATGTCCTCATACTGGTCCCCATCCTATATTAATGTCCCCCACTATGGTCATTCTTGTAGTAATGTCACCAACTTGGTCCTCATCTTGTAGGAATGTCCCCATTCTGACTGTCATCTTGTAGTAATGTCCTCATCCTGGTCCTCTTCTTGTAGTAATGTCCTCATCTGGTCTTTTTGTAGTAATGTCCCCATCATGATGCCACTTTGTAGTGATGTCCCAACCTGGTCTCGCTTCTTTTTGCACACACACACACACACACAGTCTCTCATACACACTCACACACACACGCTCATACACGCACACTCATACACGCACATACACACTGACACAAACACACTCATACACACTCTCTCATACATACTCTCATACACACACACACTCATATACACCCACTCTTCTACACACTCACTCTCATACACACACACACTTTCTCATGCTCACTCACTCACATACACACACTTTTACACAGACTCTCATACACATACACACACACACTCATGCATACATTCATACATACACTCATATACACACACACACACACACACACACACTTTCTCATACATACTCATATACACACACTTTCTCATACACACTCACATACACACACTTTTACAGACTCTCATAGACACATACACACACTCATGCATACATTCATACATACACTCATATACACACACTCATATACACACACACTTTCTCATACATACTCACACACTCACTCATACACACACACTCTCATATACACACACACACACACACACTTTCATACACATTCTCATACACACACACTTTCATACACACTTTCTCATACACACTCTCATACACACTCACACACACTCACTTTCTCATACACACTCACACACACTCATGGTGGGTTTACACGCCGCGATATCGGCGTCCAACTCCGACCCAACTCCGACAAAAAGTCACGTGGGTCGCGAGTTGGAGCCGATATCGGGTGCGCGTTGTACTGTTTTAGCATACAACGCGATGCTGGAACGATGCCAAAACGATATCTGGGTGCAGAGCTATTCAACCGCCCGATATCGCATGGCCGTTGTACCAGAATCGCTGCGTGTGACAGCCCAACTCCGATGTGTACTCGCACCTCACCCATTAACTCCCATGTTAAATGGTCGTTACTGGGTTGGTGGGCGTACACATCGGAGGGACGTTGTTTCCCGATATCGCAGCGTGTAAACCGGCGATGCGATATCGGGAAAAGTGCTCCCAAAATGCGCGCTCCCGCGGCGTTGTATGCGATATCGGGACGATATCACTATGTGTAACCCCACCATCACTTTCTCATACACAGTCATACACACACTCATACACACATACTCTCTCTCTCATACACACAGTCACGCTCTCCCTCACACACACACACCTTAACAATGCCGGGATCCACTGTGCAGGGGGCCGCCTCGGTGCGCTGTGTAAGGGGCCGGCACGGTGCATAGTGCTGGGGACTGCGGCTTTATTATCACTTCCTGCGGCCGCTACAACAAGCTCCGAGCCTCCTTCTGTTGGCGAATGACGTCACTTGAGGTTTCTGATTGGATGACGTCACTTGCGAGTCTGTGATCTGATTGGCTCGCCAGCTTCTATTAATGTAGCTGAGGGAAGGAGTCTCGGAGCTTGTCGTAGAGGCCGCAGGAAGTGATAATAAAGCCGCAGTCCCCAGCACACTGCACCGTGGTGGCCACCTGCACAGTGGATCCCGGCGTCCTTAATTGTCCACGGTGCCGCGGGCCGCACTTTGAAGCCCGGGGGCCGCGTGTTTGAGACCCCTGCTCTAATTTATACAGTATATACACACTCTCCATATTACTATACCACATGTTGTACAGTACTGTACTTTTCCTTATATACTACCATATATTATTTACTATGTTATATGCTGTTTACTAGGCATTACATAGATTGTATTATATAATGTATCCTATGCTATATAATAGACATTTCGTAATTTTTATTATTATTGATCTTTTGTTACACTTTGCACATTTGATATTAGTAGATGTTGTACACTACTATCCCTTATGGTACATTTACACACGGCAACAGGAAGATAGAAACCGGCAGGTGTCGGAGACAATTGTACCTTTTACCTTCAAAACACCTTGCAGATACCTGAATTACACGCAGCCACTTCAAGGTATTTTGAAGGTAAAAGGTACAATTGTCTCCGACACTTGCCGGTTTCTATCTTCCTGTTGCCACGTGTAAATGTACCATTATACTGTTTATATACTATATAGTGTATGCTATTTAATTTACTCCATATTACATTACATATTTTCCATACTAGATGTATTATCCTATACACTATATACATATAATAACTTTTGTGCTCAGGCACACAGACAGATTGAAGCTCCTGGGTACAGAGTAAAATATGACTTTATTGGTCCCTTTACATGCCGCTACAGAAGGTTGAAAACAACCGTGTTTGGGAGACAAATGTATCTTGCACCGTCAAATCAACCCAAGGTAGTGGCGTGTAAAGTAGGTCATTGCCACCGATCACTCTCGGCACCTGTTACAGAGCAGTGCTCTAAAACACATTGATTTCAATCCGATGGTAGCGGTGTGTAAATAAGGAACAGGAGAGTTTTTGCGAAACCTAGGTATCTACCTGGGGCGTGACACAGCCTCCCGGACACCGCGCCCCATCAGCGATCATTGATGGAAGCTCCTGCGTTACGATTGGTTGTCCCTGCACAGGACGGCATATTTAAGGAGATGACCAGTCACACTAAACAATTGCAATAGCGTCATGTATTAGGCAGCCTCCCTGCGCTGGCTGGCCAATCATGATGTTATTGCATTGTCCAATCATCGTACGAGCTTCTCGTAATCCACAATTGTGGCATGCCTATCTGTTGTCCCTGCTGCCCCAGGTCCGCCCATATGACCTTGTTGTAGCGACGTGTAAATGAGGGAAGGTGCTCTGTAAAAGGTAAACTGAGGCACCTGGCGGTGCATCCAGAGATGGCTTACACCTTCTGTAGAGCACCTTGTAGTGGTGTGTAAAGGCGGTGCGGGTACCGTTTTCAACCGTTGGTACGTGCTTGTGCACGTGAAACACCCGGTTGTTTCCAACCTGCAGTAGTGGCGTGTAAAGGTACCATATGTGATTCATGTGCTATTCCTCCTAGGTTCGGGTATGTAAATCATGGTCTGTAGTTATACTTATATTCCCCATTCTTTTCTTAGGCTGCCTTCACACTTGCGTTTGCAAGTGCAGCGTACTGAACGCAGCCAAACGCTTGAGCACTGCGTTCCTATGTTTACCAAACATGGGAACGCATGTGCCTGCATATGGCTGCGTTTGCGTTCGGATGCGCACAATTTGTGCGCCCTCCGAACGCAGCCTGTTGCATTTTTTGTGCGGTTGCTTGTTTTATCCGCAAGCGCCCGCAAGCACACAAACAATGCATGGATCTTAATGGATCCGCAGTGTCCTCCGCATGACAGCGCAGGAGAACGCTGCGGATCTCACTGAAATCACTGAAGATCATGCAGAGCCACAGCTGATCTCCCGCCGGTGTCAGCGGGGAGAAACCGCTGATCTGACAGCTGTTGAAATCTCCCACGCTGACACTGAATAGGGTGATATCGGTGCAGGAGATAAGAAACAGCTAATCGCTGCTTCAAATCTCCCGCGCCGACCTCACCTCACCGGGACAGATTTCAATGAGATCCACAGCGTTCTCCTGCGCTGTCCTGCGGATCCATTGAGATCCATGCATTGTTTGTGCTCTTGCGGGCGCTTGCGGATAAAACAAGCGACCGCATAAAAAATGCAGCAAGCTGCGTTCAGAGGGAGCACAAATTGTGCGCATCCAAACGCAAACGCAACCGAACACAGCCAAATGCTTTCCCATGTTAAACATAGGAACACAGTGCGCAAGCGTTTGGCTTCGTTCGGTATGCAGCGTTCACAAACGCTAATGTGAAGGCAGCCTTAGACTGGTCTATTAAGCAGAATTATTCCTGCAGCCATGAAATATTTCACCTAGGTGTAAGAACAATGATCGTATAGAGTTAATGGAGCCCAGGATGTATATACTGCCCTCTGTATCTGGACGTGTATCTGCAGGGATCATATTTACACTGAGGTCTGGCTGCAGTTATGTGCATTAATAATTAATGAATCACATATAGGTAGAAGGCAATCAGATGTGTATGGGGGAGTGATCACTGCAGGCTGTGCAGGGCTGGAGCAGGAGAGCCTGCTATTCCTCAATGGGGGGAAAATTAGCCTTCCTGCCCCCCACCCCCATCTTCAGGGCCATGAGCTGTGTATACTTACTGCTCCTCCTGTGTCATCATCCTGCTGGCTCCAGGATCGTCCTCCTCCTGGCCCCCATGTCATCCTCCTGGCTCCAGGCTCGACCTCCTCCTGTGTGATCCTGCTGATTCAAGGCTCGTCCTCCTCCTGGCCCCCATGTCTCCTCCTCCTCACACTGTGGTGACGTCCTCCACCTGCAGTTTGCTGAGAATGAGGACGTCACTGCACTGCACCGACTCTCTGACACAGGGAGCTGATTAGAGCTCCTCTGACCCCGGAAATGCAGGTGCTGGTATTTCCGGGGTCATTCAGCTCCCTGTGTCTACATGTATGGAGGTGTGGCCCCCGACCCCGCACACACCCCTTCCCTCTTCCTCCCAAAAGACAGATTAGTTTGTCTAATAGAGGGGAGGAAAGGGTGCAGAGCGCGCAGGCAGGCAGTGACAGGGACGGGGACTCTGGGCTACATCATCTGTGCATGATGATGGCCACCGCATAGTGACTTACAGCCGGCCTACAGCCGGAGGAGCAGGAGCGCCGGCCCCCGGCCACACCCCCACCACCGGCCCCTAGGGAGAAGTCCCGGTAGTCCCGCCTACCAGTCCGGGCCTGGTTGAAGCCAAAGTGTATAATTAAATGGGTTGTCCAGTGGATGAAGATGATCTTTTATAGGACACAGGATGGTTAGAAAGAAAGCAAAGAAGTTTAGTAATACTCATCCTCATCAATTGTAGGTAAAAGTCTGACACAAGCAAAAGATGACATCAACAACCCTCCAAAAATGAAAGTTCAAAATATGTTGAATTCATAAATGTCTACATGAAAATATTTTCATAAAAAGATCAGGAATGAAGAAAAAACTATAGAACAAATTAATTGGGCAAGAAATTTAGCATTTAAAAAAAATGGCACACACCTTGAAATCTGGAAGTCTGCCCAATCTACTATATAATTGCCTAATCATGGCTGTCACAGAAAATGCGCGCCAGCGCGCATTGTTCGCCAGCAGCCACAGTGACCAATGAGCGCAATGTATGCAAAAGAGCCGCGTGCATTAAAAATTAGCACCGCGGCTCATGTACTGCCACACAGAGGTCGCGGTGAGCCAGCCAGTAGATGACCGGCGTCAGCTGAGAGCGGCGACAAATCAGCGGTACTGATTCGCGAAGCCGCTTCAGCAAAACGTGTTTTAAAACACGCGTTAAGTGTGCTGATTGGTCGCTGCGGCTGGCGGCGACCAATCAGCAAACCGGAGGACGGCTTGGCGCGCAATTTGAACTGCCGCTCATAGTGTGACGCACTTCATTCGTGTTTACCAGGCTGCTGCTCGTAGTGTGACGCACTTCACTCCTGTTTACAAGACTGTCTTTCATAGTGTGACACACTTCACTGATGTTTACAAGGCTGTCAGTCATAGTGTGACGCAGTTCACTCCTGGCTACAAGGTCTGTCAGTCATAGTGTGACGCACTTCACTCCTGGCTACAAGGCTGCCGCTCATAATGTGACGCAGTTCACTCCTGTCTACAAGGCTGCTGCTCATAGTGTGACGCACTTCACTCCTGTCTACAAGGTCTGTCAGTCATATTATGATGCAGTTCATTCCTGTCTACAAGGCTGTCAGTCATAGTGTGACGCACTTCACTCCTGTTTACAAGGCTGTCAGTCATAGTGTGATGCACTTCATTCCTGTTTACAAGGGCTGTCAGTCATAGTGAGACACAGCATATAAGGACGAAGTTTCGCACGATCCGTGCGGCTACCAAACGAAGACCAGGACAATGGATCGTCTGGTTGAAGTGGTTGTTTAATCCGACGCGTTTCGGAGCTATCTCCCAGCTCCTTCCTCAGGAAGTCCCTGAGGAAGGAGCTGGGAGATAGCTCCAAAACGCGTCGGATTAAAGAACCACTTCAACCAGACGATCCATTGTCCTGGTCTTCTTTTGGTAGCAGCGCGGATCGTGCGACACTTCGTCCTTATATGCTGATTTCTGACCGCGGTGACCCGTGGATGTGTGGATCCAGCAGCAGGTACTGACTAAGCGTTCATACTGGTTGTGGGTTACACAACCAGATCAGGTGAGCAGGCCCTTGTCGCCATACATATACCTCTATATAATAGAGATGAGACCCTATTGCGCATTTGTCTCTTTTCTATAGATAGCGAGACACAGTTCACTCCTGTCTACAAGGCTGTCAGTCATAGTGTGACGCACTTCACTCCTGTTAACAGGGCTGTCAGTAATAGTGTGACACAGTTCACACTGTCTACAAGGCTGTCAGTCACAGTGTGAGGCACTTCACTTCTGTTTACAAGGGCTGTCAGTCATAGTGAGACACAGTTCACTCCTGTCTACAAGGCTGTTAGTCATAATGTGACGCAGTTCACTCCTGTCTACAAGGCTGCCGCTCATAGTGTGACGCAGTTCACTCCTGCCAACAAGGCTGACCACTGAGCCACCATACAATGCTAACCACTGAGCCACCATACAATGCTAACCACTGAACCACCATATACAGTACTAACCACTGAGCCACCATACAATGCTACCACTGAGCCACCATACAATGCTAACCTCTTTGCCACCATATACAGTGCTAACCACTGAGCCACCATATACAGTGCTAACCACTGAGCCACCATACAATGCTAACCACTGAGCCACCATACAATGTTAACCACTGAACCATCATATACAGTGCTAACCACTGAGCCACCATACAATGCTAACCACTGAGCCATCATATATAGTGCTAACCACTGAGCCACCATATACAGTGCTAACCACTGAGCCACCTAAACAATGATCCACCATATACAGTGCTAACCACTGAGCCACCATATACAGTGCTAACCACTGAGCCACCTAAACACTGAGACATCATATACAGTGCTAACCACTGAGCCACCTAAACACTGAGCCATCATATACAGTGCTAACCACTGAACCACCATATACAGTGCTAACCACTGAGCCACCTAAACAATGAGCCACCATATACAGTGCTAACCACTGAGCCACCTAAACACTGAGACATCAAATACAGTGCTAACCACTGAGCCACCATACAATGCTAACCACTGAGCCACCTAAACACTGAGTCATCATATACAGTGCTAACCACTGAGCCACTTAAGCACTGAACCTTCATATACAGTGCTAACCACTGAGCCACCATACAATGCTAACCACTGAGCCACCATAAAGTGCTAACCACTGAACCACCAAACAGTGCTAACCACTGAGCCACCATATACAGTGCTAACCACTGAGCCACCTAAACACTGAGCCTTCATATACAGTGCTAACCACTGAGCCATCATACAATGCTAACCACTGAGCCATTGTATGCAGTGCTAACCACTGAGCCATCATACAATGCTAACCACTGAGCCACCATACAATGCTTACGCAGTTTATTTGAAATATGGCGCCATGGTGCGCGCCACTATTCTGATTGGTCGGCGCTGAATGCGGTGACCAATGAGAGAAGCGGCATTCAAACCGTGTGCCGCTTATCTCATTGGTCGCTGCGTTCAGCACCAACCAATTAAAATAGTGGCATGCGCCATGGCGCCATATTTCAAATACACTGTACACTATTCTGATTGGTCGCCACGTTCAGCGCCGACCAATTAGAGAAGTGGCGCGCAGTTTGAATGCCGCTCCTCTGATTGGTCGCCGCGTTCAGCGCCGACCAATCAGAATAGCGGCGCGCGCTAAGGCGCCATGTTTCAAAAATGTTTCAAATACACAAAGTGATGACTGATTCATGTAAATGGTCTTCTGTCTTGTACAGCTTACAACTGCTAGAATTGTATGCTCTCTGGCACTCCATCAGTTAATATCTGAGAACATAGTTTTTTCTCCCACAAAAAAAGCTAATGCAATTAAATGTTAACAAAAATATTTTTTCCCCTAGAGTATTGCTTTTTTCCAATTAATACAGATTCTTCATCATGAGAAACTTAGACCTGAATTACCAATTGCAGGCAGACTGATTAAACTTACAAATGACTGCCAAGAAAATGTCTTGATCTCTTAATAATTTATGTAAACACAAAACATACCGCCACATAGTTTGTTTATTTCTATTTTTTAGATTGGTCTGAAAAGAATTTGTTGTTTTCTCTTACACTAACACTTTATTATTCATATTGCTGTTTCTGGAGCTTCTTTAACATTTACTTCTCTGTCAACAAAAAACTCCAGTGAGGCTGGGGTCACACTTGCGGCAGAATGTTTAAATCCTGATCCGGTTTTGAGCTGTAAAAAAGCTCAAACCCGGATCAGGAACCGCTGCCCGTAGGAGCCCATTATAATAACCGGATTGCACTACATGCAATCCGGTTACCGGCTCCGGTTTTGCAGCCTTCGTGAAAAATCATGCAGGCTGCATTTTTCGCAGCAATATTCCTGCCGCAGCCATTTTGTTATAATGGGCTCCTATGGGAGCCCATGCGGCTGCTGCAAGGCATATGTGAATGCCTGCGGCAGCCGGCATCTTTGTTCAACAAAGGTTTAAATATTAATATTTAATGTGGGTAACATGTCTCCAGGGAGTGTCCACCTCCCTAGAGACATGCTGTCCACACAGGACGGCATGTCAGGGGTTAACTTAACTGTTAACTCTGCCATCCCGATTGTGCATTGGTCCCGCTGCTATCTCCATTGTGCATTTGTCCCGCAGCCGTCTCCACTGTGCATTTGTCCCACAGCCATCTCCATTGTGTATATGGCCAGCTTCAGTCTCTATTGTGTACTCTCTATTGAGTACAGCCAGCAGTAGTCTCTATTGTGTATCCTCTACTGTGTGTATAGCCAGCAGTCATCTTCATTGTCTATACGGCTAGCGGCAGTCTCTATTGTGTATTCTCTATTATGTACGGCCAGCAGCAGTCTCTATTGTGTATTCTCTATTGTGTGAATAGGCAGCAGCAGTCTCTATTGTGTGTATAGGCAGCAGCAGTCTCTATTGTGTAGATGGCCCGCAGCCATCTATTGTGTATATGGCCCGCAGCCATCTATTGTGTATACAGCTAGCAGCTCTCTCTATTGTGTATTCTCTATTGTATATACAACTATTGTGTATTCAGCCCACAGCAGTCTCAAGTGTGTGTGTGTGTAATATATAATAGAGAGATAGTGTGTAAATAAAGGAAAAACAGCACAAAAATTTAAAAAAAGTGGACTTTATTGCCCAATGACATGGCCACACATTGGGCAATAAAGTCCACTTTTTCTATTTTTTTGTGCTGTTTTTCCTTTTTTTACTCTATTGTAAGGAACCATCTGGATTGCTGGTTGGGAAAGCTTTGCACATAAATTGAAGTAATTTTCCAATTTTTCACTATAAATATAATATATGTTTGGGTGAAGGCGGAGCGTGGGTGGAGGCGGAGCATGGGTAGAGGTTGGACGGAGTCTCAGGGGGGCCCCAAAATTTTGGCAGTAAGGGGCCCCAATATTCCTAGTGGCAGCCCTGCTAGGCTGTACTCCTCCACAGCAGTATTTAGGAAAGAAGTGGCAGACTATCTGGCTAAGTATTAGAATCTGAGAGTTCTCAGTGGTTGATACCTTTTAATAGCTAACTGAAAAGATTTTAAGTGAAGCAAGCTTTTGGGACACTCTGGCCCATTCATCAGGCTGATAATGAAATTATGAAGACACACATATATATACATAAGCAGGGTGAGATAATGCAGTAAATACGACAGGTGACGTATCTGGCAGAAATTCCCCAGCCCAGGTTGACAGAGCGAGAGAAAGAGCTATTGAATAGGGATATGAAATTGGAGGAGGCATTGGGCCAGATTCAAAATGATAAAGCTCCGGGTGTAGATGGCCCACTGGAGTAATTGCATAAAATACATGATTCATTAATACTACCTAAACTATTGTGGGCCATGCAAAAGTCCACCCTACTGGACTCTTCACACATAATTTCTTACTTGCTGTGTATAACTATTGTATATATTGTATTATAATAATAATAAAAATAATAAATGGTGTGGGGCTGCACACCATTTTTGATAACCAACGAAGGTAAAACAAACAGCTGCAAGCTAACATTATCAGGCTGGGTATGTCCATGGTTATTGGCAGGGGTGTAACTACCACAGGTGCAGGGGTTGCGATCGCACCTGGGCCCTACAGCCTAGGGGGCCCCAAAAGTCCCTTTGGCCTATAGAAAAAGACTAATACTATTAAAGATTTGCAATAATTGGGGGCCCTGTTGGAGCTTTCGCATCGGGGCCCCTGGGCCTGAAGTTACGCCACTGGTTATTGGGCCTAAAAATAGTAGCCTGCAGCTGTCCCATGAGTGGTGCATCACATAAGATGAGCCTATTCTGGTGTTTCAACTCAGCTGTTTCTGATTGCCCTTGTGCAGGAACAATTGGGGTAAGAGTTTTTGGGGTTTATGTCAGCTGTGTTATATCAGCTGTAATCAAGCACTGGTGTTAGTAATGTAGTAATCTAACTGATACCTCCATTATTAACCCAGTAATAAAAAAAAGACACACACATGAAAAAAAATAATTTATTTCAATAAATATCCCCTGAAACTTTCACCTTTTTACCATTTTATTATTCTATATATTAAAAAAAAACACACGCAGCTCCACCACAGTCCTTGGAACTTGCAACTCTGGCACCCCTGCAGTCTGGAGGCCATAGAAGGTAATGCAGCTGGGACATGTAAGCTAGTCACTCCACACCAACACCCTACACATTCCCCTAGACCTAGTACTCCATGTTAGGCAAGGGATAGAGGGGGAAGCTAGTTGGAGGGTGGAGCACAGAGAGGAAAACCCGGGACAGGGGTGGAGGAAATAGGCTAAAACCCTAGGAACACTAAGTTGGGGGGGCTTAGTCGGGAAGACACAAAGAGCACCGGTTCATGTTCCTGGCGTGAGTGGGAACGTGAGGAACAGAACCCCCAAGCCAAAATGCCCTGAGAGCCAAAGTTTAACACCATAGAGGAAGAACATGGACACGGCGGCCTGTGCCACCATAAGGCTGGTCCAGGTCCCTGGCCGAGTACCGAGGTAGAGAAGAAGGGGTTCACAGTGGGTCCAGATAAGGGAGAACCAGGCTGACACCAGGGTACCGGCCCTGTAGATGTGGCTGGCAGCTGCATGCGCTGGGCACGAATTAACCAGCGAGGTAAAGGGGCTTTATAACAGGAACTCAACCCCTGGCAGACCAAGGGAAGGTCATCATATAGGACTAGGATTCCCGATCAGGAATGTCCACAGAAAGTTTGTTACAGCTGGCCCGAAGTAGATGCGTGGGAAGGAACGAGAGGCCCAAAAAGACTAGAAAGGGGGTGCCCCTAGTGAACTGTCCCAGCTGCAGAACCAGTGACTGGAGCCAGTTGTGTACTGTGTGTTACTGAAACTGTACAGACGTGAGTAAAGTATCCTGACAGACTCAAAGCTGTGTGTGAGAGACTCTCATTTGCGCAACGATAGCAAGCTCCCACCTGCAGAGCAGCACACTGACTTTCATGCACTGGCAAGAGAGGCTGCCAAGGAAGATCAGCGCGGAGCCTGACGACTGCATCCCTACACCTGCCTCGGGGAAAACCAAGCCCTACCCATGGAGGGCTCACCATCCCCGGCTGCCGCCTTCACCATCATTCCCCAGAGGCCTCTATGGCAGCGGTGGCTTTACTAGCCAAAAACCGCAGGTGGCGTCACATATAACTATAAACTCTTTTCCTACTTTTTATTGCCGCACCTGGGTCCACAGGACTAGGTCCCTAGCAGCCCGACAGGGCCCGGTCTCGAGTGCCCTCATCCCCGATGTGCGACAAACTTGGCGTTACAAACAGGATAACCGAACTGGTAAAACTGGGTCTTGTGTGCCTGAAGACTTTGTTTTTCAGGCCTCGGAAATGGCGGCCCAAAAAGATTAACACCATGTGCTGACAGAGGGGTGTGCCATGGCCCCTCATCTTGGGCCAGGCCAGCACAGAGTGGGAAACCGAGCTCCCGCCCCTGCCATTCTTTTCTCCAGGGCAGGGCAGCGCCAATGACTGTATAACTCCACCCGTGGGCGGGTCGGCCAACAACGGTGAATGGCGACGCCCATGAAGGGAGGTAGAGAAAGACGACAGCACCACGAACTAGGTGCATGGTGACAGCCGTGTGTGCGCCCTTGAAGGCCAGGATATGACAGAGTGCGGGAAGAGTAGAAAAACCAAGGCTCCCCAGATGCCAGTGTGGAGCAGCACCTGGCAGAACTGAGTCACCAGCTGGGGCAAACCCGCATGTGGGACAAAGTGGAGGATGGCACTGAAGCAGGTGCCCTCGTCCCTATGGACTTAACAAGCACCGGTCCAAGAGTTAGTAACAAGGGAGGGCGGTGTGGAATCGATACCAGGCCTTCCTGCACCCCTAATCCCTGCACCGTCAATGTAGGAGATACGAGGGGAAGAACTCCGTTGTTGGTGGGAGAACCCTGGGAAGAAGTTGATGGGCTTCCTCGGGGAGGTGAAAGCTGGGAGAGGACTAGTTGAAGTTATCACCCGGCAGGAGTACCTGCAGTGCCATATTGCCCAGTGGGATACCAAGAAGGAGGCAATGTGGGTCCAACAACAGGCGACCGTGGCCAGAACCATAAAGGCCAAGGCCACAGCCCAAAAAGCCTCTTCCACCCTGCAGGCTCCAAGACAGAAGGGAGTTGTAACTGCCTTTTACCAACGAAGGGGCTATGATTTTATCCGGGAGTCTGGGGCTGAGTGTGAGACTCTCATGTCCCGGACGGTCGTGGAAGCTCACGTGCCCTTGGGACACCCGGGCAGGAACTTACAAGTGGGGGACCGAGTGACTTTCGTCCAGCAAGAGGGAGAGTGTGGTCTCTACACCATTTTTGTACGTCGGGTGAAACTGAGAGACGAGCCAGCATGAGCAGCTGTCCTGGAGATGGCGGAAGAAGTTCCCTCCCAGGAGCTGCGAATGCTACGAGACTCTACCACCCAGACCCCATTGCTGGAGTTTTCCAATCCAGCACTACAGGGGACAAGCTCCAGGCTGGAGGTCTTGCCCTGGAAGAAGTAGTGAGCCTGGGAAAAGGGTACAAACTGTAATGTGAATGATTACTCTGCATTTTCCCTTGTTGTCCACATTGCTTCCCTGTAAGAATGTGTTCCCTTATTAGTTGAAGTAAGAAAACATGAACATTTGATCCCGGATTATGGTTGAGGTCAGAACTCTTTTGTATATAGTTACGCACACCCCCGTGTGCCTCCTATTGGTTTTATGATAAGAGTTATATGTGTACAGTAGTAAAGTGGATTGAATTGTGTAGAAAGAAACCGCACAGCTCAAAAACCCACCGGCGTGGGCAAAGATTCAGTCCGTGGTGTAGCCCCTGACACCCCACCTAGGGCACATGAAGGGTTTTTCTGGTGGTGGGTTCCTGAAGACCATCAATCTTGGTTCGTTTGAACTCTGTAGAACTGCGTTTTATCTTTTTCTACTTTTGCATTTTTATAGCCGTAAGAAAAGTTTTTGTTATGTCATTTTTTAATATTACACGTCCCGAACGGGAAGAAAACAATTGTAAATATGTTGCAAATGTTTTGGTTTAATGCATAAAAAAATCTTTGAATTTGTGTGTCACCTGTGCCGGGTCTTGGCGCGGGACGTGCCAAGCTTTGCTTCGGGGGAGTGTGGCGCCCCTGCGGACTGGCAGCCACAGAAGGTAATGCAGATGGGACAGGTAAGATAGTCACCCCATGCCAATACTCTACACAATCCCCCATCCCTAGACCTAGTACTCCATGTAAGGCAAGGGAGGGATAGAGGGGGGAGCTAGGTGGAGGCTGGAGCGCAGAGAGGAAAACCTGGGATAGGGGTGGAGGAAGTAGACTAAAACCCTAGAAACACTAAGTTGGAGGGGCTTAGTCAGGAAGGCACAGAGAGCATCGGTTCGTGTTCCTGATGTGAGTAGGAAGGTGAGGAAGAAGGCCTGGACAGCAGCGGTGGCTTTATTAGCCACAAAACGCGGGTGGCTTCACGTATAACTATAAACTCTTTTTCTTCTTCTTATTGCCGCACCTGGGACCACGGGACCGGGTCACGTCACCATGGCAACCCCAGCAGCCCGACAGGGCCCAGTCTCGAATACCCCCGTCCCTGGGGTGTGACACAACTTCTGCCACTTCCACTGCACATCCATGTCTGCCATACATCTCTTTGCTGCCCACCTTGTCCTTTTTACTTTGGGGATTTTTTTTTTTAAATCTTTCGGGCCTTCAGAAGAGGGGGCATTAGGAGGGGGATACCCTAATGCTGGCATTCCTGTCCCTAAATACGCCAGGGTCCCTGTGCTTCCTAGTGCCAATGTCCCTACATAACAGGGACACTGATGTTGTTACTTCCCTGACCACTCACTTGTCCTTTTGGACGTGCATGTGTTGCATTGTCGTCTGTTCTCCTGTAAAGCTATCTAAGTGTGTCTGGGTTCCCCTGCACCCCTGCATAGCTGCCCATGTGTAGTGTGGTCCTCTGCTGTCCCATATGGCCGTCCACGTGTTTTTCAGTCCCATGCACTCATTCATAATCATCTTTGTCCTATGTGGTCCTCTGCTCTCCTACATAGCAGCCGATTTGCTTTCTGCTCTCCTGTGTTGCCTCTCATGTGTAATGGGGACCCTGCTTTTCTTCTCTGGCTGCCCACATGTATTTCAGCCTTCAGCTCATGCCAATATCCCTGAGCCCAAGGCCCTGTGCATTTTGTGTATGCTCCCCGTCCCTGAAAAGGGCGGCATGTGCACCTTGATTAGCTGTCATCAGCCTCTTGCTAGGAGGCACCAGGTATTTAAGGCTCCCTCCTCTATTGAGTGGGGCCAAAGCAACTTGTTAAGTTGCTAACATAAAGGTACAGTTATGGTGTAGACCGGAGCTAGCCTGTATTAAGGTTATCCTAATGAGTTGCTGATCTGACCTTTGGGGGTACTGCGTATATCCCCTCTTAATTTTCAAATACTAGTGATTTAGATAAGTGGTTAAGGATAGGCGCTAACTCTTAGGTAGGTATATCGAATAAAATAAATTACCAGATTCGTCTGTTTAATCCTTCTTTGGGATGTTTATTTAAAAAGCAAATAAATTTTATCCTATTATTACATTATTTGATACTAGTTAGTACGTGTACAATCTCTTGTTTTATTCACTATGCACCAATTCAGGTAGTATAGAACAATCTGTTGTTCTTTAAAATGTGCGTGTATAACTCACTATTTAAAAACTTTATTAAAAATGCACTTAAAGGGACAATCAATAAAAATATATACCTAAGAAGTATATGGTATCTATTATATAATTGCGAATAGGCATTTTTGCCCCCGGCGTGGTCATGTGGATACGCGCGAAGCATTGGCCGCGAAGCGGCCATTGCGAGTCGCCGTGGTCATGTGGATACGCGCGAAGCATTGGCCGCGAAGCGGCCATTGCGAGCACTTCTACGTCGACTCGCAATGCGAGTCGGCGTGGTCATGTGGATACGCGCGAAGCATTGGCCGCGAAGCGGCCATTGCGAGCAGTTCTCAGTCGACTCGCAATGCCCGCGCAGCGGGAATTGCGAGTCAGAGACTCCACGTACTAGAATCCCGATGCATGTGCATCGGGCTCCCAGCTAGTATAGTATAATACCCCAATAAATGTTTTTTCAAATTATAATACCATGTGTATATACAACTCAATGGAGCAATCAGAATATAGATGGCATTCTTTCTGGAGTGATGTTATTAGTATAGATGGTCTCCTAGTTTGTCAGGGATTCCTTTTCTAGGGGCTCCTCCTACAGCTTATGTGCGGGTTCTATAGGTTATAGGCGATCCTTTGGGTTCGTTGTATTGCACTTGCCTTCAATTTTTCTATGGCTAATCTATAAACAAAGTGTATATAGATAACATTGGCACACGGAATATATGAATAGAGAGAAATTTCTTGCATTCAAAAAAAGGGTTTTATTGTAAACATCAGTCAAAAGTAAGACGTTTCGTCCGGCTTGCCTTTTTCAATTAGACTGATACTAAATAATAAACAAAAAAGGTATTAGTTACAATTTACACATGATCCATCATAACAATGAACTGAAACAACGTCAATCGTCAATGATCACTGTATGATATACAGTTGTGGCCAAAAGTACTGACACCCCTGCAATTCTGTCAGATAATACTCAGTTTCTTCTTGAAAATGATTGCAATCACAAATTCTTTGGTATTATTATTTTCATTTAATTTGTCTTCAATGAAAAAACACAAAAAGAATTGTCCTAAAGCCAAATTGGATATAATTCCACACCAAACATAAAAAAGGGGGTGGACAAAAGTATTGGCACTGTTAAAAAATCATGTGATGCTTCTCTAATTTGGGTAATTAACAGCACCTGTAACTTACCTGTGGCACCTAACAGGTGTTGGCAATAACTAAATCACACTTGCAGCTAGTTGAGATGGATTAAAGTTAACTCAACCTCTGTCCTGTGTCCTTTTGTGTACCACATTGAGCATGGAGAAAAGAAAGAAGACCAAAGAACTGTCTGAGGACTTTAGAAACAAAATTGTGAGGAAGCATGAGGAATCTCAAGGCTACAAGTCCATCTCCAAAGACCTGAATGTTCCTGTGTGTACTGTGCGCAGTGTCATCAAGAAGTGTAAAGCCCATGGCACTGTGGCTAACCTCCCTAGATGTGGACGGAAAAGAAAAATTGCCGAGAGATTTCAATGCAAGATTGTGCGGATGGTGGATAAAGAACCTCGACTAACATCCAAACAAGTTCAAGCTGCCCTGCAGTCCGAGGGTACAACAGTGTCAACCCGTACTATCCGTTGGCGTCTGAATGAAAAGGGACTGTATGGTAGGAGACCCAGGAAGACCCCACTTCTTACCCCGAGACATAAAAAAGCCAGGCTGGAGTTTGCCAAAACTTACCTGAGAAAGCCTAAAATGTTTTGGAAGAATGTTCTCTCTTTTTGGGCAAAGGCATCAACATAGAGCTTACAGGAGAAAAAAAGAGGCATTCAAAGAAAAGAACACGGTCCCTACAGTCAAACATGGCGGAGGTTCCCTGATGTTTTGGTGTTGCTTTGCTGCCTCTAGCACTGGACTGCTTGACCGTGTGCATGGCATTATGAAGTCTGAAGACTACCAACAAATTGTGAAGCATAATGTAGGGCCCAGTGTGAGAAAGCTGGGTCTCCCTCAGAGGTCATGGGTCTTCCAGCAGGACAATGACCCAAAACACACTTCAAAAAGCACTAGAAAATGGTTTGAGAAAAAGCACTGGAGACTTCTAAGGTGGCCAGCAATGAGTCAAGACCTGAATCCCATAGAACACCTGTGGAGAGATCTAAAAATGGCAGTTTGTAGAAGGCACCCTTCAAATATCAGGGACCTGGAGCAGTTTGCCAAAGAATAATGGTCTAAAATTCCAGCAGAGCATTGTAAGAAACTCATTGATGGTTACCGGATGCGGTTGATCGCAGTTATTTTGGCTAAAGGTTGTGCAACCAAGTATTAGGCTGAGGGTGCCAATACTTTTGTCTGGCCCATCTTTGGAGTTTTGTGTGAAATAATCAATGTTTTGCTTTTAGCTTCATTCTCTTTTGTGTTTTTTCATTGAAGACAAATTAAATGAAGATAATAATACCAAAGAATTTGTGATTGCAATCATTTTCAGGATGAAACTGAGTATTATCTGACAGAATTGCAGGGGTAAACAATAATTATCCGGACAAAGTACCTCAGGTCCGCGCTGCTGCAGGATAGATGTAAATGACACCAGAAACACCGGGATGTCTGGTTGAAAGTGATGAATAGCTTTATTTTCCGACGCGTTTCAGAGCCACTTGCCGAGCTCCTTCATCAGGGAACACCCTGAGGAAGGAGCTCGGCAAGTGGCTCTGAAAAGCGTCGGAAAATAAAGCTATTCATCACTTTCAACCAGACATCCCGGTGTTTCTGGTGTCATTTACATCTATCCTGCAGCAGCGCGGACCTGAGCTACTTTGTCCGGATGATTGATTGTTTACCGCAGTAACCTGTGGAAGTACGGTCCCTGCAGCAGCTGCATTTCTGAGCGATCAAGCTGATTGTGTGTGACACAACCTTATCAGGTGAGCAATTCTGATTTAGACCATTTTTAACTGATTATAAAAAGATAAAACCCTATTGCGCATTCTCAGCTTTTATAGAATTGCAGGGGTGTCAATACTTTTGGCCAACACTGTATATGAGGAGTCTGTGTTAACCGCACTAGGAAGGAGCTGCTGCTCCACACTTACTGACCACGTCCTCCCTGCCATGTTACGTGACTGCGTGTCACTGTCACGTCGGCAGTCACGTGATGCAGTGGGCGTGGAGTTTTCCTACGTACGTCAGGTTCAATGTGAGCTATTACAGGGGATGGATACTGCTGTCTTAGTCAGGTGTCACTAATGCATTTCAGATTCCTAGTCCTGTGTGTTGGTCCAGCCTGTTGCTCTGGTCTGCCTGTATCTAGCACCAGTCCTGGCTGAATCCAGTTCTGTGTCTGCTAAAGTTCCTGAATTCATCCAGTCTGAATTCCTGTATGTGCCCTGTGTATGTTCCTGAACCCTCCTGCGTGTGTTCCTAGTCTGTTCATGTGTACTACTACCAGGCTGAATCGTGAACTTATTCTTGTATCCTGCCTGAGTCCTGAAACCAGACAATATTAGTGTTTTCTATGAAAACTCATACCTTTATTTATCAAATGAGTTGCACAATGAATAGAAAATATAGTCCAGACATTGACAAGGTTAGAAATATTGATTTTTACTTGAAATAATAATTTTCTCCTTCAAACTTTGCTTTCGTCAAAGAATGCTCCCTTTGCAGCAATTACAGCATTGCAGACCTTTGGCATTCTGTTAATTTGCTGAGGTAATATTGAGAAATTTCACCCCATGCTTCCTGAAGCCCTTCCCACAAGTTGGATTTGCTTGACGGGCACTTTTTGCGTACCATACGGTCAAGCTGCTCCCACAACAGCTCAATGGGGTGGAGAGTCTGGTGACTGCACTAGCCACTCCATTACAGATAAAATACCAGCTGCCTGCTTCTTCCCTAAATAGTTCATGCATAATTTAGAGGTGTGCTTTGCTTTGGGTCATTGTCCTGTTGTAGGATGAAATTGGCTCCAATCAAGCGCTGTCCACAGGGTATGACATGGCATTGCAAAATGGAGTGATAGCCTTCCTTATTCAAAATCCCTTTTACCTTGCACATATCTCCCACTTTACCAACACCAAAGTGACCCCAGACCATCACATTACCTCCACCATGCCTGACAGATGGCATCAGGCACTCTTCCAGCATCTTTTCAGTTGTTCCGCATCTCACAAATGTTCTTCTGTGTGATCCAAAAACCTCAAACTTTGATTCGTCTGTCTATAAAACTTTTTTCTTATCTTCCTCTGTCCAATGTCTGTGTTCTTTTGCCCATATTAGGCTAGGGTCACATCTATGTTTTTTTTTTTTAAAAAACCTGATCCGGTTTTGAGCTTTTAAAAAGCTCAAAACCGGATCAATAAACGCTCCCCATAGGAGCCAATGCTAAAAACCGGATTGCTTCACAAGCAATCCGGTTTCCGTCTCCGGCTCTGCAGCCTGCGTGAAAAATCATGCAGGCTGCAGTTTTCAGAGTGGTTTAAGCATCCGCAATCCAGTAACCGGATTGCTCAGGATGTGTAATCCTGAGCAATCCGGTTACCTGACAGTTTGCTCATCCCTGCTGCTGCAGGGATGAGCAAACTGTTCTATGTATATTAAAAGTAATAATTTAATAAATAAATGTTGGTTTGATGTCTCTAGGGGGGACCAAGTCCCCCTAGAGACCTAACACCCACTAAGGTGGGCATATCCAGCTCTAATCTGTTCTGGGCAAAAGTGCTGTGCTCCTCAGAGCTGCGTGCAAGACCCCACAAACTGCCCCCCCCCCCGTATCTATAGACCTGTCCCTGCACCCCTCTTATGATTTATACCCATCCCTTTAGTAGATCCTAATGATTGTGCAAAGTATATAATAGAGGTTATAATCTCCTCCTCCTCATGTGTGAGTTGTCTGTTAGTGTACAAATGTCCAAAGGTGGGGCTGTCTGCTGCTCCCTCCGCCCACTCATTAATTATGCACGCCCCCTCTGGCCTTGCTTTAGTGTTGAGAGCCTGGCTGCGTCATGAAAGGGGCGGGGCTAAAATCACATCACACCAGTAGACCCGCCCCTTTCATGATGCGGCCAGCCTCTCAGCACTGTAGCAAGCCCAGAGAGGGCATGCATAATTAATAAGCAGGCGGAGGGAGCAGCAGACAGCCCCGCCTTTGGACATTTGTACACTAACAGACAACTCACACATGAGAAGGAGGTGATTATAACCTCTACTATATACTTTGCACAATCGTTAGGATCTACTAAAGGGATGGGTATAAATCATAAGAGGGATGCAGGGATGGGTCTATAGATACGGGGGGGGGGGGGGCAGCTTGTGGGGTCTTGCGCGCAGCTCTGAGGAGCACAGTGCTTTTGCCCAGAACAGAATAGAGCTGGATATGCCCACCTGAGTGGGTGTAAGGTCTCTAGGGGTACTTTGGCCCCCCCTAGAGACATTAAACCAACATTTATTTATTAAAATTATTACTTTTAATGTACAGAGAACAGTTTGCTCATCTCTGCAGCAGTAGCAGGGATGAGCTAACTGTCAGGTAAACGGATTGCTCAGGATTACACATCCGGAGCAATCCGGTTACCTGATTGGGGTTCCCTCCACACATTTTTGATGAAAAATGTGTGCGACCGCAATTGCGTTCACTGCATCCGGATCTGGATGCGGGGAACGCAATTTGATTCTTAAGTGTGACCCTAGCCTTAATCTTTTCCTTTTATTATCCAGTCTCAGATATGGATTTTCTTTGCCCTGAAGACCAGCATCCTGGAATCGCCTCTTCACTGTAGACGTTGACACTGGCGTTTTTCAGGTACTATTTAATGACGCTGCCAGTTGAGGAGCTGTGAGGCATCAACTTCTCAAACTAGAGACTCTAATGTACTTGTCTTGTTGCTCAGTTGTGCAGCGGGGTCTAACACTTTTCTTTCTACTCTTGTTAGAGCCTGTTTCTGCTCTCCTCTGAAGGGAGTAGTACACACCGTTGTAACAAATCATCAGTTTCTTGGCATTTTCTCACATGGAATACATTTCTAAGAACAAGAATAGACTGTCAAGTTTCACATGAAAGTTCTCATTTTCTGCCATTTTGAGAGCATTATAGAACAAACAAATGTAATGCTCCAGATTCTCAACTAGCTCAAAGGTAGGTCAATTTTATAGCTTCTCTAATCAGTCAAACCGTTTGCAGCTGTGCTAACATGCTTGTACAAGGGGTTTTCTAAACATCCATTAGCCTTCTTACACAGCAAACACAATGTACCATTAAAACACTAGCGTGGTGGTTGTTGGAAATGGGCCTCTATACACCTATGTATTGTAGATATTGCATTAAAAACCAGATGTTTGCAGCTAGAATAGTCATTTACCACATTAAACCCATGTATACAGTGTATTTCTGATTTATTTAATGCTCGCTTCATTAAAATAAAATTAGCTTTTCTTTCAAAACTAAGGACATTTTTAAGTGACCCCACATTTTGATCGGTAGTGTAAGACAGCATAGATTCTGTGATATATACACAGTACTGTAATTTAACACCCTTAGAATGCATCATTGCATGGACTGATGGATCCCTCCGTAACAGGAAGGCAGTTTTTACAGATCATCATATAATTATAAAAGAGATATTTTTAAATTATATAGAACTGCATATAGATTTATGGAAGACTGATATTGTTATTGTATGTATAAAAATGTAATACATTGGGTTATTTACAACTTCTGACCTGCAATTTTAGAATAGACATTGAATAAAACTGACTAAAGCAGCAAACTATATCAGAGATTCAGCTGAACATCATATAATAATTTCTGCCCTTCAGTCTCATGATCTGACAAGACATTTCTTCAAATTTTCTATAAAAGAGTCCTAGTGTTTAATATCAGGAACTTGCCACTGGGTGACACTAAATCAACATTACCCGTCCTAGCTAGTGCAGATATGCTTTATTCTGTAGTAATGAACTAATTTACCTGTTACCTCTTCTAATGGACATTTTCACATACATGTATTATGAAAAGAACGAAGTGTTGGCGTCACAATTTGTGGTGGTGCTAACGTTTTACTCATCATGCCCGGCAGGATGTTTCCAGAAAACACAAGACTATGAAGACTATATTATTTCTATGAGGTCATTCAAATATATGGCAATCTGCAAAGAATCCTTGGCAAAATCTATATGCCAAGGATTACAAGCTTAGCAAGTGTTGTGTTCTGTGGTGAGAATCCATGGTAAATATAAAAATCGTCGTATGCCTCAAATCCACAGATCCAAGTCCTGCATGTGTCAAGAAGGTTTTGTAACATTCTATTTACCAGCATTGTACCGTTGATTTCCAATAGAAAATTAGCACCCAAGCAGTCAACGATTCCATTAAATGGTCACTGTTGTTTCAACAACTCTGCATAAAATATAGGAAGGTATATGAAACTGTAATATACCTCAAAAAGTAAACCTTTTCATTCACTTATGAGTTACTTCTCCCATGCCTCCAAAACTCATCATTCATTCTGAAAAAATAGCTCAAACGTGTAAAAATGCTTGGAAAAAAACGCATCAAAAAGCTTTGTGTTATTGGTGCGTTCTTCCTACCAAGAGATGCAGATTAGGTGGAGAAATTTCTGTATCCAAATACTTAACATGTGCACATATCCTTAAGAAGATGAACTTCCAGCAGAATGAATAAGGGTACATGCGTACATTAAAGGGGTTGTCCGATCTTTTTCTATAATTTACAGGTGTATCTAGGCTGCAAAATGTTGACAGTTTGTAATTTACATGCAGGGTTTCCTAGATATCACCTATTTGCTTCTGGAGGAGAGCGTCCAGGGGGCGTGTTTGTATTGGAGCTTGCATGTAAATGGAGAACTGGTCATTTACTCCCAGTCTCCAACAAACACACCCCCTCCCCAGTGTACATATGGCCAGCCACCCCCAGACTGCTACAGGCCCACCCCAACCCCTAATATGACCACCCACTCCCACTGCACAAAGTGGGTCTCCTCCTTCTCTGGCACAATGTACAGGAGGAGCTGAGAGCTGTTTGCAATTCTGGGATCAACCGGCAGCTAAGGCCAAATCACCATCTGGGTGAATTGTTGTGCCCATTATACTGTATAGAAGTCAATGTGTGGGCATTATACTATTTGGAAGACATTTTGGGGGCAAATATTCAAGAGTGACCCGATATACACTACCGTTCAAAAGTTTGGGGGTCACCCAGACAATTTTATGTTTTCCATGAAAACTGCACAGAGCAGGGAGGAGGAGGTGAGGGCACACAGGATTGCAAACAGCCTTCAGCTCCTCCACTGACCAAGTGTGCCAAATCTGCAGCTTACAGAGCTGCAGATTCTGTACATTGTGCCAGAGGAGGAGGTGACCCACTGTGTGCAGTGGGGGTGGGTGGTCATATTAGGGGTTGGGGTGGGCCTGTAGCAGTCTGGGTGTGGCTGGCTGTACACTGTACACTGGTGGAGACTGAGAGTAAATTACCAGTTCTCCATTTACATGCAGGCTCCAATACAAACATGCCCCATCGACGTTCTCCTCCAGACGCAACTAGGTGATATCTAGGAATCCCTGCAAAATGTTGACAGCATGTAAATTACAGACTGTCAACATTTTGCAGCCTAGATACACCTGTAAATGATAGAAAACGCCCGGACAACCCCTTTAAGTATTTGGTTGCAGAAATGTCTCCACCAAATCTGCATCTCCTGGCAGGAAAAATGTACCAAAAATTCAATGCATTTTTTTATGCATTTTTACATGCGTTTTTCATGCATTTTGGGAGAAAAAAAGTTGGAAAAAACGCTGCAAAAATTGATGCTCTGCAGCTTTGTTTGTGCGCCAAATCTGCAAGGGAAAGAAAACAAAGTGTGCACAATACTTCAATATTCTCATTGACTGCTGGCAGAAGGATTTGCGTGCAGTTTTGTGACATAGCTGTACTAAGTCATGTAAAGAAAACCATGATAGAAACATACTGTGTGCACAGGGCCTAATAGCCGATAGCTAGGGGAGGAAGAGGAGGATTAAGGAGTACTCAGCCCAATGAGACACATATACTTGTTGTGCAACTTTTATGCATTAGTACAGTGCTGAATTCACAACCACACAGCTCTGTACTTGTGTATAATATGCTCCATAATGCTAAATATTGTTTTCCATGCTGTGGCTACTTTTGAACATGAGCTACACAGAGTAAGAAGAGATAGGATCTCCCATGTCTGTGTTTGCAGTGAATGGGAGTTACCACAACTACTAGTCTCCTATCCACTAGATCAGAGACGACTGAAAATTATAGCTAAAGGTCTTGATGAGGAGATGTGCTGGAGTCAGGTGCCCTCGTTAATTAAGACATTTCTCTGTACGAATAAAGTGTGCCTGAAAAGTGGCATGCACCTCTGTGTGTGGTCTTCATAAATCTTACTCCAGTTGGGATTAGAGTATGCTTTGTGGAGTAACACTTTTGCTCCTCATGAATTTGATGGATGGGGGGGTTGTTATACCCCCATACTGCCCCAGCTCTATCCCCTTTGCTGAAGCTGTCAAAAGCCACAAAGTTTTAGCACAACGGCTCATTGCACCAACATTTTGGAACTTTTCAAAGCTTTTTACATCAGAATTGTGTCATAAAAGCTTTAATGAGTCAAGCCCGTACTCTGTAGAGGTCCTTGTCATGGGACAGATATGTCATGGCAAACATTTAATGGCATGCAAATCAATTTTTGCTTCAAGTTGTTTTATATGAAATGACTGCTTATAAGTCTGTATCCTAAGGTTCCATTAACATTTATATTTTAGAGATCTGTACCATACTCATCACTAATTCAATAGGCATAGAATTTGGGTCCTTAATATATCGCCATGTACATTCAATTAGAGGTTTTCTTTTACTGGTTCTATATTATTATGCAGCTTTGTAGACTATATTATAAGGGTATTATACATGTAAGGGCAGAGACTCAGTATACTAGATGCATGCGAGATACTCGCATGAGTCTCACATGACTCACCCAGAACGACCGCCGCATCTCTGTATAGGAGCGTGGAGCTGCAAAGAAAGTGTGTCTCCACCCTAAAGTAGATTACAGTCCTCACGGAGGCCTTACAAATTAGCACACAGCTCACCATGAATGAGTATTGTTGACCTGTCGTTGATTTCATTTAGTATAACTCTGGCTTATTTTGGCATTTTCTGGAACTTAGTGGACAAACACTAGCCAAAGTCACCAAGGTTCCTTTTATGCTTACTGTACTTTTTTCTGCTTTAAAAAACAGTTTATAGGATTATTTGATTTATTTTTAACCTATGACAATCTTTTTTTCTTTTGTCTGTTTTTCTGTTCTGTGTTTGATCTAATCTTGTAAGACTATTTGAAAAATCAGCCAAAAAAGCCAGTACCACCAGAAGACAGCTTGCAATATAAATTGTGCAAATGCACATACCGTAATACTTCCATACTTTATAATATTATAAAATTTGAGATATTTGGCAAAACGTTGATCAATCTTTGGAGCCACCCCGCCAACATCAAGGCAATCTCAGTCAGGGTGGTCCTACTCTATACTTTTTTATGTTAGTTGTGCATCTGCATTACAAAAAATTGATCAATCTTTTGAGCCACCCCACCATTATCAAGGCAATTTAGTTGTGCATCTGCCTCCAAAAAATTGATCAATCTTTTGAGCCACCCCACCAATGTCAAGTCAATCTCAATCAGGTTTGTCCTGCTCTATACTTTTTTATTTAAGTTGTGCATCTGCCTCCAACATAAAAATATAGTGAACTACAAAGAGCTAACATTTACCTGGTGCATGCCAAACCTGCTCCTGTGGTGTCAGTCCAGTGCAAGTGAATAAATGGCTACTCATACAAAAAGGGGGGAGACAAGAGGCGCAATAGTGCCCTATCACTAGTGACACTGTCTGTGTGAGTTTATCTATAGGTGCACACTCACCTGGTCCAGTTGTGTGCCCCAAAACTGGTTTATGAGCATTTGGCTTTTCAGCTGCAGGACCTCCACCAGCCACTTGCACGTGGAAAAACGTCCAGATCTTGGGAAGATGCTGTATCACGGTCCACGCTGCTGCGTCAATGGAATCACAAGGAATGTAAGGTTCCAAGAAGTCACAAGGAATGCAAGGTTCCAAAGGTAACAATCTCCTTTATTCCACCAACGCGTTTCGGCGCCTCTTCTGGCACCTTCATCAGGGTTTTCAGGTCTGTTACCCTGATGAAGGTGCCAGGAGAGGCGCCGAAACGCGTTGGTGGAATAAAGGAGATTGTTACTTTTGGAACCTTGCATTCCTTGTGACTTCTTGGCACCTTACATTCCTTGTGATTCCACTGAGGCAGCGGCGCGGACAGTGGTACACCATCTTCCCAAGATCTGGATAAATGGCTACTCAAGCTCACATAGATCGATCAATTTTTTGCCAAATATCTCAAATTTTATATTATACAGGTTGGAAGTAATATGTGCATTTGCACAATTTTTATTGCTAGCTATCGTCTGGTGGTGCTGGCTTTGTTGCTGATTTCTTTACTATTTGATTGACTTGTAATTAATGTACTATCTTGACAAACCTATTTAAAAATTAAAAACCAACTGAAAACTCTAATACGAATTGGAGCTGGTTATTTCAGATATAAATACAAAACTTGTCCTTTACTATATGCATTGTTTAAACATTTTGATTACTCAAAGAGGGAAACATGATTCATTACATGAAAGATCCATTTTTATAAGACATATCTGAACTCTTTTTTACGTTTTACATCACATCAAATATCATCTGACTATAGACTTGTTTAAAGTCCAAAATTGCAACAAATCATGAAATAACATGATTGGTGTCAATGGCATACAAAGTCGACACACAGTGTGCTGGTGCAGATGATGTGCATTATCTATTAACTGGATACTGTAGTTTGTGTTAAGCTTCACACAAGCTTGTCTACATCAGGCAGATGTTAGAGAACAATTTGTTTTTCAATCCGACTCTATGATGTTGACACATGTTGCAAAAAAATCCCCTTTCCCCTTCCTTTCATAGATTACATAAACCACAGTGATCTGCTTTCTAATATAATTCTGTGTCTGGCTACACAGATCTGACATCATTAAGAACCTACAGATTTTGGCATCATTTGCAAAACCTCACTGAGTGCAGAAAGCTATTTTCCAAAAAGCCTGCCTAATTTTTTGTGAAGCTCTTAATAGACCACCCATGCTACGAGCCTCTTCAGACCTGTTCTGAAAAGCAGTTACCAGTTTTCGGCTGCGCCTTGTGCGCAGCTTTGTGTATACTGCAGACATTCTCTGTAATTTGGGACTTTTTATGGTCATCCCAACTTTTATTCAAAACATGATACGTGACCACCAAACCAACCCAAACCCAACACATTACGGGGCGAATAGTTCCTTTGTTTGTAGTGTAGTATTACATATTCACATGATTTCTATAGCTAGAATTCTCTTTTATGCTATTAATATACTTCATACAGAACATAAGGCAACAAAATATGAAAATAGATTGTAAAACCATGGAATCCTAGTCTAGAGGTTGCTTTATGGAGTAGAAAAAACCCTTAAGACTGAACTTCAGTTCCTTTCTGAATACTTGGATTTCCATCAGAGGTTTCGAGATTAAAATCTAGTTTGAGGCTATTTTTCATGGACGCTGGACAATCAGGATTTACAGACCTGATAAATGGCTGGGGTCAGAGGATCACTGAATCACTCGATTTTCCAGAGCATTGTACAATAATTGTTCAGTGAAAAAAGAAGCAAAACAATATTTATGGTAGAGATGTTGGAGCCCAAAAGATTACGTTTAACCAAGGCAAATATGCTAAAGTATGGAACGTTATAGTAGCACTGTAAGAGAATACATTATTATTAGTCTGTCATTACCAAAGTATACTGCAGAAAACACAGTGCAAACATATGCATGCACATGTAAATTGTTTTCAGGCTTACAGTTAACAAATCTGTCAATACAATTGTGAATCATGTAAGTACTGGATGTCTGCATGCCATATGCTTCCAGTGTACTATTTACATGAAATGAAAGTTGGAAATTAAGATTGCCTGAAACAATGTACCGTATATACTCGTGTATAAGCTGAGTTTTTCAGCCCAAAAATTGGGCTGAAAAGTCACCCCTCGGCTTATACACGGGTCAATACGGTAATATATGTGGTGGCGGCTGTGTCCGGGTGCTGGGAAGGCTGGAGGAGGCAGGGGGGGCTGATGAGTGAGCGGCCCGTCACGTGGGGCCGCTCATTAGATATGCACGGCTCCCCCCGCCCATCACAGCGGCAGGGGGAGCCGTGCATACAGCCCCCCAGTGTATACAGCAGCCCCCCAATGGCACTAGCCCCCCATCATGGAAAGAGCCCCCACACTTTGCAGAGCTCCCCGCTGCTTTATCTTACCATCCGGGGTCTTCGCCGCGGGTCCTGCGCGCTGTGTTCAGGTCTCACGTGACCCGGCGCGATGACGTCATTCCACTGCGACCGCCGGGTCACATGAGACCGGGAACACCGCGCGAGGAAGGACTGGAGGACCCGCGGTGAAGAAGACCCTGGATGGTAAGATAAAGCAGCGGGGGGGGGGCTCTGCAAAGTGTGGGGGGCTTCTTCCCATGATGGGGGGGCGACTGCCACTGGGGCCTGCTGTATACCTCTGGGGCTGCTGTATATACCCTGGGGCCTGCTGTATACCTCTGGGGCCTGCTGTGTACCTCTGGGGCCTGCTGTATACCTCTGGGGCCTGCTGTATATACCCTGGGGCCAGCTGTATATACCCTGGGGCCTGCTGTATATACTCTGGGGCCTTCTGTATACCTCTGGGGCCTGCTGTATACTTCTGGGGCCTGCTGTATATACCCTGGGGCCTGCTGTATACCTCTGGGGCCTGCTGTATACCTCTGGGGCCTGCTGTATATACCCTGGGGCCTGCTGTATACCTCTGGGGCCTGCTGTATACCTCTGGGGCCTGCTGTATACCTCTGGGGCCTGCTGTATATACCCTGGGGCCTGCTGTATACCTCTGGGGCCTGCTGTATACCTCTGGGGCCTGCTGTATATACCCTGGGCCAGCTGTATATACCCTGGGGCCTGCTGTATATACTCTGGGGCCTGCTGTATACCTCTGGGGCCTGCTGTATACTTATGGGGCCTGCTGTATATACCCTGGGGCCTGCTGTATACCTCTGGGGCTTGCTGTATACCTCTGGGGCCTGCTGTATATACCCTGGGGCCTGCTGTATATACCCTGGGGCCTGCTGTATACCTCTGGGGCCTGCTGTATACCTCTGGGGCCTGCTGTATACCTCTGGGGCCTGCTGTATATACCCTGGGACCTGCTGTATACCTCTGGGGCCTGCTGTATACCTCTGGGGCCTGCTGTATATACCCTGGGGCCAGCTGTATATACCCTGGGGCCTGCTGTATATACCCTGGGGCCTGCTGTATATACCCTGGGGCCTGCTGTATATACTCTGGGGCCTGCTATATATACCATGGGGCCTGCTGTATATACCCTGGGGCCTGCTGTATATACCCTGGGGCCTGCTGTATATACCCTGGGGCCTGCTGTATGCCTCTGGGGCCTGCTGTATACCTCTGGGGTCTGCTGTTTATACCTTTAGGGATGCTGTATATACCACTGGGGAGGCTGCTGTATACTACCACTGGGGAGGCTGCTGTATACTACCACTGGGGAGGCTGCTGTATACTACCACTGGGGAGGCCTGTATACCACACTGCTGGGGGCTGTATACCTGTGCTGGGGTCCACCCTCGGCTTATACACGAGTCAATAGGTTTTCCCAAGTTTTGGGGGCAAAAGTAGGGGGGTCGGCTTATACACGGGTCGGCTTATACACGAGTATATACGGTAATTTTTCTTTACTTATTAAAATAAAATACATTTAGTTTTACAGATAGAGCCAATAAACCAATCCCAGGCTGTCAAGACTGCTTAGCTTTAATATAGTTTATAGCAAGTAATGAGATTTTATTAGAAGACTTAGTCTGGTGTGGTACCACCCCAATGTATTACTATGGTAAGTATTGGGTTGGCAAATATTGTACTTCTTCTCCCAGTATATCATCAGGCACACAGGGTGTACTTCCTTTCCGAACTCTATGGTGATATATTTGATCTGATATTGCTGTTATTAAGTTATAATGTCATGTTTCTACAACGTACATATTGCAAAGCTAAATCATGTGCAAGTACTACTTAAGATATAAGATAACATTATGTTTATGTAAAGACCACACAGGGAGGTAATCTTAAGTTTCCTTCATCTAACAGCAAAGAGAATGCTGGAAGACAGACACCACTTGGTTGTCCATCAGCACCGGTAACAATGCAATTGAAGTCTTTCGGCAACCCTTTTAAGAGTCTATGATCAGATCCGCTATCAAACATGGATGATTGTAATTTTCCAATCCACATGGAATTTGTGCAAAGTTGAAGGTGTGTCCACAGGGAAAAAATGCATAAATTCATATTGTATAATTTAATAGGGTAAACTACAGACACATAATGAAAGATGAAAAGGGGACTCACCCAAGTTGTGCTACAAATCTTCTTTTATTCTGGCTTCATTTACAACGAATGCAGGGAGGGTGGTGGTAGACGGTGGACAATGGCCCATTTTGTGCAGGTCAGTACTTCAACTGGTCCTACAACTAGGGTCAGTTGAAGTGCTGACCAGCACGAAATGGGCCATTTTCCGCCGTCTACCACGCCCCTCCCTGCATTCGTTGTAAATTAAACCAGAATAAAAGATTTGTAGCAACAAATTGGGTGAGTGCCCTTTTCATCTTTCAGTATAATGTCGTTTGATGTCTTGCATTTAAAGTGAGCACAACCTTGTGCACCCAAATGCTGCCGGACTGCGTGGTTTGAACTGTAATTCATAAACTACAGACTTGCTACATTTCTCATCCATAAAAGTGGAATGAATGGAATCCATATGGGTAACCTTTTGTCTTGTGAGTGCTATGTGAGTTTGCGTATGTTTTCTTGCAGAGCATCCACGTGACATGCATATGACATTTGCATGCCATCAGTATGCAATTCCTTTTAACATCATCTTTTACATCCTGGAATACTCTATTCTTGCTAGTTGTCTGAAATAATAAAGCAATCAAATATACAGATAGATAAATAGAATAGATAGACATCCTGCAGCTATATAATGTCACTTCTTCCCTACATATTATAAACTTGCACCCTTTAGTGACTTTCATGTGGCACTAAAGAGGATTTAGGCTTGTTTAACATAATTAATTCATTAATTTAAAAATCAACAACATGGGGTTCCCCTTATTTTTGATAACCACTAAAGGAAAAGTAGAAAGATGTGGGCTGATATTATCAGGCTGGGAAGGTCCATGGCACTTCACTTTAGATATGTTTAATCTAGCACTTTACATCAGCTCTTCCAGATTGCCCAGGTGCATTGGCAATTTGGGGAATTTATTGTGGGGTTGACATCAGCTGTGTAGCGTAAATTGGCATACAGTCCTGGTGTAATGGAGAGGTGTCTTTCAGACATCCCCATTACTAATCCAGTAAATGAAAAGAAATAAACACACACACAAAAATACTTTATTTTTAAAAACACTTCCCTACTATTTCCGTGGTTCAGCAACCTATTGTTGCAGGTCCGCCTTAGTAAAGACAATCTGCTGTAGTCCACAAAAGAAACTGAAAAAAATAAAAAGAGAAGAATAAAAGCAAGAGACTGACCCTCATTCACCAATTGCTGCATGTTCACAGACTTACCAGTGGAAAAGCCAACTTTACCTGGCAGAAATGCAAACTAGTATCCCTGTTGGAGGAAAAGTTGCAAAGTCTAGAAAATAAAATAGCTACATTGAAAATTATTAAGGAAGGTGATGTGTTCTTAGACAAAGCAGAAGTCTCTCTTCTACAGGAAGGGAAGAAATTTGTAGTGCACATGAAGAAACAGAGGAATGGAAACATTTGGCTCAGAGAAACATGAGGTTCGGGAGGCAGTCAGCACCCATACTGCTCAGGACCATTCATCAAGATAGACTTTGCCAGAAAGAACAACCATGTAAGCACGCAGAGTCCTCTTTTCTATTGGATGGAAAAGAAAAATATTGCTGTGAAAAGAAATGGAGATTTGTGGTCATTGGGGATTCCCTGATAAGAGGAACAGAGGCTGCTATCTGCAGACCGCATATAACCTCAAAAGAAATGTGCTGTCTTCCAGGTGCAAGAAATGAAAAATTTGTCTGACAGAATATCAGGACTCTATGACTTTTCATACCTACAGATGACTACCCATTTCTGCTAATACATGTGGCGACAAATGACACTGCAAGAAAGTATCTGGCAACCATCTGCAGTGACTTTGAAGATTAAGGCTAGGTTTACATTACGTTTAGCATTGTGTCTGGACGCATGAGTTTGACAGCTGCATTAACGCTATGAAACGCTAGCATTAACGCAGCTGAACGCAGCCATAGGCTAGGGCCACACTTGGCAGTCTGTTTTTGAGCAGCCTCCATTACTGCTATGCATTTTTCTAAGTTGCCATTTTGATGGCAAAAAAACACTAGCTTTAACGGATCTGTTAACGGATGGTACCTATATGTACCATTCATTAACAGGAGCGTTTCCCATAGGCTCCCATGTTAAAAAACGCATAGCGTTTTTTAGCAGTGCATTCTGACACTGCGTTTTTTGCATGGGAGCCTATGGATCGTTAACGCATCAGTTTTTCACAAAAATCCAAGTTGAAAAACTGATGCGTTAACGGATCTAGGGCTCAAGCGTGACCCTAGGCATAGACTTCTATTGGTAAACACAATGCAAATGCAATGCCAAAAAAGCCTGCATTTGGAAGTTTGTGCTTTTGCAAGCGCGCAGCTGAACATGGCTCACAGCATTCAGCTGTGCTCTTGCAAAAGCACGAACTTTGAAACACAGGAATGTTTGACATTATGTTTGCATTGCGTTTACCAATAGAAGTCTATGGCTGTGTTCAGCTGTGTAAATGCTAGTGTTTCATAGCATTAATGCAGCTGTCAAACGCATGCATCCAGATGCAATGCTAAACGCAATGTGAACCTAGCCTTAGACAAGAAAGTGAAAGAACTCGGAGAGCAGGTGGTTTTCTCAAATATTCTTCCAGTGGATGGCCACAGAACAAGGATGGTGGAACAAGATTCTACAGGTAGACAACTGGCTACGTCAATGGCTCCGTCAGCAAGGATTTGGATTTCTTGAACATAGAGTAAATTACCTATACGATTGACTACATGCTAGAGATGGGCTGCACCTTACCAAGACTGGAAAAACACATATTTAAAGGTCTCTTTGCTACTTTCATCAGGAGAGCTTTACACTAGATCAATGTGGGAAGGGAAGCAAAAGGTCAGGGAAAGCCATATAACTGACAAATACTATTGAGAACTCTGCTATTAAATGTGGAAAGGAAAAACAAAGACAAAAAATCTGAATACTAAAATTATTGGACAAAAAGAAACGATCACAAACTAAAATGTTTCTATACAAATGCACAGAGCATGGGCAACAAACAAGGAGAGTTGGAGCTACTAACGCTGGAAAAGAAATATGATGTAATTGGCATCACTGAAAGTCGCTGGGAGGATACACATGATTGGAATAGAAGTCTAGAAGGATACAATTTATTTGCAAGAAACAGACTAAATAAACTTGGAGGAGGTGTCACATTGTATGTTATAAAAACATATCTTCACAGAGATTGAAGCTTTAGACACTGGGAGTTATGCGGAAGCTGTTGAGTGAGAATACAAGGAGAAAATGACGGAAAGGACACCATTGTAGGCGTTTACTACAGGCTGCCTGGGCAAGCTAAAAATATAGATGAACTCTTTATACATCAGATGGCCAAGTTCTCAAAAAAATATGATGTAATGATCATGGGAGATTTCAACTATCTAGATATTTCAATGGCTTGACCTTAAGGACAGAAATGTCCAAGAAGGATAGGAAATTTTGAAAAATGAGATTTTCAAAGCACAATCATTAACAATGTCAAAAAGAGGGACGAATAGGAATTATTTAAGGAAACCGAAATGAATGAACACAGAACTTAAACACATGCTAACAAGGAAGAAATGTTTTTCAACTGGAAAGAGGTCGGCATATCAAAAGAAGAATATAATGCAGGCTGCAAAACGTACAGGGCACACATCAGATTGGCTAAACTGATAATGAATTAAGGATTGCAAGAGATGTCAAATATTATGAAAATGATCTATAAACAGAGAGATAGTGAGGGAATACTTAGCTAAGATAAATTAATTCAAGTACCAGGCCCCAGGGTACCGAGGAAGATTGCAGAGGAAATTTTTGAACCAAGCTACACAATCTTTGAACATTCTTGGAGAACAGGCGAGGTAGATGACTGGAGAAAAGCAAATTTCCTTATCTTCATAAAGGGAAAGAAAGTTGAGGTGGACTCAGATAACTACAGGCCTGTGAGTCTGACTTCTATATCAGGAAAGATTTTTAGACTAATTATTAAACAACATTGATGCACATACATGTGAGGATTCCACATCTTCTGATGACCTTTTGTACATCTACGAGTTATCACGCTTTAGTATTCTGCCAGGAATCCAGCCCTAGCTGCATCTCAAATCTGCTCCTTCCTCTCCTGAAAATCCTGCTCATCAGTGGTTCTGCTTCCTACACCTGCTGCCAGCTTCTCTTCTGTTCCCTGGTTGTTAACTGCACTTTTCTCTGCTTCAGCTCTAACCTGACCTGTCTTGAGTTCACATAAGCTTGATGCTTAATAAGCTCCCTGTAGCTTCTCATAAATTAAAGATGCAGTAGTAGTGCATGAGACAATCTGGGTCTTTTTAGAAAAACTGCGCTGCATCTAATTCTGGACTTGCTTTTTCAGAGACTACGGTTACTAGGCCTCTTGGGTGTTACTGAGTTATAGACTTTACTATAGCATCACTCAAACTGAACTATGCTATTGACTTTCCTTTTACAGCATCTCCTAATGGGTACACAGCTTAAAAGAATGCACTGCTATTTGAATAATCTTGTGAGGTTTTCAAGAGACTTTTACATAAAGAGTTAATTTAATATTTTCACTGTGTGTTTATAAACTTTGATTTTACACTTCACTTTGTTTGTTCAATGAACGTGTGTTACAATGCTTACTTTTTAACCAATAAAGCTTGTTTCAGTTGTGTCTTGCCTCATGCAATAATATTCCTGAGTTATCCATTATACTTATTACAGTACCTGCATGAGAATGAAGTTATTAACCAGAGCCAGCATGGGTTTGTAACTAATAAGTCATGTCAGACTAACTTAATTTCCTTCTATGACAGAACCACTGATTGGGTGGATCAGGGAAACCCAGGAGATATAGTATTTCTTGACTCAGAAAGGCATTTGACAAAGTATTTGATACCAGTCTTATTGAAAAAATGACCACGCAAAATACAGACAAGGCAGCTGTTAGGTGCACTTATAATTGGCTTAGTGATTGGACCCAAAGAGTGGTCATAAATGATGCAGCAGTAACAAAGGCAAACACAATTCTGAGATGTATTAACAGGAAAATACAGTCTAGATCATGTGAAGTAATTATCACCCTCTACTGCTCTTTGGTCAGATCTCATCTAGAATACTGTGTCCAGTTCTGGGTATCACATTTAAAAAAAACCATCAACAAATTGGAGCAAATTCAGAGAAGAGCAATCAGAATGGTAACTGGTCTACAAACGATGTTCTATGAGGAAAGGTTTCAAGATTTTTGGAATGTTTAGCTGGCACAAAAACAGACCCAGAGTACACTTAATAGCTGTCTACAAATATCTCAAGGGCTGTCACACTGTGGATAGATCAGCTATATTATAATTTGCATAAGGAAAGACTAGAAGCAATGGGATGAAACTGAATGGGAAGATACACAGATTATGATAGAAAAAAACTTTTTGACACTGAGGCTAATCAATGAGTGTAACAGGCTGCACAAAAGGTGGTGAGTTCCCCTTCAATGGAAATTTTCAAGCAGAAGCTGGACAGACATCTGTCTGGCATGATTTAGAGAATCTTGCATTAAGCAGGGGGTTGGACTGGATGAACCAGGAGGTCCCTTCCAACTCTAGCATTCTATGAGTCTAGAATTTATTAGAAATAAAGTTCCTAGGACCGAAGTAGTACATTGGTTTCCATGATGTTCCTTGATTACTCAGAATGAGGCTCAGAATGAAACTCCATAGGCTTTAAGCAGCAGCTACTTTCAGCTCACATTGTGCTCTGTGACAACCGACGACTCTGAAGAGTAATGACATCAGGAATGGCACTGGTCATCACTCTGACATTCCTGACATCACTGCTTAACGGAGTTGCTGATTAGGGCAGAGTGACTGCTGCTGAAAGCTATGGAGCTTGACCCTTCTGGGGCAGTGACTGATAATATTTTCAGGCTGGGAAATGCTTGATCACCAAGGACCTTACCAGCCTGATAATTTCATCCTACAGCTGTCTGCTTAACTTTGCTGATTATCAAAATCAAAGGAACCAAGTCTTTTTTTAATTATTTATTTATCTAGTTTAATCCAGGCTACTTTATTTGAAAAAATGCTCCCAGACTCATTCCCTGGTTCACCAATTAATTTAAAATATAAAAAATAAAAAACATGCAAATCTGTCATGGTCCAGAGACTCCAAGGTAGTTCAGGGAATGAAACTAGTTCAGGAATAGAAAGATATAAGACATAAAAGAGAGAAAAATAAAAACAAGAGACTGTCAAAACTTCATATAAAGTATATTTTTGTTTTTTCATTTTTATTCACTGTGTTAGTAATGGGGGTGTCTGATGCCTCCCTATTACTAGCACTAGGGATTGATGCTACCTGACACTACAAAACTGGCATCAACCCCACAATCCATTACCATGATTTCCACTGCACCAGGGCACTTGGGAAGACCCAAAAGGTCAAGACCCAGAATTGGAGCATCATATATGATACAAATATTTAACAACTGAAATTGACAAATATACAGTGACTGAACAACTATTACATTACCTACAAGAAACGGAGAAGGCCTTTAAATTATATAACATGAATAATATATTCTTTAAAAATAAATGTTTATTTGAAGGGAAACAGGTGTGTGAGATTTTCTTTTGTGGTACATAGGTCAGTAGATTTGACACATTAGCATAAATATAGGAGGAAAAATTAAACATTGGGCACCAAGAAGAACCAGAGACAGGAATCTTGATGGCAGCTTTGAATAAATGTCTTCTTTACTGTTTTGATTCTGTCTGCTAGAAACAATGCAAGATGAGATGAATATGCCAAGAAACTGTCTATAGACTGAAATAATTATGTACTTTATATTTAGATTTAAAACCATGTTTATTATAAGACCTCTGTACTGTGACATCACTATGCTACTATGTAAGGAGATGGACATGCTGCCTATGTTCCCCCTCGAAGACGTCAGTGTTGTTGCATGGTGTAATATGTATTATATCATGCGTTAATGTAATGTATAATGTGATTTGATGGTAAATTGATGGAATTGTGTTATACCGACAGTTAATGTTTTGGACTAACCCAGATTAGGAGGGCCCAGTGTAAATGGATAGTGACAGTTTGCTGTATGAATGTCAGATAAGGCTCAATGATACAGAAGAGACCTAAAGTCTAGCTAGTAGTAGTGCTGCATGACGTTAGTGTCCCTGAAGAGAAATGTTTGAGACTGAGACAGAGGATAGCGAGATCCTAGAGAGAGGGTGACCGAGGGACAAAGTTATCTGGTGGAGACGGGTCAGAGTATTGACCAAGTTACGTAAGTGACCGAGTGGATACAGGTCCAAGGAGAAGGACGCCTAGCAGAACAGCTCAAAAGTTTACTACTCTCAAAGTAAAGAGCCAGAACGCAAGAAAAATGTGATACTAAGTGAACATTCCTGGCAGGGGTTTCCTAAGCATCAATAAGCTGCCAGTCTAGGTTCAGCTATATTGGCAAATTATTCCTTTAAGATGGAGAAGACAACAGAGGGAAATGGCTTTTACTGACTATACTGTAGTGCTAGGCTGGGGTGTGGTGAAACAAGCGAGAATAATGGAGGCTGGAACAGGTGAAGTGGAGGAAGGGATGAGAGTGTGTCTAGAGATGCTCTGTGCTAATGAAGCATATGAGAAGACTTGTGCCTTGTAGCTGGTATCTAATGTATATCATTGTTATTAAATGGCTGTTGAGAAAAACATTTTTTAACCGCTTCGCCCCCAGGCGATTTTCAATTTTCCATTTTTTCCTCCCTTTCTTCCAAGAGCCATAACTTTTTTTATTTTTCTGTCAGTATAAACATATGAGGCTTGTTTTTTGCGGGATGAGTTTTAATTTTGAATGACATTATTGATTTTACCATACAATGTACAGGAAAATGGGAAAGAATTTCCAAGCGCGGTGAAATTTAAAAAAAAAATGCAATTACACGTTTCTTATTGGCTTTTTAATTCACCATGTTCACTATATGGTAAAATGGACGTGTCGGTATGATACCTCGAGTCACTTCGAGTTCATAGATACCAAACATGTATACTTTTACTGTTATGTAAGTGGTGAAAGTTTTTTTATGTGACCCGTAGCGTTCTCATTTTTCAGGATCTGGGTTGTGTGATGGCTTATTTTTTGCGGCTTGAGCTGATGTTTCTAATGATGTGATGTTTTGATCCCTGCTATTGTATTTCAATGTTGTGATGCGAGCAAAAAAAAAGTAATTTTTTCCATTACGTAGTTTACAGATCTGATTATTTGATTTTATATTTTGATAGATTGGGCATTTCTGAACGCGGCAATACCAAAAATGTGTATAATCTTTTTTTTTAATAGTTATATTTTCAATGGGGCAAAAGGGAGGTGATCACAAATGTTAGGGTTTTTTTTTCATATCTTTGCAAACTTTATTTTTTTTGTCATTACGTTACTTTGACTACTAGAGGGCCTCAGCATTCCACTGTCTGATCGCCTCTCTTATGTTAAGAATGGCTACAGCACATCCGAACATAGGGGAAATAATCACTCCCGATTGTTACGTCACTTGATGATTAAGGACAGCTTCCGGAGTCATCAGATGACCCCAGGCTGTCCAGGTACCAGCAGAGGTCCCGCAAACGCTTCATGGGATCTCCAATTATGTTGTGGAACAGCGTGATCCCTGACAGTGCGATCCAAAATGTTAACACCACCTATCAGATCACTGATCCGATCGGTGGTTTTGGCTACACATCTCAGCTGATAAGATCAGCTGAGATGTGTGTTGGAGGATGCGAACTCAGCTCAGCTCAGGGAGATTGAGTGGCTTAACTAAATTTCTTGTTTCAGACCAATACCTAACCTTCCCTGGTCGTTTCAAAGCACGATTGACAATTGGGTAAGACACCTCAAAAAAAAAACCATAGATTTTTTACAAGTTACATTTCTCCATTTCTTCTTTCGTTTTCCCTTGTATTTAGTATATTATATGGCTTGGACCCCGTAACAGCCTGTGTTGTATATATATATAGATGTGTGTTGAATATACTTATGATGGACTAATGGGACATAGATTTAACAAAAAAATGCTGATTATCATATATTGTTATAAGATAAATACAGTACATGACCAAATTTGACATGTGAAAACTTAACCCATGTACAATATATGACAATAACTTCTGTTGTTCTATATATCCTCTCATATATCATCACTGACTGATATATAAGATTTAGATCAAAGACCAGCAAAATCCACACACATCACAGCACTTGATTCATCTTCTCTATCCAGTCTAAGCATCTATTATACTATGATCCTCAAAATCCTGTACTTAATATGTATGCATCATACACAGTGCCCCACAAACTGGACCGCATCATGTTTAATCTATTATGTGCCTTGTACAGCGCTGCCCACTACCATGACAACGCTGTACAACAATAACAAAGGCACTTCCGGTTCGCGGGTGGAGCGCTACTGCGCATGCGCGAACTCCAAAAGTCATTTCCGGCTTCCCGGCGGGCTGAATAGGACATAAAGGGGCGGATGCCCGCTTAGAGCCTCAATCTCTGCCATAAGCACGGATTGTGCTGGCGTTTCTTTGCCCACCGGTGAGCGGACCCAACCTGTGCCAGGCTGCAATACATAAAGCTAAGTACTCTTTCTCTTCTAACATTAAGAGACTGCTTCTCATTTTATCATATAGCCGCAAGGTATCTACCCAGAAGTACAAGTGACATCATAGTACCACATACTGAGGGGGACAGGCTGAAGGCTTCTACTACTATAAAAATGGTATTAATGGGACACATAGACTGAAAGGGGGTATACATGTTGGTATATGAGGTGTTAAATATGTACATATATTCATAGGATACAACTGTGTGTACGGTGACCAGGACTTTGCATAAACAGGACAACACATACAAGTGTGGTGACACACTGATAACACAGAAGGTAATAGCACACCTGGTCATTTTAACACATAGCCCGCACATGACTTAACTAAACACATGTACATATCCACATGCTACATTGTGAGCAAGCTGAAACTAATATTCCAGAGGACACAACTAAACAACCAGTTCAGAAGGTACAATCAATAGATGGTGACAGTTTACAAACAACACACATCATAACTATCCCTCCCTCACATGATACCCATTTTTCATAGATCAACAAGTTTTCAGTGTATACCATCTTATCTATCCAGTATTCCATCCTAACCAGCCTTACCTCCTCACCAAAGATTCACAGGTAAATCTTTGAGCCACTTGATATCACCTTCCCTTGCCACTCATTTTTGATATCTTCCTTTCTCTCTTTCTTGGTCCTATACTGTGCCATATGAATTAATAACTGTAATTCATAAAAGAACTTGATAACCTCCTGCCCATTACGGCTACAAGGGACTGAGTGTTAATTGTGTAAATAATGTATATATATAGACAGATGTATATACTTCACCTGTTCACTGTAAATATTCTCACTGTATTCCTTGTTTTGTTTTACTTCATAGTGACGTGTTGATAAAGGTCCAATTCTGGACCGAAACGTTTGCTGTCACCATTCATTCTATGTATGTCTTCAATAAATCACTTACTAAGCAACTATTCATGACTCGATGAGTGCTTGGATTTCACTACTTATGGAGGATGCGAACTCAGCACGTGAGCTCACATCAGAGGGAGAGACATGGCCAAGGACATATATATACATCCTTAGTCGCGAGGGGGTTAAGGAACAGGGGGTTAATGAACAGATTATCCTCTCGTTCTGGCCAGCCGAAACCAATGGCAGCATACAGTTTTGAAAGGTGTATAGTCTCCATAGCAAGTCTGTTAGAATCACTGCACACACACACTTCTAGTCTTATTGCTTATTAGTGAATGTTTATTCAGAAGGTGCTCTTGTTAGAACTGCGACAGTATGACGTTTCGGACAATTAGGTCCTTGATCACAAATATCGCTTAGAATAGTTTGAGTTTCAGTAGCACGATGTATCCCTTATGGTCCCGTACAGGGTACAGAGTATGCCCTGAGAGATACTGTACTTGAATGTAGCCACTTTTGGCTGAGTATTGGTCACAGTGCCTATGGCAGTCAGGAGCGGTCACTCTGTGGACGGTGGTGGCACAGCAGTGGGGTGTGTGTACACACCTCGGGAGATGCAGGAGGAGTGCATCTCCCGAGGTGTGTACACACACCCCACTGCTGTGCCACCACCGTCCACAGAGTGACCGCTCCTGACTGCCATAGGCACTGTGACCAATACTCAGCCAAAAGTGGCTACATTCAAGTACAGTATCTCTCAGGGCATACTATGTACCCTGTACGGGACCATAAGGGATACATCGTGCTACTGAAACTCAAACTATTCTAAGGCTGTGGTCACAGTTGACATGCGTTTTTTTTAGTGCCTTTTAAAAACGCATGCTTTTTTTACATGCGTTTTTCATGTCATCATGAGTTTTTTAAGGTGTCTGATGGCTCCCTGCGTTTTTGGCTGCGTTTTGGAATCTGCACCCAAAAGTAGTGCATGTACTATTTTTTGGTGCGTTTTTATAACATGGGCCCCTATGGAAAACGCATGCAAAAACGCATGTACAATTAGTACCTTTTAGTGCCATTCAGAAACGCATGCGTTTCCCATAGGAGCCCATGTTAAAAAAACGCATGCGTTTTCTAAAACGCATGCGTTTTTTTAACATGGGCTCCTATGGGAAACGCATGCGTTTTTGAATGGCACTAATTGTACATGCGTTTTTGCATGCGTTTCCCATAAGGCCCCATATTAAAAAACGCATGCTTTTTGGCTATTAGGGCATGCGTTTTTTAACATGGGGGCCTATGGGTGCGTTTTTTACATGCGTTTTTGAAAACGCAGGTCTCCAAAAACGCATGTGAAAAATGCTACTGTGACCCCAGCCTAAGGCGATATTTGTGATCAAGGACCTAATTGTCCGAAACGTCATACTGTCGCAGTTCTAACAAGAGCACCTTCCGAATAAACTTTCACTAATATGCAATAAGACTAGAAGTGTGTGTGTACAGTAATTCTAACAGATTTGAATACGGGACTCAAGAGCCCCCTTCACTAGCACCACACCCCCTCATATGCCGTGTGCTAACCATTGAATCAGATAGTCTCCATAGCAGATGTCCACACACCCATCCAGGACCCCCTCTTTCACGTAGTGTGTTGGGGCACAGAAAATATTGAATTTGCCAAGAACAATTTTCTTTTTGGAGTCAGTATATGCTGAGACCCATGAACATTTTTTAGTCTTCAGTAAATCAGTGTGAAGGATTTTTAATTTTTTTTTTGGGGGGGAACAATATTTTATTTTCATTCTTAATAATTTAAGGAACACAGGAGTTTTTCAGCATTTTTATTCAATTTTATGAGAGGTAACATGGAAACAAGTTGTATTTTTTTAAGCTTTTTACTTTATGGCATTTAACATGTGGTATGATTATCATACTAACTTTACAGGTTAGTTAGATAATGGTGACTGCCAACTTATGTCGTGTTTAATGTTTAACTTTTATACATTAAAAGCCTAGTTGGAAAAAAAAAATTTGTATTGCCATATTCTGAGAACCATAACTTTTTAAAAAATTTTTGTTAATGTGGCTGTAAAACGGCATCATTTATTGTGTGATGAGGCATAACTTACATTTGAGGCAGAATACGCAAGTCCAGCAATCCTTACATTACTTTTCATTAACTTTTTTTTTTAAAAGTGTTTCACTTTGTGGAATAAAAATTGTAATAGAAGGTAGTTTGGATATCTATAGACATTGTGATAACAATTATGTTTAGATTTTTTGTGTGTTTGTTTTGATGCAAAAATGTGATTTTTTTGTTTCATTAATTATTTTTTTATTTTTTAAGTTATTAATTATTAGTCCCACAAATGGGACTTGTGAACACACTTTATATAAAACAGTTCAATGAGAAAAAAACTAGCATCACTATCACACACTCCTCAGTAGTACCGTATATACTCAAGTATAAGCCGACCCGAGTATAAGCCGAGGCCCCTAATTTTCCCCTCCAAAACTAGGGAAATGTATTGACTCGAGTATAAGCCTAGGGTGAGAAATGCAGCAGACCCCCATCCTGTTATATAGCCCCCCATCCCGGTATACAGGCCCCCCTCCTTAGTAGTATACAGGCCCCCCTCCTTAGTAGTATACAGGCCCCCCTCCTTAGTAGTATACAGGCCCCCTCCTTAGTAGTATACAGGCCCCTTCCTTAGTAGTATACAGACCCCCTCCTTAGTAGTATACAGGCCCCCCTCCTTGGTAGTATACAGGCCCCCCTCCTTAGTAGTATACAGGCCCCTCCTTAGTATTCTGGCCCCCATCAGTGATCTACAGCCCCCACCCCTCCTTAGTATCTGTCCCCCAGGCTGCTGCACACATTAAAATAACAAACTTTTTATACATCACCTTTCCGGCGACTCCTTGCTGGCAGCGCCGCTCCTCCGGTCTCCCGGCTTCTTCCTGCTTGTGTTGGCTTCTATTCCTGTGACCGACGTAGCAGCGATGACGTCAGCGATGCCCCGGTCACATAACACCGGCAAAAGCAGGAAGAAGCCGGGAGACCGGAGGATGTGGCGCTGCCAGCAAGGAGTCGCCGGAGAGGTGATTTATAAAACATTTTTTATTTTAATGTGTGCCGCAGCCTGGGGGACAGATACTAAGGAAGGGGGGCTGTAGATCACTGATGGGGGCCAGTTTACTGCAAAATGCAGCGCTCCCCCTGCCGCTGATGGACGGGGGGATGCAGTGCATATTCATTACACTAATGAGCGGCCCCACGTGACCTCCAGCGATCACTGCGGTCCCCTCCTGCCTCCTCCAGCCCCGGTCACAGCCCCCCCAAACAAATACCCAGTGACTCCAGTATAAGCCGAGGGGGGCACTTTTCAGCACAAAAATTGTGCTGAAAGTTTCGGCTTATACTCGAGTATATATGGCATATCCCTCTTTGTCAGATATTATCAAACACGTTGGTACCCAACTTATAAATAAGCATAATCAATTCTCTATAATAAGACAAACTGAATTCAAGATTATTTATTCACCATACATAGTGGTCATAAGTAGTAATGGGTGAACCTGCCAATGTTCGAGTTCGGCGGACCCAACGGACTTTTTTTTACAGCTTGAGTTTGGGGCCAAACGCGACTCAAACTTGAGTCCAAACTCCAAACTTAGACTTTAAAGTTATGAGATGGGTGCTGAGGAGTTGTTAAAACGAAGAAACCATGGATTAAACATAAGTGTTATACTTACAGGTGTCCACCGTCTCAAACTTCTGGGGCTGCTCATTAACTTTCTGGGTATTCACTGCTGATGGGTGAAATAGCCAATCACAGCTGCTGTCACAGAGAGCGTCACCAGTTTTTTTTGCAAATAAATAAACTGCGGCCATACCAGTTAGACCTTATTCTAAATACTGGAATACTGTATATAAGTCTAAGGCTGATCGTATAATGCGAAAAAGGAGCTTTTATTACTTACCTGAGGGGCAGATTGGTCCTTTGGGTCTTACATGTCTCGGTCCAGTGCCTCCTCTTTTCTTGCGATTGCATCCTGCTCTTCTGCTTCATGCAGGTTGATGCATCGTATGTCACCCATACACAGGGTTCTTCACTGCACTGCTGTGCAAGCACAATTTTCTCTACCCTAATGCGGAGGTGCGGGAAAAGGTCAAAGCACTGTGCTGGCATTCTTTGAACACTCCCCACACATGCGCATTACTGTTCTTTGTTCTGCCCTCAGTAGGGTAGAGAAAAGTGTGCTTGCGCAGGAGTGAAATGGAGGACCCTGTGTATGGGTCACATAGGACGCATCACCTACATGAAGCAGAGGAGTAGGAAGTGATTGCAAGAAGAAAGAAGGCACTAGACTGAGACCTGCGACATCTATCGGACCAGACTGCCCCCCAGTTGAATATAATACAAGCTATTTTTTTGCATTATACAGATCAGCCTGGGACTTATATACATGTTTTAGAATTCTGTATATAAGGCCTTTCTTGTGGTGGCCACAACTTATATGCAAAAAACTGCTGACAGGTTCATTTAAATGACTCATTAACAAATAAGGCAATCCATTAGTTTGAAGCATGGGCTTTTTCAAGTCAAACACATAACAGTGAGGCTGAAACATTTGTACATATAATTTCTGTGTGAAAAATAAATGAACTCTGAAGCTTCTGATTTTTTTCATTGTATAAAGTGTTTTCACCTGGTGGAAGGTGACATCAACTTTAATATAGGAGTTAGAAGTGGTGCACCATTTCTATGTTATTGGTATGTTAGTTGGAGTGTGTGATCGGTTTTAGGGGTCCTGAATTAGTAACTGCTGCAAATAACTATGCTGCTGTTTTGTTTTTACGGTACAGTATAATACATTACTCGTGAATCCCTGGAGATATCACTCCTACTAACAAAGCAAGTGCGTTCTAATTAGGATAAGTGAATGTCTTCCTTATTATCAAATGTATCAAATATTATCATGAGATTCTAATAGATTCAATCATGTATAAATAATCCTGAAATGTGTTCTAAACTGCTTGTAGTCTCGCATAGAGTTTATTTGGGGACTTCTTGCTTTTACAATTGCAGAACTAACAATATTTTTGGCGGTAGAACTCAGAGGAGGGAGGGCATGGTGGATGTTTACCTTAATGATACCAATGATACCGATGTAAGCTATTCCTGAAGTTTAGCCTATCATACACGGAAGTCATTGCAGAAAGTCTGCACTGTTTCTCCCAAGTCAGACTGGATGAAATTTACAAATAGCCTCAGGAATGGTGATTGCTCCTAACTTTAATTAAAAAGAAAAGCAATTGGGGGTATGATGCTAACAACAAATGCCTCAAAGCTGTTAAGAAAATCAGACAGACATGTGGTGCATCCATTGTTTAGCTATTGTTTAGCATCACTGAACAAACCACAGGCTGACCTACGTCTTTTAGAACTTAGCCAACCAATTGGAAGCCAGCTTTCTGTGGAATGTTTCTGAGATACAGTAACAATACCAGGTGCTGGGGGAGCAAAATCCTGGCGTACATTTTACCACCCATATTCCTGTACTGACGTGACTGACTACGCAGGACACCAGGGATCTCACACGATCAATTTTACGTTTGGTAAATATGTTTACATTACTAGCAATGCTGTGCGGCCTTCATAATTGCAAGGAGTCATGGGAAGGTTCATGCGTTCCATTAACAGAAACGTCTAAAGTTTCATCAAAATCAGATGTAACTCTGGTGCTCCAAGGTCATTTGGAAACTAATAGGAAAAACATAAGCCGTAATATCCCAACTGAAGCTTCACAGTCCTAATCACAGTGTAAATCGTGCTCGGATACCAAAGTGAAGGATGCCTTCAGTCCAGCGTGTGCGAGCAAATCTCCTATTTCATCACATTTCATGTCAGTACATTAAAGTGGTTAACTTCTTGCCCTTTTCAGTGAAAGTGCTAACCCTTTGGGATGGTCCACACAGACTATATGATTAAGAACTGGTAGAAAAACACTTTGTTATACTTAGATTTAATACAATGTCTCAATTATTGTAAATGTTTTTAATTAATTAATTTCTTACAAAGTAAGATTTACAAAGTAACTTAGTAATAGTAAAATCAGTACACAATGAAGAATATGTTACTATTACAAAAATGGTGGCACTTGGCAAAATCATTGAATATGTTTATTAAAAAGAAGTGATTTGTGTCTAATTACCCTGTCACAGCTGATCAAACATTGGACGTACAGAGATTCAGGGTACAATGTCCATGGATGGTTTTGCTTTAAGGGGTTGTCACTCTTCAGGCAATCTTGGTGCCTGGGCGCAAGCAGGCTGAGCTACTCACCATCCTTGTAACTAGCACTGAATTTCCTCCACTGCTCCAAGTGTCTGGTATTGGCTTTAGCAGTGACATCACTTCGACATCATGGCAGACAAACAGTTAGCTCAGCAGGTTTGTCTGTGTAGAAGAAACACTCCCTGAGCTCAATGCTTGACCTTTGTACTCTCTACGTGACATCAGTGCCACAGCCAATACCGGACACTGGAACAGGGCCGGCTCCAGGTTTTTGTAGGTCCTGGGCTAAGGAGTCTTAGTGGGCCCCTTTAACACATACTACGACTTATTAGTTTAATATAGGAGCTGTGGGCTGTATATACAGTGAAGGACATGATTATTTATTCCTTGCAGATTTGGTAAGTTTGCCCACTAACAAACACTGAACAGTCTATAATTTTAAGGGTAGTTTCATTTTAACAGTTAAGGTACCTTTACACGCCACTACAGGATGGTGGAAACAACCGGGTAGATGAGACAAATGTATCTTGCACCGCCACATCAACCCGCGGTCGCGGCGTGTAAAGACGGTTGTTGCCACCCGTCACTTGAGGCACCTGTTTCAGAGCAGAGCTCAAAAACAGGTTGATTTTAAGGCGATGGTTACGGCCTGTATCGGCGTGTAAATAAGGAACAGGAGGGTTGTTTTGACACCTTGCTATCTACCTGGGGCTTGACACAGGCTCGGGATACCGCGCCCCATCAGCGATCATTGGTGGAAGCTCCTCCATTACGATTGGTAGACGCTCCATAGGACGGCATATTTAAGGAGCTGACCAGTCACACTACACAATTGCTCGAGCTTCATGTATTAGTCAGCCTCCTGCGCTGGCTGCCCAATCATGATGTTATTGCTTTGTCCTATCAGCGTACGGAATTCTCGTAATCCACAATTGTGGCACGCCTATGTGCTGTCCCTGCTGCCTTTGCTCCGCCCATATTACCTTGTTATAGCGGCGTGTAAATGAGGTAAGGTGAGCTACAGAAGGTAACTTGTGGCACCCGGCGGTGTATCCAGAGATAGATGTAACCTACTGTAGCGCACCTTGTTGCGGCGTGTAAAGGATGGTGCGGGTATTGTTTTCAACCGTTTGTGCGTGCTCGTGCACGTGAAGCACCCGGTTGTTTCTACCATCCTGTATCGGCATGTAAAGGTACCTTGAGAGTAGAATATCAAAAATAAAATAAAGGAAATCATGTTGTCTAAATTATATAAATGTATTTGCACTTTGAAGAGAGAAAAGTATTTGATTCCATACCAACCATTAGGAGTTCTGGCTTCTACAGACCATTTAGACGCTCCGAATCAACTCGTTACCTGCATTAAAGACAGCTGTCTTAAATTGTCACTTTATAAAAGACTCTTGTCCACACACTCAATCAGTCAGACTGTCCACACACCCAATTAATTAGTCAGACTAACCTCTACAACATGGGCAAGACCAAAGATTTTTCTAAGGATGTCCTAGACCTGCACAAGGCTGGAATGGGCTACAAAACCATAAGTAAAATGTTTGGTGAGAAGGAGACAACTTTTGTGCAATAGTTAGAAAATGGAAGAAATACAAAATGAGTGTCAGTCAAAATCGATATGGGGCTCCATGCAAAATCTCACCTCATCAGGTATTCAGGATGTAACATTAAAGATGGCTGGCACACCTCTATGTTGGGTGCTTGAGTGGAAAAATACATAACGTTATTAGATAAATATCCGCTGCGCACTAACATCAGAAATTCTAACAAGAAAAAAGCTAATGGCTGACATGTATTAATGCACAGTGTGAACTGGAGCAAAAGGCACAGTAGAAAACTACTCAAAGCTTATGTAGGGAATAACATGAGAACTTAGCTGATGTGATGGCCATGACATCCGAGCCTGGTAACCGTGTCAAGGTCTCATTCTACTGGGTCTTAGTTATTCCTTAAATAAGCTTTGAGTTTTCTACTGTGCCTTTTGCTCCAGTTCACACCGTGCATTAATACATGTCAGCCATTAGCTTTTTTCTTGTTAGAATTTCTGATGTTGGTGTGCAGCAGAATTTATCTAGTAACGTTATGTATTCTTCCAGCTAGCACCCAATATAGAGGTGTGCCAGCCATCTTTAATATTACATATAGTTATTTTTTGGACTGTGCACCCTCCCCTGGCATGTAGCCGCAGGGGGACTTATTTGTAGCTTTTGTTCCAAACACACCCCTTAAAAGCAGGTTTTAATTGCATTTCGTGGCATATACCCATACACGCATGTTCACACTGCAGACATAAGGCGACTAGAGTAGGACCCAGTAGAATGAGAGACCTTGCCGCGGTTACCGGGCTCGGATGTCATGGCCATCACATCAGCTAAGTTCCCATGTTATTCCTTACATAAGCTTTGAGTAGTTTTCTACTGTGCCTTTTGCGGATATTTATCTAGTAACATCAGGTTTTCAGGATCATGAGAAAGGTGACAGATCAACCTAAAACGACACAGGGGGAACTTGTTAATGATCTCAAGGCAGCTGGGTCCACTGTCACCAACAAACCCATTGGTAACACATTGTGCCGTAATGGATTAAAATCCTGTAGTGCGCACAGAGTCCCACTGCACAGGAAGGCATATGTGCAACGCCATCTGAAGTTTGCCAATGAACACCTTGGTGATTCTGAGAGTGATTTGAGAACTTGCTGTGGTCAGATGAGACAAAAATTGAGCTCTTTGGCATTAACTCAACTCACCGTGTTTAGAGGAAGAGAAATGCTGCCCATGACCCAGAGAACACTGTCCTCACAGTCAATCATGTCAGTGGAAACATTATGTTTCTGCTGAGGGCACAGGACTACTTCATTGCATCAATGGGATAATGGATTGGGCCATGTACCGTAAAATCCTGAGTGACAACTTCCTTCACTTCGCCTGGACATTAAAAGTGGGAGCATGGATGAGTCTTTCTGCACGACAATGACCCAAAACATATAGCAACAAGGCAACAAAGGAGTGGCTCAAAAATAAGCACATTAAGGAAAAAGCTGAAGCTCCGAGTTGCCAAGTGACAGCCTCAAAATCTTAATGATTCATCTCCATTTTCTTGGTGTCAGCACAACAATAAACTATAATTATTTGTTGTTAAGCAGGCTTTTTACAGTGGCAGATTGGTGGGTATGGATAAAGATTGGTGAACCTTTTAAAGTTTATGTTCGGTCCTGTTCGCCTAATGGGTAGATGTTCGTCGAATAGATTGACAAACAGTTTGACGAACTTCCGAACCCCATTCAAATCAATGGGAGGCAAAATCAAGGGCCTTCAAAGGGGCCCAAAAGCTGCCAAACACAGCTCAAACTATTTTACAGTGGAGCCCTGTTGTTTTGACACAGGCAGTAGTTTGCTAGATTATTACCAAGCTTGAACAATGCTGTCACCCTGCTTCCGTGCCTGCTCATGAACCTAAGACATATTGACTGCTTCCCTCCCCCTCGATTGGTTAAAGTAAGACTTAGGCCCCTCCACCCTCTCTTCCGGTGTCGGTGATTGGTTACCAGTATGGCAACTAAACTGACGTCAGATTACTGTAATACTAAATAAATAATTGTAAAGAAGAGTGTGCTTTTCGCTGTATTTTTGATTGTCAGCCAAGGTAGCCCAGGAAGCTGGAGGCTGGAATTTTAAGTGTGATGAGGCCCAAGTATTATGGGTCCTCCCATACTAAAAATTGAAGCCCACAGCCACCCAAGAATTGGCGCCTCCATGAGAGATGCTAAAGTTGGTGGTTAGCATGCTCTTCTTACTTTTAAATTAAAATTCATTTTTTTAAGTCTCCCATTCCACCAGCCCCCCAAAAAGGATGCAAAAATATTTTGAAAAAAAAATGAAACCCAAATAAATACTTAAAGGGAACCTGTCACCCCAAATCACCCTTGTAAGCTGTAAATACATGTCCCTGAAGCATTACACTACAGTCCTACACATCCCTTTGTGGTGTTTTAGTTCAATATGAAAGTGCACTTTAGTCGTTTGCAAACTTACTAAATCCATGCCAGTGGGGCGTTCCCAAGCCTCCTTGTCTGCGAGGCGGTTCCCCTGTGTGCCGCTGTATTACGCCCTAATGGGCGTTTTTTCAAACTTTCTAGCGCGGGCACGATTCATAATCTCGTGCCCGCATCGTCACGGTCATGTGATGCCGTGACGCGTCATTTCCGGGCGGCTGGGTCGCTGCTGTCTGACGCGCACTGGCCAACTTCAGCGCATGCGCAGATCGCTTGCTGAAGTCGGCCGGTGCGCGTCAGACAGCAGCGACCCAGCCGCCCGGAAATGACGCGTCACGGCATCACATGACCGTGACGATGCGGGCACGAGATTATGAATCGTGCCCGCGCTAGAAAGTTTGAAAAAACGCCCATTAGGGCGTAATACAGCGGCACACAGGGGAACCGCCTCGCAGACAAGGAGGCTTGGGAACGCCCCACTGGCATGGATTTAGTAAGTTTGCAAACGACTAAAGTGCACTTTCATATTGAACTAAAACACCACAAAGGGATGTGTAGGACTGTAGTGTAATGCTTCAGGGACATGTATTTACAGCTTACAAGGGTGATTTGGGGTGACAGGTTCCCTTTAAGAAGTCCCAACATATGGGGGGCAAGATCAGGACTGCATCTCTCATATGATGGGACAGCAGGCACTGCTCAGCTCCTGGAAGTGTGGAAAGCGGTTATTTCCCTGAGATTGTCTCTGGTTACACAACAGGTATCACGCAGTTAGGCTGGGGTCACACATAAGCCCTTGGTCCGTTTTTGGCTTCATTTTTGTCATTTTTTTTTTCTAAGTCCAAAAACTGACAGAAAAACAGATTGGATGTAATAAACACCCTGTCCGTTTTTCTCTGGACCTCAAAACATTGCTCTGTCCGTTTTTGAGCCAAAAACGTTGCTAGCAACGTTTTTGGCATCAGTTAAAAAACGCATGCGTTTTTTTAACATGGGGCCCTATGGGAAACGCATGCGTTAACACATGGCACATATAGGCACTTGCGTTAACGCATGCGTTAACGCACATGCATTTTTAATGAAAAAATGACTAAGTCCAAAAACGTTCAGGGGTGCAGGAGGCTCAAAAAGCACCCTATAAAAAACGGATTGGTGATGAAAATCACTTCCAAAAACGGACTTCTATATGTGACCACAGCCTAATCCTGCTGTATGACCTGAGATAACCTCAGTGGCATCAGCACTTGTAACACAGGCTGCCTTGCGAGAGCAACGATATTGTGTGAGATGTAGCAGGTATATCTCACCAGTGAGGTAGCACGTGTGAGGAGTGCTGACGTCAGGGAATGCAGTGCAGTTCAAACATTGCATAATAGCCCCTGTGTGACCTCTCGAGCCAAAATTGCAGTAATGTTTCTGTTGGCACCGCTTGTCACACCATCAAAAGTGCCTGCGTGCCTGCTTTCACAGCATATGGGTATGTTTTCTGTTAATGTGACCACCCCATATGCTTGTGGTCCCTGTGGTCATGGTGCGTTGTTTTAATTATTTTTTTGAAGCAGATTGGTGTAACTGAGCCATGTTTGTAGGTCGCCTTACTCTCACCTGCTTTTTCAGCTTTGCCAACACTTTTTCAATAAGATTGAAATCAGGGCTTTGTGATATGTGATGGCCACTCAAAAACATTGACTTTGTTATTCTTAAGCCACTTTGTAAACTGTTTGGCAGCGTTCCTCAGGTCATTTTCCTTTTAGAAGGCCCATTTCTTCTCAGGCTGCTAACTGGCTGATGTTTTGAGATGTTGCTTCAGTATTGCTACATAATCTTCTTTCATCATAATGCCATCTATTTTGTGAAGTGCCACAGTCCCCCCTGCAGCAAAACAACTCAATAACATGATGTTGCCATTCCCATGTTTCACAATTGGACTGGTGTTCTTAGGTTTCCAAGCTTCTTCCTTTTTCCTCCAAATGTAATAATGGTCATTATGGCCAAACTGTTCAATTTTAGTTTCATCAGACCACAGGACGTGTCTAAAAACATAGGTCTTTTTTCTTATGTGTATTTGCAAAAATTACATAGTATTTAAGGTTGAAGGAAGACCTTAAGTCCATCTAGTTCAACCCATAGCCTAACATGTTGATCCAGAGGAAGGCAAAAAAAACCATGTGGCAACACTAAGCTCCACATTGGGAAAAAAAATTCCTTCCTGAGTCCACATACGGCAATCAGACTAGTTCCCTGGATCAACGCCCTATCAAAGAATCTAGTAAATATAACCGGTAACATTATATTTTTCAAGAAAGGCATCCAGGCCCTTCTTAAATGTTAGTAGTGAGTCACTCATTACAACATCATGTGGCAGAGAGTTCCATAGTCTCACTGCTCTTACAGTACAGAATCCGCGTCTGTGATTATGATTAAACCTTCTTTCCTCCAGATGTAGAGGATGCCCCCTTGTCCCCGTCTCAGGCCTAAGAGTAAAGAGATCATTAGAAAGGTCTCTGTACTCTCCCCTCGTATATTTATACATTATTATAAGATCACCCCTAAGCCTTTGTTCTCCCAAACTGAATAACCCCAAGTTTAATAACCTGTCTTGGTATTGCATACCCTCAGTCCTCTAATAACCTTGGTCGCTCTTCTCTGCACCCACTCTAGTTCAGCTATGTCTTTCTTATACACCGGAGACCAGAATTGTACACAGTATTCTAAGTGGTGTCGCACTAGTGACTTGAATAGAGTTAAAATGATGTTCTCCTCATGAGCATCTATTCCTCTTTTAATGCATCCCATTATTTTATTTGCCTTTGCAGCACCTGCCTGACACTGGGCACTAAATGTGAGTTTATCATCTACCCATACACCCAGGTCTTTTTCAGTGGTAGTTTTGCCAAGTGTTTTACAATTAAGCACATAATCATACCTTTTATATCATCTGCCCAAATGCAGACCTTACATTTATCCCCATTAAAGCTCATTTGCCATTTAGCAGCCCATGCTTCTTGTTTACATAAATCTTCCTGTAATATAAAATTGTCCTCCTCTGTATTGATTACCCTGCAGAGTTTAGTGTCATCTGCAAATATTGAGATTCTACTCTGTATGCCCCTACAAGGTCATTAATAAATATGTTAAAATGAAGCGGGCCCAATACTGACCCCTGTGGTACCCCACTGTTAACTGTGACCCATTCTGAGTGTGTTCCATTAATAACCACCCTTGTTTCCTATCACTGAGCCAGTTCTTAACTCACTTACAAATATTTTCCCCTATCCCCATTGCTCTCATTTTATGTATCAACCTTTTGTGTGGCACCGTATCAAAAGCTTTCGAAAAGTCCATATACACCACGTCCACTGCATCTCTTTTGTCCAGTCAGAACTTCCTCTTCATAGAAGCTTATCAGGTTAGTTTGACAGGAACAGTCCCTCGTAAACCCATGTTGATATTGGGTCATGAGGTTATTTTTCTTCAGATATTCCAGTATAGCATCTCTTAGAAAACACTCTAGGATTTTACCTACAGTAGAGGTTAGGCTTACTGGCCTATAATTTCCAAGTTCAGATTTTGTCCCCTTTTTGAATATTGGCACCACACTTGCTATACGCCATTCCTGTGGTACAGACCCTGTTATTTTGGAGATCTTTAAAGATTAAAAATAATAGTTTAGCAGATTGTTGAGGTGTTCACGAATTATTGCTCCAGATTGTATAATTTAAAGGATGATGGAGACACCCCCCAACCCTACGCTGAGTCCACACGTGGGTACCTAGACACCTTTGACATCCCTACAGCCCCTACAGTAAATTTAGATGCACCATGCACGCACCCACCCATCCATCAATCCATGCACCATCCATCCATGCACAATCCATGCACCCATGCATGCACGCACCCATCTATGCACCATCCATCCATGCACCCATTATCCATGCACCAATGCATGCACTATGCATCCATGCACCCATGCATGCACCATCCATCCATTCATTCATACTCACCTCGGTGCAGAGGAGCAGTTCAGAAGAGGAGGAGGGGCGCCACAGCGAAGAGGCAGAGGTTACTAAAGTCATGACTTTATTAAAATCCAACACTGCCCCGGGCCCAGATGGGTTCTCTAATGAATATTATAAAAGGTTTCACCGCCTTCTGTCCCCCTTCCTTCTTCGGATATTTAACTTTTGGCAATCTACAGGTTTCATCCCAGCTCTAGCTTTAGAGGCCACGATCACGGCAATACCCAAACGGGAAAACGACCCGACCTCCCTGGAAACTACCGCCCTATTTCTTACTAAATTTTGATTTAAAAATATATTCTAAGATGTTGGCCAATAGAATGTCAGACACTATCCCATTGCTGGTTGACCCGGATCAGGTGGGCTTTGTAGCGGGCAGACAAGCCAAAGATGGCACCAGGAGAATGCTAGACCTGATCGGAGTGGCAGAGAGGCAGGGGGTCCCCTGTGTATTCCTCTCCCTTGACGCAGAAAAGGCGTTTTACAGGGTGCACTGGGGCTACCTTCGAGATGTCCTCTGCAAATTTGGCTTCTTGGGTCCTATTTTATGAGCGATCCTCAGCCTTTACTCAAACCCTGGTGCTAGAGTGTTCTCCTCTGGTTTTCTGTCTCGTGCTTTTGGCATCACCAATGGCACCCATCAGGGTTGCCCTCTCTCCCCGTTGGGGTTGGCTCTGGTGATGGAGCCACTCGCCGCCTCGATCCGGGCCGGCTCTGCCATCTCAGGTATTCAGATCGGGGGATAGAATCATGTCGTTGGCTTGTATGCTGACAACGTTATTATCTCCTGTATGGATCCCACCTCTCCCTGCAATAATGAAATCTCTCAATATTTTTACACGAATTTCATATTTCAAATTAAACTTAAGTAAATCGGTGATTCTTCCCATCCATGTTTCTCCTTCTGTCTCGGCTCAGCTGTCGCAGACCTTCCCCTTCCAGTGGTGTCCGGAGGGGATCCCCTATTTGGGGGTGATCCTGTGTCCCTCTTCCAGAGTTGCAGTTAGTAACTTAGAATCACTGAAAAGGGATCTGCGACAGAGCCTGGACTCCCATCCCCTACTCTCATTATCTTGGATGGCAAGTGTACAGGCTTTTAGAATGATCTTGCTGCCCAAAATTTTGTAACTATTTAGGTGTGTCCCATTTACTTACCCTGCTAAACTACTCTCTCAACTACAAACCCTGGCCACCAAATATAGTTGGGCGAAGAAAAAGCCTAGGGTACACAGACAGGTCATGTACTTACATCTCGGGAGGGGAGGTATGGGGGTCCCTGACTTAGAGTCATATCATAAAGCCACGATATTTGAGCAGGCCAAGGCGTGGTGGCTCTTCCCTATGCGTCTGGGCTGAACCCAGATAGAGTCCCATTTCATGAGTGGTGGCTCCCCACGCCTCTTACTGGCGGTGGATTCTTTGGCCTTTCTTGGGGACGACCTTCACTTGGACACAATACAGACACTGCTCAAAGTTTGGAGGAGGTCTCTGGGGGGGACTGGTCTAAGCTCCCTCTCTCAAAAATCCCAATTGCTGCCTTGCAATTACATATCCCCTCGTTAAACCTAACTGCATGGCAAGTGGAGGAAAGTTGATCTCTTTTGACGCATTGGTCTCTAAACACCCAGCCCTTAGGTTCACTTTCCTACAATACTCTAAGGTTCAACACTTTCTCGCTCTCGGTCGTACCTGGGCTTACCCAAACAGTCTCCCTTTCAGAAGTTCCTCCTATCAGGCCCAGAAACCAATAAGGGTATATCAGTTATTTACAGTGGGCTTCTCAACTGTTCTGTACCTTCGAAATTGGCATATATGCTAAAGTGGGAGAGAGATTTGCGTTTCTCTGCAGAGCTGGACGTGTGGGAGGGGCCACACGCTCTACCTCTTGCGCCACTAGGTGCATTAATCACTTGGAGAATCTAAAAAAATTCACCTGCGTTGGTACACTCCCCCATCCAGGTTGGCAAGATTCAGGTCCAGCTGTGCTGGAGACAATCTGGCCACAGTGGCAATTTAGCCGATATGTGGTGGTCTTGTCCGAAGATCTCGCAATTCTGGCATCTTGTGGCAAGCCTATTAGAAGTCTTAACAGGGATTAACATCCCACTTTCCCCTCAACTTGCTGTCCTCCATATCGGAATAGAGGCATATCCCCCTATCTCCCGACATGTGATCACATATGTTCTGATAGCAGCCAGACTATGTATTGCAGCGAAACAGAAGTCTGATGCACCCCCTTCAATGGGAGAAGTCACAGATAGGATAAATTCTATCTTCTGTAATGAGTATTATTTGGCCCTGGACTGCCCAACGAGACGTTATGTCATGGATGCATGGTCCTTTTGAGCTGCACACCCTCTGGCCATTCCGATTAGTTTTTAGGCTCCTGGCTTGCTGAGATTCTCCCCTTTCTCCCTGCACCTTTCCTGCCTCCCTCCTTATCTCAACCCACAGGGACTCTACATTTTCATTTTTCAACTGGCTTTTTTATGTTTCTTATGGAGTAATGGCTTCTTCGCAGAGTGGCTTTTCAGCCCATATTGATACAGTACTCGTTTCAATGTGGATAATGACACAATCTTACAAGCTACCTCCATCCTCTTCACAAGGTCTTTTGCTTTTATTCTTGGGTTGATATGGACATTTTGGACCAAAGCATGTTCACCTCTGCGACATAGAACCCATCTACTTCCTAAGCGGTATGATAGCTGGACATTCCCTTCTTGTTTATAGGTGCGTGTTGCAACACCTACTAGGGCGGGGGTTACTCTACCTAACCCCTCCTCCAACCTGAATAAGGGACCATGCCTGCTTCTGGTACACCCAATATCTCCTGGCCTGTAGTTGGAGTGGTGTTGAATGCAGGTTTTTGTGTCTCGGGTTTGTGACCCCTCTCACCTGAGAGCGGTGACACGACACCTGTCGAGTTGGTACAGCATCACTATGGCGACCAATCTGCAGGGGCGTCACATGTATAATTGTTTGCATAGATTAACAAGGCACCTTCAGGTGTCTTGAAATTTCACCCAAGTGTAATAATTATAATGGATAACTCAGGAGTCTTTTTGTGTGGAGTAAAGACAACAGAACTAGGGATGGGCGAGTACCGTAATATTCGTACTCGCTATACTCGCAACGAGTAGGTACCGGTACTCGGTACTCATTGTGAGTATAACAAGTACGAATACTTTCGCAGTGTATCTATAGATACACTGCGAAAGTACCCTAAAAGTGATTAAAAGTTGTTAAAAATAATAAAATTACATACTCACCTGTCCGACGCCTACACCGGGACAGGCAAAGAAGACATCGATCGCTGGATAAGGACCTGTGACTACCAGCCAATCAGATGGCCGGTAGCGATTTGGCCAATCAGATGGCGCCACGTCGCAACCACGTAATCGCTAGCGGCCACCTGATTGGCCAGTTTGCAAGGTCCTGACAGTACACCTAGGACCTTGCAAACTGGCCAATCAGGTGGCCGCTAGCGATCACGTGGTTGTGACGTGACACCATCTGATTGGCTGGTTGTCACAGGTCCTTGTCCAGTGATCGATGTCTTCTTTGCTGGTCCCGGTGCAGGCGTCGGACAGGTGAGTATGTAATATTATTTTTAACAACTTTTAACCCCTTCAGGACTCAGCCTATTTTGACCCTAAAGACCTTGGCATTTTTTGCATTTCTGACCAGTGTCCCTTTATGAGGTTATAACTCTGGAACGCTTCAACCGATCCTAGCGATTCTGAGATAGTTTTTTCGTGACATATTGGGCTTCATGCTAGTATTAAATTTAGGTTGATAATTTTTGCGTTTATTTGTGAAAAAATAAAAAATATGGCAAAAAGTTTGAAAATTTTGCAATTTTCACATTTTGAATTTTTTTTTCTGCTAAACCAGACAGTTATGTGACACAAAATAGTTATTAAATAATATTTCCCACATGTCTACTTCACATCAGCACAATTTTTGAAAAAAAAAAAAAATTTTTTGTTAGGAAGTTATAAGGGTTCAAAGTTCATGAGCAATTTTTCATTTTTCAACCAAAATTTACAAAATCATTTTTTTTAGTGACCACATCACATTTGAAGTCCCTTTGAGGGGTGTACATGACAGAAAACACCCAAAAATGACACCATTCCAAAAACTGCACCCCTCAAGCTACTCAAAACTACATTCAAGAAGATTATTAACCCTTCAGGTGTTTCACAGGAACTAAAGCAAAGTGGAAACAAAAAATGGATATTTTAATTTTTTTTTATCAAAAATGTTCTTTTAGCCTCAATTCTTTTATTTTCACATGGGCAACAGGATAAAATGGATCTTAAAATGTGTTGTGCAATTTCTCCCGAGTATATCGATACCTCATATGTGGTCATAAACCACTGTTTGGGCGCACGGCAGGGCTCAGAAGGGAAGGAGCGTAATTTGAATTTTGAAACTAATTTTACATTCAAAAAGTGAAATGGCACTCCTTCCCTTCTGAGCCCTGCCATGCACCCAAACAGTGGTTTATGACCACATATGAGGTATCGATGTACTGAGGAGAAATTGCCCAACAAATTTTAGGATGAATTTTATCCTGTTGCCCATGTGAAAACGAAAAAATGTAGGCTAAAAGAACATTTTTGTGAAAAAAAAGTACTTTTTCATTTTCACAGATCAATTTGTAAAGCACCTGGGGTTCTAAATGCTCACTACCCATCTAGATACGTTCCCTTGGGGGTCTAGTTTCCAAAATTGGGTCACTTGTAGGGGAGCTCCAATGTTTAGGCACACAGGAGCTCACCAAACGCAACATGGTGTCAGCTAACAATTTGAGCTGGTTTCCATTCAAATTATTAGCGGACACCATGTCACGTTTGGAGAGCCCCTGTGTGCCTAAACATTAGAGCTCCTCCACAAGTGACCCCATTTTGGAAACTAGACCCCCACAGGGAACTTATCTATATGGGTGTGGAGCATTTTGAACGCCCCAGTGCTTCACAAATTAATCTGTAAAAATGAAAAAAGAAAATTTTGGGGAAATAAAAGTACTTTTTCATTTTTACGGATGAATTTGTGAAGCACCTTGGGGTTCAAAATGCTCACCACCCATCTAGATAAGTTCCCTGGGGGCTCTAGTTTCCAAAATGGAGTCACTTGTGGGGGAGCTCTAATGTTTAGGCACACAGGGGCTCTCCAAACGCGACATGGTGTCCGCTAACAATTTGAGCTGATTTTCCATTCAAATTGTTAGCGGACACCATGTCACGTTTGGAGAGCCCCTGTGTGCCTAAACATTAGAGCTCCCCCACAAGTGACCCCATTTTGGAAACTAGACCCCCCAAGGAACTTATCTAGATTCATAGTGAGCACTTTGAACCCCCAAGTGCTTCACAAATTAATCCGTAGAAAAATGAAAAAGTACTTTTTTTCCACAAAAAAATTATTTTTTCATTTTTGCAGATCAATTTGGGAAGCACCTGGGGGTTCAAAGTGCTCACTATGCATCTAGATACATTCCTTGGGAGTCTAGTTTCCAAAAATGGGGTCACTTGTGGGGGAGCTTCAATGTTTATGCACACAGGGGCTCTCCATATGAGACATGGTGTCCGCTAACATATGGAATTGTTAGCGGACACCATGTTGCGTATGGAGAGCCTCTGTGTGACTAAACATTAGAGCTCCCCCACATGTGACGTCATTTTGGAAATTAGACCCCCAAGAAATGTAGAAATGTATCTAGATGCATAGTGTGCACTTTGAACCCCCAGGTGCTTCACAAATTGATCCGTAAAAATTAAAATAAAATTTTTTGGTGGAACAAAAAAGTAATTTCTTATTTTTAAGGATCAATTTGTGAAGCACTTGGGGGTTCAAAGTGCTCACTAGCATCTAGATACGTTCCTTGGGGGGTCTAGTTTCCAAAATGGGGTCACTTGTGGGGAGCTCTAATGTTTAGGCACACAGGGGCTCTCCAAACGTGACATGGTGTCCGCTAACAATTTGAATGGAAAATCAGCTCAAATTGTTAGCGGACACCATGTCGCGTTTGGAGAGCCCTGTGTGCCTAAACATTAGAGCTCCCCACAAGTGACTCCATTTTGGAAACTAGACCCCCCCAGAAAATGTATCTAGATGCATAGTGTGCACTTTGAACCCCCAGGTGCTTCACAAATTGATCCGTAAAAATGAAAAAGTACTTTTTTTCCACAAAATGTTTTATTTTTCATTAATTTGTGAAGCACTTGGGGGTTCAATATGCTCACTACCCATCTAGATAAGTTCCCTGGGGGGTCTAGTTTCCAAAATGGGGGCACTTGTGAGGGAACTTCAATGTTTAGGCACACAGGGGCTTTCCATACACGACATGGTGTCCGCTAATAATTGGAGCTAATTTTCCATTCAACTTGTTAGCGGACACCTTGTCGCGTATGGAGTGCTCCTGTGTGCCACCAGCATTGCAACCAGCACAAGGGCAACTGGAAAAGTTGGGGTACAGCACCAGAAAATGGCGCCTCTAATGTGCTATTTTCTAGGGTGGCTGTAGGTTGCAATTTGCAGCGTGGGGGGGCCACAACATTTGGGTCTCTCCACAATGAGGATAGCAGCCCCCCAACTGCCAAGGTGTACCTGGCTGGCAACCAAAAATAAGGCAAAGCTCCTTGTCATTTTATTGGTAGAAGTAATATAAAAAAAATTATGTGGGGCTTCGCCATATTTTTCGTCCAGCCAGGTACATCTTGGCAAATACGGACTGCCAGCAACACCCAGCTGCCTCGTTGTACCTGGCTGGCAAACAAAAATACAGTGAAGCCCTTTTTTTTCTAGGACTAATTCTAGAAAAAAAATTGCGTGGGGCTCCGCCATATTTTTGGTCCAGCCAGGTACAACTTGACAGCTGGGGTCTGGAATCCGCAGCATGGAGAGGCCCAAGTGTTCTGGGCCCCCCATGCTGCGAATTGCAGCCCGCAGCCGCCCCAGAAAATGGTGAATTCATTGAAGCGCCATTTTCTGGTGCTGTAGCCAGACTCTTCCAGTTGCCCTGGTGCCGGTGGCAAACTGGGTATTAAAGGGGTTAATGCCAACTTTTTATTGGCAGCTGGCACTAAGCCCGAGATTCATAATATAGGGCCAATGTTAGACCCGCCATTAGGAATCTCAGGTAAATAGTCAGAAAATACACACAGAGAAAAATCTTTTTATTTGAAAAAAAAACACAAACAAAATTCGGACTCCATCTTTATTATAAAGATCCAACGTAGTCCACAACGAAGGTCCCACGACGCTTGATCGCCTCCGGCGTACTCCACAACGAAGGTCCAACGACGCTCGATCACCTCTGCTACATCCAAAGACTGCAGCAAGGGATCAAGTGTCCTCTTGTTGTAGTCTCTGGGGTCAGAGTCATGGTGCACGTATGGCAGATCATTGCCATACAGTGCACCATGACTGACCCCAGTGACTACAAGAGGACACTTGATCCCTTGTTGTAGTCTCTGGGGTCAGTCATGGTGCACTGTATGGCAATGATCTGCTGTACCGTGCACTATGACTCTGACCCCAGAGACTACAAGTGGACACTTGATCCCTTGTTGTAGTCTCTGAGGTCACAGTCGTGATGCACGGTACGGCAGATTATTCCATACAGTGCACCATGACTGTGACCCCAGAGACTACAAGAGGATACCTGATCCCTTGTTGTAGTCTATAGGGTCAGAGTCATGGTGCACGGTACATCAGATCATTACCATACAGTGCACCATGATTCCCATGCACCCGTCCATCCATCCACCATCCATGCACCATCCATCCATGCACGCACCCATCCATGCACATCCATCCATGCACAATCCATGCACCCATGCATGCACTCATCCATCATGCACCCATCCATTCATGCACCATCCATCCATGCACTCATGCACGCACCCATCCATCCATGCACCATCCATCCGTGCACCCATGCATGCACCAATCATCCATGCACCCATGCACGCACCATCCATCCATGCACGCACCCACCCATCCATGCACTATCCATCCATGCACGCACCCACCCATCCATCCATCCATGCACCATCCATCCATGCACAATCCATGCACCCATGCATGCACGCATCCATCTATGCACCATCCATGCACCATCATCCATGCACCAATGCATGCACTATGCATCCATGCACCCATGCATGCACCATCCACCCATGCATGCACCATCCATTCATTCATACTCACCTCGGTGCAGAGAAGCAGTCCAGAAGAGGAGGAGGGGCGCCACAGCGAGGAGGCAGATCGGCGGGAACGGAGGAGTGGTGAGAGGGGACACGGGCATCGACGGTGGGGGGTGGATGGTAGAGGGTGATCTGGAGGGGGGTGCTAGGGATAGCACCTGTGCACCCACCGGGAGGAGAGGAAGATGACCGGCGGGTGCAGCGGCAGCAGAGAGGAGCGGTGAACGGGGATATGCGTATCGGCAGTGGGTGGGCGGAGGGAAAGGGTGGGGAGGATGATCTGGAGGGGGGTGGGATGTGGAGAGAAGGGGGGGGCTGGGAATGGGGGGAGCACCCGCGCACCCGCCAGGAGGAGAGGAGGATGATCGGCGGGTGCAGCGGTAGGAGAGGAGAGCGGTGAATGGGAACATACACATCAGCGGTGGGGGGGTGATCTGGAGGGGGGGAGTGATGGGGAGAAAAGCAGTGGGGGGCTGGGGAGAGCATCGCACACCCGCCGGGAGGAGAGGAGGATGATCAGCGGGTGCAGCGGCAGGAGAGAGGAGCGGTTAACGGGGACATGCGGATCGGCGGTGGGGGGGCGAGGGGGTGATCTGGACCCCCCCCTCCGGATGGGGAGAGCAGGGGCAGCATCAGGCCGCTGAATTGTAATGTCTCACCAAGTTTCATTGGTGAGACATTACAATCATACCGCTTTGCAGTTTCACTTTTAGTGAAAGTGAAACTGCCAATCGAAGCGGTCCTAGCCACGGGGGGGGGGGGGGCAAAGCCACCCCCACTGGGCTTTAGTACATGTCCTCTTGTACATGCAGCTCAAGTGAGAGTTCTTTCACCTCTGACGAGAGCTGCAGGAGCGCGATTACACCAGGATGCAGCATATGTGTCCTAGGTCGGGAACGCTCCTGTTTCCATGACGCATATGCTGCATCACGGGTCGGGAAGGGGTTAATCAATTTTAGGGTACTTTCGCAGTGGATCTATAGATACACTGCGAAAGTATTAGGACTACTCGCTACTCCCGAGTACACATAAGTACTCGGAGAGTAGCGAGTAGCCAAATACCGCTACCATTCGGCAAATACCGAATAGTAGCGAGTATACTAGCTCATCCCTAAACAGAAGATGATTTTCAGGTGAAGACGTCTATATTCTAACACGCAGAGATAAACAACAAAGTACAGAGGAAAACTCAAAGTCCATAAACACAGTTTGAAGATATTAAATGAAGCCTTAATGAAAAGTCTGTTGAAAAACCTCAAAGGAAAATACAATCAGCTGAGCAGTCTATAAAGTGCAGTTTACACTTGGAGAGGCTGTAAAAGTAAAGTCTATGGCAAGTTTAGACACGGTGATGTTTAAGCAAGTCTATATAACACATTCAATCATCCAGGGAAGCCTGAGAAAGGAAGTATTAAAACAAAGGGAAAAGGGAGCGCACATAGGGTCTTATCTATGATAATAATTCAGTGCCCCCCGATTAGTGTGACTCACCTTTTTGGGTTGTGTGAGTCACAACAACCTGCAAGGGCCTTGTTATCCTGGTCGCTGAAGACACCTGGTGAGGAAAAAATCTGTTTGTGTAGAAAAAAGCCCAGGACCAAAAAGCAGAAAGGGTAGGTTTGATGTCTGTTTATTAAGCCAACGCATTTCACAGCAGGACCTCCTGCTTCCTCAGGGCAAACAGTGTACATACATGACCAACTTCCTTAAATAACCTTTCATACATACAAAAAACATCATAAGCTCTGCCCCCTGTCCATAAGCTCTGCCCCCTGGACATAAGCTCTGCCCCCTGGCCAGACTTCCTGTGAAAACGCCCACTATTTGTGTATGTATTGATCAAACTGGCCAAATGACATCATTTTACAAAGATTTCATACATATGCATTATACAACCATATAAAAGTATTTTTAATATCATCTATCTTAAAAACAAAAAACAAAACCAAAGTTAACAACCTTGGGGGGGCATATTTAAAAAATAAAAAGGTTTTAAGCTTTTTGTTTTTTAGGTGGTTAACTTTGGTTTTGTTTTTTGTTTTTAAGATAGATGATATTAAAAATACTTTTATATGGTTGTATAATGCATACGTATGAAAACTTTGTAAAATGATGTCATTTGGCCAGTTTGATCAATATATACATAAATAGTGGGCGTTTTCACAGGAAGTCTGGCCAGGGGCGGAGCTTATGGGCAGGGGGCGGAGCTTATGACATTTTTTGTATGTATGAAAGGTTATTTAAGGAAGCTGTTCATGTATGTACACTGTTTGCCCTGAGGAAGCAGCAGGTCCTGCTGTGAAACGCGTTGGCTCAATAAATGGACATCAAACCTACTCTTTCTGCTTTGTGGTCTGCGTGGAATCTAAACCTGGACTTTTTTCTACACAAAAAGGAAGTATTAGAAAGTCTAGGACAAGATGCAGAGCAAATTACTAGAGTCCAAAGATCCAGAAAAGTCTCGTGCCCTGAATTTATTTGAGTGTAGGAAGTGACCGAGCACTTAATAAAGCAACCATCTTACATGTAATTATGGTAATCCTAATTGACTTAAAACAGGAAAAGTTTATTCTGATTTCATGTAAGATAGTGAGAAAATCATGCATATGTGTCTTTTTATATAGTGTATGTTAACTTCTGGTTCAACTGTAAATGAAGGTCTCCTGTGAAGCCCAGATTGTGCCTAGGCTTCATAGGAGTTGGCTGCCTTTAGCAGATCCCTGGCCACAATGGTAACCCAACTGCAACCACTTGCAGAGAATCAGCCCTCTTGGCATCCATACATGCGGACTCCCATGAGGATGTAAAATTATGACCATATGTGCCAAGGATTTAAACACCCAATCAGGATCTTCTAGATACATTTTGGGCCTAGAGGCTTCTAGATGGAAATCACAGCCTGTATTATAGTTAGAGGCAGCATAAATGATGCGGCCAGGGCAAGGGGGTACTCGGACACCAGGGACTGATGACTTGAATGGGGGGGTCACGGGTGGACGGTAGTGATGAGCGAGTATGCTTTTGCTCTGCGCTACTCGGTACTCGCACGAGTATCACTGTACTCGGGCTACTCGGCGAGCACCGAGTAATCTCGCGATACTCGTGCTGTGCTCGTGGTCCTCATCCCTGCATGTTGGCGCTCTTTAGAGAGCCAGCCCACATGCAGGGATTGGCTGGCAGACCACTGCAATGCCACAGCCCTGTTAGTTGTGACATTGCAGTGATTGGCCGGCCCGCACAGCGTGACCGAGCCTTTATAAGACCCGGCCACGATGTGCTCTGCACACAGCCATCCAGACAGTGAGTGTAGGGAGAGTGTCTGCTGCTGCTTAGGGACAGATTTGCGGCCCTCATAGGTAGATCTGGAGCAGGGCTGCAAACTGTTGCTGACGACAACAGTCCTTCTCAAGACTAATCTAGGAGGTTATAGGCAGGGTGATCCAGATCGGAGTCCAAGCTTTACAGTGACCAGAACAGTCCTCAGGAGACTGTTGGAGCTGACTAGCTGTATACAGGCAGGGTCTAAAATCCAGCTTTCCTGTGACCAGAACAATCACCAGACTGTTAAAATTGACTAGCTGTATACAGGCAGGGTCTTAAATCCAGCTTTCCTGTGACCAGAACAGTCACCAGACTGTCAAAATTGACTAGCTGTATACAGGCAGGGTCTAAAATCCAGCTTTCCTGTGACCAGAACAGTCACCAGACTGTCAAAATTGACTAGCTGTATACAGGCAGGGTCTAAAATCCAGCTTTCCTGTGACCAGAACAGTCACCAGACTGTCAAAATTGACTAGCTGTATACAGGCAGGGTCTAAAATCCAGCTTTCCTGTGACCAGAACAGTCACCAGACTGTTAAAATTGACTAGCTGTATACAGGCAGGGTCTAAAATCCAGCTTTCCTGTGACCAGAACAGTCACCAGACTGTCAAAATTGACTAGCTGTATACAGGCAGGGTCTAAAATCCAGCTTTCCTGTGACCAGAACAGTCACCAGACTGTCAAAATTGACTAGCTGTATACAGGCAGGGTCTAAAATCCAGCTTTCCTGTGACCAGAACAGTCACCAGACTGTCAAAATTGACTAGCTGTATACAGGCAGGGTCTAAAATCCAGCTTTCCTGTGACCAGAACAGTCACCAGACTGTTAAAATTGACTAGCTGTATACAGTCAGGGTCTAAAATCCAGCTTTCCTGTGACTAGAACAGTCACCAGACTGTCAAAATTGACTAGCTGTATACAGGCAGGGTCTAAAATCCAGCTTTCCTGTGACCAGAACAGTCACCAGACTGTTAAAATTGACTAGCTGTATACAGGCAGGGTCTAAAATCCAGCTTTCCTGTGACCAGAACAGTCACCAGACTGTCAAAATTGACTAGCTGTATACAGGCAGGGTCTAAAATCCAGCTTTCCTGTGACCAGAACAGTCACCAGACTGTTAAAATTGACTAGCTGTATACAGGCAGGGTCTAAAATCCAGCTTTCCTGTCACCAGAACAGTCACCAGACTGTCAAAATTGACTAGCTGTATACAGGCAAGGTCTAAAATCCAGCTTTCCTGTGACCAGAACAGTCACCAGACTGTTGTAGCTGTATACAGGAAAAATGTGCAAGGGCGTTGGCAAGGGACAAGGAAGTGGACGTGATGGCGGTGCAGGCAGAGACCGAGGTCGTGTGCAAGCACTATTTTCGCAACAACAAAGTGGCACATCTACTCGCTCGCACGTCCTGTCCCAAATTCTTGGGGCCCGCAGCAGTACACCGCTCTTGAACCAAGACCAGTGTCAACAGATTGTTACTTGGATAGCGGATAATGCTTCAAGTCAGATGGGCACCTCCACAAACACCCTGTCTTCCACACGGTCAAGTGTCAGTAGCCGTGATACTGCACCGCACATTTCCCAACCTGATCCTCCTTCCTACCCCCAGGCCGAGTACACGTCCATGGACATTATTGATCCCACACTAGGACACTCGAAAGAGCTGTTCACGTATCCATTCGCAGAATCTGGCCTCTCTCCAGCTCCTGTTGAAGTGGGTGATGAGATGGTATGTACAGATGCCCAAATATTTGAGCAGCCACGTTCTCACGAAGGGAACCTTGGCAACGTGTCTCAACAAGGGGTGGACGATGATGAGACACAATTGCCAGGAAGTCAGGATGAGGATCAGGGTGCGGAAGAGGAAGACGACGTGGAGGATGATCCAGTAGCTGACCCAACCTGGCAGGAGGATATGCAGAGCGAGGACAGCAGTGCACAGGGGGAGGGAGGCGTAGCATCCCAACAGGCAGTAAGAAGCAGGGTCGTGTCTGCAGGCAGAAGGCAGGCAACCGTTCCCCGGAACAACAACACGACACAAGGTGCCGGTGCAAATGTTAGGTCTTCCCGAGTCTGGCAGTTTTTTAAGTTGGCTCCAGATGACTCTACAAAGGCCATTTGCAACACCTGCCATGCCAGCATCAGCAGGGGTACGAAAACTAGCAGCCTGACCACCACCAGCATGATCAGGCACATGTCAGCCAAGCACCCGACTTTGTGGGAAGTACAACCGAGTCGAGGAGGGGTGCTCGCTAATGTCACTGCTACGTCTTCGCGTGTTGTGCGTGCGAGCCAATCCCCTGTCCATGTTGGCCGCGAACAAGCCTCCGGCCCTGCACCTGACGTTGTCCACCCACAAATAACACCACCATCAAGCACGTCCTTGTCCCAGTGCAACATTCAATTATCCATTCAGCAAACCTTTGAATGCAGGCACAAATACGCTGCCAACGCCCCACATGCCATAGTCCTAAATTATCACATTTTGCGACTGCTTGCGCTAGAAATGTTACCTTTCCGGCTGGTGGAGACGGAAGCATTCCGCGACCTGATGGTGGCTGCTGTCCCACGTTACTCGGTCCCCAGCCACCACTATTTCTCCAGATGTGCCGTCCCCGCATTGCATAACCACGTGTCACAAAGTATCACACGTGTCCTGAACAACGCTGTTTCAGCCAAAGTCCACCTAACCACAGACACATGGACAAGTGCTTGTGGGCAAGGCCGCTACATCTCCTTGACGGCACATTGGGTTAATATTGTGGAAGCTGGGACCCAGTCTGAGCGAGGGACGGAACACGTCCTTCCCACACCAAGGATTGCAGGCCCTACCTCAGTCATGGTTTCACCCAGACTCTACAGCCCCGGAATGTCATGCTCTTCAGCCTCCTCCTCCTCCTCCTCCTGCGCATCCTCACCCACTTTACCCTCCACACCAGTCCCAAGCTGGAAGCACTGTAGCACTGCCTCTGCAAAGCGGCAACAGGCTGTGCTGAAGCTAATATGCATAGGTGACAAACCCCACAATGCAGAAGAGGTGTGGACAGCTCTGAAACAGCAGGCAGATCACTGGCTCACACCTCTGAACCTAAAGCCAGGAAAGGTCGTGTGTGACAATGGCCGGAACCTGGTGGCAGCTTTGAGGCAAGGCCAGCTGACGCATGTTCCCTGCGTGGCCCATGTGCTCAACCTGGTGGTTCAGCGGTTTATAAAGTCATACCCAGAGCTGTCTGATCTGCTGGTAAAAGTTCGCCGCCTGTCTGCACATTTTCGCAAGTCACCTGCTGCTTCAGCCGGCCTTGCCGGCTTTCAGCGCCGTTTGCGTCTTCCGGCCCACAGACTGGTGTGTGATGTCCCCACGCGTTGGAATTCAACTCTGCACATGTTGGTCAGGATTTGAGAGCAGAAGAGGGCAGTTGTTGAGTACCTGCATCACCTAAGCCGTCGGGAAATGGGTCAAACTCCACACATAACACCTGAGGAGTGGAGATGGATGTCGGACCTATGTACCGTCCTCCAAAACTTTGAGGACTCCACCAAGATGGTGAGCGGCGATGACGCCATTATTAGCGTCACCATACCGCTACTCTGCCTTCTAAAACGGTCTCTGCTGAAAAACAAAGAGGATACGTTGCAGGCGGAGCGCGATGAGTTTGAGCAAGAAACAGTAGTGGGTGTGGGTGATAACACACAGCCCTGCCTTATCTCATCACAACGTGCAGTGGAGGACTATGACGAGGAGGAGGAGGAGGATGAAGACATGGAGCAACTCTCTGGCCAAATTGAGGACATGACATGCACACCAGTCATACCCTCGCTTCAGCATGGCTGGCCAGAGGACAGGGGAGATGAGGAGGAGGAGGACAGCATGTTCAGTCATCGTGTTCGTCTGGATACTGAAGTGATGGCTGTTAAGAGTCTGGCGCACATGGCTGACTTTATGGTAAGCTGCCTGGCTCGTGACCCTCGCGTTCAGAACATCACTGCCGACAATCAGTACTGGTTGGCAACACTCTTAGACCCACGTTACAAGGAGAACTTTATGTCTCTCATTCCTGAGGCGGAGAGGTCAGCCAAAATACAGCAGTTCCAGAAGGCCATAGTCACGGAAGTAGGCAAAGCATTCCCCTCACAAAACGCAAGCGGCATAGGTCAGGAATCGGTGGACAACCAAGGCGTACGGCCGAGAGGGGCACAAGTCCAATCCACCAGAGGTAGGGGAAAAGTATTTACAATGTGGGACAGTTTTCTCAGCCCCTCACGTACCACAGCCCCTGAGGTGCGGGGTAGTGCCACAAGAAATGCTAAGTTTGGCCAGATGCTGAAGGAGTACCTTGCAGATCGAACAACTGTACTGTGACATTCCTCTGTGCCTTACAATTATTGGGTCTCCAAGCTGGACACGGTGCATGAATTGGCTCTCTACGCCTTGGAAGTCCTGGCCTGCCCTGCCGCTAGCGTTTTGTCAGAGCGTGTTTTCAGTGCCGCAGGTGGAATCATTACTGATAAACGCACCCGCCTGTCAACTGAAAATGCTGACAGGCTGACTCTGATCAAGATGAACAAGGGTTGGATTGGGCCAGACTTCACCACACCACCAACAAATAACAGCGGAATTTAAATTTTGTTATGGGAATTTGCCATGTACCAACACTCACCCATGGTACACACTTCTGGACTGTGGCTAATCGCTGGAGTGCTCCTCCTTCTCCTCATGTGCCACCATCATGACCGTTACAATAGTTAGGCTGTTGTTTCAGGTATACCGCCAGTGGTAAATTTTTTCGCCCATTCCTTTAGAATGGGCATTACAACGACATGAGACCCGCTCCTTTTCAATGGGAAAAATGTTTTAAGGCCCTCCTGCACGTCTCTATCCAGGGACAATGTGGAGCCTCCCAATTTTGGCTGCCCTGCCAAAGGGCTATACTCCAATACACCCACTTCAGGTTTACAGGCCCTCCTGCACGTCTCTATCCAGGGACAATGTGGAGCCTCCCAATTTTTGGCTGCCCTGCCAAAGGGCAGTACTACAATACACCCACTTCAGGTTTACAGGCCCTCATGCATGTTTTGTATCCAGGGACAATGTGGAGCCTCCCAATTTTTGGCTGCCCTGCCAAAGGTCTATACTCCAATACACCCACTTCAGGTTTACAGGCCCTACTGCACGTCTCTATCCAGGGACAATGTGGAGCCTCCCAATTTTTGGCTGCCCTGCCAAAGGGCTATACTCCAATACACCCATTTCAGGTTTACAGGCTCTACTGCACGTCTCTATCCAGGGACAATGTGGAAACTCCCAATTTTTGGCTGCCCTGCCAAAGGGCTATACTCCAATACACCCACTTCAGGTTTACAGGCCCTACTGCACATCTCTATCCAGGGACAATGTGGAGCCTCCCAATTTTTGGCTGCCCTGCCAAAGGGCTATACTCCAATACACCCACTTCAGGTTTACAGGCCCTCCTGCACGTCTCTATCCAGGGACAATGTGGAGCCTCCAAATTTTTGGCTGCCCTGCCAAAGGTCTATACTCCAATACACCCACTTCAGGTTTACAGGCCCTCCTGCACGTCTCTATCCAGGGACAATGTGGAGCCTCCCAATTTTTGGCTGCCCTGCCAAAGGGCTATACTACAATACACCCACTTCTTTACAATGGCACTTCAGGTTTACAGGCCCTATGCACGTCTCTATCCAGGGGATTGGTGAACCTCCCAATTTTGGACTGCCTGGCAAAGGAAAATAATACGATAGACCCACTTCCTGAAATGGGCACATTATGTCAAGAGGCCTTCATGTATGTCTCTTCTCAGGGACATCGGAGTGCCGCACAATGTTTTCACGTAAAATCTTTCATGTAATCACAAAAAGTAACATACACCAGCTGTATCTCACTATTGGGTATGTGCCCTTAACATTTCCACCCTGAATATTCATTTTGGTGTCATTTTGGAAGGTTTTCTGGTGACTCTGTAAAATTGGCGTGAAACTCGGACAACATTGTTCACAGCTGTGACTTTTGAGTGAGAAATGCTTACAAGGGTCTTCCCCATGGTGTTGCCATGTCATTTGAGCACTCTTCTGAGACTTTTTCCCCTTATGGAGTCTCTAGATGTTCGCATTCTGTGTCTTTCAGGGTTTCCTTTCTTCCTCACTTCTACCACCCTCGTAGAGCTCTACCGCCAGTCCAACGGTCTGTATCTATCAGGCAAGGTTTGTGCCCCACCGGTCCGAATAGGAAGCCCGAGAGCTAGTAAGCAGGTACCACAATTTATGGCCCTTCTCCTGTAGTATCTTGAACCGGTTCTCGGTCCTGAGGGGCGAGGTACCTTGTGGTGCTGTCAGCAAGCCGGTTTGTATTGGCCTGCAGCTCGTCAGTCTGCAGATAGAGCTGAACTTCTATCTGCCTCGGCTTCCTGCGTTGCCGGTATTCCCTCAACTTGACCAGCCGGCTTCAACCAGTCCTGACCCGTTGCCTGCTTTCCTGGGCCCCCACTTGAAGATGTAGCTCCGTCCTGTTGGCTGTGCTGTCAGGCCTGTCCTTCCTGACTGCCTTCCCAGCACCGTCTCCACTATCTTCTATCACTAACTTCCTGCTTCTACAGCTCTAACCTAGGCTCCACCCCCTTTTGGGACCTACTAAATAACCAGTCCCCCTATGCTAAGGTGGCCTAGTCCTGTGTGTGTGTAACATGAGACTCCACAGGTTAAACCCTGATCCCACAACTTACAGAGATAATACATTTATTTATAAAGTGCAATACATCTCTGTGGCACCTAGCCAGAGGGGCGCCACATAAACATTTTTACTGTTTTCAGATGGGAAATCTCCCAGCATTCCTTGCAAGTTCAGTGCCCTCATAGGGCCTGTTCTGGTATTTGACAGATCTCTAATTGCACACTATGACCGTATAAAATAATTGTTTAATTTTTTCATAGCACAGACCACGCTAAGTCTGATCCCAAAAATGACCAGGCAATACGGAGCAGTGCTTTTTAACGGACAGCACAAAACGCAACTACAACTAAAATAAAAATGTATAGAGTAGACCACCCTGATGAGATTGCCTTTATGTGGCATGGTGGCTCAAAAGATTGATCAATATTTTGCCAAATATCTCAGTTTTATAATATTATACAGTTTGGAAGGGATATGTGCAATTGCACAGTTTTATTGCAAGCTATCTTCTGGTGGTGCTTGCTTTTTTGCTAATATTTGTTGTTGGTTTGTGGCTTACCCTCAATGGGCCTCACACATCAGGCTTGGCTTGTTATTCCATCTGTGTTGTTGGTAATCCTAATAACTGTTCATAATCAGTTATCTTACCCTGCACTCAGGCTCAGTTTATTTTAAGCTCCATTTGCTTGGGCCTGCCCCACCTTTATTCATGAGTGCTGGCCTGGTACAATGAGGGCTAATTCTAAAAAGCCCAGCATATGTGGCATCAACTGCAGGTGGGGCCTAATTTTCCTTCATTCACATGCACCAGTCTGGCACCATGGGAGTGGGATTTAAGATGCAAAAGGTAAATGCTCCTTTTAATGGTCTGCTTTATGTGTATGTTGGAGGCTGCATGGCACAATTACAATAAAAATACATAGAGCATGGCCACCTTGATGAGATTGTCTTGACATGGCAGAGTGGTGCTAAATATTGATCAATATTTTGTCAAATATCTACATTTTATAATTTTATACAATGTGGAAGGAATATGTGTATTTGCATGTTTTTTTTGCGGGCTATCTTCTAGTGGTGCTAGCTTATTTATTGATTTTGACTCTTTTAGATAGTACAGAATGTGTGCTGGAAATGTAGGTCTAAAAACAGCTGATGTTCTAATATGGAGATACTGAAAGAGTACTTTTTAGTCTCTCCCTGCTCCACAAACTCTCCCTCCCTACACTATTCTAAACTAGTATAGACTTGATGTAGCTATGAAAAGAGCTGGTGTATTGTTCTAAAATGGAGATACTGTAACAGCAATTTTAGTATCTCCCTGCTCCATAAACACTCCATCCCTACACTGTTCTGAACTAGTATAGACTCAATGTAGTTATCAAAAGAGTTGTTGTATTTTTCTAATATGGAGATACTGGAACAGTAATGTTTAGTCTCTCCCTGCTCCAGAAACTCTCCCTACACTATTCTGACCTAGTATAGACTTGATGGAGCTCTTAAATGAGCTATTTTGTTAGATTTAGATGGCAGAAATACTTTCCCTACATGCTGCTCATTCTGTCCCTACGCTGTTTCCAGATACAATGTATGCAAGAAGGTGGTGGCAGGATTTATATATGATGCTGGGGATTTAGCCAATCATAGTAATGCCACAACCAACATGGGTCTAGCATTACTGTGATTGGCAAGCAAGCCCAGCATGTTTAGTGGATGAAAGTCAGACACCAAACATGCTTGGCCGGACACATGAATCTCGCACAGCAAGCACAGAAATACTCAGCGAAGACTGAGTAGCCAGAATACTGTTATATCGGTGCATGTACCAAATAATGACAAGCAGATTCGTTCATCACTCTAATGATGTGACTGCTGGACCAGGGTTGTCAAAATATTTTGCTCAACTCAAGTCCCACTGCAATATAGGTAATTTTTGAAGAAAATGTTTGCTAAGCAATAGCAGATTCTACATACAGGGCTGTACTAAAATGTTGGCTTATAAAAAGGTTACCTGGACTTTTTTTTTTTACATTGTGCCTAAGCACTGACCTAAATCTGCGGTGGTAAAAAAATATATTTTCTATTTGTGTCCTTTGCTCACTTTAGATAAGAATTTAGTGGATAGGACTTGTGACATGTGGGGAGCCATGTAGTGGCTCACAAGCTTAAGTGTTTTGGACCAAAAGACAAACCAATACCCCACAATTTGCTATATGGTAAGAACTAAGTAATTTTTCACAATTTCAGCACCTGTTATTGTGTTTTGTTCTCGCACTCTTTTTGTTGCTGTGTGTAGCTGGGCCATATGGGTGCGTTTGATCCAGCAGGTAGTAGTGTTGAATGCCATAAGACCCACCTTCTGAGATAGAGGTCAATGTAAGAGGCTGGGCATACACTGTGCAAACCTATGTGAACGACGCCCTATATGAGTCCCATTCTGTTGGCAGGACAACCAGTGGTCACTCCCTCTGTGAGAAAGGAGGTTGCTAGTGATTGGGGCTGGTGTCCTGCATTCATGATGCCTTTATTTATAACCTGGGCAAAGCTGCACACAGCACTGAATGTATTGGTCTCCTGACTTAAATCTGCTGTGGTAAGAAAATTTATTTTCTATTTGTGTCCTTTGCTCACTTTAGATAAGAATTTGGTGGATAGGACTTGTGAGATATGGGGAGCCGTGTAGTGGCTCACAAGCTTAAGTGTTTTTGACCAAAAGACAAACCAATACCCCACAATTTGCTATATGTTAAGAACAAACAGGCAGGTAGTTACTAACATCCTCCCTGTTGTGACCAGAGTCGATCTCTACAGTCGCAGATTGTTCCAGTTGACATTTCAGTGGCTTCCGCTGACATTATGTCAAAGAGCAGTGGCTTCTTTTCTTTTCTGTAGGCAGGGCGTGACTGCCAACATCCACTAATAAACAGCCTACTCCTGCTGCCTAACTGCGGAAAGTTGGCAGTCAATCAGCTTCACATCGGAAGCCGTGCCCTGCCTGCAGAGCTGCCCAGAAGAGAAAAATCTGCTCTGCTGGCATGGAACAGCTGAATCATTGGCAGGAGCGGTCAGGCGCCGCTCTGACCTACCAACGGGTACAACAGGTACCTGCCTTTTAGTTTTTAGGTACATAGTAAAAAAGACAAATGGATAACCTCTTTAATACGGTTTAATAGAAGATTTGTACTGATTATTTCTGTAAACTGTAAAATCATGTTTTTACAGAAATTTGGCGACTGGGGCAAAATGCAGCTGTGGCCAAACTGATAATGCATTTTTTAGTTAACAACATATGGGATAAGTATCAAAAAATGAATAAAAAAACTACAAATTGTGGATATTCCTGATTTGAGATGAAAGCTTAATCTACTGATTTATACAATTATTATTAGCTGTCAATGAATTCACTATAACTGTTTGAAATGTTGTCATCTCCAATTATCGCACATACTCCTTTTCCCGGTAGTGCTGATGTTTTTTGAGTTTCTAACTGGATAAAATAGTTTTGAAATATGAATAAATAAAATAAAGAAATTAAATGACGGCTGCAGGGAGTCCAGTTTGCATCTCCAGATACTGATCTCCACCTTGACCTGCTTTGCACATGCAACAATGGCCCAATCTTCCATGACAACACCCAATGGCTGTCTGGTCCAACACCTGCATTATATTTCATATGTAAATAAATGTAAGCCTCTTCTCTAAAACAATTACCAAAATACATTATTCTATAAATAATGACATCTTCAGTAAGTTAAAACAGCTGTGCCGTGTGTCTTCCCAAATTTGAGTTTATAAAGCAGCCATGTTACTGGTATTTCTGGATGTAACCAGAGAATTATTGCCTCTAATCTGCCAGTATTGTAAGAAATGTGGATAGTTTGGGAGTTGTTACCATATAATTATCATTTTAAGAGATTATGTTTTATAAGTACAATCTTGGAAACACAGCTTGTTGTCATATACAGAGGGCACAGGACACATGTAGTCTTAATAAGAACTTAGATTGAAGACTTGGAGGCCTTTATTAAGGAGCTAGCCAGAGTTTTAAAATTCACGATTGACAACTTATCCAGCACACACAATACTTTTTATAGTAACATGGTCCAATTTTTGATGAATGAATGAATGAATGAATGAATGAATAAATAAAAAAGCCTGCAATAGCCATTCAAATAGCTAATCAGATCTGCTGGGGTGTCAAGATCCTGATCCTGATGATCTAATATTGGTGGCTTATCATAAATATTGGCATTCAATAAAAGGGTGTTTAGGCTTAGCGCAATTCCTTTATATCAATGGCTTATGTCTACTATATATCAATATTGCTAACAATATGTATACTAGAAAATTTTTCATAAAATCATAGATATGTGTTTTTTTTAACCGTGTACCGGATATTTTTTTGAAATTATTTTTATAAAAACTTTTTTGATATATAAAATGCTTTGAAACACTAAAATCCTGTTGTGTATTTATATATATACAGTTATTTCTATAATTCAATGAATATCTCATTACTGTTCTGGACAGGGTTCTGTTCCAATAGTGGGGGTGATGTCTCTCAGAATCCATATGGGGTGCCCTAAAAAACATTTAGTGTATCAGTATATATATGTATATCTTTCTGTTGGCTATTATTGTATATTAAGTTTTTCTCTTACCTCTATATATTGCTCTATATGCTATCATCTTGTCAGGCTATGTATTGCTTGATGTGGATTTCCTCCTTTTTTGCGGTGCTTCCTTATAAAAATGTTTGTATTAGTATGTTGTTGTTTGGGGGATCAAAATATCCCTGTATTTTTGTGCTCACCTGTTTTTTCTAGCAGGGGGGCTATGGTGTCCCAATATTCTGGTTCTACTTGTGGTGTCTATATTTCTTTTTTTTATATTTCGTCCCTTGAACCTACAACAATATATATGTGTAATGTGGTAGTATTATTATACAGCCTTGCTATATTCCTTTTGAGTCTATGTCTATAGTATTAGGAAACTTTAAATTAAAGTCTCCAAATTTCAGCTTATTCAGATGTAGTATGCATTTGCCATCTATATGTTATATGACCCCTGCTCTATATTCATTATATTCCCCCTGCCCCGCTGTTCTGATTCCCCTCTCGGTACAATTGCTGTTAACACTGTGTGTTTTGGCTCACCTGTTATGTGGTGTATCCGCCTGCTCTGTGTCCTATATTTGGCATCTCCTTCTCTGTGGGCTCTGCGGGTCTCCTCCGGGGTAGATGTGTTGGAGCCCTTTCCTCCAGCGTCTCCACTCACCCTTGCTCTGCTGTCAACGTCTCTTTCAGCTCTGATATGCAGTATGCTCCTCTGGCATGATTGAGCTATTGCTTTCTGGTGTGTCTTGTTGATGCCTGAGGAAGGGGACCATTTAGTCCCAGAAATGCATCAGTAATCTGAGAGCACCATTCCTGACTTTACACTGCCTGTGACCGATCAGACAGCTTAGCTTAGTGGACTCCACCCAGCATTAGCACAGCATTGCCCTGCTGACATATCAACAAGACACACCAGAAAGCAATAGCTCCATCATGCCAGAGGCATACCATGCTCTAGCTCTGCCACTTCAGTGACACTTACTCTGGACCACACACATCTGTGACGATTCCCTGCTCCACCTCTTTACTAATGGTCTCTTCAGCGGATGCTAACCAGCGGACACATGATCTCTGCAGCCCTGCAGAAATACGGCACTGGGGCAACCACATGTGTCTTCTGCTGTTTAAAGTGAAATAATATTCATTTGCTGCTTCCCATGACCACTTCGTGGCACTGAAACAGTATTGAGAGGTGGGCGTGGGGAGCCTCCAAACAAGCAGTGAATATTAAAGTACTTTAAACAGTGATCTAACATGGTTGCACTAGCTGCTGGATTCCTGCAGCGGCAACCTTTTCCTGCCTCCTGTGATCCCAGTTCACCGCTGGCCCCTCCCCACAGCAAGGCCAAATTGTACATTTGGACTATAAGATGCACCACACACTTTCCTCCAAAATTTGGAGGGAGAAAAAGTGCATCTTAAAGTCTGAAAAATACAGTAAGTCTAAGTCTCCTGTAAAGTGTAAGCTTTTATGGTCAGCAGGATCCCCTCTCTCATACACCTATAAAAATGTGTAAGTTCTTATGGTCAGCTGGGTTCTCTCTTTTCTCGATAATGTGTATTTTCTGAGCAATTTCTGTACTGGGATTTGTACAAGTTCATTTTCTACCAATTGAATTTCGGGCAAAAATTCAGTGAAGTTGGTGAATATGAATTTCAAAAGGTTAGTTCATCACTATTATCATGCTTACATTTGTAAGGGATTGTATTTTTTAACTACTAATGAACATGGATAGGGGGAACACAGTGGCTCAGTGGTTAGCACTGCAGCCTTGGAGCGCCGCGGCCCAAGGTTCAAATCCCACCAAAGCCAACATCTGCAAGGAGTTTGTACATTCTCCCCTGTATTAAAACAATTAGTTCCATATGAAAGAAAAACCAGGAGTACCCCGTTTAGGCCAGTCCTGGTAAGCTGCTCAAGAAAACATGGTTAAATACATTAAAAGACTGAGTCAAGCCTCCAATTTGTGAAAATAAGGTGCTTGTTTTTTACATATACACCATATAGTGCCCTTGGAGAGGAGGCAGTGTCCAGTGAACAGAGTCACAATGATTGCAGAGTAGCAAGGACAACATTTACAAGTATGTCTTGTACAGATTTACATCCATGATTACAGAGTATATGCAAGTAGAAACAAATACAAAACAGGTTACACAGGATTAAAATGATACATAGGCCATACACTTAATTCCCCTAGGGGGACTTCAAAAGGTTATTTGCAGAGAGACCCCTACAGTGGCCATATCAAGATATTACTGATCACATATATCTATATTACAATTGTAACTTGTTTCTACTATAACGCCTTGTAAGCACATAGGCACAATTAAGGTACTGTCACACGTAACGATATCGTTCAAAAGTCAAGTGTTTTGTGACGCTTGAACGATGTCAAAACGACATCGCTGCGTGTGACACTACAAACGATGAACGATCAGTCAGCTGATCATTCATCGTTTGATTTGAGGACAGGACCTCCAATCTATTGTTGGTTGCCCAGTGGCATCGCTGCGTGTGACACCGGGAGACAACCGATAAGCCAGCTCCCAGCGCCTCTCTAGGGTCCCTAGTTACCCGCTGTGTACCTTGGATACCAGCCGGTGAGTGGAGAAGTCTGGTAACCAAGGTATACTTTGGGTATCTAGGCAGAGCGCACTGGCTTAAGGCAACCAGTTGGGCTCCCCCTACAGGCCTGCTGTGGAAGGTGTTGGGTGTAATTGTGGTTACCAGCTGTGGAAAATCCTTTAGTGTCCTAGGGAAGCCTGTGGTTACCTGGTACAGGGTGCAACATTCCCCCCTACTTAACTTCAGTACTCCTGGACTGAACAAAGCTTTTTGTTACATAAACAATAACACATTATGAAAATAATAATAACAAGTATATACAGAGTCTCAAAATCCAAAAATGTACAATAACCATTGAAAATTTAGTAAAAACGGGAAAAATCTAAAAGAGCTGACCTTACGGCGCTAGTCCATCCGCCGCAGGCTGTAAAGACTAAAAGAAGCAGTTTTTAGCCACTATTAGTCCTGTAGTCTTGTTAAACAAACAAGAAAAATCCAGGGAAAAGGGTAAAGTCCAGCAGTAAAGTCTCTGATGGCTTGGGAATTTCAACGGGTTAACACACTTTACACAATTTCCCTATAGGTGTCTTTGCTTAGGAGGCCGGGTCTTACCTTCTCTCTACCCCAGGCACTTTCTATTCCCAACTTAATGTGCATGGGGCTGTGCCCAGTTCCTTCACCCTTCTATACACTACTATTCACATGTTTATATACACGAGTCATTATTTACACTTTTCTATTTTGACACTCTCCATTTCACTCTCTATATCTGAGTGGCAACTGACCAAAGTTACTATGGGTTGACCTGCGTAGCACAAGTGTGTCACTAGTGTCTATAGCTGGTGCTGTGCGTGCACTATCTCCTAGTCTGTTAGATTTACGTGTCTTTGAAATACCATAGTACTGACGTAGTTTTTCCAGTAGGCTGACAGGTTCACCGATTGCAGGAATCTCTGGTTCCGGTACAACAGGCTGCATTTCTTGCACTTGAACGAATTCTTCTGGTATTGGTATGGGTATTTGTTCTTCTGCGGGTTGATAGAACGAGTATACTGGTATTACGACTGCTCTGTTGCATTGAGGCCAGTCTTCTGGGAAATCTAGTTCAGTGTGGATTACTTTCTCTCTTGTTTCTTCAATCGTTGTTAAGGAATAGTTCACTTCTTGTGGCTTCAATTGGTCAGGACATTTTTTGAGGTGATCCCTAGATACTGTTGAGGTTGTTCTACCTTCATCTTGGCTAATTACACAGGTTTTAGAGTTGTTAAAGTTGGATTGCATAACAATGTAGGGTTCAGCTTCCCATTGGTCATCTAGTTTGTTGGTTCTTATTTTTCTTTTAAGAACTAGTTCACCATGTGTCAAGGGTTCAGCTATGGTATTCTTGTTGAAGTCTTGTTTACTTCCGATTTGTTCTGAGTTCTTTTCCACGCATTCCTGAACTTTCTTGTACTGTTGTTGACGGTGGTAATCCCAATCTTCTTCTGAAGTGTCTTGGTCTGGTTCTACAGTTCCCATCTTCAAATCAATTGGGAGTTTTCCAGGTCTTGCTCGCATCAAGTATGCTAGTGAGTAGTTAGTAGAACTTACATTGATATGTTTGTAGATATCCACCAAGTCAGGTACTTTTTCCGGCCACTGATTCCTTTCTTCAAGTGGTAAAGTCTTTAACATGTCGATGACAATGTTGTTCATTTTCTCACAAAGACCATTTGTTTGTGGATGATACGGTGTAGTCCCGATCTTCTTACAACCATACAATCCTAGGAATTCTTGGAACAGTTGTGACTCAAATGCGGAACCTTGATCTGTTGGTACCTGGTCTGGGTACCCGTGTGGTCAGCAGAAATAGTTCTAGAATGTCTTGGCTGCTACTTCAGCAGTTAAATCTTTGGCTGGTGCTACTACTAAGAATCTAGAGTAGTGGTCAACCATGGTAAGTACATAAATACACCCTGTTCTGCTGGGTGTCAACTTCACATGATCTAGAGCAACGATCTCAAGAGGTTTCTTGGTAATAACTGGCTGTAATGGAGCTTTCTGGCTTTGCTGGTCTTTTCTTCTCAGGTGACACGGTCCACAGTTCTTACACCATCTTTCAATGGAACCTCTCATGCCTACCCAGTAAAAGCGGTCTTTCAGCAACATCTCCAGTTTCTTCCAACCAAAGTGTCCAGCATCATTGTGATAAGCTTCTAATATCATCTGTACATCTCCTTTTGGGACTACGATCTGCCAGATCAATTCATGGGTTCTGGGATTGAGATGACGTCTACACAGTGTACCTTGATAGACGAACAATTTTCCTTTCTCCTGCCATAGGCGCTTGGCGTCTTGTGGAGCATCTGGACTCAGACAGGAGTGTTCTTTGGTTATTAGCTCTTTAAGCTAACAGCCAAGTCGCTTTCCTGGGTCTCTTTCCAGCTATGATGAGACTGTTTTCTCTTGATGTCTTTGGCTTGCCTGATGACATGAAGGTGCACTTGGACGATGGAAGGCTGGTAATGCTACTTCTAGTTCATCCACGTCTTTTCCTCGTCTGGTAGATTAGGCATTCTAGATAGGGCATCAGCGTTTCCATTCCTATGACCTGCCCGGTACTTGACAGTGAAGTCATAGTTGGATAATCTGGCCATCCAACACTAATCCATGGCTTCCAGCTTTGCAGTCTCTAAATGGGTTAGAGGGTTGTTATCTGTGAAAGCCGTGAACTTGGATGGATGCCAGGTAATGTTTGAACCGTTCTGTGATTGCCCAGACTAAGGCTAAGAACTCCAACTTGAAAGAACTGTGATTCTCTGGATTCCTTTCTGTTGGACGGAGCTTCCTGCTGGCATAGGCAATCACTTTCTCTTTGCCTTTCTGTCTCTGTGCCAAGACAGCTCCTAAGCCCTCGTTGCTGGCATCAGTGTATAACAGGAACGGTAAACTGTAGTCGGGGTAGGCCAGGATCTCTTCTCCAGTTAGGGCATCTTTCAGCTGCTGGAAGGACTTTTCTTGTTCTGGTCCCCACCAGAATGGAGGACCTCTGATCTTAACCTTCTTGGATTATCCTACCAGGAGATCTTGCATGGGCGCTGCTATCTTAATATAGCCCTTGATGAAACTCCTGTAGTACCCGACCAGTCCTAGGAATTGGTGTACCTCTCTGAAGGTGGTTGACGCTGACCAGTCCTTGATGATGGTGACCTTGTCCGAGTCCGGTGCTACGCCTTCTGCACTGACCACATGTCCAAGGTACTGGACTTTGGGTTTTAACAGGTGACATTTTGAAGGTTTCAACTTCATGCCGTACTTGTACAATGATTCAAACCCTTCACTCAAGTGTTGCAGGTGGTCTTCATAGGTTTTGGAGTACACTATGACATCATCCAGGTATAACAATACGGTTTCAAAGTTTCTGTGGCCTAGGCACATGTCCGCCATCAGGGGGTGACACCTCCACCTCCAGTCAGTGGCCCCGGGCTTGCCCCAGGGGGCGTGGCCATTTTCACGAGGGAGAGGGGGCCCGGCCATGACTGTAGGGGGCATGGCTCAGGCTGTGTGCATCATGGACTCGGAGCGAGCAGGGCCCACCCCCAAGGGTCCGCTCCCCCAGCCAGCATTGAGTCTCTGACTGTGTGGCTGTGTGCTGCACACTGCAGTCTGACTCTGTGCACAGAGGGGAAGGGGGGCCGGGACTCGGAGCGCCTGGCCCCGCCCACCCGCTCTCACTCAGAGTCAGAGAGACAGTCAACTACAGGGGCCCGGGGGGGCTGTGCACTGGTGAGACTCAGAGCCGTGGCACCAGGCAGCCAGTGCAGCAGCAGTCAGAGAGAGCAGACTGCAGACATCACTAGACACAGGCTGGCTGCAGCTGCAACATGGCATGGTGGCTCAAGTGGTTAGCACTGCAGCCTTTGCAGCACTGAGGTCCCAAGATCCAGGGTTCAATTCACACTAAGGACAACATCTGCAAAGAGCTTGTATGTTCTCCCCATGTTTGCGTGGGTTTCCTCTGGGCACTCCAGCTTCCTCCCACATTGCAGAGACATACTGATAGGATATTTAGATTGTGAGCTCCAAGAGAGACAGCATTACTCATGTATGTAAAGTGCTATGGAATTAATAGTGCTATATAAATGAATAAATATATTATTATTATTACCTTGTAAGGGCTGACTCTCTCTGACTGGAGGTGTGTGACACACACACACAGGCTCAGGTGAGAATGATGGGGGCACTAGTCTGTGTGTGGAGGAAGTGACGATGTGTGGAGGATTGTTATTATAATATGGTGGGTGGAGAGGAGTCCTCTATATGGCAGGAGGTGATTACAGGGCAGGGTCCTCCCTCAGCTGGATACAGCAGTGCTCTACAGCTCAGATGGACTACAAGTCCCTGCAGGCCCATGTCTACAACTTATTGTTCGAGAACTAAAAGTCCGAGAATAACCCAAGTCTGCTACCTGTTATTGCAGAACTACAAGTCCCAGCATGCCAGTGCTTCTATCTATTACAGAACTACAAGTCCCAGCAGACACAGGGCTTCTGTTACAGAACTACAAGCCCCAACAGGCTTCTATCTGTTACAGAATTACAAGTCCCAGCAGGCCCAGGGCTTCTGTTACAGAACTACAAATAACAGTAGGCACAGGGCTTCTGTTACAGAACTACAAGTCCCAGCGTGCCAAGGGCTTCTATCTGTTACAGAACTACAAGTCCCAGCAGGCTTAGGGCTTCTATCTGTTACAGAACTACAAGTCCCAGCAGGCCCAGGGCTTCTATCTATTACAGAACTACAAGTACCAGCAGGCCCAGGGCTTCTATTTGTTACAGAACTACAAGTACCAGCATGCCAAGGGCTTCTATCTATTACAGAACTACAAGTTCCAGCAGACCCAGGTCTTCTATCTGTTACAGAACTACAAGTCCCAGCAGGCCCAGGGCTTCTATCTATTACAGAACTATGTGGCGCCCCGCAACGAGTGCGTCACAGGAGGGTATTGCAGCCATAAATGCAGCAGCAATATTCTCTGACCCGGCAGTTATGTGGTTAACTCAGAGATCCATACCCTGCATGCCTCACTTAGCATAGAGGGCCAATCAAGGTCCTGGTGGGCGGAGTGCAAGGGTAGTGTGTAGTGGAAAGTTTAGTCCAGCTTAGAGAGTTCTAGTCTCGAGTCTGGAGAAGTAACAGCAACTTAGAAGACCTCTGCAGATTCCCAGCTCTGCAACCTAGGAGAGGGGGTTGCACAGTCGGTGCAGCCCCCTGGCCACCTTCTACCAGCCATCTCCTCACGTTTACCACGGTTGAGCACCATTACTCCCGGTGCATTACCAACTGAACTTGGGCATCAACATGCGGGTCCAAAACCACCCCGCGCCCTTATACAGCCGGTTTGCTGGTACCGAAGCTAGCAGCAGTTCAGCTCTGCTATGCGAACCAGAGGCGTGGAGGAGCAGCTTTACAGGAGCACCCCACCACCGCCAAATCCAGTCGTCAAACCAGCGGTGTACCCACCAAGGGACCCAATGCTCCCCAAAACATCCATCACGTATACTTTGGATAGGGCATTCAAGCAGCCTCCCTGTACCCGACCTGGTATTCCTGGGCGACAACGGCAACCTACTTAGATAGAATGGAGGAACACCGTGGATCTCTGAGGGACACCTATCACTGCTGAGTCCACCCGGTCTGCTATCTACAACTGTATACCATGTACTGCTTGCTGGCTACAGTAAAAGACCCGTTACAGAGACTTCCAGTGTCCTTGCTTCCTTATGATTACATCCATCTGCACACAAGGTAACTGCAGCTGCCGCACAACATCTTAAGCAGCTCCAGCCTCCGGGGATCACCGCTCAGCCTGTGGGGAGCGTTCCATCTTGCTGCTATCCATCCCCCGGAGGCCCCGCAGCGTCGGTAAGACTTACCGAAACCCTCATAGGTGGCGTCACGACAAATTAACCCCTTAATCTGTTCCCATAAGACGTCTTCAACCCTTTTGATCTGCACTCAACCGGGCCCCACTACCGGCAGGCGCGGTCCACCCGTGACAAGGAGGAAGGAGCTACTGCCTGTCTAAACCGGAGTCCCGGCCACGGTGAGTCAACTACAAGTCCCAGCATGCCAAGGGCTTCTATCTGTTACAGAACTACGAGCCCCAGCAGGCGCAGGGCTTCTATCTGTTACAGAACTACAAGTCAAAGCAGGCCCAGGGCTTCTATCTGTTACAGAACTACAAGTCCCAGCAGGCCCAGGGCTTCTATCTGTTACAGAACTACAAGTCCCAGCAGGCCCAGGGCTTGTGTTACAGAACTACAAGTCACAGCAGGCCCAGGGTTTCTATCTGTTACAGAGCTACAAGCCCCAGCAGGCCCATGGCTTCTATCTGTTACAGAACTACAAGCCCCAGCAGGCCCAGGGCTTCTATGTGTTACAGAACTACAAGCCCCTGCAGGCTCAGGGCTTCTATCTGTTACAGAACTACAAGCCCCAGCAGGCCCAGGGCTTCTATCTGTTACAGAACTGCAAGCCCCAACAGGCCCAGGGCTTCTATCTGTTGTTGTTGTTATTATTATTATTACTTTATTATTATTTTTTTACTACCGTATTTTCCGCACTATAAGGCGCACCTAAAAGACTAAGATTTTCCCAGAAATCATAGGTGCGCCTTATAGTGCAGTGCGCCTTATATACGGATTTTTCCCAGGAAAATTTAGGTACGTAGTATATAAAGAGTGCTAAGGGGGTGCTATTTGCCTGCAAATATTTTGCACCCCCCAGAAAATAAGGCATACCTTTGAGCCGCAATATCCTCCGTCCCCGCCATCCCCCTTTGTCCGGTGCCTGCCTGGCATCGCTGTGCAGGGGCGCGATCACCAGCCGCTGTCCCCGCCATCCATGCTGGTGCCAGTGCCTGCCTCGCATCACTGTGCGGGGACGCAATCACCAGCCGCCGTCCCCGCTGTCTGGTGTCCGGTGCCGCCGCTGTATTGCGCGCGCTCACAGCCCAGGAGCCCATCAGCCAATCACAGCTCCGCCCAGGAGCCTTGAGCCAATCCGAGGCCAGCTGACGTCAGCCCATAGCCTCTGATTGGCTGTGGGCTCCAGCGCTGTGATTGGCTGAGGGCTCCAGTGCTGTGATTTGCTGAGGGCTCCAGCGCTGAGAGTGCCTTGCCACACAGTACAGTAAGCAAAAGTACCAGCATAAAAAGTAAAAATCAGTTTGTGTGTGTGTGTGTGTGTCTGAGTGTGTATGTGTCTAACTGTGTGGGGTGCTGGAGGGTGATGGGAGGCTACACAGGGATACTGGAGGGTGGTGGGGTGCTACAGAGGGATGCTGGAGGGTGATGGGAGGCTACACAGGGATACTGGAGGGTGGTGGGGAGCTACAGAGGGATACTGGAGGGTGATGGGAGGCTACACAGGGATGCTGGAGGGTGATGGGAGGCTACACAGGGATACTGGAGGGTGGTGGGGTGCTACAGAGGGATGCTGGAGGGTGATGGGAGGCTACACAGGGATACTGGAGTCTGAGCTTTTTTTTTTATGGTAATATGGTGCGCCTTATACTCCGGTGCGCCTTATATATGGACCAAGACGGCTTAAAAGTCATTTTTTGAGGGTGCGCCTTATAATCCGGTGCGCCTTATAGTGCATTTTCTATTTATTTTCAGTCAGGGGCCCCGAAATTTCTAGTGGCAGCCCTGCCTAGGCAGCACTCCATGTCCCTGGTGCATTATATAACCCGAATGGCATGCTGTTGAACTCACATAACCCCATCGGTGTCGTGAAGGCTGTCTTCTCACGGTCTTCTTCTGCAACGGAGACCTGCCAGTACCCACTAGCAAGATCTAGGGTAGAGAAGTAATTGGCAGACTTCAATGAAGCAAGTGACTCTTCTATACGGGGTGTAACGGGTATGCATCCTTGTGTGTTGGTATATTGATTTGCCTATAATCTACACACATACTCATACTACCATCTTTGATTTTAACCAGGACCAGTGGTACAGCCCAGGGGCTACAACTATCTCTGATAACCCCTTCATTCCTCATATCCTGTAACATTTCCTTGGCTTTCCGGTAGTGTGTTGGTGGTATAGGCCTGTATCTTTCTTTGATGGGTGGATGGTTTCCTGTGGGTATATGATGTTGCACCCCTTTAATCCTCCCAAAATGAAGTGGATGCTTGCTAAACACTTGTTCATACTCCTTAACTACTTGATAAACTCTGTGTTTCTGGTGAGAAGATGTGTTGTCAGTTCCTACATGGAGCTCCTGACACCATTTCTCTAACTGTTTCTTGGAGCCGTGAGGCTAGTCGGACACTGATTGAGCTAGTGATTCATCTTCATGTATGCAGTTGTCATCTACATGGTACAGTTTAGCAACAGTGGAATACCTTGGTAGCTTAATTTCATCATCACCATAGTTCAATACACGTACAGGTACCCTTCCTTTGCGTACATCAACCACCCCCCTAGCTGTCAGGAGTGTAGGACTAATGTCAGACACCACCGGCTCTACCTTTGCCTGGTAGTCCTGCCCTCTGAGGCCTACTGCTTCCTGACACCAGATCATCATTTCACTTCTTGGTGGCACTACAATAGGAATTGGGTCTATTACACGTACGCTACCAATTTCACCACTTGTTAGTGTTACCTGTTGTTGGTACACAAGGGCTCGGATCTCCTTCTGAAGAACCCTCCTCTCTCCTGGAGTTGCAGTATCTGCACTCTGTTGAAGCAAAAACAGCACCTCATCTAGACAGTTAACCATCACATTGATACCAAGTATCACATGTGGATCCCGCTCATTTGGTTTATCCTCAACCACAATGAGTCCCTGATTCTTTAATTCCACCCAACCCACCTTTACAGTTGCCTCCCAATGCCCCTCTACATTAAAGGGCAACCCATTGGTAGCAATGATATTTAAGTCAGGGTTTGGAGGGTCAAGTTCAAGTTCAGAACAGAACCGTTTGTAAAGGATACTCGGGATGGTGGTCACCTGGTATCCAGTGTCTACCAAAGCTGTGGTAGCGATGCCGTCTATGATGATGAACAGGTACGGACGATCTCCCACGTACCTGTGCAGCCAATTGGATGGGCCTGGACAGTCTACTCCTGGGGTTGGGCCCCGGCCCCAGGGGTTGCTCATTTAAAGGGCAGAACCGGTAGATGTGCCCTTCCTTGTGACACTTGCGACAGATGGGTTGTCTGCTGGCACTGTAGCGATCCGTGATCCTCCCTCAAAGCGGTGGTGTCCTCTTCTACATCCATGGGACGTCATCCAGGCTGTCAGCGAGCTGTATCTTTGCTGGTGGCTGTGTCTCTGTCTTGGGTTGCCTAGCACCTCGGAGTTTGGCCATCTCTCTGCTCATCTGGTGCACCTCGGAGCACAAGCTGTCAAACTCATCAGGGGTCACAGCCTGCATGTTGGTCTCTGCTGCAGGGGATGAGGAAGGTGCTCCTGGCAAAGAGGGGGTTTTAACCCATTGCGGCTGTGGGGTTAAGTCTGGCACTGCTGGGAGCTGCTGTCCCTTAATGGTTAGTTCTTTCAGGGTAGCAAATTCTGCATCAGGGTTTTGGAGAGCCCACCAGCGTGCTTACGTCCTGTCATCCGGTAACTTGAGGCCCCTTACAAATTGTTCAATAGGCATTTTTTTTTCATCCAGTATGCCATTTGGATCAACTTGTTTAAGGAGTCTCAGCGCCTCTTGCAGGCGTAAGGAGTAATCTAGGACACTTTCTTGTGCCCCCTGCTTGCAATGGTAAAACAACAGTCTCAGTTCAGTCTCAGTATGATGCTCAAAAACTCTCTTTAACTTTTCAAATATTTGAGCAACAGACTCCTGATCTCCCTCAGACCAGTTTCGGGTTTCCATCTCTGCTGCACCTGTTAGCTGTCCCATCACTACTGATGCTCTTTGTTTATACATATCCAACACATTACAAATCTTTGTCTTAAATGCGTCCAGGGTGCCTGGCTGGCCGTCATACTTGGGCAACCAGGCTGCATTGGGGACGTATGGCAGTGAGATCGGCATTATTGGGGCTACTGGTGCAGGTGCCGGTGACGGTATTGCGCCGCCAGATGGATTGGCGACTGCAGGCTGCCCTTTCGGGGCTCCGTCAGCAACGTCAGGCCGATTCCCGATCGGGGGCACGGCATTGTTTGGGTCCGGGGCACTCATTCTCGCTCCCCCCTAGTGAATCGCTGCCAGTCTCTGCAAAATGAAAGTAAGTAGTCGGCCCTGCGGGCGGGGAGCGGAGCACCTCGGGTATTTCCGGATCCGACTGCTGCATTCGGCGGTTCTCGTCAGAGCGTGGGGCGGGGTCTATCTTCGCGCCCTTGCACTGTAACGCCCCATTTCTTTCCCGCTCTGTGGCGCAGCAATGGCGGCCTAGATTAACACTTCACAAACACAGTCTACATACGGCACACAGTACCCAGTTACACTGGGCATGGGATCCTGTTCGTGATGCCAGAGTTGTCTGGGGCCACAAGGGAGTGGGTACTCAGGTCTCGGGCGGTCAGTTGCGGGGGTGTCACGGGTCGTCCATGCCCGAGCCTGTGCCCTTGGGTGACAATAAAAAGGGGTGTATTTACAGGGATTGCAGTTGTCAGTCGTGACGCCACCTGTAGATTCCAGTGAAGGCACCAGTGCTGCTTGGGCCTCTGGGGTGATGGGCGGCAGCAGGGTGAAGTGGCTCTCTACAGGAGGAGCGGAGTCCCCGGGGTGTTGGAAGTAGGAATGGATGGTGGAGTATGGCAGCACAGTCGTTGCTGCACAGGGTTTTGGTACCTTTACTGATGACTGGTTGCAGGTACACACGTCCGGGTTGAAGGAAACACCTTAGGACTTCCACAGTGAGTTGGGATGTAGGCCTCCTTATTCTGCTCTCCCGTTCTGAGTCTGGCAGGTATGGAACCTAACCGGACCGTTACTTCTCTTTCCACACCCGTGTTGCTGCACTGAGGGCTCTCTCATGAGCCACCGCCGTCTATCTCCCCATGGTCCTTGGCTCTCAATTGTTGGCGCTGCGGGTGTCCGGGAAGCTAAGCCTCCTCGGGATGCTGGATTTTCTGCTGGGACTATCTTCTCTGTCCCCTGCAGACTCGGGCTCCAGTGACCGGTGTTCTGGTGGGGTGAGCCGGTATGGCTCCTCTGCCCCGATAAAGTGTTTCTCGCCTTTGCCTTCGGTCCCTACTCTCTGGACCCTCACACTGGCTCTTGTGTGTACTGGTTCAGGCCTAGCACAGCTCCGGTACCAGTTGAGCCCACTAGTCTCTGAGCTACCTTCACAGCTCTTCTAGCGTCTGCACACTGTGTCTAACTCTGCCTCCGGCACCTGTATTTATAGGAGAGATTTGCTTAAGGCAACCAGTTGGGCTCCCCCTACAGTCCTGGGGTGAAAGGTGTTGGGCGTAATTGTGGTTACCAGCTTTGGAAAATGTTTTAGTGTCCTAGGGAAGCCTGTGGTTATCTGGTACAGGGTGCCACATAATAATCCATAGTTTTACCCTGCTTGTCCGCAGTCATGGGACAATGTGCACAAACGGGAGAGGAACTCGGGAAGGTCACCCCGACGGCGTTTCGTGGCCTTGGGATAACCCTAGGGCCACTTCATCAGGGGATGAATTAGCCCTATTGAATCGGTCTTTTATGACCACAACAACCCGGCGTCTTCCAGTACTGGAAGTGACGAAGCGGGGTTAGTCACGCGGCTGGAAGTGACGTTCTTCCCTGTATTTAAAGGGTTATGGGATTAGTAGCACTATATAAATGAATAAATATTGTATTATTATTATGGCTAGAGTAGTAGGAGTACAGAATTGATCAGAGATATAACTGAATATCAAACAATCATAACCAATAGTGTTTGCACTCTTAAAGTTTCTCCAGAAAATAAAGTATTTCTCCCAGAAATTTTAATCAAATTAAAATTATTGCAATTACACATATTTTATTTATTTCCTTTGTGTGTATTGGAAAAAAAAATTGAAAAATAAGCAAATTGGACATTATTTTTAAATGAAACCGCAAAAATAGGCTGCCCAAAATTGTTGGCACCTTTCCAAAATTGTGGATAAACAACTTTTTTTAAGCATCTGAAATTCGTTCAAACTTACCTGTGGCAAGTAACAGGTGTGGGCAATATGAAAATCTGAAGCCAGATATAAATGGGAGAATTTGACTCAATCTTTGCATTGTGTGTAGGTGTTTGCCACACTAAACTTGGAGAACAGAAAGAGAAGAGAACTGTCTGAGGACTTGAGAACTAAAACTATTGAAAAATATGAACAATCTCAAAATTACAAATCCATCTTTAGAGATCGTGATGTTCCTTTGTGCATGGTGCGCAACATAATCAAGAAGTTTACAACCCATGGCACTGTAGCTAATCTCTCTGGACAATGACGGCAGAGAAAATTTGATGAAAGGTTGCAAGGCCTGTGGCCAGAGACCAAGGAGGATCCAGTGCTAACACAGAGACATGAAAAATCTAAGCTGGAGTTTGCTAAAATGTATGTAATAAGCCAAAATTCTTCTGGGAAACAACTTGTTGGCAGATGAGACCAAGACAGAGCTTTTTGGTAAAGCCCATGAATCTATTATTTAACGAAAATGCATTGAGGTCTACTAAGAAAAGAACACATATCAGCACGAAAAGTGTAGGGGTGACCCTCTGGATCTGTGTGATCTTGTACTCTAAGATATGGGTGAGTGCTCATTGTAACTAATCATAGGTCTTAGATGCTAAGCAGGGTTTTTTGGCTGGATTGTGCTGTAGTGATAATCTACAATGGGAGGGAGCTGTCCTGCCAGTGACATCAGCGCCGGATCCCGCCCTGCTGTACATACATAATCTGGAGCAGGGCGGGCTCCTGCGCTGATGTCATCGGCAGGAGACGTTTCAGCTGCTGGGACCGCTCCCTCCCATTGCTTGCTCTGTGGAGGGGAGACTTAAAAGAGGCTAAACAAGAGAGAGCTGGAGGTGGACCAAGAGGGCTGGGGACGGGGAGGACACCAGCAAAAGCAATGACACATACAGGAGGCTGAACAAGAGAGGGATGGAGGTGGGGAGGACACCATACAACAGAAATGACTCATTACTTAGTAAATCGCTTCGGACTCCTTATCCATAAACTTTATAAACTATTTTTTACAACTTACAGGTGGCCAGAGACGTGGGGAATCCCTTCCCTGAATGCAGCAGACAAGCTGCATTCAGTATTGCGTTCAGTTAGCATAGCACCGGGGGGGGGGTGACAGGTCCTCTTTAAGTTGAGGGTGCCACCAATTTTGTCTGGCCCATTTAGGAATTTTGTGTGAACTTATGTCCAGTTAGTCATTTTTTTCAGTTTGTTTGTGCTGTTCCAATACATACAAAGAAAATATACATGTGTATGACAAAACATGTGTAATTGCAATCATTCTCTGGGAGCATAACATAATTTCTGGAACGATTTCATGGGTGCCAAAATTTTCTCCCATAACTGTATATTCCATTTTCATTCATCCTTTTAGACTTTTCTTAGAGTAGAGAACGATATAATTGTAATTGTAAAGCGCTGCGGAATATGTTGGCGCTATATAAATAAAGCTTTATTATTATTATTATCATATAAGCTTGTTTGGTTCAGTTGCTGCTTTAAGCTGTGTTATAAGAAGAATGGGAAAATGCCAACATAGAAAATAATTTAGGAGTATGTCTTTTGTTAGAATAGTTGCTATAATAAAGAGGTTTGATCACTTGAACCTTTAACGCCTTTTTATTTAACCTTGCTACTTTAAAACTGTTTCAAGTAAGACACAACTTCACTGCCTCCTGCTATTCCCTAACATGCAAGGAGTATGAGGTTAGTAATGTGCAAACTAACCTCAACACCTAGAAAAAAGGCTTGTTTGGAAAGAGTTGTGCGTTATGTCAAATTAAGTGTTTATGACAGCTAACCTCAAGTTATTAAATGCTATCCACTGCCACATAGCAATCTTCCCCGGTGTCGCAGCAAGGCTGCCTGCATATACTGTTTGATTCATGCCATTAATACAAAGAGGCTTTCAACAGATCCAGCTCAGGATCAGGAGTCATATATTCATACATCATTCTGAGCTAAATTCATCATTTGTAAATGAGAGAGCAGTTTACTTGCAAGCTGTTTCAGATAGGAAGACATTTTCAAGAATGGACATGTCTAGCCAAGGTCTTAGGGAACTCGCAGAAAGTCAACGGAGCTTGTGTTTGACCAATGAGGCCAACGCATTTAGTGTTTATATAAGATGGCCGTTGATAGGACTTTAAACAAATATAGAGTTTCCTAGGAGGAAAAACTGTTTTCCATTTCCTTAAATCATTTGGGTTAAGATGGTCAAAGATTAACAGCGAGTATGAATATAGTAAGAACATTTTTTGTTCTATTACATCATGTTGCCAACTTAATAATTTAGTATAAACTATTGTCCTATTAAACAAAAATTAATTAAAATTTTCCCATTATGCTTCTGTGGCGCCCCTGCGACCAGGGAGGCCACATAGGGAACTGCAGCCAGGCAGTAAGATAGACAGTTTGTGTAACAAACACCCTCACAGCACACACACCCAGAGGAGCACAGCACCCAACCCAGAGCCCGGGACTCTAAGCGGGCAAGGGGTTTTGGGGTTTAGAGAGCAACTGGGTGGAGAATGTAGGTCAGGTGAGAGAGAGCATAAATAGAGGAAAGGAGGAGGAAGGAGTTAGTAGGCCGGAGTAGGCTGAGAAGTAAAGAACAAAAATAAAGTGACATATCCCAGTGGGATTGGGTTCCCTGGAGACGCAGAATCCACAGAGTCACAAAAACCATGGAGAGAAAGCTCGTTCATAGCAGGCATCCCAGGGGAGTGTGAGGACAGAGACCGGACCGGTATCACCGGGTCCAAGGAACACGGCAGCAGCGACCAACTACCGGTGGAGTAGTTTTCCCTGATTTGCACTGGAGTTACACGGGTTAGATGGAGCCTGGTAACACCTTGGAAGATACGGTTACTGCAAGCTAGGCACACACCAGAGTGTCTGCTCTGAGGGGAACTGAAGTTTCACACCAGCTTCCCGGACAAACCGACGGGGAGCTTCAATTCCACGTTGGATTTCCCACAACAGGTTTGGAGGCACAGCAGCAACCACGATGACCCGGCTTACCGCCCGCACACATTCAGGGGAAGCTGTATACAAGGGGCCAAGCTGCTGTCATGCAACCCGCGGAGACAACAGAGAGGGAGAGAACAGCTTGAAAGGACATTTAGAAGGAGTGAGGAGTCTCAGAGTGACAGCCTGGCTGCAGTGGGTTCAAAGTGTCCGGAGTTAACTGAACTGTGAACTGTGTTGAGAACTGTACTGTGAATTGCTGAGAAGTGCTTGAAGAACTTACAAGTAAACCCGTTGAACCCTGCCTCAGTGTCTGTGTCTGATTCCAGGTATACAGAACTGTTATTTTACTTCATACCCTGTCAGGAGTAGCCCGACCCACGGCAGGCTCATCCATCCAGCTGCAGCCCATGCATCCCTCCATCCTCCTGGCATAGCTGCGCTGCAGCGGTGGTCCCATTACTGACCACAACCCATGGGTGGTGTCACGACAAACTAATACCTGTAAATACCCCTTTACTTGTGAGAACCCGGGACACGATCCGGACCTGGACCTCCGTGACATCCCCAGCAGTACCCTGGTCCGGTACCGAGTACCCTATCCTAGTGGGCTCCACACTTCTCTTAAGATCAGTAAATGCACTACCTATTCAATGTGCCTGAAAACAAAAAGAACTTTGTTTTGCTACATGTCCTTTTTCTGTGCACCTTTTTTTATATATATTAATACAATAGAAACACATTGGTGAACATTTGATGATTAAAGGCAACCTCATCAGTATTGAGAAAAAAAGTTTCCTTCCTGAACATGCAAAAAGTCATCAAACCACAGGCAGCATGAATAAGAGCATGGCTGTACAATTGCAGTTAGGTATGTTCTTTTCTCTAATTCTCCAGCGTTTCAGGGAAAATAAAGCAGATCTCTCCCATAGCAATAGACCCATCAATCCCCTAGAGTGGCTCTAGGAGAAACCATCCAGGGCAGTATCGGACTTATCTCAACTACATCTATGGTCACAGATCTTTAACATATAATTTCCCTGAAACACTGGAGTGAATGAGGCTAGGGTCACACTTGGGAGCTTGCATTTGTTTGCATCTGATCCCTTTTTTCATGGCATGTGTGCATACTTGTTGGCTGAATTATACCCATAATGCACGTGCCTTACACTCATTTGCCCCCAAAAAAGGCCTATGTACTGTATGTGTGTCCATACATAGCCCCGTCTCCTTTGTAGCCCTTTCCATTCATCATATTGTGCTGGTCTATGGTAATGGCCAGACATCATGGTCGCAATGCCCATATACGGTAATGGCCAAACGGCTGCCCCCACCCCCTACAGCCCCCTAAAAATACAGCCCCCCAAAACCGGAAGCCCTGCAATAAACTGCGTCCACCAAAAATTCCCCTCCTCAAAAAAAAAAAACAAATGCCCCCCTCCCCCTAATCCAGCTCCCCCCCAAAAATACAAAAACTCATTCATCACCCATGGACATTTCACCCATACTTTTTGATGACCCATGGACATGGCACGGAACTTCTATTGTGACATCACAATACTAAAGGGGACAGAGGCATATGCATTTATGAAGGGGTGAGGCAGCCCTATGCATCCATAAAGGCAACAGTGCTATGTGTGAACATATACTCAGCTTTCTATCTTAGAATGGAATGCAGTGAGTGTGACATCACAGGAGATTCCACAGGCCAAGCGGGGTTCTCCAGTTAGCTGCTATTCCCAGCCAATAACAGACCCCTAAAACTAGTATATTTATATTTTGGAGGTAGTGCAGTACCAGGGGTGAGCATGTATACTGATAACACACAGGGTGGGTAGTGCATGACTGGGGGTTAGTGTGTGTACCTAGACTACACAGAGAGATATAGTGCAGGATCAGGGGTGAATGTGTGTCCTGAGAGGACACACAGTGTATTTTTCCAGGCTGATTGGGGGTGAGTGGATGTACCTAGAATCCACAGGGCATGTAGTGCCAAACCAGAGGTGAGCACGTGTTCCCATGATTCCCAGGTATGGGTGTGTGGTGTGGGATAAACAGAGTGAATGTGTGTGTGTGCTCGTGTGGGGATATTTTGTGCAGGGAGCACCGCGAGGGAGTCATTATTGATTCTCCGCATGGGATCTGATCTCCTCATACCATATATTCACCTGCTCAAATCGACCATACCCTCTGTACGCTCCTCAGTAAGCCACAACGGTTGGCTTCCATATACCATGTAGGCGACAGCTACAGCTATTTCAGGATAGTTTGGGTGCGAGATCCTACAGCTTCAAAATAACTCATGCTGGATCCACAGCGCAAAGATGCTGGTCTGCCAGCAACCATGTAGCAGTTAGTTACCTGCACCGTGCCTCACGTACCCAGCCGTGGCTGTGGGTTCAGTCCTAAGCAGTACATCATCCAAGCCATTATCTATAGGTGACACATGCTGGCCGCAGACTATCCCTTTGGCTGGCCCAGTGCTCTGGCGACAGTTGGCCAATAGCCATTGGGCAAGCCTTTTTTTTAAGTTATGCAATGTTAGGCAATTCCAAAAACCACAACCCAAAAATTAAAAAAAGAAAGGGATGTACCTGGCCTTGAAATAGGCACCTTTCCTTTGGTAGGCAGCTATGCTAACCACTAGTCTATGGCATCTATAGAGTGAGCACTATAGAATAAAGTACATATATCATCATTATGTGGAGATACCATGGCTTTTGAGGGCTATTTTAGAGATGAACTCTGTGTGTGTGTGTGTGGGGGAAATCTTTGTTGCAGCGTGAGGGGGTACTTATTTATTCATTCTCAACATGGGATCTATTTATATTTCGTGGGCAGTGCAGGACCTACGGGACTGGAAGTGAGTGTGTGTATGTATACTATATAGGGGTATGTACTGAAGGAATGGGGGTAAGTGAGCGTGTGTACCCATAATGCACGGGTATGTACCCCATGCCCTACACTCATTTGCCCCCAAAAAAGGTCTATGTACTGTATGTGCGTCCACACATAGCCCCCACCCGCTTTGTAGCACTTCCCCTTCATAATATGCTGGGCTATAGTAATGGCCAGACATCATGGTCGTAATGCCCATATACGGTAATGGCCAAACGGCTGCTAAAAATACAGCGCCCTAAATCCAGAAGCCCTGCAATACACTGCGTCCACCAAAAATGCCCCCCCCCAAATAAAAAAACAAATGCCCCCCTTCCCCTAATCTGGTTTACCCCATAAAAACAAAAACTCATTCATCACCCATGGACATTTCTCCCATACTTATTGATGACCCATGGACATGACACAGATCTTCTGTTGTGAAATCACAATACTAAAGGGGACAGAAGCATATGCATTTATGAAGGGGTGAGGCAGCCCTATACATCCATAAAGGGGGCAGTGCTATGTGTGAACAATGAACATATAGAGTCATGGCCAAAGGTTTTGAGAATGACACTAAAATTATATTTTCACATGATCTGCTGCCCTCTGGTTTTTATTTGTGTTTGTCTGGTGTTTATATCACATACAGAAATATAATTGCAATCATATTATGAGTACCAAAAGGTTATATTGACAGTTAGAATGAGTTAATGCAGCAAGTCAGTATTGGAGTGTTGACTCCCCTTCTTCAGAACCTCTGCAATTCTCCCTGGCTGCTCTCAATCAACTTCTGGACCAAATCCTGACTGATAGCAGTCCATTCTTGCATAATCAATGCTTGCATTTTGGCAGAATTTGTTGGTTTTTGTTTGTCCACCCGTCTCTTGATGATTGAGCACAAGTTCTCAATGGGATTAAGATCTGGGGAGTTTCCAGGCCATGGACCCAAAATCTCTATGTTTTGTTCCCTGAGCCATTTAGTTATCACCTTTGCTTTATGGCAAGGTGCTCCATCATGCTGGAAAAGGCATTGTTGGGCGCCAAACTGCTCTTGGACGGTTGGGAGAAGTTGCTCTTGGAGGACATTCTGGTACCATTCTTTATTCATGGCTGTGTTTTAAGGCAAGACTGTGAGTGAGCCGATTCCCTTGGCTGAGAAGCAACCCCACACATGAATGGTTTCAGGATGCTTTACAGTTGGCATGAGACAAGATTGGTGGTAGCGCTCACCTCTTCTTCTCCGAATAAGCTGTTTTCCAGATGTCCCAAACAATCGAAAAGGGGATTCATCAGAGAAAATGACTTTACCCCAGTCCTCAGCAGTCCACTCCCTGTACCTTTTGCAGAATATCAGTCGGTCCCGGATGTTTTTTCTGGAGAGAAGTGGCTTCTTTGCTGCCCTCCTTAAAACCAGGCCTTGCTCAAAGAGTCTCTGCCTCACAGTACATGCAGAAGCACTCACACCAGCCTGCTGCCATTCCTGCGCAAGCTCGGCACTGCTGGTAGTCCGATCCTGCAGCTGAAACAGTTTTAAGATACGGTCCTGGCGCTTGCTGGTCTTTCTTAGGCGCCCTGGAGCCTTTTGACAACAATGGAAGCTCTCTCCTTGAAGTTCTTGACGATGCAATAGATTGTTGACTAAGGTGCAATCTTTCTAGCTGCGATACTCTTCCCTGTTAGGCCATTTTTGTGCAGTGCAATGATGGCTGCACGTGTTTCTTTAGAGATAACCATGGTTAAGTGAGGAGAAACAATGATACCAAGCACCAGCCTCCTTTTAAAGTGTCCAGTGGTGACATTCTTACTTAATCATGACTGATTGTTCGCCAGCCCTGTCCTCATCAACACCCACACCTGTGTTAATGGAACAATCACTAAAACGATGTTAGCTGTTCCTTTTAAGGCAGGACTGCAATGATGTTGAAATGAGTTTTGGGGGTTAAAGTTAATTTTCTAGGCAAATATTGACTTAGCAAGTAATTGCTGTTAAGCTGATCACTCTTCTGGAGTATATTCAAATTGCCATTAGAAAAACTGAAGCAGTAGACTTTGTTAAAATTAATATTTGTATCATTCTCAAAACTTTTGGCCATGACTGTACTCAGCTTTCTATCTTACTATACAGTGAGTGTGAGATCACAGGAGAATTCTCAGGCAAAGCTGGGTTCTCCAGTTAGTTGCTATTCCCAGGCAATACCTGACCCCCACCACTAGTATATTTATAAATGCATATGCCTCTGTTACCTTTAGTATTGTGATGTCACAATAGAAGTTCCGTGTCATGTGCATGGTACATCAATAAGTATGGGTGAAATGTCCATGGGTGATGAATGAATTTTTGTATTTTGGGTAAGGTGCCGGATTAGGGGGCGGGGGGCATTTTTTTTCTCAGAGGGGCATTTTTGGTGGATGCCGTTTATTGCAGGGCTTCCGGTGTTGGGGGGCTGTATTTTTAGGGGGCTGCAGGGGCGGGGGCAGCCGTTTGGCCTTTATCGTATATAGGCATTAAGACCATTATGTTTGGTCCTTACCATAGACCAGCACATTATGAAGGGAAAGGGCTACGAAGGTGGCGAGACTATGTGTGGACACACGTACAGTGCATAGGCCTTTTGTGGGGGCAAATGAGTGTAAAAATACAGACCTCCAAAACCGGAAGCCCTGCAATAAACCGCATCCACCAAAAATGCCCCCCCAAAAAACAAAAAGTTATTCATCACCCGTGGACATGACACAGAACTTCTACTGTAACATCACAATCAAGGATGAGCGAGTATACTCATTACTATTTGATACTCGCCGAATAGTACTGTAATCTGCGAGTATCCTTGCGATTACTCGCTAAGTAACGAGTAGCATTTAAGTCAATGGGAAATGCGAGTAATTTCTCAGCTGCCAGACCCTATATAGAGGTCTGGCGGCAGAGGAAAAGGCAGCATTCCCTACATGATTGCTTAAAACCCTGCGGTAAAAAGCCACCGGGTTTTAAACAATGATGTAACCCCCTACTCACTTCCCCAGCCTGACAGCGGGATCCTCCGCTTCCGCCGCCTCCCCACCTGATCCTGAGTTAGGAGCGGGCTGGAAGCAAGAGGCAGGGAGCGGGGAGCGGAGGACGCAGGCGGGGAAGCCGCCGGTGAGAAGACATCACCGGAGGCTTTCTCCTCCTGTTCTGCACTCCCCGCTCCCTCCTGCCCCTCCCTGCCTAACTCAGGATCGGGTGGGGAGGCGGCGGGGGGAGCGGAGGATCCCGCTGTCATGAGCGAGTCACCACTGTTAGAGCAAAGTGATCTCTGCTCTCGCCGGCTTTCCCGCCGGTATTGTCAAATGAACAGTTTACTCAGGTTAGCTGTTCATTTGAAATAGCGATGCTGGCAGGGTTCATGTGAGTTCATGCTTCCCTGCATGAACTCACATGAACTTTCCCATGCCCGGGTGCACAGCTCTGCTACATCTCTGGTAGAGATTTTCTACCAGAGATGTAGCAGAGCTAAAGAAGAACCCTGCATTGGACTACGGCGGACGGAAGAGGATTTTTTGGAATAAAGATGGAGTCTCAAATTGTATTTTTTGTTTTATTTCTAATAAAAAAAATGTTCTCGCTGTTGTTTTTTTAAAAAAATACTTTAATAGAAATTCATGTCGGTTTTTATTCCCAAAAATTTTGGCGTGAGCTTCGCCGTATTTTTGAGTCCAGCCGAGTACAGCAGGCAGAAACAGGCTGCCCCCGAATCCCCAGGTGCCTATTTGTATCTGACCAGAAACAGAAATAGAAGGAAGCCCTTTTTTTTAGTTATTTTATGAATTTCATGAAATAATAAAAAAAAAATGCCTGGGGCTTTGCGTGATTTCTATGTCCAGCCAGCTACAGCTAGGCAACTGGGGGCTGGAATCTGCAGTGCAGGGAGACCCCCCCTGCTGCGAATTGCATCCAAAAAGTAAAGAAGGTCAGCGCCCAAAGCTGGTAGTTGTATCTTCAAAAGATTTTTATTCCATCCACCACAGCACAACGTTTCGGTTTGACAACCTTTTTCAAGTGCATGCATCCCACAGTTACATAGTGTTATTTATAGTGTGCAACTCCACCCCCAATAACACAACACCAATCACTGATTAGAAAATAGTAAACACAGTTAAAAGTCACCTATCAACTAGACATAGATCAACTAAACATACTTCACCCTCATGGAGACATGTAATCCAGCCCAGTCGCTCATATCTATGCACATCGCCATTATCCACATCTTAATAAAACAAGTAAACATAACAGGGGATGATCGCGATATCCAACCTATCACAAGACGGCATCAGCGGTCCCTATGGCAACCCAGGAAGACCTACGTTCACCCTCCTATCATCAGCGTTCACATCCGGGGTTCCATCGCGCATGCGCTGGCGTCTTCTCAGGATTGGGTCATTCACCTGTCATTCAACACGGGTGGGCTGATGACGCATTTCTGGAAATACGAGTTAACAGAAACGTAAACGTCTTTATCTCCACCCAGTGCGTTCAATCGTATGCGTGTCAACACCCTCCTTCAATTGGAACCTCCTCATGACCGTGTCTAGTTGATAGGTGACTTTTAACTGTGTTTACTATTTTCTAATCAGTGATTGGTGTTGTGTTATTGAGGGTGGAGTTGCACACTATGTAACTGTGGGATGCATGCACTTGAAAAAGGTTGTCAAACCGAAACGTTGTGCTGTGGTGGATGGAATAAAAATCTTTTGAAGATACAACTACCAGCTTTGGGCACTGACCTTCTTTACTTTTTGGATGCTGTGTTGCTGGGTGGATCTCCCTGGCTCAGAGAGTTCCATTTCCACATGGTGCTGTGGATACTTTCTTTTTTATGCTGCGAATTGCAGTCCGCAGCCACCCCAGAAAATGGCATTTTCGGAGAACCGCCATCTTTTGGCACTGTATTCAACTCATCCAGGGCCCTGGTGCGTTGGCTCACTGGGTAATAAAGAGGTTAGGGCCAGCTTTGTGTTATCAGCTGGCCCTAAGCCCGAAATTCATGGGGTCACGCCAATATTAGAAATGACCGCCATGAATTTCTATTAAAGTATTTTTTTAAAAAAACAACAGCGAGAAATTTTTTTTTATTAGAAACAAAACAAAAAATACAATTTGAGACTCCATCTTTATTCCAAAAAATCCTCTTCCGTCCACCGTAGTCCAATGCAGGGTTCTTCTTTAGCTCTGCTACATCTCTGGTAGAGAATCTCTACCAGAGATGTAGCAGAGCTGTGCACCCGGGCATGGGAAAGTTCATGTGAGATCATGCAGGGAAGCATGAACTCACATGAACCCTGCCAGCATCGCTATTTCAAATGAACAGCTGACCTGAGTAAGCTGTTCATTTGAAAATACCGGCGGGAAAGCCGGCGAGAGCAGAGATCACCTTGCTCTAACAGCGGTTACTCTCTCATGACAGCGGGATCCTCCGCTCCCCCCGCCGCCTCCCCACCCAATCCTGAGTTAGGCAGGGAGGGGCAGGAGGGAGCGCGGAGCGCAGAACAGGAGGAGAAAGCCGCCGGTGAATTCTTCTTGCCGGCGGCTTCCCTCCCTGCATCCTCCGCTCCCCGCTCCCTGCTGCTCGCTCCTCGCCCGCTTTTAACTCAGGAGGATCCCGCTGTCAGGCTGGGGAAGTGAGTAGGGGGTTACATTGTTTAAAACCCGGTGGCTTTTTACCGCCGGGTTTTGAACAATCATGAAGGGAATGCTGCCTTTTCCTCTGCCGGCAGACCTCTATATAGGGTCTGGCAGCTGAGGAATTACTCGCATTACTCGCTTCCCCATTGACTTACATTGGACTCGCTATACTCTTAACGAGTACCGAGTATCGGGACCTACTCATCATGAGTATAGCGAGTCCGAATATTTCAGTACTCGCTCATCCCTAATCACGATACTAAAGTGGACAGAGGCATATGCATTTATGAAGGGGTGAAGTAGCCCTATGAGTCCATAAAGGGGGCAGTGCTATGTGTGAACATATACTCAGCTTTCTAGATTAGAATGGAATGCAATGAGTGTGACATCACAGGAGATTTCCCAGGCAAAGCTGGGTTCTCCAGTTAGCTGCTATTCCCAGGCAGTGATGGACCAGGGGTGAGCGTGTGTACCCATGATTCCCAGGTATGGGTGTGTGGTGTGGGATATTTTGGAGATGAACAGAGTGAGTGTGTGTGGGGGGATATTTTGTGGAAAGGGCACCGTGAGGAAGTCATTATTGATGCTCCGCATGGGATACAAACTCCTTGTACCATATGTTCACCTGCTCAAATCGACCATACCCTCTGTTTGCTCCCCATTAAGCCACAAGTGTTGACTTCTATATACCATATAGGTGACAGCAACAGCTGTTTCAGGATAGTTTGGGTACCAGATCCTACAGTTCCAAATAACTCACGCTGGATCCACCCCGCAAAGAGGCTGGTCTGCGAGCAACCAAGTAGCAGTTTGTTACCTGCATCATGCCTCACATGCTCAGCCGTGGCTGTAGGTTCAATCCTAAACATCCAAGCCATTATCTATAGGTGACAGATGCTGGCCGCAGACTACCCCTTTGGCTGGCCCAGTGCTCTGATGACTGTCAGCCAATAGCCATTGGGCAAGGGTTTTTTTTAAGTTATGCAACGTGATGCAATTTCAAAAACCATAACTTAAAAATTAAAAAAAAAAGGGCTGTACATGGCCTGAGCTAGGCACCTTTTCCTTGGTAGGCAGCTGTGCTAATGTGGCACCCTGCTAACACAGGTAACCACAGACTCACCTACAGCATGAATGGGTTTCTACAGTGGGTATACAAACACAGACAACACCTTCCACCCTGGCACAGTAGGGGGAGCCCCACTTGCTGCCTTTAGGCAAGATCCCCTATAAATACTGGTGCAGGGGGCAGAGGCAGTTGGAGTGTGCAGATGCAACAAGAGCTGTGAAGACGTACGGGTGTTCGGTGCTGCGTTAGGCCCCAGCCAGCTACATGGAACAGCCTCCGAGTAGTCCTGCAAGACCCAAGAGTGGGGTCGGAAGGCGAGGAGAACAGAAAGAGCAAAGTGGGAACCGAGGAGCCAGTGTTAGGTTCGCATAATCACACACCGGACACCGAAGTCCGAGTCTACTGGAGAGCATCCGGCCCAGTAGAGAATATCGGTATATCGTGGAGATTTCAGTCTCCCGGGCATCTGCGCAGTGACACACAGGAAGCCAGGCACCACAAAGGAAGGAATAGCGGTAGTCCATCGATGGTTACCTGAAGACAGCACAGGTGGAGAGGAAGAGAGTAGAGGAGGCCAGCCATGGTTTATACAGGGCAGGGCGCTACACACGGGAAAAGAAACAAGGAGGTCTTATACCCACTCGCTGTGGAGATCCAGAAGTGCATCCTGAACACCCGTCAGTGCTCTGGACTTTTACCTGCAACACCAGTAAAAGGTAAAGGACAACCAGTGGTGTGTGTGTCAGTTCCTTACCCGCACCCCTGCCATCCACAGAGACTGTCCCGGTATCCAGCAGCCCGGCCAAATCCCTGCTCCATCCCTCATTTTCACCGCCCAACACTCCAGGGGTCCAGCTCCGCCTGTGGGGAGCTTTACCACATAGCTGCTCGTCCATCATCCCCGTAGGCCCTACTCAGCGCTGGTGAAGTCACCAGATACCACAGGTGGCGTCACGATAAACTTTCTAAACTTTTATCTTCAATCCAACACCAACTACCCCCTTTTTTAAGTAAGACCCCAGGGCCACGGGTCTGGGCAGGCCACCAGTGACATCCCTACCGAAGCAGAGGACCCAGATACCCAAGTCCCCATACCCTTGGCGAGTCATATACTTTCCGGCATGTCACGAACAGGATTCGTGCCCGGTGCTACAGTGTATTGTATGCCGTGATTAAGACTGTAATTTGTGACTGTTGTACGGAGCTGCAAAGCGGGAAGGATGGGGGCATAACGGCTTGCAGAGCACGAAAACCAAACCCCGCCCCTCGCTCTGCCGAACACTTCCAAAGCACAGCTTGAATCTTGGTCCACTGCTGAACGGGGATCAGTAGCTGTAATCTTTGAAAAATTAAAAGTTGCTTTTCAGGACTGTAATGAGGCTGACATAAGAATGCGCTTCTATCACTGTTATCAGAAACCGAAGGATGACATCCGGACCTATGCATGGCGTTTACAGGAGGCGCTGCAAGCCCTAAAAGCAAGTCAACCCTGCTAGTGTCCGTGACGAGAATAAACTATTGATTGAGCAGTTTACCCGGGGTCTCCGATCACCAGAGGACAACAAAACCCTAAATCACCCGGGTGACGACTTTAACACTTTAAAAGACATGGCTATAAAAGGGTTACAGCCGGTGGAGACTCCTGAAGCTGCCATCCAGCGGTGGTGCAGTGGCAAGGCTCCGGCTACATCAACACCAGTACCCGTGCCTGCAGCTGAAAGCAGTGTTCAGTCCACTAACCTGGTTAGAATTGACTCTTTGTATTCCTAGGTGCGCCAGCTGGGTAAAAACCTAGCCGCTGTCATGGAAGCCCTACATTTGCAGCAGGGGCCGAAGCCAAAGCCACTGCCTAAACCCCAGCCTCTAATCCAACTTGCTGGCAGCCAGGAGGCTGTCCCATGGATGAGAGGGTGGAAGACCACATCGCCCAGAGGGAGGACCACCGACCGTTACAGCTTCACTGGAGAACCCATCTGCCGACGCTGCAGCAAGACTGGCCATATCACAAGATACTGTCCTTTAAACGAGCAGACCCTGGGGGCCGGGGCCGAACCCCAGGAGTAACTCAACAGGGCCCAGTCAACTGGTATGATACCTACATCAAACATTGACCATTTCTGTCTATCATACTAGATGGCATCTCGACACCTTCTTTATTGGACACCGAGTCACAAATGACCACGATCCCTGATATCCTTTACAAACAATTTTGGTCATATAATGAACTTAAATCACCTGATATGAACCTTAACATCTATGCACACGCAATTATTTAACTCTCTGCCAAGAAACAAGAATTATGAAAATGGATGCTTTATTTGTCGGGGAAAATGTCCAGAATACTGGATCCGAAGAGACTGAAAAAGCCTTCAATGCCCTGGAGAAAGTATTATTACAACACCTTCGGGTTTGGTGGGACCATGCCACTCTATCAAAATATGTCTCACGGAAAATGATCCCGAGGGACTGAGACTTAAAAACGTGGCCCCTACTCAGTTTGGGGAAACCTTCACCGCACAGTGGAAAGAGATTTTATCAGATTGTTCCCTAAAATTAATTCATTTAATTTTGATGGAAGAGGAGAAAAAGTTGGAGAAATTGGAGGAGGACATACAAAGTTTGCAGGACGAGGTGGATAAATATATAGAACAAACTGCATATGAACCCTTGTATGAGAACATGCAAAAAATCGATGACCTGGAGAAAACCATTATAGAAACAAAGAAAACCAAGTAACAAGGACTTGAAAGATTATGAAAGCGGATCTGTGTATACGTGGGAATCCTATACACCACGAAAGCCGAAGTCTCCACGCACCCTTACACCCCGCAAACACCGAAGGCTCCGAAAAACCGCCTACTCCACAACAACCTAAACCCATATTACGTAAGCCTGTAGAAAAGGGAAATCGCAATGTCAGTTTTTCATCACCGGTAAATACTTCTGAGGGCTCCGAAATGCCATCATAATCGGAGCCGGAGTCTGGGGGCACATCTACGGGAAAACCCTATAATACCAGCGCTACTACCCAGTATAACCAAACAAAAGGGGAAGGAGACCGCGCAGGAAGCGGTCTAGGAGAAGACTCAAGGAGAACTCGGAACAAAAAGTAAGTAATACCATTGATACTTTCTCTGTAATTAATGTATCCGCTGTATACTATCAGACACACAATTTAAAGTTCTGGAAAAAGGATTAATTTTGTTCCAAGCAAGAAAGCTAATCTTTATGAGACTATAAAAAGTCTTAACAAATTCACCAGAACTCTCACTGTTAAGAGACATTTCTATAAAGAGTACTCCGACTCAAATCAAAAAGACTTTGGAATTGTCTGATGTAGTTGTTGCTAGGGATCTAATGAGTGTGAATAATATGGAGGAAGTGGAAAAAATTAGATTAAATAAAAATAATGCATTGTAATTTGTGACTTCCAATCCCTCATATTATCCATTGAATTCAAGGGTTCCTGCGATGGATGCATTTCAAATGACTATGGAGAGAGATCTCCGTAATCTTATGAATTCTGAACAACATCGCACTGTAAAAAATTTGACGAGATGAGAATTTGGCATTAGTGGCACTCAAACCAAATCCCAATCTAGTTATAAAATCATCAGATAAGGGGGTCAATGGTTGTGATGGACTCTGGTCTATACAAACAACAAATTCTTACCATGTTATTAGACACAGCCACTTACCGCCCCCCTTTCCTCTGACCCCACTGCAGTCTTTCAGTCTGAATTCTTAAAACTATTGGAGGAGGGACTGGTATTGGGTGCCATCGATGCCAAGGTCAAAGATTTTTTGTACGTTACTGATCCAATCACACCAATATTTCATGCTCTTCCAAAGACACACAAATATGTTTTTCCCCCACCACTGAGACATATCGTGGCGGGTATTTGTTCCCTCCACGAGAGGCTCTCAGAGTGGGTAGATGGCAGATTGCAAATTCTTATAGAGGGCATACCTGGGAAAATCAAGGTTACCAAACATTTGATACATTCAGTGGAAGATATAACCTGGACCCAGGATTCTATCTGGGTTACTTGTGATGTAGTTCAATTGTATTCCTCCATCCCCCATGACAGAGCACTGTGGGCCATAGAGCAAATTTTGAGTCAAACTTCAGTTTTTGAAGACAGTGTCAAAGAATTTTTGATGATGAGTTTGCGTTTTTTACTTAAAAGTAATTTTTTTCACTTTTAATGGTCAGTTCTATGTCCAGCAGTGCGGCTGTCCTATGGGGGTGAAATTGTCGCCCTCATTGGCTAATCTATACATGTATAAGTGGGAGGAGGAATACATTTATTCCAATAAGTCAGAATTTACACAATACATACAATGGTATGTGAGGCTCATTGATGACATCGTCCTTATCTGGATGGTGTCATCAAGAGACCCCCTTATGCCTAATCCCCTTGATATGCTACAGTACTTCAGAACTAACTCATTCAATTTAAATTTTACTATGGAGATCTATGATAATGAGGCTCCTTTTCTTGATCTCCACCTAAGCGGTTGTAGCATCACCGGCAGGATACACACCAAATTGCATAGAAAGGATATTAGTGGCAACTCAATATTACGAGCAGATAGCTGCCACCCCTCGCATGTTATTAAAAATCTACCGGTTGGGGAAATGATCCGTGGCAGGAGAAATTGCTCCCGTGATAGGGATTTTCAAAGGGAAACTGAAGTTACAACACAAAGATTAAAGAACAGGGATATAGAAATGGGATGATTAGAAGAGTCAAGGGGTTTGCTGAGTTCAGGGATAGAAGGGAACTTTTACAAGATAAAACTGCTCATAAAATCCAATCTAATAAAATGAACAATAATTTACCAACATTTTCAACACCATACAGTGAACAATTTGCTGGGATCAAAAAAAATCTTTGCCAAAAACATATCCATTTTGCATCAAGATGAGATTTTATCTAAAATCTTAGAACCTGGATGGAGAGTAGTACCCAGGAGAAATAAAAACATCGCTAACATCATTTCTTTATAATTGTTAACTGTAACCTTAAGATGTATACTGTAACTTCACGATAATGGTTTCTTTTTGTTGTTTGTTTTTTATATATATCCCCATATTTATGTCCCCTCCCTCTTTAATTCCTGTAAAATTTTATAAAGATAAACTGATTAAGATAAACCAGGATTAGAATTAACCCTGGCAGGGGCATAAAACTCTCCTCCGGAGATTAAACCTCCACCTTATACCACTTACCCATCTGGTCATCTTTGGTGAGAGCAACTGTTTAGCCAGGATCTACCAACTCAACCCATCCAAACAATTAAATATCCTCATTTACTTAGTACACAAAACCTTCTTTTTTATATAAAAAGTAAACATATAATTATAAAAATATAAACTTCTTGTCTATGGCTGGTTTCACATTGCAGTTTCTTCCCTGATCATATTCGATCAGGTTTGAGTGCCAAAACCAGGAGAGGAACCAGGAAAGGAACTTGCAGAGAAAAACTATAATTGAAAGATTGACACCTGTTCTGAGTTTTGGAGACACTCCTGGTTTTGACACACAAACCTGATCCAACCTGATCAGGGAAAAAACTGCAGTGTGAAACCAGCCTACAGGGATCTTTCAAGGTAAATGACCCCTATATTATGTGTCTATAATATGCTCACTGAATAATTTATATTTCTTGGTTTGTTGATCTATGTAAATTACAAGTCACCTGTATATACAAACTCACAATTAAAAACCTCTCAATATCAAAAAGAAATGCGGACAGGATTTACATGAGCTAAAGGATGAACGGAGAAAACTAAAAAAATGAATTACAATGTACTTGAAACACAATTACATAAAAATAAAGGGTTCATCCAGAATATGAACCCATTAGGTCTAGAGGTAACCGCAAGGTGATTAAGCAACGCCTCAGACCGGTAAACTATCTGAGCTTATGGGGAATAACCACTGCGGTCATAATATCTCGCCACATTATCACATAGAAGAACTCCATCTGGCAAGATGGTATGAGAGAAACCATCAGTGATAACTATCAGTATAATAAAAGTCTTCGATGGAAACAAGGAAGACATTAACAACTCAAGGGTTCTTAAAAAAGGTCACTTACCTCATTAAACCCACCAGGGCTTAAAGTGCCCAGCTTAAAAATCCAATATGTTTCTCTTTTAACCAGGACAAACCCGAAGGTATTACTCTATGTGCGCTTCTTTTCCTTCTTATTCGTATAGACGTTCCACACTGCCCCGGGGATTGGCTTTACCCATGGAGAGCCGTTCCATCCCCAGCTGCTATCCATCATCCCAGGAGGTTCTGCAGCAGCGGTGGTCTCCACTAACGACATCCCATGGGTGGCGTCACAACAATCTCCCTGTAAATACCCCTTTATAGACTGAGCCCAGGCCACGACTACCGTGATCCCCAAGAGAGACAGCACTGGCCCGGCCCCGAGTACTCCACGGCCTGGGGGTGCATCACATTTGTATTTAAGAAGGGGTGATGCAGTCCTATACATCGATAAAGGAAGCAGTGCTATGTGTGAACATATATTCAGATTTCTATATTAGAATGCAGTGAGTGTGACATCACAGGAGAATTCCCAGGCAAAGCTGGGTTCTCCAGTTAGCTGCTATTCCCAGGCAATACCAGACCCCTACCACTAGTATATTTATATTTTGAAGGTAGTGCAGTACCAGGGGTGAATATGTATACTGATAACACACAGGGTGGGAAGTGCATGACTGGGTGATTTTGTGTACCCAGACTACACAGAGGGTAGTGCAGGATCAGGGGTGAGTGTGTGTACTGAGAAGACACTCAGGTTATTTTTCCAGGCTGAATGGGTGTACCTAGACTCCACAGAGGTATGTTGTGCAGGACCAGGGGTGAGCATGTGTTCCTATGATTCCCAGGTATGGGTGTGTGGTGTGGGATATTTTGGAGATGATCAGATTGAGTGTGTGTGTGTGTGGATATTTTGTGCCAGGAGCACTGTGAGGGAGTCAGCATTGATGCTCCGCATGGGAATCCAAACTCCTCTTTCAATATATTCACCTGCTCAATTGACCATACCCTCTGTTCGCTATTCAGTTAGCCACAAATGTCGGCTTCCATATACCATGTAGGCGTCAGCAATAGCTGTTTCATGATTGTTTGGGTGCCAGATCCTACAGCTTTCAAATAACTCACGCTGGATCCACCCCACAAAGAGGCTGATCTGCCAGCAACCAAGTAGCAGTTAGTTACCAGCACTGTGTCTCATATACCCAGCAGTGGCTGTGGGTTCAATCCTAAGCAGTACATCATCGAAGCCATTATCAATAGGTGACACATGCTGGCCGCAGGCTATCCCCTTGGCAGGCCGAGTGCTTTGGCAACTGTCAGCCATTGGGCAAGGCTTTTTTTAAGTTATGCAATGTGAGGCAATTCCAAAAACCACAACCCAAAAATTAAAAAAGGGTTGTACATGGCCATGAGCCAGGCATTTTTCCCTTGGTAGGCAGCTGTGCTAACAACTAGCCTATGGCATCTATAGGGTGAACCTTCTAGAATAAAGTCTTTATATCATCATTATGTGGAGATACTATGTTTTTTTAGGGCTATTTTGGAGCTGAACTGTGTGTGTGTGAGTTTAGATATTTGTTGCAGGAAGCACTGTGAGGGTGTACTTATTTATTCATTCAGCATGGGATCTATTTATATTTCGGGGGCAGTGCAGGACCTGCAGGACTGGGTGTGAGTGTGTGTATGTATACTATATAGAGGTATGTACTGAAGGATCGGGGGTGAGTGTGCTTGTGTACCCATAATGCACGATTATGTTCCCCGTGCCTTACACTGATTTGACCCCAAAAAAGGCCTATGTACTTTATGTGTGTCCACACATAGCTCCGCCCCCTTTGTAGCCCTTTCCCTTCATAATGTGCTGGTCTATGGTAATGGCTAGACATCATGGTCGTAATGCCCATATACGGAAATGGCCAAACGGCTGCCCCCACCACCCCCTGCAGCCCCCTAAAAATACAGCCCCCCAAATCCTAAAGCCCTGCAATAAACTACATCCACCAAAAATGCTCCCCCACAAAAAAAAAAAAAATTGCCCCTGATGCGTCCCACTGGTCAGTGTGCCACAATAGGGGTACTGCACCCAAACAGAGTGTGCAGTATCCCAGTCATTGGAGGGGATAATGTCAAACTGAGGCTCTCATCCCAGCATCCCTACACCTAGAATAGGGAGACTAAAGGGTTAACCTGTTTGTCTGGGAGACCCAGCCCCGGTGGGAGGAGTGTTAGGGTAGAAGAAGCAGGAATCACACAGACAGATGTAGTCAAGTCTGAGGGACGAAGCAAGGAACAAGTCCTAGAGGGACACCACAGGGAGGGCGCCCGAAAAGGAGTAGTGGCGACCCAGACAGAAAGGGGAGACCCAGTGCCAGACTGTCCAAGTAAACGGTCTGGGGGAATCCCAGTCCACAACAGGGTACTGGCTCCGAGTCACAGAGCAGGCGAGTCCAACCCTGAGCCGCCAATACCAGTGGGTCGCAGGTCTGCCAAGCAGCCCCCGACCTCATCCACAACGTGCAGCCCCACCAGGTATCCTCAAACCAGGTTGAGCCCCATTAGAGAAGAAGGGTCACCTCATCACACCCGACTGGCCTGGTAGGAAGTGGGTTTGTACAGGGCAGCGCATGGATAGAAAGGAGGCGCAAGAAAAACACAGAGGACAGTGAACATAAAGTTGAAGGAACACTTGGGGAGCCTCAGGGAGACTTTGTACCCTCCGGTGACTACCCGCAAATACTATGTAACATCCCAGCACCCCCCCGTCTCCCAATGCACATCCCAGCACCCCCCCCCCATCTCCCATGCACATCCCAGCACCCCCACCGTCTCCCACGCACATCCATCCCAGCACCCCCCATCTCTCATGCACATCCATCCCAGCACCCCTGTCTCCCATGCATATCCATCCCAGCACCCCCTGTCTTCCATGCACATCCCAGCACCCCCATCTCCCTTGCACATCCATCCCAGCACCCCCCGTCTCCCATGCACATCCATCCCAGCACTTTCCGTCTCCCATGCACATCCATCCCAGCACCTCCCATCTCCCATGCACATCCATCCCAGCACCCCCCGTCTCCCATGCACATCCCAGCACCCCCACATCTCCGACGCACATCCATCCCAGCACCCCCCGTGTCCCATGCACATCCATTCCAGCACCCCCTGTCTCCCATGCATATCCATACCAGCACCCCCTGTCTCCCATGCACATCCCAGCACCCCCATCTCCCATGCACATCCATACCAGCACCCCCCCGTCTCCCATGCACATCCATCCCAGCACTCCCCGTCTCCCATGCACATCCATCCCAGCACCTCCCATCTCCCATGCACATCCATCCCAGCACCCCCCGTCTCCCATGCACATCCCAGCACCCCCACCATCTCCCACGCACATCCATCCCAGCACCCCCCGTGTCCCATGCACATCCATTCCAGCACCCCCTGTCTCCCATGCATATCCATCCCAGCACCCCCTGTCTCCCATGCACATCCCAGCACCCCCCATTCTCCCATGCACATCCATCCCAGCACCCCCCGTCTCCCATGCACATCCATCCCAGCACCCCCTGTCTCCCATGCATATCCATCCCAGCACCCCCTGTCTCCAATCCACATCCCAGCACCCCCCATCTCCCATGCACATCCATCCCAGCACCCCCCCGTCTCCCATGCACATCCTTCCCTGCAACCTGCACTCTGCCTGCCATGCGCATCCATCCCATCACTCCACCCCCGCCTGCCATGCACTGTGATCTCAGATCCCAGTACTCCCCCCTGCCATGTGCATCTCATAGTGCACACCGCTCTCCCCCTTGGCCTCCCTGCTTCTTCGGCTCTAAAGCGCCTTACCTGCTCCCCACTCTCGCCACATCCAGGCAGATCCAGCGACGTCTCCTCTCTCCCACGCTCTGCAGATGCTGGCAGTGTGGTGACTCATCACCTGCTGCCGCATGCTGTGACGCTGCAGAAGCACGGAGCAGATGTCGGGGCAGGGAGCCGAATTGACTCCACTGACCCCGGAAGTGCAGGGGCGCTCACATTCATTTGCAATCATGCCTTAAAGGCACGATTGCAAATGAATGCTGCGCCCCTGGGAGGGGTATGAAAAAAAAACAACACTTTTTTTAACTTGCCCCTCGTGCCGCCCATTTGACACCTGGCACCCTAAGCACGTGCCTAATGATAAATACGGCCCTGACTGCACATGCGCTGGAGCCGGGCTGAGCACGTGATCAGCCCCACAATGCACCAGGCCAAATATGACGTTCCAGTCCGGTGTATCATCGCAGCAAGGGAGTCAGGAAGTTAAAAAAGAGGAGGCACAACACAAAGAACAAGGACGCCCACCAGGGTGTGCTGAATGCCCGCGAGGAGTGGAGAATGAGGCCTCAGAGCCCTCCTTTTCAGTTGCCATATTCTGACCCTATGTAAGCTTATAACTCATTTTTCTCAATCTTTTTTTAACCATTAATTTTTTATTGAAAACTTCAGATGTAATAAAGATACAAACAATTCAAAAGTAACGCAATTTTAACAAGTGGTAGGACACAAGAGGAGCACACATATGGAAATATCAGATGGATCATTGCAGGGGAGGGGAGGGGGAGGCAGGGGAGGACACAAGAGGAAAGAGTGGGAGAGGAAGGAACCTTGGAAGTGTCTATAAAATAGTCATAACATGAGATAAACAATAAAACAGAGACTTAAGATATTGATAGTACAAATTCAGAAGAGGCTCATAGATCGCATTGGTAGACAATACGTTTTTTTGCTTTAGAGAGGACGACAGAAACCATTCATGCTGATAATGTGAATTAGGTTGACCAATTAGCTCCTGTTGATTAGGCAGTGAATCTGATCTCCAGCACCTTGCCAGGAGTTGCTGGGCCGCAGTTAGAACATGTGAAAGAATCTGGGATAGCTCTTCAGGGATAGAGTCAAATCCAATGTTCAACGCTGCCAATGGGCCATCCAGAATGATGTTCACTCCAGATATCTTCCTAATAAGATCTCCAACCTGTGACCAAGAACCATGTCGACCAACATACCACAACCTTTCCAACACTGCCCCGAGGAAGAACCACCAAATTTAGAGAGTCTATCTGGTGTTAAATACCAATGCATATGAATCTACTTCAACTGCTCCAGGTGGTTGATACACAAGGAAAAATCTTTGGTCACCCTAGCTGCTAACCACCAGTCCTCAGGGGTATAGATGAATGTGAGACTATTCTCCCATCGTGTCATATAGGGTGATTTACTAGACGATTCAGGGGAGTTCAATGTTGTACAAAACAGGGATAATCCGTGATTAGTTGGATATTCTATTTTAAAATATTTCTGTAGTGGATAAAACGGGCTCAGCAACCACCACTCTGGGAATCTGCAAGATTGAATAAAATGGCGGATTTACAAGTACTGAAAAAAACAGGATTTATGGATTAGAAATCTCTGGGAAAGGTACGCAAAAGACACAAATACACGACCATCAAACAGATCCCCCAGAGATACAACTCCTGGTCTACCTATCTGTCTAATGTCAAACCTGGGATATGTGCTTCAATTGCTGAAATTGATATATGTCTATATAAAGAACGTAAGAGAGCTCTATCTATCTTTGTTTTTGCTTGCGTTTTGGATGGCAGCTACTCACATAAGTGCAAAAACTCATGCCAAAAATGCATGGCACTTTAGGAATGCATTTTTGCTATTAAGGCATACGTTTCTGCTATTAGGGCATACGTGTTTGCTATTAGGGCATGCGTTTTTTTGCATGGGGGCCTATGGGTGCATTTTGACATGCGTTTTTAAAAACGCAGGTCTCCAAAAAAGCATGTAAAATTTGCAAGTGTGACCCTAGCCTAAGCTAAGGTGGACATTTTAGAGATCTTGATTCCTAAATAAGTAAAATGAGACGTTTCCCAAGAAAACAGGAACTCAGTATTTAAAGTAGACTTTTCCGCCGCAGAAACATTTATTGGGAAAGCTATTGATTTTGTAGCATTCAATTTATAGTATGAAACTTCGTAAATTCTGTTAATGTGTGTAGGACTGCTTCTAGGGAAGAAACAATATCAGTACATGAGATTATCACGTCGTCAGCGTATAATCCAATGACGTGACTCTGATCTCCCACCCTAATCCCCTTAATTTCTGCGATGAGTCTGAACGCTTCTGCAAGTGGCTCCATCATAAGGGCAAAGATGACAAATGACAACGGGCAACCCTGACGGGTTCCATTAGTGATTTGAAAGGGTTCTGAGTATAAGCCCGAAACGTTCACCATGGCATTTGGATTCGAGTATAGTGTCAAAATTGCTCTTTTAATGTCCCCCAAGAAGCCAAACTTGTCCAGAACTTGTTCCATATATCCCCAATGCACCCTGTCGAATGCTTTTTCAGCATCCAAGGACAGGAGCACACCCGGGATCTTACTGGACTCCATTAATTCCAAAAGATTTATCTCTCGTCTATTTCCATCTTTCAGCTGCTTTCCGGGGACAAACCCAACCTGGTCCGGGGATATCAGGACCAGTAGGGTTCTCATTATTCTCGTCGCCACCAACTTTGAAAAGAGTTTTAGATCACAATTTATTAAAGAAATGGGCCTAAAGTTACTCGAGACATCAGGTGTTTTCCCTGGTTTAGGAATAGTTGAGATGACAGCTTCTAGATTTTCTTTTCGTATACTCGCTGCATATTTCCATTGATTAAAAGCCCTAAGGAGATAAGGTGCTAAAATTTGAGAACCCGTCAGGGCCTGGAGCTGAGCCTTTTTTGGTCGTGCTAATAGTTTATTCGACTTCCAGGACCGTAAAGGGAGAGTTGAGTTCAGTTAGCTGTGCTATCGAGAGCTTAGGTAGTTTAATGTTTTTTAAGAAAATTTTTAATGTTTTGCCCAGTCAGCAGTACCGTAAGGGGGTCTTCCTTTAAATTATATAGAGAATGATAGTACCGACAAAATTCTTCTGCAATTTCAGATGGGTTGTAAGTTTTAGAACCATCAGATTTACACATATACCGTATATACTCGCGTATAAGCCGAGTTTTTCAGCCCAAAAATTGGGCTGAAAAGTCCCCCCCTCGGCTTATACGCGAGTCACTGTATACTGTATACACTGTATACAGTATACAGGCCGCCCGCCCCCATCAGTATACAGGGCCCCCCCTTGTGCAACAATCCTGTAAAGGAATACATTATTATACTTATCCCTGCCGCTGTCCCGCTGCCGCTGTCCCGCCGCCGCTATCGCGCTCCTCTGGCTTCATCCGGCTTCTCCGGCTTCCTCCGGTGGGCGCAGGCATTGTCTGCGCGCCAGAGGAGGAAGCCGGAAGACGCCGGATGAAGCCGGAGGAGCACGATAGCGTGCGGGACAGTGGCTGCGGGACAGCGTCAGGGATAAGTATAATAATCTATTCTTTTACAGGATTGCTGCACAAGGGGGGGCCCTGTATACTTATATGGTGGGGGGGCTGCTGTATATACCTCTGGGGCTGCTGTATACTACCACTGGGGCTGCTGCTGTATATACCACTGGGGCTGCTGCTGTATACTACCACTGTGGCTGCTGTATATACCTCTGGGGCTGCTGTATACTACCTCTGGGACTGCTGTATACTACCACTGGGGCTGCTGTATATACCTCTGGGGCTGCTGTATACTACCACTGGGGCTGCAGCTGTATATACCACTGGGGCTGCTGCTGTATACTACCACTGGGGAGGCTGCTGTATACCACACTGATGGGGGCTGTATACCTGTGCTGGGGTTCCCCTCGGCTTATACACGAGTCAATAGGTTTTCCCAGGTTTTGGGGGCAAAAGTAGGGGGGTCGGCTTATACACGGGTCAGCTTATACACAAGTATATACGGTAGCTAATCTTATTTTTAACCACCTTTTTTCTTATCTGTCTAATTAACATGTTCCCAGCTTTATCACCCATGGCATAGTAATTTGCCCTGGATTTTCTAAAGGCCTTTTCATATTGCAATAAAAATAGAGAGCAAAGTTCAGTCCTAAGTTTTGTGACCGTTGTAGAAAGTTGCGGATTGGGACACCTTTAATTGATCTGCTCTAAATTATTGAGTTGGTCTGTAAGGTCTATTACTACCTTATCTCTTTTTTTCTTTTCAATAGATGCAATCTTAATAAGGGTTTCTCTCATAAAGGCCTTATGAGCCATTCACAGCACTTCATCAGAAGTAAAATAATTATCATTAATTTGAAAGAATTCTCCCAATTTAAATTCCAGAAGGCTGACATTGCCCCCGTCAGATAGTAACCACTCATTCAGATGCCATCTTCCAAAAGGAAGAAAAGAGTCTCTCTCCGTGATCAGTAAAGATATAACGGTGTGATAAGACCAGGAAGTTACTCCAATATCCGATCCTTGGGCCGCTTTAAGTAATTCTAGTGTCTATTAAAATGTAATCCAGCCTGCTGTAAGTATTAAATCTAGAGGAGAAAAAATTATAGTCTCTTTTGGACCTGTGCTGGTACCTCCAAATATCATGTAGAGAATGCTCTAAAACTACCCCACCCATTTCCTTTCTCAACAACCTTTTTTGAGAGCAGTCCAACTTTCAGTCCTTTAGCAAAGGTACTTAGTTTTGAGAGAGTTTCTCAATGAAGGATATCTAGGATACATTGGGAGCCTATACAGAAGCTATAGTATATAGGGAGGAGTTCATTGAACAATATAAGACATCATAACGACCTTCAGGGTCTACAAGAGTGTCATATAACTCAAACCTTATCATTTGCTTTACAAATATTGCTATCCCAGCCTTTTTGGATTTGCAATTTGCAAAAAAACAATGTGGGTAGTGTATATTAAACAAACGAAAATTATCATTCAATAAAAAGTGCATCTCTTGGACGCATATCACATCTTAATTTTCCTTACAAATATTTCTCCAAAATATAGAACGTTTATATGGAGAATTTAAACCATTAGCATTAATAGACAAAAACTTAATAGTCATATTTATACAAAATAAACTGGACTTTTTAACAAACCAAAGGACCCAGGCCAAGGATGATCCGGGGGAAGACATACAAGACAAGGACAAACAGGGGGAGACAGACAAAAGCAAACTCATTGTGAGCCGGATTGCCATTAAACAAGGCATACGCAATTGAGGAGTGCAATGGAAAGGGAAAAGTACACTCCAGATGGGCTAATTGCTGGGTGAGTGACTCTACCAAGAGTCTGCAGCAATGCTTGGTAAACAGGAAACAGTGAAGCTCCATTTGAAACAGTCATCTTTTAAACCAGTCTGGAGGCAGCTTTTTTTTTTATGGGCAGCAGGCTTGGATGAGGAGGCCGTGGAAATAGGCTGTATGCCCAATGAAGCAGCAGGTCCTTTGCCTTGTTTGGAGAAGAACATACATGCACCTTGCCCCCTTTCAGGATTTTGAGCTTTGCAGGGAACCCCCAGCGATATCTAATGCCCAAATCTCTCGAAAGCTTTGTATAAGGGTTAAACTCCGGGGTTTAGCTAACGTGCCAGCAGACAGGTCATGAGAAGCAGTAGTTGTGACAGGTCATCCGACAGCTTGGTCTTTTTCCATAAGGCCATCATGAAAGCTTCCTTGATAGTGTAGAAATGAATACAAGCAATAATGTCCCTGGGAAGTTTAGGATCTAGCCCTTTAGGTTTCGGGAATATATGTATCCTGTCTATAATTCTTTATCATGAGCCCGAGGGAGTACTTCCTTTACAAATTTCTGGAGCAGCCTGGGGAGCTCATGGTCTGGGATGGACTCAGCTACGCCCCTTAGTCTAATATTATTTCGCCTGGATTTATCCTCCACGTCCAGGGTCTTATCATAAGTCTGGGAAATTTTCAGCTCCAGGGCCTCATGGGCATCTATAAGATCATTATGTGAGTTAATGAGTTTCTCAAGCTTTTGCTCCAAATATGCCATTCTAGAGACCAGTTCCTCAATTTCCCCCCTCAGCTCTTTCATCATGTCCTTAATGTCATGCTGGAGCTCCCTCCTAAGCCACGGCAGTGCTGATCAATGCAGTGCTCTGCCTCTGCTCCTAGCCTGATACAAAACAGTACACATTATGCACCATTGTACATCAAAAGATCACAGTGTGTATTTATATCTCCGTGGTGACATGATCGCTATCTGAAACTAGTGTACCCCCTGTTACATTACATAGGATAGTTTATTAGGGGCAGGATTGTAGTGTAGCAGCCACGCCCCTTGCCCATACAGAGGTGGGAGGGAGTGGGAATGTAAGATGATCCTGGAGCCCCCAGGGTCCACACCCCTTGCATACCTCCTGTCACAGCTGCTGCATGAAGATGAATTTCTATGCCCCCTGAGGGAGGGGTGAGAGCAGAGGAGCAGATATGATTTTATTGATTTATAAGTGATCTATAGATTGTAGAAATGCAATGTACAGCTCTGCTTCATCATGTAGGAGGGCAGAGACAGTACTTAAAAATGTTCTCTCCTCGGAGTTCCCCTTTAAAGTATTAATGTAAATCAAAATATTTAACTTAAAAATATAAAAGGGTGGGGGACAAGAGGCGCAATAGTGCCCTATCACTAGTGACACTGATGGTAATGGGGTGATGCCGAGAAGCCACTCACCTGGTGCAGTTCTGATCCCCACAACTGGTTTGAAGGCGTTTAGGAAATATTATTCCAAGCTGCTGCAGGACCTCCACGGACCACTGAACAGTGGTTTAATCCAGAAAGATGATGGGAGTGTAGGTGTGCCACGGTCCGCGCTGCTCCAGGGCTTAAAAAACTCACCAAAGAGTCAGTCAGATTTCCATCCTTTATTCTCCTCCTCCTACACGTTTCGGCGCCTAGCCTGGCACCTTCATCAGGGATATTCCGCGTTGGAGAAGGAGAATAAAGGATGGAAATCTGACTGTCTCTTTGGTGAGTTTTTTAAGCCCTGGAGCAGCGCGGACCGTGGCACACCTACACTCCCATCATCTTTCCAAAACATTTAACTTGACTGTAATGTTTTGCCACACATAAAAATTGAAGACACATACGTGCCCCACTGACATTATGGGCAGCCTGGTGTAGTACTAGCCTTATTGGTCATCATGTGAAGCAATAAGAGACTTTGCAATATTGCAATTCACAGCAAATGTATCCACTGCCAATTAAATTATCTGGAAATATGCGAAGAAGCTGGCTAATTCAATTTTGCGATGATCTGCTCATCTCTCCTATTAGCGCTGGCTTAACAATTTTACAAATCCAAATGCCAATTTAAAGAGGCTCCAGTACTGTACTGTACAAAAGCAAAATGTATAGCAAACAAAATCAGAGCTGTCGGCCTAAGGCTAGGGTCAAACATAAGCCATTGGTCCGTTTTTGGCATCAGAATTTGTTTGTTTTTTTTCTAAGTCCAAAAACTGATAGAAAAACGGATTAGATGTAATAAACACCCTGTCCGTTTTTTTCTGAACCTAAAAACATTGCTAGCAACGTTTTTGGGGTCCGTTTTTCAAAAAAAAAACATTTTTAACATGGGCCCTATGAAAAAACGGATCCGTTTTTTCTTGAATTTTTGTCAAAAAATTACTAAGTCCAAAAACGTTCAGTGGTACAGGAGGCTCAAAAAGCACCCAAAAAAAAAAAAACGGATTGGTGATGGAAATTACTTCCAAAAACAGATTTCTATGAGTGACCTCAGCCTAACTTATTTGTGTGAAAATGCTAAATGACAAAAGATATCTCAAAGTGATGATATTAATTTGTTAATGGCAGGTTGTGTGTTTGTAAATATCCCACAAATTAACTTGAATCTCTGCATAATATGTAATGAGAAAATGACCCATTGGACTATAATGTGTTTAACATGTAAACAATGATAAGAAAAAATTTCCAAGTTATGAAGAGTCCCTTGGTTTTACTTTGCTATGTTGGAAACTTGAAAGTGAATACACAAATTGCCTCTTCAGAGAGGAAGAGAACTTGAACTCTAGACCTACCTACTGGATGTACAAATCCTGAAAGTAAAAATCGACCCTTATCAAGCCTTCTCATATGACAGGATAATAATAACCAAACCAGAACATCAATTTGCAGACACAGTGTTTTGGGGCATTGCCCCTCGTCATTGCAAAGTATGAGATCTGGTTTGGCTAGGTGAGAAGCTAAGATGGGATCTAAGGGGTAACGTCACAAGCATCTCCCATCATTGGAGACTTGGAACAACTCTAGGATCTGCTGGATTTAAAATGTTTTTCTTTTCCTTTGGTGCAGCAAGAGTTATTGTCATTTCCCTTGCTGGTAGCTTCTGCTTTGTTATGGGTCAGGTGATGGAGGTTGGTGACCATAACAATTTTCCTTTAAATTGAACCTGACCCCTAAAAATCACCCCCCCCAGCCTATTAACACCTGTCCCTACACCATCATTATGCTATTCTAGCTATCCCTTTGTGTAAAAATTGTGTATGTAGAAAGTTTATAAAAGTGCTTTTATTACCTCCTCATCTGCGGCTTCTGAGCTCTTGAGAAGTCATACAGGGCGTTCTCTGTGGCTTCTCTCCACTGCCTTTACTGCAATTATTCACTCCCCGATGGGTGTGATAAACCTTACTTATCTTCCTTGCCCTCCTCCATGGGCGGATTAGCCGGTATGAAGCTAATAACGTCATACCCGGCTATCATGACGTCGGTACACCCATTGGGTGTATCAAGGACCTCGCGATGCGCATTGCGATTGTGCTAGGTTACTTTACAGCAGCTTATTTGTGATCAGCTGCCATAAAATAACCACATGCGTGCGCAATGCGCATCGCGAGGTCCTCGATACACCCAATGGGTGTACCGACATCATGATAGCCGGATATGACTCGATTAGCGCCCATGGAGGAGAGCGAGGAAGATCAGTAAGGTTTTTCACGCCCATCTGGGCGTGAATAATTGCAGTAAAGGCGGCAGAGAGAAGCCACAGGGAACGCCCTGTGTGACTTCTCAAGAGCTCAGAACCGCAGATGAGGAGGTAATAAAAGCACTTTTATAAACTTTCTACATACACAATTTTTACACAAAGGGATAGCTAGAATAGCATAATGATGGTGCAGGGACAGGTATTAATAGGCTGGGGGTGATTTTTAGGGGTCAGGTTCCCTTTATATAGTCACATGGCCCATCACCTGATGGTAGTCATAGATTCATTCTATGCTGACCTATGTGTTGTCTACTATGGTGCTGATGTATCTGCTGCTGAAAGCCTGCTGTCCTGGAAACCTTCTAACTGCTGCCTTTGGACTTTCGCTGAAAATACTAAGTTGGTGTATCCTTTTTGTCTTGTCCCATCTGTTTACCTATTCCTGTGTTGTATTACATCAAAGGTGATGTCTAGAGCACTCACTGACCTATGCACTAGCCAGTGTGAGTGGAGGTGACAGCCAGTGACTAGGCATGGACGGACACAGGTTATTGTCAGGAGGTCCCTATTGTTAGGCTCTTTCTGTCCCTATTCCATTATGTTGTACTCCCTTTGTCTTGCTCCACGTGCTGGGAGCCGTACTTCCCAGTGTGACATTATTACCGGCCCAAATACAATTTTTTCTGAGTCTTGATGGCTCAGGTTGCACACCTGATCCAAATCCTCACAAAGGAGGTTACGGATCTGCGTTCACAGGTGATGCAGGAGCTGTAGCAAATTTTGGGTCTGCTGGTCTCGGCTCATGCCCAGACTCAGCTGGAATACAAGATATCCCTCCCTAATAGGTTTTCTGGGGGAAGAAATACATTTATGGTTTTTAGGGAGGCATGTAAAATTATATTTTAAGCTCCACCCTCATTTTTCAGGAAGTGAGGAACAGCGCGTGGGGATAGTAGTCTCTCCGACTTCAGGGAGATCCTCAGTGCTGGGCTTTTTCTCTACTGAACAATTCTCCATCTTTGCAGTTGGTGGATGAGTTTTTTGCAGCTTTAGCACTGGTGTATGATGATTCTGATTGCTTCTGATGCTTTCTTGTGACCGCTTTTCAGTGGTGCACAGGAAACGTTCCAGCCAACGTTTCCTGTGCACCACTGAAAAGCAGCCCCCAAAGCGGAGTGTGTGCAGCCGCGGTACAGGTAATGAATGGCTGCCTATGGCTCTCCGTTCTACTGAAGCGGACACCAGTATCGGTGTCCCTTTCTGTCCACTTCTGCAGAAAATCACTAAGATTTTAGCAGTGAGGCTGAAAATGTTTATGTCAGCTAGCCTCTGTCAGCTAGGCTTCAAGACTTTCTGTCCATTTATGCTACTTCAGAGTCGATGGAGGCCACCATGACCCTTGCTATTAGGGTGGATAGATGCCTCAAGGAGAGATCTACACTCTGTTTTTCTGCCTAGGAAAGAGGTCCCACAGGGGCAGTTTAATGAACACATGTAGTTGGAAGGTGCCTCCCCACATACTAGGTTGCCTGCGATTCTCCTTGGGACAGGTTTATGTTTCTTCTGCAGTCTTAAGATTGATTATCTTGGGGTCTGTCCATCTATCCACAAACATATAACTCAATCTATTAGATTGGTTGTGTGAAGGGGACCAGGGTGTGTACATTTCCTTCTTTTATATGTCTCAGCTTACTATTTTGCCGATTGTGGTGATTGATGCAAAAACTGAGACTATCCTGGTTCTTGTGGATAGTGGAGCAGGAGTTAATATGGTGGATTCCTGCATTGCTCTGACCCATGGTCTAGCCTATAGTGCATTATTGAGGTCAATTCCTATTCTTGCCATTGATTCTGCTCCTCCCAGGGAGAAGAGTTTTACCCAAGTCGTACATAATGTGAAGTTGTGCATAGGGATTCTTCACAAGGAGTTCCTTGGAACATCTTCCCCCTTCCCCCTAACATCATTTTAGGCCTTCCTTGGTTGAAAAAACACAATCCGGTGATTAATTGGTGGACCACAGAAGTTGTCAGTTGGGGCAATTTTCGGGGAACATAATTTTCTAGGCGCAACTATCTCTGCCATTTTTGTAAAACATACACCTCCTTTTCCAGTTGAGGCGGCTAAGGCGCTGATAGAGAATAGGGGCGAGATTCTACCCTCACCCAGGATAATACTAGGCCTGACATTTTGAATATATTATTCCATAAGGCATTATTAACCCTTGGTCAGGTAAATGCTATGTCACATTTTCATAGAATTTTTACATTTTAAGCACTAAAACACATGGCTGTAAATGCTAAACATACAAAAAGACCAAACTTATACAAAGAATTTCACAAACTCTGTGTCCTGCCATATAGATTTTATTGTAAAATATAAAAGAGGGAGGGGGACAAGAGGCGCAATAGTGCCCTATCACTAGTGACACTGATGTGATGTGGTGGTGCTGTGAAGCCGCTCACCTGTTCCAGTTGTGATCCCCACAACTGGTTTGAAGGCGTTCAGGAAACAATGTTCCAAGCTGCTGCAGGACCTCCACCCACCACTGGATAGTGGTATGAATCAAAGAAATGATGGGAGTGCTGCTGATCCCTGAGGAAGGCGCCGGGTGTGGCGCTGAAACGCGTAGGAGAAGGAGGAATAAAAAGGATGAAAATTTGACTGGCTCGTTGGTGAGTTTTATTTAGCCCTGGAGCAGCGCGGACCGTGATACACCAGCACTCCCATCATTTCTTTGATATAGATTTTATTGTCCATTATATGTATTGAAATATGCACATAGAAAAAATTAGCCGCACTCACCAGGATTGTGATTTTCAAGCTTTTTATTCAATGTTAATACATTCCAGTCATGGACATCATAGTAGGGGAGGGGGTGCAGGACGGCAGACAACGGACTGCCGTTTTGCGGTTAGAATTACCGCTTCAACGGGTCCTCAATCTTTGAGGACCCATTGAAGCGGTAATTCTAACCGCGAAACGGCAGGCCGTTGTCCGCCGTCCTGCACCCCCTCTCCTGCTATGATGTCCATGACTGGAATGTATTAACATGGAATAAAAAGCTTGAAGATCACAATCTTGGTGAGTGCGGCTAATTTTTTCTATGTGCATTTTACATGAACTTTGAGCTTGTCAATAGCCATCAACACCAGTGGTTAATTGCAGGTGCGTCACGGGAGTGGCGGAGCCAATTCTCTTTAACAGTACCAGTGCCCAGTATTATCTTTTTTCCTGATATGTATTGAAATATTTAATCCTAGAAATGCTTTAGCGCAGAGGTCCCCAACTTCAGGCCTTAAGCGCCACCAACAGTGCAGGATTTCAGGATTTCCTTAGTATTGCACAGGTGCTAATGTGATCATCTGCACTGGGGATGATTCCAACCCCTGTGCAATACTAAGGACATTCTTAAAACCTGCACTGTTGGCAGCCCTCGAGGCCTGGAGTTGGGAACCCCAGCTTTAGCACATGTCTCCTTATTCTGTATGCTGTGGGGAATATGAAGTGGTGTGAAACATAGGGGCGGACATAACATTGTACAACCAGTGCAACTGCACTGGGGCCAAATAGTTAAGTAGATCTACCTGCACTCAAAAGCAACAAGCAGCTATCGTCACAGACAAATTTTGGACTGCAAAGGGCCCATATATTCTTCCTGAAAAGGGGCCCTCCTCTGTTTATATCTTGATTGGAGTTAATTATTTAAATCTACATGTCATTGTAAAGGGCAGATTGAATAATCTAGTAATATAATAATGCTTCGTCCAAATAGTGACCAAATTCAGTGACAATATGAACTCCTATTACTAGTGGTGAACAGAATAATCACACTCCTATCATTGATGTTTTTCATATTCTGTGTATATTTTTCATACTTGATGCAGTATTGTATGTTTTATTTACAGATGCAGTAGTGGAGAGAGAGGGAAATGCTACTAACTGGAATCACCTGAAGCCGTTTGGTGCTTGGAAGCGGAAGTCCGCTTTCCGAATAACGAATAGTTACTGTGAAGAAATCCAGCACCGGATAACCATAACTTATATTTTCAATGCTTTATTGGTGCATTAAACTCATAAGATCATGATGCAGAGGGAACGCAGTCCCGATCGGCTGCGTGCATTTTAGACAATGTCCTGTATACCTGTATGCTGTAGACTAAGAACGTTGTCCGAAGCTCGTGATTTTATGCCTTTAATGCACCAATAAAGCATTGAAAATTGAAGATCTGGTCTGGTGCTGAATTTCTTCTCAGTAACAATGATGTTTCATTCCACAATTATAATTTTTTATTTGAAAATAATCCTATTTGGCCAAAAGAAGCACAGTTTTGTACAACAAACGTTTCTCATACAATATGAACTTGATATGGGAAAATATGCAGATTGCTTTTAACCCTCAAAACATTTGTAACCTACTCTGTGCTGGATCACTTGTTAGAGGAATGTGCAGCTCTGCAATGGAAAAAATCATAGTGTACAAACTATTCCCTTTTCCCCAAATATCCTGTGAAAAACAAATATACAAAGTAAAACATGCTTATCTTTTATGACCCATGGTACTATCTCAGCAAAGATGACACTATTAGACATAAAACAGTGTGTTTCATCCATGCAGCTACCTACCATATAATGAGGAAAGAAATCAAAGACTATTTTGTATTATCAAGGCATGAAATATTACTGTATATAGCTGGGAAAGAACCTATCATCTGATACTGGAAAAAGTAATGAAACCATTAGAGACCAGAATAAACAAACCTTAAAATTATAGGCAACGTGAAAAAAGTTCTCTGTGTAATTTAGGTATAAATATCTGGCTATTTAATAGAAGGAACAACAAAAACATATCCTTTTTTTGAAAAAAACGTATTTAAGCCATCCCACCTCGTCAAGGTGACCCATTTCGGGACGGTCCGTACTTTAACTGTATTATGATCTACCGTTGTGCCCACTGATCTCATTGAAAGCAGGGTGCTGAGTGTGACCGGATCCCAAAATGTAAAACAAAAAGGAAAAGGGGCGCAAATGTGTAGGATCCCCTTATTAAAAACGTCTATGTGGCGTGGGTAGGTGGCCACTCACCTTATCGGGTTGTGCAATTCCTGCACAACCCGGTTTAACAGCCTCCGCCGCCGGCGGTATATGCAATGCCTCTCCGCTCTCCTCTCTCCTGTTCAAGGCAGATTGTTTGTGCTGTTCCTGAGCTGCTCCAGCCGCCAGTCCCTCAAAAAGGGAGTAGTTTTCATGCAAAAAATAGTAATGGCGGTCTAATTAGGAGCGCTCTAAGGAACAAGCAGACATGTAAGATGTTTTCATAAATGTCAAACCTTTTATTAATTTCTTGGCTCCCCTCACAGCTGTGAGGGGAGCCAAGAAATTAATAAAAGGTTTGACATTTATGAAAACATCTTACATGTCTGCTTGTTCCTTAGAGCGCTCCTAATTAGACCGCCATTACTATTTTTTGCACGGATCCCAAAATGGACTCACTGAAATGGGATGCAATATAACAGCTCTGTTCAGGAAAAGGAAGGGTGGGGCTCTCCTAACTTGTCAGAAGACAAGTAGTTAAATGGAAATACAGAAAAACCTGAGTCATAGTAAATTTATGTGAACATGCCTGTAGAGCATGTTCACATTGACCACCAACTAGACCGAAACAACAAGAAAAGTAGAAAAGTTTGTGCAGATTATGATCAAATACCTTGCAATAAATAAATAAAAACTAGTGCTGTTAAAAGCACAGAGTACTTGGTACATACATTTTTTGTAAAAAAATGTATTTAAGCCATCCTACCTCGTTAAGGTGACCCATTTAGGCATGGTCCCTACTCTACTTATAGCCTGCCATTTTGCCCACTAACAGGATGCCGAGTGTTACTAGGTCCCAAAATGGACTCACAGAAATGTGATGTAATATACCAGCTCTGCTCAGGAAATGGAGAGTGGGACTCTCCCTAAGTTGTTAGATTAATAAGTAGTTAAAAGAAAATAAAATAATTGAATGTTAGGCAGCAATGCTCACTACCCACCTTCCAGTCTTAGGGTCCTTTTTTTCTATTGTTGTATTTTCAGCCCGTTCACTTGTGGCCTAGGAATTCTGGCTGAGGTCAGGCCTCAGAGATCACTGCAAATTGCACATCCATGATATCACAACTTTTGCAGCCTCAGACTTCCTTCATTTTATAGACAATCATCATGGCTATCTCATACATAAAATTTACTTACAACTATTTAGCATGTGATTAGTTTTGCAGATTACATCATATAATTACATTGTTACCGTTTTGCTCCTAGTGTTTGAAAACTCTTTTTCTTCCTGTACACTATAAATTAAAACCTGTTCTCACATTTCCTAATAGCTCAGTGTGTTATTAGGTTGATTCCCAAGCAAAAGTCACTGGTTTGAATCGAGCAATGAAGATGTTCCAAGAAAAGAGAAGCAGCATTATCCAGCTCATCCATAGCTTCATAATGATGAGATCACATATGTCTATTCAAGCACCATGCAACGCACATTAAACAAGTCTGGAATGGTAGTCCGAGAAAAGTGAAAAAGACTTGACGTCAATTTCATCATAAAAAGCATCGTCTCAAGTTTGCAAAAAAAAAGTACAAAAACTAGAAAATAGAAGAGTGGAAACAGGTGATTTGGAGCAATGAGTCAAAAGTGAATAGATTAGGACTTGATGGGTGCGAATGGGTCTGGAAGAAACAAGGGAAAAAGGATCAAGAAATTGAAGGAAGTGTCAAGTTTGGTGGAGGAAACCTGATGATATGGGGTTGATTCACAGCCAAAGGTGTTGGACACTCAACCAGGATCGATGGTGGTCTCGATTCTGAGCTATATGTGAGTAGTCAAGTACTAGGGTATGAAAAATACGGCATAGTGTTCCAGCAGGACAACAACCCAAAGCATTGATGAAGAAATAGTTCAATGACAATGCCATTTAATAGGAAATACGTATACACAGGTGATAAAAATTATTAGAACAATATATAAATCCTTGATTTTTTTCAGACAGAATGTAATCTACGTTGATCAACATTTGATGAGTTTTGTGTAAGGGGCACACCATGCCACTAGTACAGTGTTTTCCAAAATAACCAAAGTTTATCAACTTAAAACATTTATTTTACACAAAACGTGATGATTATTATTATTAGAGAACAGCAATGACTGTAGCATAGAGAAAGATTAAGAGTAAATTTTATAAAGGTTACAATAGTCACCAATCAGTAGGAAGTGTACAGACCTTTGCTTTGTACAAGCCTTTGCTTTGAATGACTTCAGCACATCTGTGGCCACAGGACATCACTAGTCTCTCACAATGCTCTGGGTGATTTTAGTTCACTCTTCTTCCAGTCTCTTCCATTTTTGCACTTCTTGGCCATAACTTTATCACTAAGGATTTTCCAGAGGTTTTCTACTGGGTTTAGATCAGGACTCTGGGGTGGCCACTTCATTGTTTCAATGTTTTTTTTTTCAAAGAACTGCTGTACACGTTTTGCTGTGTGACAGAGGGCATTGTCCTGCATGAAAACTCCTGACTGATAGAGTGCTAAACACAAGTAAGAGACCATGTGTTGTTGAAGAAGGTTCTGATACTCACTTATATTCACTCTGCCATGTAGCTGTATGAGAGGCCCAACCTCTGCAGCAGAAAACATTCCCCAAATCATGACACTCATTCACCATCTTTCACTAACTTCATTACACATTTTGGGTTAAGTCTTTCCCCAGTTTGTCGATGAACAGAATGTTTCCCACCAGACCCAAATAAATTAAACTTGATTTCACCACTAAAATTAACTGTGGACCACTTCTCCAAACAACACGCTCTTCACCAAAGATGAGTCTAGCCTTTTGATTCTGAAAGTGTTCTCTAAGTTTGATCAGTGTTCTTTTTCATTTATCTCATTTACATTTTTTATTGTGCTTTAGCATATACATAGTAACATAGTATTTAAGGTTGAAGGAAGACCTTAAGTCCATCTAGTTCAACCCATAGCCTAACATGTTGATCCAGAGGAAGGCAAAAAAAATCCCATGTGGAAACAATAAGCTCCACATTGGGGGAAAAAATTCCTTCCTGACTCCACATACGGCAATCAGACTAGGTCCCTGGATCAACGCCCTATCAAAATATATTCAATTTATTTAATACGCTTAAAATACTCCCAATTTACTCATGTTAGGATACTTTCATATACAATAGTAATTACATGGTCTGTGACCAAAGCACTTCAAAAGGATGCAGTAGGCCTCAGTTACATAGGAAAGGCATAATCATGGGCAAAATACTAGAGTTCAATCACTCTCAGCTTTTATGTCTTGTAGGACTGGTTATTTATGCAAACAGAATAGGATTCCCATAGGACGCCATTCACACTCGTGTTATGCACTGTTTGCCCTGCCTATTGCTTACGCCTTTAGTTTTAGGCAGGCTTTTATGCACTATATCAATGCACCCCAACCAGAATAGATGTCCTATATGGTCCGGCTGCACCCTGCAGTATAGAAAAAACAATACAAAACATGAAAATGTGAGGTATTGGTTGGTATTTTGGACGAAAACACGTAAACTCGTAATCCACATCACGGGTCCTCACGCTTTAGAGTCCTTAGACACTAAGATCATAATTAATAAGATATAGCAAATATTTTAAATATTTAAAATATAAATATTGCAGATATTTTCACAAAGGTGAACACAATGACCTTAACATTAATGAAATTGTGTAGTGTTCTCTAATTTTAATCACCTGTTAAATATATAGGTCGTTCCTAAGATTATGGGAGTCTTGGACATGCCAGCAATGCGTCAGGTTTTTTAACATACTGTAGCGTGATTTTTTATTTTAATTTTTTTCCAATAAAGTCTATCTTTTATGTAATATTTTGGATGTATGTGCTCATCCTCTTTCAAACCTTATTGGTTATGATGATCTCTAATTCTTTTTCTCCTAATATTTTTTCTCTTATACAGATAGAATCACAAAAAAAACAAAAAACAATCAGAAAAACGTGCAAAAATACTTTGTTAAAAAAGATAAAAACAGTAAAAAGCAAGTGCTGCATAAAAAAATGATAAAAAACAGGGTATTTAGTTGATACGTTTTTTGCACAAAATGTATACGAAGCTGCTCTACCGAACGTCAAGGTAACCCGTATCAGAGCAGTCCCTATCTGTGTGTTCAAAACACCTGAACATGTGAATAGTTACCTACATGAGCCGGGTCCAGACAGGTCCAGTGTCTGACACGGACTGACTGCGGAAGACAGCTTTCATGTGCAGAACCCAAAGGGAGTTGTGGGCGGCTCCCTTATCTTGCAGAAACAAGAAACAAACTAGAAAGACACTAATGAGCCATGCACACAGTGAACAGATCTGTAGGACACTGTTCACACCACCAAAAGACTGAGTCACAAAAAACAAAAAACAATCAGAAAAACGTGCAAAAATACTCTGTTAAAAAAAGATAAAAACAGTAAAAAGCAAGTGCTGCATAAAAAAGGTGATAAAAAACAACATGGTCAGGTTTTTTGAACACACAGATAGGGACTGCTCTGATACGGGTTACCTTGACGTTCGGTAGAGCACCTTCGTATACATTTTTTGCAAAAAACGTATCAACTAAATACCCTGTTTTTTATCACTTTTTTATGCAGCACTTGCTTTTTACTGTTTTTATCTTTTTTAACAGAGTATTTTTGCATGTTTTTCTGATTGTTTTTTGTGATTCAGTCTTTTGGTGGAGTGAACAGTGTCCTACAGATCTGTTCACTGTGTGCATGGCTCATTAGTGTCTTTCTTATACAGATAGGTTGAAGTCACATGAATATTAATAAGGCATTAAAATACTCAAAGGTGTTCAATACCATCCAAGAAGAACTCAAAGTGTTATACCCATATTTTTCAGGCAATTAGGTGTTTTGCTGTAATATGAATTGAATTTGTGGATCTTTGGCGAAATTTGAACTTGAAATGATCTGCTGAACATTATTGGAAATACTTTATTCAGAAATGTTGTTTTTGCTTGTTAAATACCCCAAAAATAGAAATGGAAAACAAACAAATGAGTTAAAAAAGAGCAAATGCTAGTTGACGATGTTGTGTTAGAGACCGGAGATTTCTGATTTTTCCATCTAGTAAAATATTTTGTACACTGTTGTAACTGCAGAAGACAAAATTGATAAATGCCTATATCTTATAGCAGTAAAGAGTTAACAAGAATGTTGACAATCTACAACCTAATGTCAGTGAACACAACAGCATTTAATCTGATACGTAAACTACAGATTATAACTGATATTTATTTCGTTTGCCTTTTTATTTTTGTTTGGTTTTCTAAATTGATTATTTATGAAGGTTTGGCAGAAAATCTATGGAAATAACCCAGCAGAGAAATTCTTTCTCAAATATGTATCCAAACAGCAAGATGGAGATTTTATAGCGTTTTCCAGCTGCTTATTTTTAAAGATCAGTTAAATAAAAAAGTAACAAAAAACTACATTCTCACCTTTGTGGGGTTGTTATTTGTCCTTCCCCAATCGTGGGTCCTCTACAGAGGCATGCTGGGAGTTTGAGGGTTCTGAGCAGGGTCTTAGTTGTTCCCAGCACTGTGCTTTTCTGTGGTGCACACTCTGAGGCATAGTGCACAGCATATCCAGATACATAGGGAATGAGTAGCACTCACTGGAGCACTAGTAATACTTCTTTATTTCAGTAGGTCAGGGCTTACAGATACGGAGACAGGAGGGAGGATGGGAGATAAACGACTAGACATGAGCGGTGTTCGATCGAACATGTTCGTCAATTTCAAATTCGACCTGTTTTGGGCTATGTTTGAGTCATTCGACAAATGCGGACAATTTACTAAAAATCTGGTAATTTTCGGTTATGTTCGATAACGGTTCGTTGACCAAAAGCGTTACTGACTTATCACAGTAATGTTGAAGCACCGGCCCTCAGCTGGGGGTTTCATGGCAACTTGGAACCAATGTTTGTGTTATGTGATTACAAAGGGTTAACACTGTGTTTCTAAGTATTATTTCCACAGGTATCTGGCTTTATGTTGCTACCATAGCTACTGGAGTAGCCAATGAGTTGGAGGAGCTTTATGAGGAAGCTTTGTAACAGCTCCTGATTGGTGGAAGCTTTGGACAGGAATAGCCCTTATATAAACAAATTTCTGACAGAAAACAAGCATTATTTGCTGTGGCAAGCCAAGAAGATGCCCGTCCGCCCGCCCTGTTTTATTTGTCTTTCTTTCTCTTGTTCATTCTTTTTCTTGTCATGCAAATTTATTAGAGTGGGCACAATTGCTCTTTTCCATGAGCGGATTTTGGTTAAATGGTTATAAAGGATTATTTATATTTTTAATTATTTATGGAAATTGTTATTTAATTATTAAAATTGGAGTTATTCTTTGGTGTAATTCTTCAAATTTCAAGTAACCCTTAATAAAGTTTCATGGCCACTTTTATTTCACACACGACTGAATGTCTCATTTATCTTATGGGGTTTAAGTGTATTATAAGCATAGGGGTGGGTCCTATGTTGTCATGCTTTTGTTCAGTTTCAGTGTCTAGGAATAGTGGGTGGGGGGAGGATAGTGGGGAGAGGTCTGTGGTCAAATAATGTAGATCTCCATTTTTTTTTCCTTCCCGCACTTAGTGTGGGTGGTCCGGTCTGTCAGCCTATCAGCACGCATAGAGAAAAGTGCACTTTTTACACATAAGGGCTTGTGTCATTGGCTGGGTATGTCACAAGTATTTGCAATATAAGAAGCGGACATTTTCCCTCCTCACCATTTTATCAGTGTTGGAGCTCAGTGTCAGATTCTGCCACTGCTGCTGTGTGCGCTACATAGATAGTTAGATAGCAATTAAAATCCAGGTTAGGCCAGGGTCACACTTGAGCCTTGGATCAGGTTTTTGCATCATTTTGTGCACTTTTTTTCTAAGGCTAGGATCTGTATTGACATCAGTTTTTCCACTTTTGTGTTCTAAGTCCAAAAACTGATGCCAAAAACAGATGCTGTACTCAAGTGTGACTGCAATGGTGTCAGGTTTTTTTACAGGACCCAAAAAATGTTGTAAGCAACGTTTTTGCCTGGGTTCACACTCAGCCATCAGTTTTTTCCCTTGTACTCAATAACTGATCCTTTTTTTTTAGTGCTTTTTGACCCTCCTGTGCAGCTCTGCGTTTTTTGGACTTTGGGTAGGGTCACATTGGAAACCTAAATTGCATTCACCGCATCCGGATCCGGATGCGGTGAACGCAATGGCGGGCACACACATTTTTTTCAAAACTGTGTGCTGAATACCGCACTGCGTTCACCGGATGGCTCAGGATGTGTAATCCTAAGCCATCCGGTAACTGCATAGCTTGCGGGTCCCAATCTGGCAAGTTAATAAAGAGTTAAAATAGCTGACCTAAATGACTTTTTGAGGTCTGTAGGGGGGCTTAGACCCCCCTACAGACCGGCCGGCGACTTCTATAGTGTTCTTCTACAATTTCTCAATGGTCACAGGCTCTTCGGAGCCCGTGCATGTAAACCAAAGGGGCCCCCCCGTATCACTATACTGGGGTGCATAGACCCCTGTATTACAAATAAGCTGTATTGATGTCTAGTAACGGTTAAATGTGTACATTTGCATTGTAAGTATATACTTACAACATTCTTTCGTAGGCAGAGTGAAGGAAATCCATGGGCGGGGCTGTGTGCAGCAGCCTCCGCCCGCTCCTTCTTGATGCCCGCCCCCTCTGGCCGTAATCCAGTCTTGTGAGGGCGGGGACGTCGTTAAAGGGGCGTGGCTAACTATGTGCCGCGGTTAGCCACGCCCCGTTAACGACGTGCCCGCCCTCAAAACACTGGATTACGGCCAGAGGGGGCGGGCATCAAGAAGGAGCGGGCGGAGGCTGCTGCACACAGCCCCGCCCATGGATTTCCTTCACTCTGCCTACGAAAGAATGTTGTAAGTATATACTTACAATGCAAATGTACACATTTAACCGTTACTAGACATCAATACAGCTTATTTGTAATACAGGGGTCTATGCACCCCAGTATAGTGATACGGGGGGGCCCCTTTGGTTTACATGCACGGGCTCCGAAGAGCCTGTGACTATTGAGAAATTGTAGAAGAACACTATAGAAGTCGCCGGCCGGTCTGTAGGGGGGTCTAAGCCCCCCTACAGACCTCAAAAAGTCATTTAGGTCTGCTATTTTAACTCTTTATTAACTTGCCAGATCGGGACCCGCAAGCTATGCAGTTACCGGATGGCTCAGGATTACACATCCTGAGCCATCCGGTGAACGCAGTGCGGTCCCGGTAAACGCTGCGAAAACTGCTGCCTGCATGATTTTAAACGCAGGCAGCAGTGCCGGATCCGGCCACCGGATGGCTTGTGAAGCCATCCGGTGTTTTGCATAGGCTTCTATCAGGAGCCTTTCCTGGTCCGGTTTTGAGCTTTTTTAAAGCTCAAAACCGGATCAGGATTTTAAACAAAAAACGCCGATGTGACCCTGGCCTTTGTAATTTTTTCCCTAAACAATGCTCTAAAAAACGGATCCATTTTGTTGTGCCATTTTTTTTGCAGGATCCATTTTTCCATAGGGCCCCATGTTAAAAAATCAGATCCGTTTTTTTTCCTGCACCCAAAAACGCTGCTAGCAGAGTTTTTTGGGTCCAGTAAAAAAAAAAATGACACCATTTCAGTCACACTTGAGTGCAGCATCAGTTTTTGGCATCAGTTTTTAGACTTAAAACAAAAAAGTGCACAAAATTATGCAAAAACCTGATGCAAGGCTCAAGTGTGACCCCAGCCTTTTGGTGCAGTAAACACACGGATCCATTTTTTAAGCATTGTTTATGGCACAAAAAACGGATCAGTTTAATAGCGCATTGTTTATGGAAAAAATGGCAAAGTCCCAAAAAAGAGCTGCACAGGAGGGTCAAAAAACAGATCAGTTATTGAAAACAAGGGAAAAAACTGATGGCCATGTGTGACCCTAGCCTAAGCAAATCCTTTTTGACTAGTAGCAGTGTGTGCCAGTCACTGGTGTAGCACTGTTGTGAAGAAAGCTACACCTCCTTTCTTTAATACCCATTTTTTACTGCATCTAGCCAAGCAAATCCTTTTTGGCTAGTAGCAGTGTATGCAAGGCACTGGTGTAGCACTGTTGTGAAGAAAGATACACCTCCTGTCTTTACCAGCCATTTTTCACTGAATCTAGCCAAGCAAATCCTTTTTAGCTAGTAGCAGTGTGTGCCAGGCACTGGTGTAGCACTGTTGTGAAGAAAGCTACACCTCCTGTCTTGACTAGCCATTTTTTTTACTGCATCTAGCCAAGGAAATCCTTTTTGGCTAGTACCACTGTTTCACAAGGTAGCTGTGGTCCAGTGTTCTGTTGAAATCTACCGCCACATGGCGCAGACAACACTTTTGTATTGCATCTGCCCAAACCTACTTACCAAAACCTATTTAGGGCAGTACCACTGTTTCACTAGGTAGCTGTGGTCCAGTGTTCTGTTGAAATCTACCGCCACATGGCGCAGACAACACTTTTGTATTGCATCTACACAAACGTACTTACCAAAACCTATTTAGGGTAGTACAACTGTTTGGCCACTCAGCTCTGCTAGTTTTACATCCATAGTTTTTTGTGCCAACAACTAAAGAGTTGCCAATTAGTTACCCTCCAAAATGAGTGATAGAAGGTCTGCTGATGGTGGAAAGGGGAATAGGCGTGTTGGAAAGTGTAAAATTCTTTGTGTCCGTTGGGTAGGTGCTAAAGTAACAGAAACATCTGCTGAAAAAATACCGTCTTCAAGACAAAGTAAAATGTCTACTTCTTTTCGTGGACGATCTGCTATCATCCCTTTCTTATGCAGTAGAGCATCGCTAAAATTTGTAGATGAGGCCCAAAAAGAACAGTTGCTTCAATGGATATCAAGCGCTCCATCAAGTGGGTTCTCCTCCACCTCAACTTCAACATCACAAACACTCCAGTCTTCAGAGGTGACACCCCTATCGCACTTCTTTCCAGCTCACAAGTCTCCAGCCGCCCACTGACTATGGGTTAACACAGATGGGTGAGTCTGCAGAGCTGTTCACTCATACTATAGCCTGGGAATCAGAGGTCTGCTCCAATGGTGCATTGAGTCAAGACAAGGAAATGATCTGCACCGATGCCTAAAATCTCTGTGAGTCGGATCCAGGCCCAGATGAAAAAGGGTCCAAGCATAATGTAGACTCTCATTCCCAAACTGTAACCCCTGTTGGTGGAGATATTGAGGCAGATGATGATGAGACTCAGATACCTGATTGGAACGACAACTTGACTTTGCGCTCAAGGCAGGAAGAGGATGGCTCTGAGGACGACGAGTGTGAGAACACAGAGGGTGATGATGAGGTTGGAGATCCCACTAACTGTAAACCCACAGGCAGGCAGTTGATGAGCTCAACAGAGGAGGTGTAGGAGGATGCTAGTGACAAGGTTAGGTTGCGGCTTCCTGGACAGAGATAGAGTCCTAGAAGCATGTCAACAACTGCGTCCTCAGCCACAACTCTGCCTCTGTGCAGAAGCCGTGGTGGCTCTGCAGGTCGCATGTGCGCTAAGCCTTGCCTAGCCTGGGCCTTTTTTGAGTTCGCAAAGGATGACCCAACTCATGTTATCTGCAAAATTTGTAAATAAAATCTGAGTAGAGGCCAAAAAATCAATAGTTTGAGTACTTCATGCATGAACCATCACATGGAAATGAAGCATAAGTCACGGTGGAAAGCTCACTGTGCTACAATGCGGTCTAGCATGTCTGGCCAACCAGCATCTGACCCATCAAGTACATCTGCAGCTTCTTCATCCTCTGTGACTGTGGGGACAGCTGTCACACAGGCTTTTGGCCGCAGAACTTCCACCTATTTACCCGCAACAGCCAGTGTTATTGACAGGTCGTCAGCTGTTTTGGAAGTGGAAACACCTACTGGGGTTGAGCGCTATCAGACATCGAAAGCACCACCTTTTTATGAAAGCGACATAATATGTTTACCTGCACCTCCTTCACAGTCCAGCAGTTTGTCTGGAATACCCTACTCAACCCTGTCTCAGCACAACAACTAACCCTCAGTCCCTCAGATGTGGACAAGTTTAAAGACCATTTCCTCCTACCCATGCCAAAGCTAAGAGGTTGAATTTCACCATCTACAAGCTGTTGGCTACGGAAATGCTGCCTTTCGGCCTGGTGGATACAGATGATTTTTGAGACCTTATGGCCGTCGCAGTGCCCCAGTACCAGATGCCCAGTCACCGTTACTTCTCGAAGAAAACTGTGCCTGCGCTACACCAGCATGTTGCACACAACATCACCACTTTCTTGAGAAACTCAGTATGTGTTGGATTTCACCGCAGACACTTGGACGAGTAAGCATGGACAGGGGCATTACATGTCGCTGACTTGGCACTAGATGACCATGGTGACAGCAGGAGAAGGGGCTGCTGTACAAGTCTTGCCATCCCCACGGGTTGTGCATCAAACCTCTAAATCTAGAATTTCCTCTACTGCTTCTGCCTCCTCCACCTCTTCTAGGTCCTCCACCTGCGCCCAAAGCCTGTCTGGTAATGTGACCTGCGTTCAAACTGCGCAGAAGGAATCCAGCACACCTCCTTACTGTGCTGGCAGCAGGGCTCAACGCTATCAGGAGGTGTTTATATTAAAATGTCTGGGAAATGTCAGTCACACAGCTGAGGAGCTGTGGTCAGCTCTGGAGACCGAGTTTAATCAATGGTTGTCTCCACTGAACCTGCAACCAGGGAAGACTGTGTGCGACAATGCTGCAAACCTGGGTGTGGCCCTTCGCCGGGGTCAAGGTGACACACGTGCCTTGTATGGCTCATGTCTTGAACCTGTTCATCCAGAAATTTCTAGTCCACTATCCTGGCCTACATGCGATTCTGCAGAGGGAACGGTCGCTGTGTACTCACTTCCACCATTCCCATCCCACAGCTTAACGACTTGCATAGCTACAGAGGTCATTCAGCCTGCCGGTTCATCGCCCTTAAATGCGATGTGCCGACACGATGGAACTCCACTCTGCACATGTTGTAGCGACTGTGGCTGCAACGACGAGCCCTGGTACAATATGTTATGACGTATAGCCTGGGCCAACGCAATCCAGAGGTGGGACAAATCACGCTGCTGGAGTGGTCTCAGATCAAGGACCTCTGCACTCTTCTGCAGGGTTTTGAAATGGCTACTAAGATGTTTAGCGCTGACGATGCCATTATCAGCATGACTATTCCGGTCATCTACATGCTGGAGCACACTTTAAACAGTATTCGGAATCAGGTGGTGGACCAAGAGGAAGGGGAGGAAGTACAGGAGGAGGCATATGCAGAAGAAATTTCAAGATCTGGATGGCCCAGACGGTCGACAGCACCAAAATGGTTGGCATGGGAGGGTGGGGGAGAGGGATTAACAAGGGTGTATGGTAGCAGCCAACCTGTTGATGAAGATGCAGGAGCTGAGGAAGAAATGGAGGACAAAGAGGCGATGGGCATGGAAGACTAGGCAGATGAGGGAGATCTTGATCACATTTCTGCTGTGCGAGGTTAGGAGGAGAAGGCAGAGGAAGAAATCGTGAATGTTACCTCACCGCCACCAACACAACAAGGACTTGGGCCTCCTGGATGCACAAGACACATGAGTGCCTTCTTGCTGCACTACCTGCAACATGATCCTTGGATTGTTAGAATTCTAAGTAATGCCAACTACTGGGTTGCCACACTCTTAGATCCCCGGTACAAGAGTAAATTTGGCCAAATGATTCCTGGGCACGCATGCAGGAGTATCAACAGAAGCTTTTACACAATCTTAGTACTGCTTATCCCCAAAACACCAGTGGTGCACATAGTGAATATCACAGTTCTAACTTTCCAATCCGGGGAACGTCGAGTCGTCATCACTCAAACGTTAACACTAGCAGTCTATCTAGTAACAGCAATTTTGTGGAATCGTTTCACCATTTTTTTATACCATCCTTTGCAATGCCAAAAGATAGAATAAGTCTGACACATACTGAACGCTAAGAAAGGATGGAACAGGAGTATCTACAGCTGAATATCGATGCCATGACTGTGGAACTGGACCCTTGTGCATTTTGGGCTTCAAAACTGGAAAAATGTCCTGCACTCACCACTCATGCCATGGAGATTTTGTCGTGACCCGTACCGCAGCCAGTGTTCTCTCTGAACATATCTTCAGCGCTGCCGGTAGTGTGCTGACTGATAAGCACATGCGGCTGTCCAGTGACAGGGTAGACAGACTTAACGTTAATCAAGATGAACAAGTCATGGATCCGCAAGGACATTTCCACCCCTGTGTCAGCCCGGGAGACTAAATGCTTCGGTACTTTTCAATGTGCTGCATTAAACTCCCCATTTCAATATTTCAACTCTGGGGCAATTGATGCCACTTTAGTGGTGTCTGTGCCTAATTTTTTTGAAAAATAGAGACTGTTGTTGGGGTCTCCTTGCTGTTCATTGCTTGCACCGCCGCCCCTGTAGCCGCGGGTGAGGACCGGGGGGGAAGTGCTGTCAGACTGCAGCACCGCCGCCCCTGTAGCCGCAGGTGAGGACCGGGGGGGAGGGTGTGCTGTAGCCACGGGTGAGGACCGGTTTGCTGGCAGACTCCAGCACCGCCGCCCCTGTAGGTGGGGGGTGCTGGCAAGCTGATGCTGCGCCGCCCTCCTACCGGGTGACGCTGCGGGTGACACAGGAAGCCGGTGGCGGGGCATAACATTGATGGGAGAACTTACATGAGCTTTTAGTTTATCTGGCCTACGAAGCCTAAACAGGTCACTGACCTACCTGACTAGTTTTTCCTGTAATACTCCACAAATCGTATAGTTGCTGAGCAATGTTTAACCTTGAAATGCTAGGCCAGGTCCTATTCCAGACCCTGTGCCATGTATGCAAGCTGTGGTCTGACACTTTGGGAAGAGTGAGGACTCTTGTTGGGGTCCCTTTGCTGTGTGGTACATGATTTGAGCAGGGTGTGACATGCCTATACCTGTGTCTCATACTCCTTTTACTCCTCCACCTCTTTTTACTTAATGTAGAAAACTAATACCACTTTTACCCTGTAACTCATCCATTTGTGAATTCAAAGTCAGTTTCACTCACCTCCTCTGAAATTTTAGGTGAAAGTTAATGACCTTCTATTTTGAAGTGCTTTGGAAGAGTGTGCAGGCTGGTACAGGCCATATTTCATGCACCCATGCTACGCCATGAGACTATTTGTACTGTGGGAAGATTGTTGTCACTTTTCCTGGTGTTTTTTGTTTATTCTGACTAGTGTGGCAGCTTTTGGACACCTTTGAAGGTGTTTTCTATGTGTTTCCTGTAGCCTGCCATTGATTTCAATGGTATTCGATGAACAATTCGACAAACACACCCCAATTCAGCAAATCGAAACACGTTGAGAATAAAGATACTGCTGGACAATACTATTGATCAAGATCCTTTTTTGCTGAACAGCGCGGAATTTCACCCATTCTTATTATTGGTTTATATCCAGCCATTGGTAGGATATCTCCATGTCAGCTATCTCCATTATCTGTCGATGGTACATACTATGCAGTGGCTTGTCTTGCCAAGGAACCTCATGTTCCTGTTCTTCCTTCCAGGACTGTTGTTGTGCTACCTTGAGCTGTCCCTCAGCATCTCATCTTTTGGTGCCATTTTTCTGATGTACAATCATGGCCAAAAGTTTTGAGAATAACACCAAAATGATATTTCACATGATCTGCTGCCCTCTGGTTTTTATTTGTGTTTGTCTGATGTTTATATCACATACAGAAATATAATTGCAATCATATTATGAGAACCAAAAGGTTATATTGACAGAATGAGTTAATGCAGCAAGTCAATATTTGCAGTGTTGACCATTCTTCTTCAGGACCTCTGCAATTCTCCCTGGCATGCTCTCAATCAACTTCTGGACCAAATCCTGACTGATAGCAGTCCATTCTTGCATTGAGGTATGTTCACACTAGATCAGGTTTTAAATACGTTAGTCTAGGACCGTTCTGATAGGGGTCACCGTGGAGTGGTAGAACGGCTTCCGTACTTTTTTGCAAAAAACGTACTAACTAAGAACCCTGCTGTTGATACTATTTTGCACTTGCTTTTTTACTCTTGAAGCAGTGATACATTTTTTGGACGTTTTTGCACTCTTTTTGTGATATATATTCTTGGTGGAGTGAACACGTTTACAGCCCCGTTCACATTGTGATCTGGCTCAGTATCAGTTTTTTCATTAGTTTCTTGTCTTGCAAGTTGAGAGGTGCTCCACCCCTTCTCACTGAGCCTGAACACATAAATTGCTGTTTTTACCTTGTGTGCCCATAATGAATCTGGCCTGCTGCACCTGCATCTATGAGGTATGTTCACACTAGATCAGGTTTTAAGTACATTAGTCTAGGACCGTTCTGATAGGGTCACCGTGGAGTGGTAGAACGGCTTCCGTACTTTTTTGCAAAAAATGTACTAACTAAGAACCTGCTGTTGATACTATTTTGCACTTGCTTTTTACTCTTGAAGCAGTGATACATTTTTTGGACGTTTTTTGCACTCTTTTTGTGATATATATTCTTGGTGGAGTGAACACGGTTTACAGCCCTGTTCACATTGTGATCTGGCTCAGTATCAGTTTTTTCATTAGTTTCTTGTCTTGCAAGTTGAGAGGTGCTCCACCCTTCTCACTGAGCCTGAACACATAAATTGCTGTTTTTACCTTGTGTGCCCATAATGAATCTGGCCCTGCTGCACCTGCATCTATGAGGTATGTTCACACTAGATCAGGTTTTAAATACGTTAGTCTAGGACCGTTCTGATAGGGGTCACCGTGGAGTGGTAGAACGCTTCCGTACTTTTTTGCAAAAAATGTACTAACTAAGAACCTGCTGTTGATACTATTTGCACTTGCTTTTTTACTCTTGAAGCAGTGATACATTTTTGGACGTTTTTTGCACTCTTTTTGTGATATATATTCTTGGTGGAGTGAACACGGTTTACAGCGCTGTTCACATTGTGATCTGGCTCAGTATCAGTTTTTTCCATTCTTGCATTTTGCCAGAATTTGTTGGTTTTCGTTTGTCCACCCGTCTCTTGATGATTGACCACAGGTTCTCAATGGGATTAAGATCTGGGGAGTTTCCAGGCCATGGACCCAAAATCTCTATGTTTTGTTCCCTGAGCCATTTAGTTATCACCTTTGCTTATGGCAAGGTGCTCCGTCATGCTGGAAAAGGCATTGTTGGGCGCCAAACTGCTCTTGGACGATTGGGAGAAGTTGCTCTTGGAGGACATTCTTGTACCATTATTCATGGCTGTGTTTTAGGTAAGACTGTGAGTGAGCCAATTTCCTTGGCTGAGAAGCAACCCCACACATGAATGGTTTCAGGATGCTTTACAGTTGGCATGAGACAAGACTGGTGGTAGCGCTCACCTCTTCTTCTCCGAATAAGCAGTTTTCCAGATTCCCAAACAATCAAAAAGGGGATTCATCAGAGAAAATGACTTTACCCAGTCCTCAGCAGTCCACTCCTGTACCTTTTGCAGAATATCAGTCGGTCCCTGATGTTTTTTCTGGAGAGAAGTGGCTTCTTTGCTGCTCTCCTTGAAACCAGGCCTTGCTCAAAGAGTCTCCGCTCACAGTGCGTGTAGAAGCACTCACACAGCCTGCTGCCATTGCTGAGCAAGCTTGGCACTGCTGGTAGTCCAATCCCGCAGCTGAAACGGTTTTAAGATACGGTCCTGGCGCTTGCTGGTCTTTCTTGGACGCCCTGGAGCCTTTTTGACAACAATAGAAGCTCTGTCCTTGAAGTTCTTGATGATGTGATAGATTGTTGACTGAGGTGCAATCTTTCTAGCTGCGATACTCTTCCCAATTAGGCCATTTTTGTGCAGTGCAATGATGGCGGCACGTGTTTCTTTAGAGATAACCATGGTTAACTGAAGAGAAACAATGATACCAAGCACCAACCTCCTTTTAAAGTGTCCAGAGGTGTCATTCTTACTTAATCATGACTGATTGTTCGCCAGCCCTGTCCTCATCAACACCTACACCTGTGTTAATGGAACAATCACTAAAACGATGTTAGCTGCTCCTTTTAAGGCAGGACTGCAATGATGTTGAAATGTGTTTTGGAGGCTAAAGTTCATTTTCTAGGCAAATATTGACTTTGCAAGTAATTGCTGTTAAGCTGATCACTCTTTATGACATTATGGAGTATATGCAAATTGCCGTTAGAAAAACTGAAGCAGTAGACTTTGTTAAAATTAATATTTGTATCATTCTCAAAACTTTTGGCCCTGACCGTATTCCTGGATACTCCTTGTTTCATCCGTGATGGTAGCTTGGACATCTATCAAGACTTGACCAACCTCCTTTCTGTTGGTATACAATCTTTAGGTGTTAGACTTGGGGTGGAGACCTCCATGCATTGTAAGGAGTTTCCAGGTCTTGACATCTGCAGCTTCCATCTTTTCTTTTGGCCAGCACACTATGCCAGCAGGGTGTATGTAATTATGGCACGGATCTCATTCTTCCCATTGAGCTGACACTTTAGGACCTGTCTTACCCTTTGATGGTATTTGGATGTTGTTGCTTACCGTGCCTCCTCATATTGGTAACCATATCCCTGTGAGCTGAGGTACTTGTAGCAGGTCTGTACATTTGATATGTGCCCTGCCGGTAGCTCTGCACTCTGCCAGTGCCTCTGTTTATCACCAACGGGCTACACTTTTCCAGTCCAAAGGACATCCTCATTTTTCTCATCCATGTAGAGCAGGCGGCAGATGGTGATTCCACTCTTGAACCTATATATTTATATATATATATATTTATATTTATATATATATATCTTTATTTATATATACCGTATATACTCGTGTATAAGCCGAGTTTTTCAGCACAGAAATTGTGCTGAAAAGTGCCCCCCTCGGCTTATACACGAGTCAGTGATGGCTGTCAGTGTGTGGGGCCGGTGTCCGGGGGCTGAAGGAGGTGGGGGAGGCTGTACACTGAGCGGGCAGTCACGTGCCCCCGCTCATTAGTGCAATGCAATATGCACTGCATCCCCCTGTCCATCAGCGACAGGGGGAGCCGTGCATATTACATTGCACTGTCAGCGCTCCTCCGCCCCCCCCTGTGGCAGTATACAGCAGTGCCCCCCCCCTGTGCTATATACAGCCCCCCCATCCCCGTTGCTGCCGCACACCTGTAAAATGAAGATATTTCATACTTATCCTCCTGCTGTCGCCGCGCGCATCCCCCGCTCTCCTTCTTGGTTGCACCCGGCGTCCATCCACGTGACCGCGCACAAGTAATGACGTCATTACTTGTGCGCGGTCATATGGATGGACGCCGGGTGCAACCAAGAAGGAGAGCGGGGGATGCGCGCGGCGGCAGCAGGAGGATAAGTATGAAATATCTTCATTTTACAGGTGTGCGGCAGCAACGGGGATGGGGGGGGCTGTATATAGCACAGGGGGGGGGGCACTGCTGTATACTGCCACAGGGGGAGCCTGCTGTATACTGCCACAGGGGGAGCCTGCTGTATACTGCCACAGGGGGAGCCTGCTGTATACTACCACTGGGGAGGCTGCTGTATACTGCCACAGGGGGAGCCTGCTGTATACTGCCACAGGGGGAGCCTGCTGTATACTGCCACAGGGGGAGCCTGCTGTATACTGCCACAGGGGGAGCCTGCTGTATACTGCCACAGGGGGAGCCTGCTGTATACTGCCACAGGGGGAGCCTGCTGTATACTGCCACAGGGGGAGCCTGCTGTATACTGCCACAGGGGGAGCCTGCTGTATACTGCCACAGGGGGAGCCTGCTGTATACTGCCACAGGGGGAGCCTGCTGTATACTGCCACAGGGGGAGACTGCTGTATACTGCCACAGGGGGAGACTGCTGTATACTGCCACAGGGGGAGACTGCTGTATACTACCACTGGGGAGGCTGCTGTATACTACCACTGGGGCTGCTGTATACTGCCACAGGGGGAGACTGCTGTATACTACCACAGGGGGAGACTGCTGTATACTACCACAGGGGGAGACTGCTGTATACTACCACAGGGGAGACTGCTGTATACTACCACTGGGGAGGCTGCTGTATACTACCACTGGGGCTGCTGTATACTACCACTGGGGAGGCTGCTGTATACCACTGGGGGGGACTGTATACATGTGCTGGGGTCCACCCTCGGCTTATACACGAGTCAATAGGTTTTCCCAAGTTTTGGGGGCAAAAGTAGGGGGGTCGGCTTATACACGGGTCGGCTTATACACGAGTATATACGGTATATATATATATATATATATATATATATATATATATATATATATTCATTCATATATGAAAAATAGAAAGAAGCAAGATAGACACAAATACCTGTGGGTACAGGTGTGAACTCTAATGTCATAGTGGTCAAATGACCCTGAAGGGTCGGGGATGGTCACATTACTGTTCACATGCCTATTCTCATTGGCTAAAGGATGGAAGCTAATCCTTTTCTTTGTCTGTTACACTTTTTAAGTCCGCTGGGCTGGGTGAGTAATATGGCCTTTCTTCTGATTTCCGTTGAGTTTTAGGTTTCTTGATGCCTTGAGCTTCCAGTACTTCCTCTAGTTTGCTGTGGTTTACCTCCTGCCAGGCTAGTAGTGTGGATCCTGTGGGTATCTGTGCCTATAGCAGTTCCCTGATCCTATGTACTACTGAGACCCAAATTGCTCCACTTGAGTTGCTAGTGAGAATAAAACTCCCCCAACATCCAGTTCTGCCACCAGGCCCTATTAGCCTGGATGACCAAGGGACTGGTTCCCTTCCTGCAGCAAGTCCCTTTAGAGCAGCTCCTGCTGCCTCCTCCCTTGGCCTCTACTTCACCTACTCTGTCCATCTACACCCTCTCTAACCCTTCCCTCCAACCAGAGGCTGAATCACAGCTCAACCCAGGCCTTCAGTGCTCATCTTCCTTGTTAGAGATCAGGCAGTGTGTGTTTGCTTCAGACATCCAACAGAAATACCCCAATTCCCATCAGACATGGCATTACATAGATGTTAAAGCAATACCATTGTGTGGTAGCCAGACAAATGGGCGCCACAATAGGGCAGGCTGAATTACAGCATGGAAACATCCGTGGTTAGAAAGGCAATGAACACACATAAACGATTAGAACCCGGACAACAACTGAACCAGACTGCGGCTCAGTGGAGAGGGAAATGGACCAGAGAATAGAGGATTGTCATATTAAATTCAAGGCATACAAGGAACTGGAAATAAAATGGCGCTACATAGGGTGTTACCGGTGACACATATCAATTAAAGATAGGTTGGAATTGCTCACCTTGTATGGTTGTGAGAGTCCCAATCACTTAATCAGCCTGTGATATTGTATTGACATCAAATTGGTGATGGTTTGCAGCAGTCTTCCACGGTATCAATTGTGGGCATCATAAAACAAGCAAATAGAACTACGACCGTGCTACCATCTAATTAAAAAACTTGTGATAAAGATCAATGATTGTGATTTTATTTTCTATGCGTTTCAGGGCGCTCTGGCCCCTTCCTCAGGAAAAATCACAGCTGTATCAGTGGAAAATAAAATTGCGCAAAAAATAAAATCACAATTATTGATCTTTATCACAGGTTTTTTAAGTGGATGGTAGCGTGGTTGTTCCATTTTCTTCTTTTATGTTGCTATAAATCCAAGTCATGGCAGTCCCCCAAGCAGTATATAGTCCCTCATAGCCCCTAACAAAGTGTGATGGTGCTCACAGCTTCTCACATAGTATAATGGCCACCACAGCTGTCCACTCAGTATGAGGGCCTCCACAGCCCACCAATCTACAAAAAATGAGGCTCCTCATAGCACAACTCTCACTTTGAGAGGTGTGACAGTGCCCAATTCACTTTGATGTCCTCACAACCCCCAATTCAGCATAATAGCCCACATTAATTCTCCCCCCCCCCGCTCGATATAACAAAAAAGTCCATAGGTGGGCTTCTATCAACACCCATTCAGTATAATGGTCCACTTAGTATAAAGCCCCCCAGCTCCTTACTCAGTATGACTGCCCTTACAATTACTGACAAAATATACTGCTCACCTCACCCCATTCTGCTGGGACAGTGCTCTTGTCTGTGCAGTGTGAGTACTGAGGCTCTATATCATAGATGTAGTGTAGTCATGTAATTAATCTGCATTGTACCTCAGACTCACAGGCACAGTCTGAATGGTGGATCACAGATTTTTTGGCTACCTAATCCACCATTCTATCTAACAGTATCTTCATCCTGGGGTTGTGGATAGCGCTGAAATTGTGATGAAGGTGGGATGGCCTGGTGCTCACTGGGCCCCCTAATTAACAGACCCCATTGTGGCTGCGTGGGCTGCTGCTGTGGACAGTACACCCCTTCTACTCATACCAGACTTTCTATTCATCATCAGTTTCTCATCATTCTATCTCAATGCATGGATAAATATGTTGGTTATATTTGTTTAGCAACAGTAAGTACATTCATCTAAAAATCGTGCATGATCAAGGAAGCTATTTGAGACTAAACTATCATGTATGACCAATTTTCAGTTTTCCAAACGGGATTTCTTTATTCCTTTATTTCAAACTGCACACGAGTGACATGTCAGTGGGGTGGTGGATGCAAGGTGCGCTCTGGGACTAAACGTGTTTCGCTCAAGTGAGCTTTAATGCATCCATTCAACCCGTGTAGTGTAGTCCCTGGATGCACAACACATCCACCACCCCGCCGACATGTCACTCGTGTGCAGTTTGAAATATAGGAATAAAGAAATCCTGATGCAACAGAATGGTGAGTGCTGCCTACTATTAGTTCAAATGAACTTTGGGACTTGGTAAACAAAGGCACAGAACCATGATTCAGTAGCGGGAGAGGTCCTGTGTGACCTCCATTGCCTGCTGTGGCTTAACCAGAACTCCACAGTCATAGGTAGTAGTGCAGGTCATTCTTATAATTTGTTTATAGCTTCAGTAACACAGGTAACTTCATGCTGTTTGATTGAGGTGAGTGAACTTGCCGATAAAATCCTGTGATTACCACAGCCTTAGTATTGAATGAATTGGAATGTTTGTGTATACTAGCACTTGCACAACAAGATTTGATAGGTGTGAAGTTTTTTTTCTGATGTCTACAAAAACAAGAAAAGAATGGCATTAAAAAAAAGTGCTCAAGTAAAGATAAATAATTGTACATAAATGCACTATATTGAGGTCACAGTAAAAAGTTCAATATCTTTGCAGAGAGAAAAACATTTGGTCATCTACAGCATAAGATCCTTAAATTTGTGAAAATGTGATATCAAATATAAAAAAAAAAAAAAAAAGGTTTTATCACAATATCACTAGTAATTTATGTATTGAAGTATTATTAAAGAACTACTCCAGCATTTTTCAATTTTAGCAATGCAGTGGTGCTTTACATCTGCGTCCCCTGCGTCCAGTATTGTTTTGCGCATTCATGAACAGAAAAATAAACATTCAAATATTTATACTAGTTATGACCCGTAGAGGTCATTAGCTACCTGTTGTTACGTTGTTTAGATGCTAAACATGCTCAAGTAATGTGTGCCAAGGGACCGCCCCCCCCTTCCTCTGGGAGAAAGAGATCCTTGTAGTCAGTTTCAGTGAGAGGATAAGGCTGCCTTCAGACTTGCAGATGCATCTGCAGCATTTTGCAGATGCATCTGCAAGCATCTGCATGCAGACCGCGGCCCCTATGTTTATAATGGAGCGCACGGCGGTCTGCAGATGCTTGCGGACCGCCGTGCGCTCTCATTGCCCGCCATTGGTGATCTGTGCGCACGCGGATGCCTGCGCACAAATCACACACTCCCGCCCGCACCATGGACTCGACATCTCGCAAGCATCTGCAGACCGCGTGCGCTCCATTATAATCATAGGGGCCGCGGTCTGCATGCAGATGCTTGCAGATGCATCTGCAAAACGCTGCAGATGCATCTGCAAGTCTGAAGCCAGCCTAAGACATGTGTTTCTGGCTCTCCATTCCCTATAGCTTTCCTCTTGTCAGAGGATTCCGGTAAGAGTAAAATGCAGTTATATGTTATGCTGGGATCTGTGTAAGCAGGTGCAGGCTGCAACCATTGCCATAGAGTGTAATAGAAGACGGGTATATCATGATCTGTAATCCTGCAACCTAACATGTTTATGTACCTATATGCAGTTAGATGTGTTTTGTTAGAATCTGTGTGAGCAGGTTATAATTCAGCCATTGCTACGGAGAGATGTGTTATTTCCTGTAATTCTTCATGTTAGCATGTTTGCACTGTATGCAGATAGATGCATTTCTTTATAGAGTAGAACCTGCTGCAGTGACCATTACCCAGATACTGATGTTCATTGTACTCTGTTTGTCACTGTTAGTGCTAGTTTCTTTAATGTACCCAGTAATGTACTGACTGTGATTATTCTGTACTTGTGTTTTAGTTTTTATAGCAATCAAGTTCCCTCCATCACCAATAAATTAAGACTACAGTACCCCTACAGTCTGTTTACTGGGAAGTGGACGAGGGTTAGCTGTAATCTGAAATGCACAGCATCATACATGGATGAAGGCAGAACAAATATCTTCATGTTTTTCCAGCGTTGTTCTGCTTAGTCTCTGACGATATAGGACCTGCCGGCAGCTCCAATGTTTCATGGAGTGCACCAGAGGTCACAATTCAATGTAACTCTATGAATCCTCACTCTAGCTTCGTTTTGGCTCTCATAGAGTTACATTGAGTGCTTGTGACGTAACTTCTGACTTACGTACGGCCAGCCAGAAGCTAAGGGCACAAGATAGGCTATGGGACCAGAGCGGCATCAGTAAAAGGTGAAGCTGTTGCAAGGTAGAGTATATGACAGAGGGCGGAGGACTTAGAGTTAAAGAGTCACTGCAGTGTTGAAACCCTGCCCCCCCCCCCCACATCCCCGGTGGAATGGTGCTTTAAAGATTATGATTATTTACTAAAACATTTTTTCACAAACATTTCTAATTGTCTAATACTATAGTCTGGGACATATAATTTTGACTAAACTTCACACCTATTTTAACCTGGATCACCACATTGTTCTTTGACCTTTTAATATTGTAATCTTTTGCTATGGATTCATTAAAGTGTACAACATTTTTTAGAATAATTAACCTGTAGCATTCAACATTTGTAGTCAATGTCCTCCTTTTTTTCATAGTATAAACTGTGTATCTTTTGTGGTAAATTCATTGAATTCCAATTCCATTGAGAATATATTTGCATTAGGCAATAAATTGATAACTCTATTTGTGAGTGTAATGTAATGGATGCTGGTATTTCAGTATTAATATTCCAGAAATGTAAACTAAACTTGCAAAATCTCATACTTTTAATTGATTTCATGCCTAAACTGCACAGTGTATCTGCACAAAGTACTATTTTCAATAAGGGACATCTGTATCAATCATTTTCTTATAAACTCTAACAGTTACCATAGCTAAATAAACATTCTTGCTTGTTGATGGAAATGAGTTTAGGAAATTACCCTACCGAAGGTTTATTAGTTGCTGCCATTACTAACGTACAAATGGGTGAGTAATATACTGTATAACTGATTTGAATCAACTTTTAATGGAATTTAGAAAGGATTAGTATAGAGAACAGTTTTGTGGGAGAATAAGCCAATTTGTTGTACTGTACCATACAATAGGTAGCTGGATGGCCATAGAAACACTGGAAAATTATTTTTTTTTCCACAAATCTTTGTGGTTCTCAGTCATTTCCCAATCTCTATAGAAGGAATGTAATATAGCGGTCTATGGAGCGCTGGGAAAGAGGATTAATATAGGACAAATCATAGGTGACAAACTTTATTAATCCTTTGATCTCCACTATATTAACCCTTTGATCTCCACTATATTAAGCATATATTAACCCTTTGATCAATATACCCCATCCCTCTTCCTGAGGGTATGTGGCAGGAGCAACTATGGGCAAAATCCAATCCATTTTGAGCGGAGTGAAGGACCTGCGGTGACCAAGCAATGTATAATTCACTATCTATGCCAAAAGGACCTGTGGTGATCTGTATCTGGTTTCCCCGATCACGTGTCAGGAACCCGGAAGTGCCGGAACGAAGCGGTGGCTCCCAGCGTTCTGCAACTCTCCTCATTCTTACACCTAAACTGGAGTTGTGCAGCGGTGCACAACCCCATGAGGTGTGTGGCCACTCAACTATAATCCCCTTGACCACGAGTTTCTTCTCAATTTGCGCTTCTTGTTTTTCTTTCTTTCAATTCCCAATACCTGACATCCATGCATGTCATACAAGTCAGAAGGACATCCTATAAATACAAATCATAATGATCCAGCAACCACATGAGCTGTGCATGTTAAATGATCTCAGGAGTCCGGAAATAACTTGCAAATGGTCTACCACTGTAAGTGCTGGGATTGGAGAAAACTTTAACTTCTAAGAAGTTACAGTCAATACCAATTTCTGTATCTAAGAGGTTGACAGAAGGAGGAGGGTTTATTTCTACCCCATCATACCCCCTCCTCTAGCATGGTGCCCATGGATTGGTATAGTGGTAATCACATTGGCATCTGGGTTTGCCATCTACAGAAGCCTCTTGTTCCTTTCTAATTATGAGGTCATGACACATCGCTATACCAAGGTATTATAGAAGCAATAGTGAATTCTTCCTTGTGAAATTGTTGTGTCTGTAACAACTAAGGGCGTACTGTAACCCACACAATAAAAGCTGATGTAATTAAGAACTATCTTTAGCAAAAAAAGAGCAACGAGTCCAGAAAAGTCCTGTGTCCCTCACAGAGGCTGATATCCACATTATTAAGTCTGAGCTGGAGCACATGTTGAGACAGAAGAATCTACACAAGTCTCCATCCACAGAAGATCTGTGGTTAGTTTTCTAACGTATTTGGAACAACCTCCTTGCCAAGCTCCTTCAAAACCTGTGTGCAAGTATGCACAGGAGAAGTGATAAAGGCAAAATGTGGTCACACCAAATATAGATTTATTTAAGATTTCTGTGTTATTCATTCACTTTGCATTTTATTAATTGATAAAAAATAAAACTACTAACGCTTCTATTTTTTAAATCAGTCTTACATTGCACATTTTTTTTCCATTCCTTCCTAAAACTATTGTACTGAACTGTGTGCATCGTTAAAATGATGGCATTAAAAAAATAAAACTCAACCCTGAATTAGAGATGAGCCGAACCTGTTTGGGGCTGGTGTTCGGGGGATTCCCGTCTTCTAAGTGCTGGAGCCTGGATCGCCATGCTTCGGTACGCTGGGTTGTCGGACCAATGCAAGTAATTTGCAGTGTGTGATCACCTTACTCTGCCTTAAAAGCTTAGTAATCATCCATAATGTCTTGTCTATATTTTAAAAAAATGAAATCCCCACCTGCAGTGTTACCTTTATGGCTGGCTGTATGTGGCGGAGAGCCAACCAGCAAATCACTGACTAGCGATGGCATACGGGGTCATGATTGGGTCCCATGTGAACAAAGGACTGGAGATGCCCATCTGATGAGAATTACCTGGTGGTCTAGTGGGCTTTGTTTGCAGGTGTGGGGGGATTTTCCTCTCACCTCCGGAGGCCGTGCAGACCTGCACAGCCTCAACCTGTTGCAGTGGATGGCCACAGATCCCAGCAGTATCGTTCTCTCTCTCACATGATCTTTTCTTCCTGTCAGGTGACTAGATTCGAACGATCATATGACCGATGACATCACCTTTAGTCTCTTGGATCTAGCTCCAGTCTTCAGCTTCTCCTGTGATAACCCTCGGATATGGATGTATCAACAATGCAGAAATTACTTAACACATAAGCGCTGTATTACAAGAGCCACAAGTTAATCACCTATAGTACACCACAATACGTTTCCACGGCGGTCCGCCGTCTTCATCAGGTGGATTTGCCACCTAATGAAAATCCACCTGATGAAGATGGCGGACCACCGTGGAAACGCGTTGTGGTGTACTATAGGTAATAAACTTGCGGCTCTTGTAATACAGCGCTTATGTGTTAATTAATTTCTGCATGATTGGGTACCAAACATACATTCCCCTTCCCCAACCTCCAAGGCTTCACTCATCTCTACCCACAATCTCTCTTACAGCTACATTGATGTTATGGCGCATGGTACGCAGTAATTCCAAATACATGCCGTGACCCCTTTAAGTTAACAGTATATATACAAAAATATTTTTTTTTTCTTCATTTACCAATGCTAAAAATAATCTATAAAAAATATGTGCTTCTAATTTTCTAAATAGGATAATTTGCCTGATTACCACTGTTTTTGTTCCTCAGGGACCTATTCCAAGAAACATGGGAGCTAAAATTACCTGTTATTGGAAAACATTTTAATTAAAAGATATAATTTCTTTAATTTTCATATCTCAAGACCTCTGTAAGCATGAAATGTCACCAGAAAAACATCCTAAGGGAAAAATAGCCCCCAAATCCACAAGGTATTGCTTCATTTTTAGGGACCATGATTGAGTCAATTAGCACAGTATGGCCAGATATGGCGCCTTTGTATAAACTACAGAACCTAGGAAATAAATTTTCTGTGCAATACAAAACATGTTATTAAATTTAAATACAGAAAAAAAAGTTTTTAAATTATACATGCACTTTGCTTTAATTCTGGTGAATTAACCAATAGAATAAAATATTTTCTATTTTTTGAAGTATGGCCTTTGGGACAAATGAAGTTTTTGCGGCTTTTTACTGCTGTGACTACTGTTCTATGCAACTGGCAGAGTGCTGGTAAGGCAGAACCCCGAGAAACTCAGAGACACTAAACCCCTGTATGGGGATCTGGAATTACAGCAGAGCTTAGGAGGTTATTACCTATATATGAGCAGCAGGCCAGAGCACAGAGAAGCTTGGGAAAAAGGCTAGGATGGAAAACTGGATAGTAGCAAAGTGAGGAAGCAGAGTAAAAACCAAGAAGACAGCGAGGCACAAAATTGTCAAGAGAAAACAGAGTTAATGAACAAAGCCAAGGCAAATCAACGTCATAGAAGAACAAGCACAAATTAGAATGGGGGAACCAAGAACACTACTGGCAACAGGTCCAAACGTATATAAAGGGAGTGGTACCTCTCTAAAGGCAGGCTCTCAGGAACTGATGTCCCTATCTGGGCCGCCCATGGACCAATACTATCAAGCTGTGAAGCACAACAGGTTCCAGCAACACAAACCCCAGAGGACGAGCAAAGCCCTGCACTCCTCCAGAATCCACTGCAAGGTCTTCTCCACCAACACCACCATCACCTGCAGTGTGAACACGGTGACACCTGGTGACAGGGACAGAAGCCACAGAAGGAAACTCTAGCAGAGGTGCAATGCCTTTATCAGCATTGCCATCTATAGGGAAAACATGGCGGTGTCTAATGCATGGAGCAGGAATTACTGGAGCAGGTACGGATGAGGATGCATCACTAGAACCACTCATAAATTTAATATGGTGATGCCTAATGGTCGGGGCAGAAATTATAGGAGCAGGTCCAGGTGGAGTTGGACAATTACTGTTTGATTTTTCAGTTAACATAGTCATACACATATTTGATGTCTGCTGTCAATGCAATTTACTGAAAAAGGCATCAAATCCAAATACAAGAACAAGAGACCATAGTTACCAATATATGGTTTCAATACCAATATACAGGAAGATGAGCTCAGCCCCAGACATACAAGGTAGAAGTAACTAAGAAACAAAATACAAACGAGCAATAGGAGTCAGTGGTGCAGTTACGTGTAGTACACCATGCTGGTTAAAAGCCTCTTCCTCACAGCGTAGGCTAGGGTCACACTTGGAGGGACCAATCTTGACAGAAGCATTAAAAACTAGAATTTCACTGCAGCATAGCGTTAATGCTATGCACTGCCAGACAATGCAGTCCCATAGAAACTCGCTATTTACCTTAGCAGCAGCTCCACACAAAGCTTCAGGATGTGCGCTTTTGGACAGCGCACAGGAAAACAGACCGCGTTTCCTATGCGCTGTTGGAAAGCGCACTTCCTGAACCTTTGTGGGAGCCGCTACTAAGGTAAACAGCGAGTTTCTATGGGGCTGCGTTGTCTGCAGTGCATACATAGCGTTAACGCTATGTGCTGCGGCTGACATTCTTAATTTTTAACGCTTCCATCAAGCATGGGTCACCCTCCAAGTGTGACCCTAGCCTTACAAATACAGACACCCTATTTTCCCTCACCAATGTTACAAGGCCGCGGATGTATCCTGTATAATATAAAAATACATGAGTTATTTGTAGATATCTTGGCCATATTTCTGAGAGCAACAACTGTTGTTTGGCGATTGATAGATAAGAATTTTTGCTGTTGACTAACTTTGGTTTAGGCTGGAGTTACTGCTTAGTGTATGGCATCTACACGAGAGCATCAGATATGATATGCTAATGACACTAAGCTTAGGCTCTGCTGCCATCGAATCACAAGTGCGGAGAGGAGGAGAGATTAATCTCTCCATCTCCTCCATTGCTGGAATCGGCATATGACACGCCCCCAGGGCCATGGGGTACTCGGAACCGGGCTTTAATACTTCTGAGGAGTCACAGGAGTTGAGACCCGGCTCTGTGACCCTGGGCATCAATTTAAAAGTTCAGGGAATAAGGTTTTGGGGATGGTTGTCGTGACGCCACCCATGATGTTTGGATATTGGTGGCTAACACTGGGGAGCGGGACCTCTGAGGATGATGGAATCGCAGCTAGATGGTTTTGCTCCCCACGGGTGGAGCGGTTTCCCAGGGCAACCGATATAGTCTATGGCGGTGGTAGGCCGTTGGTGCAGGACTGAGGACGTGGAATAACTGAGACAGAGACACAGTGCATAGTTTCCTTTACCTTTACTGGTAGTTGGAGGTTCAGACCAAGACACAGTCCACAGGTCATCATTATGAATCCGGGATCTCCACATCTCCACACCCAGTGAGTTCTGAGGCCTCCCTGCTGCACTCCTCTTTGCTGGTCCTGGCTGCCTGTAGCTAAGCTCCGACCCTCTCTTCCTGCTGGAAAGTCTCTCACCTGTATGGCAGGCAGCTCGAGCTCTTCCCACATACCACTCCTCTCGCAACTGTCCCTGAGCTCTCGGATGCTGCTGTGCCTCCAGGTGCTTTGATGTGACCAGGAGACGTGGAGTCTACCATCCTCTGGTTTTGTCTGCTGAGCCTGTGTTACCCTCACAACCTAGGACTCCGGTGTCCATTTCTGGCGCTCTGCTTTGGGGTGAATCGGTAACTGGCTCTGCTCCTTAAAAGGAGACGTATGGACTAAAATTGCTGAGTGCTTTCTTTTTTTTTTGAGTGACTATATCCAGTATTTGTTAAATGAAACTCTTTCGCCCGGGGCCCACAAAAACCTGGAGCCGGTCCTGACTCAGAGGCATATATACAACCATGCAGGCTGTTTTTTACCGCAAGTAGAGGCAGAAGATTAGGGACCTGATAAGATGAGAACACCTTAATGTTGGTTATCGGGATCTCATGAATTGGCCAGTGCATCAGCTAAGTTTCTCCATAATTTTCTGCAGTCTAAGGCAGTGTCTGCTCTGTCCATTTCTCCCCAAACACAATTGTGGTAGCTTTACATTTTTGCCTTGCCAATCATTTGTTAGCCATTATGCTAGATCATGTTTATTCTTAGTGTTCAGTGTGCAGCGGTTTAGCTTATTTTGTAGCATTCAGTAGAGTACAGGAATTGCTGAAGATCCAGCCAACAGAGAGCCCTACTGCTGGATTTGATAGTGAACAACATTTTGCAGCCTGCTATGTATTAGAATACATGAGGGCTGAAGAAACCAAACTGTTTTTTTTAATAAATACCCTAGAAAAAGTAGTTTTATCTTAGAATTCATGCATTATAGTAAAATAAAAGATGCCCCTAAAGTAGCTATAACATTCAATCTAAGGCTACACGGCCAAAAAAGTTGCATGTAACCACGAGAGCACTGAGATCAATACCAGCGAGTAGCAAAATATCAAACCCATTCTAATTTTTAGCAACTTGCTGGTCATGGTCACCTCAGAGTTGCATGGCGCTTGTGGCGTCAAGCAAACGTTGGCCGCTTAACTTGTGTCGCAGCCAAAGCCCCAGCCTATGGCTGGCTACACATTACAATTTTGAGGCATCCGAGTGTATCCATGTTAAATCGGATACACTCGGATGCGATTTTGCCTCCCATGTATCCCTAAGGGGCTCGGATTGTGCATAAATTGGATGGCAAAAAGGACACATCCGAGCACAATCCGTGCCCCATAGCAATACATGGGAGTCAAAATTGGATCCAAGTGTATCTGCTCTGACACGGATACACTCGGAAACTCCGAAATCGTGGTGTGAAGCCGTCCTAAGTCTGTCATTACAAATAAGCACAATTCCTTCAATAGCAACCAGGGCTGTGGAGTCGGAGTTGTGGAGTCGGACAGGCCCGGACTGGCCATAGGGCATATCGGGAGTTTGCCCGTTGGGCCGGAGGGAAATTGGGCCGTTGCGGCCCCTCTTTGACTTTAAGAGGCCACCTGCGGCCCCTTTATGGTTTTCTGTGGCCGCCGGCCGGGCACAGCCAGAAAGCTGCACAGTAGCCGCAGCCAGAGAGGTGTTTCCGGCGGCGGGGAGCTTCCTTCCGGCTTTGTTACTGCAGCCGCTTCCTGGAGGAGGAGTATGACAGCTCAACTCCTCAGCGGCTCCTGTTGCTGGATGCCTCCCTGCTCCCTGACCATGCTGTACATCCTGCTGAGCAGGGGCCCGTGCACTTCCTACACTGTCGGCTGGTACCAGGCACCTTGACCTTCCCATGCCTCTCCTTCAAGGCCGGCTTCATCTCCTGCGTGGGCTCCTTCATCCTGGGCGGTAAGAGGGGATATTAGGCTCCGGGGCCAGAGGTTTATTATGCACAGTGAGATGTCAGGATTCTATCTAGTGGCTGCGGTCTCCGTCTGAGGCACAGAGGATTTATGGCAACTGCTTTAACTTTCACTGGGAGACGCCCGATCTGTGGAATCTCAAGCAGCGGCCATAAATCCCATCACTCCCACAGACAGAGCGACCGACCACAGAGTCCTGCACTGGATAGATAACTGTGACCTGGGCAGCAGAACAGCACTGATAACACCCTGTGTCTCCCTCCCTCTCTATGTATATGTGTGTGTATGTACTATAAATATGTGTACATACTGTATGTGCGTGTGTATATACTATATGTTTGTGTACATATGGATGTGTGTGTATATATATATATATATGCACACACATCAATTTGTACACACACATACATTATATATACACACACATCCATATGTACACAAACATAGTATATATACACACACATCCATATGTACAGAAACATATAGTATATATACACACACACATCCATATGTACATAAACATGGTATATATACACACACATCCATATGTACACAAACATATAGTATATATACACACACACCACAGACACACATCCATATGTACACAAACATATAGTATACACACACACACATCCATATGTACACAAACATATAGTATATATACACACACCACAGACACACATCCATATGTACACAAACATATAGTATATACACACACACACATCCATATGTACACAAACATATGGTATATATACACTCACACACATTCATATGTACACAAACATATAGTATATATACACACACATATCCATATGTACACAAACATAGTATATACATATACACACACATATCCATATGCACACAAACATATAGTATATTTACACACACCACAGACACACATCCATATGTACACAAACATATAGTATATATACACACACACATCCATATGTACACAAACATATAGTATATATACACACACACATCCACATGTACACACACATATAGTATATATACACACACGTATCCATATGTACATACAGTGTGTGTGTCTATATAGATATATATACACACACACTGTGTGTACATACGGATGTGTGTTTGTGTGTATATATATGATATGTTTGCGTACATATGGATGTGTGCGTATGTATATATATATATGCACACACATCCATTTGTACACACACATACATTATATATATATATATATATATATATATAAAAACATCCATATGTATACGCACACATATCCGTATGTACACACACAGTGTAATATATATATATATATATAGACATACACACACTGTGTGTACATATGGATATGTGTGTGTATATATACTATATGGATGTGTGTGTATATATACTATATGTTTCTGTACATATGGATGTATATATATATATATAACGTAATAACGTATGTGTGTTCAAATGGATGTGTGTGCATATATAAACATATTGTGTGTATATATACCATGTGTACATACAGATGTGTGTAGTGTGTGTATATAATGTATGCATAATGTATGTGTGTACATATGGATGTGTGTATGTATATAATGTATGTGTGTACATATGGATGTGTGTGTGTGTATATATAATGTATTTGTGTACATATGAATGTGTGTGTAGATATGGATGTGTGTACATACGATGTATGTGTGTACATATGGATGTGTGTATATATAATGTATGTGTGTGTACATATGGATGTGTGTGTGTGTGTGTGTGTACACTGCATAGTACCACTTCTCCTGTCCTGTATACTGGGTGTAATCCTCAGTATCTGTATTATTCCGTATATATACACTGCACAGTACCACTTCTCCTGTCCTGTATACTGGGAGTAATCCTCAGTATCTGTATTGTTCCGTATATATACACTGCACAGTACCACTTCTCCTGTCCTGTATACTGGGTGTAATCCTCAGTATCTGTATTGTTCTGTATATATACACTGCACAGTACCACTTCTCCTGTCCTGTATACTGGGTGTAACTCTCAGTATCTGTATTATTCTGTATATATACACTGCACAGTACCACTTCTCCTGTCCTGTATACTGGGTGTAATCCTCAGTATCTGTATTGTTCTGTATATATACACTGCACAGTACCACTTCTCCTGTCCTGTATACTGGGTGTAACTCTCAGTATCTGTATTATTATGTATATATACACTGCACAGTACCACTTCTCCTGCCCTGTATACCGGGTGTAATCCTCAGTATCTGTATTATTCTGTATATATACTCTGCACAGTACCACTTCTCCTGTCCTGTATACTGAGTGTAATCCTCAGTATCTGTATTATTTTGTACTGTATACATACACTGCACAGTACCACTTCTCCTCTCCTGTATACTGGGTGTAATCCTCAGTATCTGTATTGTTCTGTATATATATACACTGCACAGTACCACTTCTCCTGTCCTGTATACAGGGTGTAATCCTCAGTATCTGTATTATTCTGTATATATACTCTGCACAGTACCACTTCTCCTGTCCTGTATACTGGGTGTAATCCTCAGTATCTGTATTATTCTGTATACATACACTGCACAGTACCACTTCTCCTCTCCTGTATACTGGGTGTAATCCTCAGTATCTGTATTATTCTGTATATATACTCTGCACAGTACCACTTCTCCTGTCCTGTATACTGGGTGTAATCCTCAGTATCTGTATTATTCTGTATACATACACTGCACAGTACCACTTCTCCTCTCCTGTATACTGGGTGTAATCCTCAGTATCTGTATTGTTCTGTATATATACACTGCACAGTACCACTTCTCCTCTCCTGTATACTGGGTGTAATCCTCAGTATCTGTATTGTTCTGTATATATACACTGCACAGTACCACTTCTCCTCTCCTGTATACTGGGTGTAATCCTCAGTATCTGTATTGTTCTGTATATATACACTGCACAGTACCACTTCTCCTGACCTGTATACTGAGAGTTGGTATTGGATTTTCAGCATTTAAATGTAATTTAAATTGATTATCCTCAATATGGAGTCATCACTTCTCTTCTGTCAGGTGATAACTTGCCCTTCGCTCTGGATCTGACAGCTGGGACCCCGCAATCCCGAGAAACATGCCTGTGAAGAGTAACATGTGAATGGATCTGCGGTTGATTTCCCTCTGCTGCACCATTCACATGTGGCTCTTTTCCTTTAAGAAAGTGATGAGGCCACGACAAAGTAAAAGCAAATTTCACTGATCGGGACTGATGGGTGTTATAGTATGTGGGCTGCTGGGGCTTGTTTTCCAGGGCTGCTTTTTGGTCCCAGTCCGGCCCTGGAGTCGGAACCCATTTTGGTGGAGTCTGAGTTTGAGTCGATAGAAAATGGACCGACTCTGACTCCTAAAATATATAATAAATTGGGTACAGTAGTTACATGCAGAATGTGCTAAATATTATTATTATTTTATGTTCTATCATAATATCATGATTATCGTATCATAATATTGATTAAAAGTCTGATGTTACCATTGTACTACAATAAATTTATCACTTAAACATGAGCCGTGTATGGAGTCGAAGGAGTCGAAGGAGTCGCAATCATGGAGTCGGAATCAGGGAAATTCAGGAGTTGGAGATGGTGGTTTGACTTACCGACTCCACAGCCCTGAAAGGAGCTATAGATCTATTTTATATGTAGATGTAGTAAAGTCTTATGTCTTAGATGCAAATGTTTTCATTATTTTTGCTGGTTTCTGTAGTTGCATATTTTCTCCATGATTACGAAAGTTGGTCGGCTTTTCCTACTGTGATGTGTGAGCTGTGCTAAACCAAGTAGATGTTCAATGAAACTCAGAGAAACAAGCTATAGCTGCATCTCCCTCTTCCCTGCCTTTCATATAATTGTTTTACATTAGATAGATATTTTGGTAATTAAACAGATTTGTTGATTGAAGAATCAATACATACTTATGTTCCAAAATAGAAGGGGGAGGAAAAAAGTATTCAAGGAGTGATACCTTTTTTGGCTAACCAGAGAAATGATATTTGTAAGCTATCAGGACCAGGGGCGGACCTACCGTGGTGCAGCTCATTCAGCTGCACCAGGGCCCCGACCATCTAGGGGGCCCCTCAAGCACCTGTAGGTGGCCCTGCACTCCAGAGTCCAGCCGCCCTCCGCGACTGAGTGTCAGGGGAGAGGAGGTGAAGTGAGGGAAGCCTTCTGCTTCCCATGGCTGATCCTGTCCCTCCTCTCCTTTCCTTTCGTCTGCCGCCCCGGCTCCCCAGTCTGCAATGCGTTGTGCGGCTCGGCGCAGGTAGCTGCAGCTCGGACAACCCCCCCCCCCCCGTGCTCCTCACCCAGGATGGCTCGCACCCCCGATCCTTACCTGGGACATCAGCTCGCACCCCCTGGACATCAGCTCGCAACCACCAAAATTCCCCCTCCGCTCCTCACCCAGGACATCAGCTTGCACCCCCGCCCCATTCCTCACCCTGGCCATCAGCTCGCACCAATTCGCCCCCTCCCCTACTCCTCACCTAGGGCTTGAGGGATGAATATGGTCCCAAGTGGGGCTCCGGTCTATATGCCGGGGCCCGCCAGGCTCAAGATCCGCCGCTGATCAGGACTCACATGGTCTCTTCCTCCCCTTTTTTTGGAACATAAGTATTTACATCGATTTTTCTGGCTAAGGCTACTTTCAGACTACGATTTTTAGGGAGCCGATGCATCGGACAGCATCGGCTCCCTTCTGATGCCTGGAATCGGATGCCAAATAGGCATCCGATTCCGGCATAAAATCGTAGCCTCCGTGCTATAAAAAAAAAAAAAGTATATGCTCACCTATCCCCGAGCCCCTGCCATCTCCCACCATCTCCCTTCGGCTCCCGGTGGCTCCCAGTGTCCTCACGCTGTCTGCAGAGGTGTTCTACTGCCGTACAGGACCTGCCGTGATGTCACAGTCACATGACCGCAGGTTACACCATGGTAACCTGCGGTCACGTGACTGTGACATCACGGCAGGTCCTGTACTGCAGTAGAAGACCTCTGCAGACAGCGTGAGGACACCGGGAGCCAGCGGGAGACGGCGGGGGCCTCGGGGATAGGTGAGCATATACATTTTTTTTTTAAACCCCTGCCTTCCAGTTTGGAGCAGTTTTACTGTACTGAGCATGCTCAGTACAGTAAAATCGGGTCCGAGGACACATCAGATGTTTCTTCGGACCCTGCTCCATAAGGCCCCATGCTAAATTGATTGGACCGAATCGGATGTGCACTAAATGCCATCCGATTTTGTCCGATCCGATTTTGTCCGATTTTATTTTCGGTGCCAAAATCGTAGTGTGAAATTAGCCTAACACGGTACCACAATGTTATTTTGTATTGTACATTAATTGAAGAATCATACACATTAGATAATAAAAATTTTTTAAAAATAAGTCATATTTAAATAGTCGATATACTCATCAATTGTGAGTTATGTTTTTAAAAATAAAGCTATGTTACACCTACATGACCCATATACAAAGAAAATCCCCCCTGTTTGCTATATGAGCACATTTCCATTAGATTTATTAGGGTATATACAGGTATTCTTACTAGCCAAACAACAGTAATCAGATTTTGTCACAGTTGTGAAGGAAAATCATTGGTTGCCATAAATTACAATGAGAAGCATATTTATTTCCTTATTGTTTTCCAACAGGAGTTTCCAGGACTCTTTTGGCTTCTTGAGCCTGATCAGTGATTCCCCAGAACACAGAAACTAAAGTCCTGTCACATTTACCATAGGAAAGAAAACGATTTTTATCATGTTCTAAAATGCTGTGAACAAATCGTAGTTAATTATACTCCTGGACAGGAATTACACAATATTTTATGCTTAACCTGCCCACTATTATGCAGGAATGGCACTAGGGACATCTGGGGCTGAAAACCATTTTACATGGTTCACCTGCAGTAAGTGGGGTGGAAATCAGTGTCATAGGGCAGATTTGTGAAGGCAAAATCTGCTGCATAAAACACTACAAAGCCAGTAAAAAAAAGGTTTACAATACCAACTCCATTTGCTGTGTTACCTTCATTAAATTTACTGTACAGTACAGATTTTAAAACCTTCGGCGTGTTAATTCTACAGATTTCTCATGGAAATATTGGTGCTATATAAATAAAGATTATTATTACGGATATGTCACAGGTTTCCTCAATTTACTTTAAGAAAAAAATCTATGAAATCTTCAAATTATTTCATATTTCACATTTTGCTGCTGAATACTGATGGACCTGCATTAAGTCCCCAACTGTTGATTTAAAGCCAATGATTTAGTTTTTTTCCTGTGTTTCAGTTGATGCAGGAATATCTAAATCAGGGGTCTCAAACTCGGCTGGGTTGATGGGCCGCACATAGAAAATAATTAATATCGGGGGCCGCATTGCTTGTAGGACTAGGTGACATTTTAGCAATACCAGAATTTTTTGCTCAATCTAGTAAAGTACAAATCCTGATCTTCTTCTTGTAGGAATGTACCCACCCTAATCTCCTTTATGTGATAATGTCCCCAATCTGGTCGCCTTCTTGTAGTAATGTCCCCATCCCGATCCCCTTCTTCTAGTAATGTCCCCATACTGGTCCCCATTGTATGTTAATGTCCCCCAAATTGGTCCCCGTCTTGTAGTAATGTCCCCATCCTGGCCCCCTTCTTGTAGTAATGTTCCTCCCTGGTCCCTTGTGTAGTAATGCCCCATCCTGGTTCCCATCCTATATTAATGACCCCCATCCTGGTCCTCATCAGGTAGTAATGTCCCATCCTAATCCCCTTCTTGTGGTAGTGTCCCCATCCTGGTCACTTTTTTGTAGTAATGTCCCCATCCTGATCCCCTTCTTCTAGTAATGTGTGGCACCCCAGGGTTCATGTGCCACAGTAACACACAAAGGGTTAACTCTCCACACAACCCACAACACTACACTAGCACCTCCAGGCCAGAAGGGGGAGTTAAAGGGAACCTGACCCCACAAACTGACCCCCCCCCCCCCGCATCTTTATTCCTGTCCCTGCACCCCCTCTTATCTTTTCTAGCCATCCCTTTTGCAGAAAAAAATCGATTTTGTAAAGTAGAGAAGAGGTTATATTTACCTCGTCCTGTGTGAGTTCTCTGTTTCTGAATTAGTCTCAAAAGGCTGGCCTGTCTGCTGCTCCCTTGTAATTATGTAAGCCCCTCTCAGCTTGCTGCCTTGCTAAGAGCCTGGCCGTGTCATGAAAGGAGGTGGGGCTACCGGTATGACGCTATTTTAGCCCCACCCCTTTCATGACGCGGCCAGGCTCTTAGCAAGGCAGCAAGCTGAGAGGGGCGTACATAATTACAAGGGAGCAGCAACCTTTTGAGACCAATTCAGAAACAGAGAACTCACACAGGATGAGGTAAATATAACCTCTTCTCTACTTTACAAAATCGATTTTCTCTGCAAAAGGGATGGCTAGAAATGATAAGAGGGGGTGCAGGGACAGGTATAAAGATGCGAGGGGGGCAGTTTGTGAGGTCAGGTTGCCTTTAAAGCTGCTTCCCTATATATTCTGGTGTGGAGAGGAAGTGGCAGTTACTTCAGTGCGGGGCAGCACTGAGGAAGAAAGACCTGGGTGTAAAAGAGCTGCATTAGGCTCACCTCATGGACCATTGTCCAGTTCCAGGCCGTGCCTGGGTCTGAGGAACAGGAGAAGGAGCAGAGAGGAACATACCTGGGAGACTTAGTGCCCTGAGACTCACCCCAGAGAAGCGCATAGAACGGATACCGGATCTGATGCTGTGAATGACACAAACAGCACAGTGAACACCGGATTAGTGAAGGTCCCACATCTTCACTGTACCACAGCGAAGCAACACGGCGGGATCAGGAACACCGAATAAGACTCAAGTTGCCTAGCTAAAGCAGCAGGGCCACAGACTCAGTGCAGAAACAGGGAGCCAAAGGACCCGGCCAGGGTGGGAGCAACCTGGCCCCTGCACAGACTCCGTGGACAGTACTCATCTGAATACCATCAACAGTAAAAGACTTGGAAAACTACAAAACCGTGAGTCTGTGTAATCCTTGCAAACCCTGTTCTCCCTCACAAACTGTTTCACCACTACTGCCCCGGGAACCAGGCTCTGCCCGTGGAGAGCCGTCACATCACAGGCTGCCATCCATCATCCCCGGAAGTTCTGCAGCAGCGGGCATCACGACTTTATCCCTGTAAATACCCCCCCCCCCTTTACTTGTGGGCTCGGGACACGGTCCGGACCAAGACCGTCGTGATAACCCCCGTGATACTTCGGTCCAGTACCGAGTACCCCTTCCCAGGGGGCTCCACACATGTCCCCATACAGGTCCCCATCTGGTACTAATGTCCCCATCCTGGTCCCCTTCTTGAAGTAATGTTCCTCCCTGATCCGTACATGTAGTAATGCCCCATCCTGGTTCCCATCCTATAATAATGACTCCAATCCTGATCCTCATCATGTTGTAATGTCCCTATCCTGATCCCCTTCTTCTAGTAATATCCTCATCTTGTAGTAATGTCCCCATCCTGATCCTCATCATGTTGTAATGTCCCTATCCTGATCCCCTTCTTCTAGTAATATCCCCATCTTGTAGTAATGTCCCCATCCTGGTCCTCATCTTGTAGGAATGCAACCACCCTGGCCTCCATCTTGTAGTAATGTTCCTCCCTGGTCCATACGTGCAGTAATGCCCCATCCTGGTTCCCATCCTATATTAATGTCCCCCATCCTGGTCCTCATCTTGTAGTAATGTTCCCTCCCTTGTCATCTTGTAGTAATGTCCCTCATCCCAACGCCATTTTGTAGAGATGTCCCCACAACCTGGTCTCTGTTCTTTTTGTTCTCTTGCTCACATGGCACACTCACACATATACATATGCACACACTCACACATATGCATATGCATACACACACACACACACACACACACATATGCACATGCACACACACTTACATATACACACATTCACACACACATACACACTTACACATATATACACACTCACACATACATCCTCAGACATATTCACACAAACACACACACACATATAAACACATTCACACACAGGGCCATATTTGGAGTTCCTGCTGCCCTAGACACTTTCAGCGGTCGCGCCCCCCTCCATCCCATAGATTATTCTGTTTCCCCCAACCTGCTATCTTTGGCTGTAATAGCCCCTTACCTGACTCCACGCTTCTGATCCCGACAGCTTCTTCCTCTGTGGCTCCCGGTCTCCCACTTGCCGGCACCAGCCAGCACCCGTCCCAAGCCGGCACCAGCCAGCACACAGCAGCAGGCACCTGCCAGCACCCAACACCAGCCTGTACCCGCCAGTAGCCGGCACCAGGCGGCACCCGACAGCACCCAGCAGCTGCCAGTCCCGGCGCCAGCCGCCAGCACCCGGCAGCTGCCAGCATCCGGCATTAGGCGGCAGCCGCCGACACCAGGTGGCACCCGGCAGCTGCCAGCACCCGTCGGAAGCCACCAGCACCCGGCATTAGGCATCACCCAGCAGATGTCAGCACCTGGGAGGCAGCACCAGGTGGCACCCAGCAGCTGCCAGCACCAGGTGGCAGCTGCTAGCACCTGGTATTAGGCGGCCCCCAGCGACCGCCAGCACCCAGCGGCCGATAGCACCTGGCAGCCATTAGCACCAGGCGGCAGCCGGCAGCTGCCAGCACCCGGCATTAGGCGACACCAGGCGGCTGCCAGCACCCAGCTCCTGGCAGCACCCTGCATTAGGCGACACCAGGCGGCCGCCAGCACCAGGTGACCCCCGGCAGTCGCCGGCACCCGGCACCAACTGCCGGCGATTTGCTGCCCAGGCGGCGCGGGAATACACTACCACATATACACACTCACACATACACCCTCAGACACATTCACACACACACGCATACTCATACACATATACACACTCACTCACATACATATACACACACTCACACATATACACACTCACACATATACAGACACATACACTCACACATATACACACTCACACATACACTCACACATATACACACTCACTCAGAAATATCCACACACACATAGGTCATGTCCACACACCTGCGCTCTAAGTATTTAGCGGTTCTGCGCTAAATACTTAGTTTTGTGAGAGAAGCGCAGGTCCGTGTATGCCGGCGTTTCCTTGAATCGCAGCCCCTGGTTACCCGATGTGTATCGTGGTAACCACTTCACACTGCAGGCTGCATAGTGTCCGCTTATGCCGATTGAACAGGGAAATGCTGCAAGCGTGGGTGACGTGACCCACGTTATAAAGATGCGGAAATAGGCGGGGAATTTGAATCATGACTGAGCTCAGGGAAGAAGCATTACGCCCATTGGGGTATAATTTCAGCAGCGAGGCGGGGGGGAGCGCGGCCCTGCAGACACCGCCTACCCGACATAGACGCCTTTAGGAACGTCCATCCGACATGGATATTGTAAGTTGATTAAAAGATTTATTGAACTTGTAGACAGCACTAAAAGCTCAGACAGGGATGGTTACTAAAGTAGTTTGATGCTGCAGGGACAGGTATTCATAGGTTAGGGTGGCTAGATGAAGTGACAGGTTCCTTTTAAAGGGATTCTAAAAGCTGATACATTCTGCCAGCCAGGGCCGGTTTTAGGCAAAGTGGGGCCCTGGGCAAAAGGTTAAAGTGGGCCCTAAATGCTCATATATTGCACCTGTCGAGCCCCAGGCTTACTCGGGTATCAGGCTTCAGGGGTAGCGTCTGCTGTGTCACGGGGAGTGGTGGTTGCGCCGGATCCTGTAGTTTCTGGTGAGGAGTCACCAGCGCCGCCACAGTCGGCCGGAGGTAGATGGTAATGCGGCTAGTTAGCAAAGTCCCATACAGGTAGGGCTGGACCTCCGGGGCAGCGTTCCTGCAGAGGGAACAGATTGATGCAGAAGAAACAAAGGCAGAGGCAAAGTCACTTTCTCCCAGGTACTTTACTGTTGGTTGTAGCAGCAGCGGTTACAGTTAACAGTCCAGCACTTTAGATGTTTCAAACACAGGTATCTTAATGAGTGGCTGCAAGTGGATCCCAGGTGGTATGGTGGAACCCTTGGTGTACCTTCGTTAACTAACCAGTGTCCGTTCATCCCCACTTTGGATCGATCTATACCCAGTAGCTCCATGTAGGTAGTACCGGGAGTCCCCTCCCTCGTTGGTGAGGAAGCAGGCAGACCTCTCCAATGGCAGGGTGCTTCGGCTGATGGACAAGCCGGTTGCTGACTGCAAGCTGGACATGGCCGGTTCCTAGAGCCCGGCGTTCCCCTTGGTGGACTGGAGTATCCCCTGGAGTATTGGCGCTCCACTCTGAGGATCTCCCTTTCTCTCTAGGGCCCGTACTTCTCTTGTCGGCCGCCCTCTTTCAGGACCTCATCAAGGTCCCTTCTTCTCTCCTCTGGTGCGGCTTGTAACCAACCCGGCGTGACCTTCCGCCTCGTTCCACTTAGCTATGTTCCTAATATCTCTCCTCTTCCTCCATCTTTCCTTGGTCCCTCAGCCAAGCAACCAAAAAGCAAATACCAAAGACAAAAGACCTTCTTGTTCCCCCTAGAGATGAATATATCCCCTCCCGGGTAACCTCCCACCCTCAACTAATGTGGGAGTGCTGGGAATGGATCCCACCCACCATCCTGGGATCCACCTGCAGCTGGAGCATTTACACCTCTTTTACGGGTGTAATACTCCTCTGTGTCGCCTGCATTTGCGGGGCGCCACACACCGTCACACTCAGACATTTGGGTTACATGTACAAGCATCGAATTCAGACTGGAGAATGAGTGTGATTTATAATATTCAAGTCATTCAGCGCTTGCTTCCATTTTTTTTTACACAGGATGATGAAGAATGATAGGTTCAGAACAATCACTGGTAGAGCAATCTGTCCTTTAGGGTACCTTTACACACGGCTACATTTGTAGCTTGTCACCAGGTAACTTACTGGTTGCAGTGAAATCATGGATACATGATTCCATTTGTACACAGCAACAAGATAGAACCATGTATCCATGTATTTCACTGCAACCAGTAAGTTACCTGGTGACAAGCTACAAATGTAGCCGTGTGTAAAGGTACCCTTACAGATTCATGCTATCGGCAGCACTTCTGCAGTTTGCAGCCGGCGATGTTCTGTCGAGAGCAAGGATTTTTGTTCCTCCATAAACCATCCAATCACCCGATGATGATCCGCATTTTGCTCATTTGTTGGGCGATTGCCGACATGTTTACACCTAGGAATTCTAATCTGTGCATCCAGGATTTATAAATGTGGATGTTACATACACGCTACACATAGTATGTGACGCAAACACTATATATTACACGTATACAACAAGCACACACACATAGACACACACATCCATTCCCATCATTGTCTGTGTCACACAGCAGGGCTCCTCCAGGGAGAGTCGCTCTTTCTAACCACTCATCCTCTCACCAAGAGATGGGGATTGTGAACACAGGACTCCTTATATTGATTAAAAATTACTTACAAGTTTTTAATGAAATAGGATTTACAAACTGGAGATTCAGTAAAGAGAATGTTTCCATAGGATCATCTACTTAAATGTCATCTTTAACAAAGATCTGCTGTATTCTTCATATTATTAAAAAAATACATTTGAATTAAGCCCCACCCTGGTGGTCTTGTCTAGAGAAGCCGGACAGAAGAAAAGGGGGGTGAAACCCCCACAACATAAAGGAGGCTGACATGACAGGGTTAAGGCAGGAGTGAGAAGTTTGCTATGGGAAAGATTAGAAGGAGAGGTTATTAGATGAAGGGAAAATAGTAGGAGGGGATTATAGTAGAAGGGGTGGAGGTTTAGATGAGGGACAATTTACAGTGGTGGGCATTATGTGAGAAAAAGGGGGGGAGGAGTAACAAGGTGGGGTCATATAAAAGGGGGCCACCATTTTGAGGTGTCAGCCATTTTGGGTTCTCTGACCCCTGTTGAGGATCTCCCACCCACCCTCCCTAATTTGGTAGCACTTGAGTTTGCAGGTTGGGCATTGGGGTTTCTTTTCAGTTTAAGTGGATCTGTATTTTGATTGTCATTTGGTTTGTTATTACATTTTAACGCAGTAGCTAGGCGTAAGGCGAGAAGATCCTCGAAGGTGGTGGAGGTGGTTATTGGGGGAGCAATGGGGGGGAACCCAAGAGGTTCTGGACCCTCAGAGTGGATCTAGAGGTTGGTGGCGTTGAATGGTAAATTGGCTGACCGACGTGCTTCCGAGCTGGAGTCCATCGGCTGGAAGCAAGTTTCAGTCGGGTGAGATCACCCAGGATAAAGGTATTTGGGCTTCGAGGATCAACCCCCTTTGAGTTTAGGATGCTTTGGTTAACTTTTGTAAGTTATTAATAAATGGCTGCTGTGGCCAATTTAATCCAATAATAGAGTGCGGTTTTATTATTTGTGGTAAAGGGGGTTGGCCGGGCAGTGGGAAAAGGGGGGTTAAGTTAACTGGGGGGTTTTAAGGGATACAAGGACTCGCCTATACCTTTTGTCATGTTCTGGGGTCACTAGTGGAAATATTGATCTTAAAGGAGTTGTCCAGAATTCTATAAACATGACTGATTTCTTTCAAAAACAGCCCCACCCCTGTCTGCAGGTTGTATGTGATATTGCAGGTCAGCTTAATTGAAGGGAATAGGCTGCTGTATGCTGTAATACCACATGCCACCTGTACACAGGGGTGGTGCTGTTTTTGAAAGAATATAGTAAAGTTTTATTAATCCTGGACATTTCCTTTAATGCCTTGTATGTTCTGCTTGATAACTGGCTGCAAATGTAGGAATTAAGGAGGTCCCCTAACTTTAATTACAGCCATCATGAACATATGAAGATTGAAGCCTGTGGGGGGCTCTTCTGCTGCTATTATATGGCAATTACAAGGATTTTATAACTTTTACCACTGAGCAATTTTTCGTTTTTATTTTTCCCTCCACTTCTTCCAAGAGCCAGACCTTTTTTATTCTTCCTTCCACATGGCCGTACGAGGGCTTGTTTTTTTGCAGAATGAGTTGTACTATTGAATTACATCATTCATTCTACTACAAAATGTCCTGGAGAATGAGAAAGAAATCCCAAGTACGGTACTTTGAAATTGCAAAAAAAAGTGTAATTCCACAATTTGTTTTAGGTTTTTATGTATCATGTTAACTATATGGTAAAAGTGACTTCATAAGTTGATTATCTAGGTCAGAATAAGAAGATACTGAACATTTTTTTATTTCAATTTAAAAAAAAAACAAAAAACTGAAATTTGTAAATAAAAAAAACTTAAAAATTTGCTTTATTCGCCATTTTCCGAGACCCATTATGTTCTAATTTTTGAAGATACAGGGCTATGTGAGGGCTTAGTTTATGTGCCCAGAGCTGACATTTTTACTGACATCATTTTGAGTCAGATACATTTTGATTGCCTTTTATTGCATTGTATTGTAACAATGTGGTGGCCCAAAAAACATAATTCTGGCGTTTTAATTTTTTTCCCGTTACGCCATTTACCAATTGGATTAATTTACTTCATATATTGATAGCTTAGATTCTTACAAATGCAGTGATACCAAATATGTGTAGTTTCTTATTTTTTTTTACTGTTTTATTGCTATTTTCAGTTCAGCTCCTTTGTGGGCCCCTAAGAGAGTGGGTGCCCTGGGCAACCGCCCAGTCTGCCCCCCCCCCCTAACGCCGGCCCTGCTGCCAGCCATGTATCAGACACTGTATCAGAGCATACATTTTTATCAGTGAAATGCCATTTCGAAAAACATAGCTTAATAACTCCCAGGGACTAAGGGGCACAGGATGGTACAATTGAGTCTCCGGCAACTTCTCGAGTCCGCTGCCTTGGTATGAAAGGTCAATCACTTCCTGCATGTATAAAGAGAGAGCTGTCCCTCCAGTGAATCGGGCAAAGAGAAGCCACAGGGATCTGCCTATAACACTAGTCTTCTGTGGGGCCTGTCCCTTGGCGGCTATTAAACTATGTTTCATTGGCTGTCAGGTTGCCTTTAAATATGTTTTGTTCCTGTCTGTGGGGTCCTAGTTTTTGCAGGACCACATGGACAGGAACAAACATGACCAGATTTGTTACTCTGGATGACATTTCTGTGTCCGGATCTGGGATTTTGACAGATCCAGACACAGAAAGAGCTGGGAAGAGCCCGAGCCTGCAAAGCGCAGGCAAGTGTTGTCAGGGCTGTTACTTTCACTTTAGCAATGTATCTACATACATTGCGAAAGTGAAAGCAGTTGTTAAAAATAAAAAAAAACGCTCACCTCTCTGCCGAATGTCCCGCGATGCGAAGCATTCTTGTCCAATGGCTGCAGGACCTTAATCAGCTGACCCGGCAGCAGCCAATCAGCTGATGTGTCACACAACAGCATCAGCTGAGCGGTTTAAACCGCCTGGCCGCCGATCGGTTTTGGTATGCTATTTTAACCATGTGATACATCAGCTGATTGGTTGCCGCCAGTCAGCTGATTAAAGTCCTGCAGCCATTTGACGTGAATGCCTCGCATCGCGTGACACTAGGCGGGGAGGTGAGCATTTTGTTTTGTATTTTTAACATACTGCTTACTTTCATTTCACTTTAGCAGTGTATGCATATACACTGCTGAAGTGAAATTATACAGGAACAGAGCAGTTTTAGTGTAATGAGCATGCTCAATGCACTAAAACCGGATCTGGTTAACGATCCTGTTTTTCCCAGATCCACGCTCCATAGACCCCATGTTATTGACCGTGCTGGATCCAGTTCTGGTCGATTTGGTCCGCTGTGCCCAAAGTCTCCGATACTGGGTAGATCAAAAAATCGGACAAAATCAGATCCGTGACAATTTGGACACAATCAGATGGCCATACAGGACCAATCTGTGCCCATAGGGATACATGGGGGCCAAATCAGATCCGTGACAATTTGGACACAATCGGATGGCCATACAGGACCAATCTGTGCCCATAGGGATACATGGGGGCCAAATCAGATCCGTGGCTATTTGTATTACAATGGATAGCCACGGATCCCCAAAAAACGTGATGTGAAGGGAGCCTAAGAGCTGAGAAACAAGTAGACATAGATGCATTATGTATGACACTATTCTTGAATAATTTGGAACTCTTGATATGTGAGTTTTATTTCCATACATCTCAGTGCAATCTATTAGTACTTAGCCCTTAATACTAGCTTTGTTAGGAGGTTGAGTGACATGTATTCATTGTGAATATATCATGCCATTAATTTAACCAATGATTTCATATTTCACATCAAGGTAGAATACATATTTCTGATGGGAAATTACAAACATCAGAGGACTGAAAGTGTTAATGAAAAAACATATGGTATTTTTTTCCATCTCCCGGTAATAAACACTGTCCACATAGATATAGTTTTGTGAATAGCAGCTATCTGGATGCTGTTCTAATTCCATGATGAAAAATACCTTTCTGTAAAGTGTATAATTACCCTCTGCCACTCTCCCATCTCCTAGGGTTTCTCATCTTCTCCAATAATGGAGAACAGACGAACAGAAGTTAAAAATAAAGGGCTTTTAACAATGTAGCAGCCCGCACATAATGTACACATAATGATGATCCTGTGAAGGCCCATTATTTCAACACTCTTGCTATTTGCTGGAGAATCAAAGTTGCTGTGTCTTAGACGGCTGAAACGGAGATGCTCGGTTTTGCCAAATAAATCACAGCAGAGTAATCCAGTGGTTGACAAGAAAACATATCTCTGACAATCAATGTAACTATCTCTCCAGTCTGTCAGTTTTGTTCAGTTCCGATGTTACAAAATCACTGTTCACTTTTCATAAAAGAAAAAAGTTTCTAGTTAACTGTGAATCACTTGCAAACCAACCAATCCACAATGGTACTTCAGTCTGTGAACCCTTCAGAATATTCCATATTTGTGCATTAATTTGACCAAAAGCTACACCAGATTTTCACTAAAAGCAGATAAAAGCAACCATAACTAACAAATGAGTAAAAAATATTAGATTTTGCCATTTTATTATATGCAGAAGATGATCCAGAATGACATGGCTGTGAGTTTGTTTATTTTAATAGCTTATATAATGCCATTATATCCCATAATGTTTACAGAAATTATCATCACTGTCTTCCCTTTTCAAAATAATGTGAATCTTTAGGATTAGCTGGAAGCTTAAGTGTAAAAATTAGAGTCCGGTGATTTCAATCAATGGGATATCAATCAGGTGTGAGTGGATGACGTGTTTTATATAAAGCACCACACCGGTAATTTTTTCTAGTACCATTGTAGAGATGCTTAAAATTATGTTCCCTGCCCCTGTCTGATACTCACCTTCTAGTGGCTTCACCCGCTATCACCGTTGTTCTGTCGAGCTCTGGCAAAATGTGACCTGCCAGCATGCTCCAGTTTTTCATGGAGCAAGCTGGAGGCATCTTTTCAATACATCTGTGAGATCGCTGATCGTTACAAACCGTTCTGGACCATTTTTTGGTCGTTGCGCTCCCGCTGGGCAGCATTTCATCGCTGTGTTTGACAGGTACAACGACCAATGTTCTCAATACTACGCCCGAGAGAGCCCAGGTCCCAACGATCGCTGTATTGTTGCTGCATCGCTGGTGAGATCTGACCGTTTGAAATCTCACCAGCGATCGCTGTCGGGATTGCTGGTGCGTCGCCAAGTGTGACAGGGCCCTAATACTGCCTCACAGATGCTTGCTGTCAGCAGGTAGATATAGAGAGGGCTCCAACCTTATGGTTGCAAAACATACTGCTGGCAATGTTTACAAAATAATTAGTAAACTATGGAAAGATACAGTGAGCACTGTTGGGGTCATAATTCGGAAGAGAAAAGTACATAATTTCACCTTAAATGAGCCTCTACCTGGTGCTCACAGGTGCTCCCTGCAAGATGTTAGATAGAGATGTGAAAATAATTATCAGAATGGTTGTCCATGAGCCAGAGATGATCTTTGAAGAGATAAAGAAAGTCTTGGAATCAACAGGTACAATTGTTTACAATAAAACAATAAGTAATGTACTGAACCTCAATGGCCTGTCTGCACACTCACTATGAAAAACTCCATTGCTGAATAAAAAACATGTTCAAGTGTGTTTAAAGTTTGCCCAACAACATTTAGACAAGCCTATGAAACACTGGGAGAATATAGTCTGTTCAGATGAGTCCTAGATTTCACTTTTTGTGTGCCATGATACATACTATACTGTATTTGGAGGTCAAAAGGCACTGCATATCACCCCCAAAACACCTTACCAACAGTGAAGTTTGGAGGCTGGAACATCATGGTGTTGAGCTGTTTTTCAGCATACAGCACTGGCAAACCTCATGGTAATTGAAGGATGAATGGACAAATGTATTAAGAAATTCTTGATAAAATCTGCTACAATCTACCAGAACAGTCTGATGAAGATGAAATTTTTTCTGCCTTCCGTTGGGATCAGATATTTTGAAGGACTCGACGGACAGTCACGGATGCTTCAAATCGGATGACATCGGATGACATCAGTCTGATTTTTATCGGATCCGTTCGACGGATCTGATAAAAAATCGGACCGATTTCATCCGATGTCATCCGATTTGACGCGTTTTTTTTATCGGATCCATTTTAAATGTCACTCCTCCTAGTGGGTGTGTATACATAGGACGCACCCATACGCACCGCTGCACCCCATACGCACTGCTGGACCCCGTACCAAGACTTGGCCCCACAGCCACAGTCCCTGCACACTACACACCCACAGTCCTCCATACAGCCCTGCAACACCCATACACACAGCACTCACCGTGATCCTGGCTCTGTCACAGCAGCAGCAGCATCCAACAGCACCCAGACCTTCAAGACGGTGCTTGCAGGGACTGTGGGAGGTGTTTGGAAAGTCTTTGGGATGTCTGTGGGAGGTCTCAGTCTGAATTGAGCATGCCCAGTAAACAAAATCCGATCAGATATCGGATCAGATATTGGATCCGATTTTTCATCCATCCGATCCCCATAGACTCCATGTTATTTAAATTGGATCCGATTTGATCCGATTTTTGCAGCGGACTCAAAATCGCAGCAGTCTGCGATTCTGGCTGCTGCAAAAAATCGGACAGAATCGGATCCGACAAAAATCGGATGCCATTAAGGGCAAATCCGATCCGATCTGTGCCCATAGGATAACATGGGGCCAAAATCGGATCCGATTCTGTCCGATTTTCAACGGACAGCGTCGGATTGCAGAAAAACGCAGTGTGAAAGCACCCTAACTTTTTAGCAACACAAATATTCCAAACACACAGCCAAGGAAACACTCAAATGGTTTCAAAGAAATAAAATAAAGATGCTAGAATGCCTGAGCCATTCACCAGACCTGAATCCTATAGAAAATTTATGGAAGGAACTAAAGCTCAGACTTAATAGAACGAGCCCATGGGACATTCAGGATTTGAAGAGTGTGGAACAGAATGAGCCAAAATCACACCTGAACAATGCATGCAATTATTTTCTGATTTATAGTCATCTATGGTTTGATTTCCTTCCCTGTTTGAATTGGATGGGTTGTTGCCATCATCTGGTGGGAAATTCATGTCAATAACACCTTTAGAAATATATATATAGAAAATTGTTGACGTGTTCAATAATTATTTCATCTGCTGTATATGGGTGAAATTATTACTAAATTATCAAGTAAATTGAAATGTTCAAAAACTACTAGAAAAAAAGCAGCATCAGAAAACTTACCATCCATGCCAAAAACAGAAACCAAATGCACTTACAGGACGCAGTCAGAGCCCAATTGTGGAGCAAGCCCAGCTGCAGGCTGATAATTCACCTCTACCATCAAGATGTGGGAGGCGAGATGCCATGCATACACTAGGCCTGCATAGAGCACCATTCACACTGATACATATGATGCAGAGTGTCTGAAAGCTACCCAACCGCTCCGCTGCCTGAGCATTGGGCCGCACAGTACGATGCTTCTGCACCACTAGATGAATGGCGCCCCTATGGGCCCAACTGCACCCTGGATGGATAAAAAAGTGCAAAAATTTTTTATATGATAAATAAAAAACCTTTATAGATGGGATTTTGGTTCATGTGTTGGCACAAGACATTTAAGCTGATGACCCACGACAAGGTATCAGTGTGAATGGTGCTCTATGCAGGCCTAGTGTATGCATGGCAGCTCGCCTCCCACATCTTGATGGTAGAGGTGATTTATCAGCCTGCAGCTGGGCTTGCTCCACAATTGGGCTTTGACTGCGTCCTGTAAGTGCATTTGGTTTCTGTTTTTGGCATGGATGGTAAATTGAAATGTTGAAGCAGGACCCTAATACTGTGTTTAAAGAATATATTTGTTGTGGATTTGGTTACAAATCAGCAATGAATGCACATGTATTACTTACGGATTTCATTGCATATTTGGCTGCTCATTTTAAAAGCAATGAGCAAAGTGAAAACAGCAATGAAAATCTGCATGTTAATGAGAATGCTACAGATTTGAAATGTGCAGCATGATTTAAAGGGAACCTGTCAACTAGTTTAGCCACCTAACCTATCACTACCTGTCCCTGCAGCTCCTTACTACATGACTAACCATCCCTCTCTGACCTAATTGTGAATATCAAAGTGGAATAAACGATGTATAAACTTACATGTCCACTGTCGGGAGGACGTTCCTCGAGGGCTGGCCGTCGGGTGGGCAGTCTCTCCGGGTCCGCTCTCCCCTTATCGCCTCGCTGCATTAAATCATGCCCCAGTTGGTATAATCATTCACTCATGAGGGTGCTGCTGGTAAACTATGTATTACTTTGTATTGTTGTTATTGTCTGTACATTGCACCCCCCCCATTCCCCCCCCGCTCAGTTGTGAAGTGCTGCGGAATTTTCTGGTGCTATAAAAATAAAAAAGTATTGTTATTATATGTATTTTTATGACCTTCTAAGGACCAAATGTTATTATATCCTGATATATAACATATCATATGCTTGAGATGAACAAATCTGACATTTTAATTTGCCAGCATTTCTAAATTAAGAAAAAAATAGATTAACAGCAAATCAATTTGTCAGAATCCCAAAGTACCTGCACATTCTTAAATTGTCCCAAATAGATGTGTGTGACACTCTGAGTGTATCCAACCCCTTTTAAAGTCTTTAACGCAAACACAACTTTAGTAATGTCAAAGTGACTTCAACATAAATTGCTATGAGTAAACGAATGCTAGCAGGAAGTAATCAGCAGCCTGTTTAATAACACACTGCAATTTAATACTTTTGATGTTTTTTTAAATTATAAAACATTGCAAAAAATCTTTTGGGGTAGAGCTTGCTGTGCCAGTGTTTATATACATGCAGTATATATGAAAGAAGCAAGTCATGCTCCAAAATGATCCCTTTTTATGGAGTAGAAAGCCTTTGTGACAACATAGATTGTGTGCTGTGGATTTTTGACTAGAGATGAGCAAACCTTCCCCAAACATGTTCGACAACTTAAAATTCATCCGAACATGGCCAATTCGGTTCGGGGATCGGAAGGCTGAGCACTTTCCCCAAAATTCAACGAATGTGGCTATGTTCGGAAAACAGGTTTGAAGTTAAAATTGGCCCTAAAACTTTCCCTGTTTGTTTGGGGCCATAACACATATGGTTAGGAGTGTCTCCAGCCATTGGTTCTACTGGCTTGTATCAAGATGCACAATTATTTTGAGCTTTGAATTAAATTTTTTAAGCTTGAGAGAGAAGTTGGTGGTCTCTTGGTGCATTTTTGTGGTGTGTTTTTGCACATTTTTCATGCGGATTTTGCTGCATTTATGTATCAATTGTTCTCTGTTGTTACAGTAAATAAAGGTAGGTTAAAGGCTGGAAAAAATAAATGTGTTTCAAGATGTCTTAATGTTAAGTAGGGCTCCACTGTTAATACACCACACCATGAAAAAATATTTATTTGTAAAAAGAACACAATCAAAAAGATTTTTCCCATCTTTATTACTCAAAAAAACCCTCCATGATAATCCTCAGTGACGTCCATTCACAGCAAAACCTGAAACTCACTGCCGGCTGTGACTGGGGGTGACGTGAGAAAGTTCATCTGAGGTCAGAGCTCAGCCATGTCGCTGTAGATGACCTCAGAAGAACCAGACTGTGACATCACCCTGCTCACTGCAAGTAGTGAGTTCGGGGTCCACTGTGATCGAATGCCATTGAGGATTATCGAAGAGCTTTTTTTGTGAGTAATACAGATGAGAAAAGGTTTGTGATTGCATTCTTTTTACAAATAAATGATTTTTCACAGGATAGTGAATTATTTACTATTTACTTGAGGTTCAAAATGGCCGGATCTAACATTGGCCCGACCTTATGAACCTTAGGCTTAGTGCCAGCTAGCAATAGATAGCTGGCATGAATCCCTGATTTCCCAGTCTGCCAACCCCACAAGGAAGCTGGAAGAGTCAGGTACAGCACCAGAGAATGGCACTTCTATGAATGTGCCATTTTCTGAGGCAGCTGCAAGCTGCAATTTGCAGCATTGGGGGCCCAAAATGCTTGGGCCCCCCATGCTGAGAATTCCAACCCTCAGCTGCTTGGTTTTATCTGGCTAGCAACTAAAAATTTGGTAAAGCCTTATGTCATTTTATATGAATCATTTCAAGAATTATTTTAAAAAAGAACTCCCCTGTATTTTACCAGCAAGGTAAAATAGGCAGCTGGGGGTGGCAGTCCATACCTGTCTGCTGTACCTGGGTTGGTGACCAAAACTTCAGAAGAGACCCATATCATCAGTGTAAAATCAGCACTAAATACACAGCAAATAAGCACTGTGTTAGGCTGCTTTCACATCAGCGTTTTTTTTAAATCGCGGCAGATGCGTTGAAAAAAACGCATCTGCCGCGATTACCGCATAACGGCTGCACTTGAGGCACACTTGCGGCACACTTGCGGCAAGCCCCATACAATGTATATGCGGGCTTGCGACAAGTGCGGCAAGTGCGGTTTTGGCACTTGCGGCAGGTGCGCCATGAAAAAAAACGCGGTCAGCCGCGTTTTTTTCACGGCCGCACCTGCCGCAAGTGCCAAAACCTCACTTGCCGCACCTGCTGCAAGCCCGCATATACATTGTATGGGGCTTGCCGCAACTGTGCCGCAAGTGTGCCGCAAGTGCAGCCGTTATGCGGTAATCGCGGCAGATGCGTTTTTTTCACCGCATCTGCCGCGATTTAAAAAAAACGCTGATGTGAAAGTACCCTTAGAGGGGCTGCATATTTGCTGCATATTTTGGAGTTAACATAGAGCTCTATGTGTGAAAATCTCGGCAAAATATGCTGAAAGAATTGACATGCTGCAGATTTTTCTGTGCCATGCATGGGCACAAGACTTCTAATTTCCTATACACTTTTCAGGAAGGTGCTGTACTGCAAATCAGCCAAAAATACTCAGGAAAAATGCAGGAAATTAACACCGTGTCGGCACATAACCTAACAGGTTTGGAGTTTGCAAGCTGAACAAACAATGGTTTGGCTTTGTTTAGCCACAAAATAAATTATTAATTATTTCTATTTTGTGAAGTAGCAGCAGGTTTGTTATTTGTTCATAAAGTGAATAAACATTTGGAAAACACCAGAGTCCATACAGTATGGCTAATGAAGACACAAGGAGAAGTGCCATGCAAGGGGCCAGGCAGCATATATTTCTCATTTTCGCAGGCCCGTGAAAATTTCCTTTTTGTTTATTAATATGCAAATAGTCTGTGGAGCCTCATTTAGGAGTCTCAAACACGGAACTAGCCAGATATCCCTCCAGGGAAGGACCTAGCCCTGGGGTGGCCCCTGGCGGAAACCACCATAACTACCATGTTAAGTCGCCCTTTCAGTCAATATCCAACTCTTTACGAGTTAAAGATATGACAAGGGAATTACTAAAGCCAGGTAGTCTCAAACACAGAACTAGCCACATATCCCTCCAGGGAAGTACCTAGCCCTGGGGTGGCTCCTTGCGGAAACCACCATAACCACCATATTAAGTGGCCCTTTCAGTCAATATCCAACTCTTTATGAGTAGAGATGAGCCACCACCCCGGTGTTCGAATTCGATTCGATTCGTCGAATCGACGGGGTGTTCAACGAATGTTCGTCGAATGCTCGACGAACACCGTCGAACACCCGGAAAACGAACAAACCGGGCTTGTGGGGCTTTTTCACTTCCACAATGTATATACATACATTGTGGAAGTGAAAAAAAGTGAAAGAAAGTGTTAAAAATAAAAAAATAATCAACGCTCACCTGTCCGCGGTCCACCGACGCCTCCGGCAAGGTCCTGTGGCTTCTAGGACCTGTGGTGACGTCATGTTCTCGCGGGAACTCCGGTCACATGACCGGAGTTCCGCGAGAACATGACGTCACCACAGGTCCTAGAAGCACAGGACCTTGCCGGAAAGCTTAAAATAGATATTTTTATGTTTCGGACACTTTCTTTTACTTAAAGAAAGGGTCCGAAACATAAAAATATCTATTTTAAGCTTTCCGGCAAGGTCCTATTGCTAATAGGACCTGTGGTGACGTCATGTTCTCGCGGGAACTCCGGTCACCGGTTTTTCCACTTCGGTGGATCAAAAAAAAGGATGAAGAAGCCATAGAAGCCATTACTTCTTACTTCAGCCATGGAAACAAACTTGAATTATTGGGATGGGGGAACATGAATAACAGCTTGGTTGAAAAAATTGGAAAATCTATACCCATTCTGCAGAGTACAATACAAAATAATATTGTGGTACCGTGTTAGCCAGAGAAATCGATGTAAATACTTAAGTCCCAAAAAAGGTCGAGAAAAGTATTATAGGAGTGATACCTTTATTGGCTAACAATAAAAATTATATTTCAGAGCTCAAGGCTCCTTCATCAGACAATATCACAAATGAGTTACCGAGACATTTAAATACAAAATACAGTAGGAATAAGGAAATAGAGATGTGCTAAGGAAATTAAAGTAAAGTCTTTGTTAATGATGTAGATGACGTGCAATGGTTATTTACACATCAGAAGATCTTCTTGACTCCTGATGAAGGAGCCTTGAGCTCTGAAAGCTTACAAATATAATTTGTATTGTTAGCCAATAAAGGTATTACTCCTATAATACTTTTCTCAACCTTTTTTTGGGACTTAAGCATTTACATCGATTTCTCTGGCTAACACGGTACCACAATATTATTTTGTATTGTACTCTGAAGAATAGAAGATACCCCAATGTACCAAACACAAATGGATCTGAAAAACCTACTGAAGAAACTGGCACAACTGAACAGCGACATCTTCTTTCTATCCAGATGCAAGAAGGAAAACTTGATCCCTAAAGGCCTAATGATAAGGAACCCAACTCAATTTACCTATAATACACACTTTTCACAGAAACTTTGCTACAGATCATCTGAGAGACTGCGGAATCACCTCATTGGGTTTTCCTACAACAAAAAGAGAAATATCCAAAAAGAAATAAAATCTCTACAAGACAAAATACAAGGACCTGGTTCACGTCCAACCAAGGAGACACTACAGGACTTTTATAACAAATTACAATGCCACCTAATTATCAACAAGAAAAAGAAACTCAACAGACTCAGGAAGAAAGCAGGGCTCAATGTAGCGGAAGGTAAGCCAAATTTACAGAATTTCAATACATCATCATCTGTTGTGAACCTCTCACAGTATGAGCCAAATATGTCCGAAATGAAAGTTCTATCAAAGGGTCTAACATTCTGTCCCACTAAACAACTTGACACTGCTCAGTTCTGTAGTGATACTGAGGAATTCTTTCGCAGATTAAAGGGCCTGTCACACGCGTCAATGTCGTCAGTGAGATGATCGCTGACGACATTGACGGCTGATCGCTGGTGAGCTGTCACACAGGCAGACTCACCAGCAATCAATTGACCAGAAACATCGTGGAAACGATTTAAATATCGTTTCCACGATGTCTTGCTCCCGCTGCCAGGCTGCTGGAAGTGGGAGCAGGCTGGTCTCCAAGGTAAACTGCGGGTATCTAGGCAGCGCGCGCTGCCTAGATACCTGATGTGTACCTTAGTTACCAGCCTCCTCCGCTCACCGGCTGGTATCTAAGGTACACAGCGGGTAACTAGGGACCCTAGTTACCCGCTGTGTACCTTAGATACCAGCCGGTGAGCCAGGGGCGGACCTTGCTGCCTGGGGGCCCTGGTGCAGCCTTTGAGGGGGGGCCCTGGTTTGAGAAAGGGGGGGAGGGGGTGCTATCAGTGTAGGTGTAGTGAGGACCAGGGGGGGGGGGGTGCTATCAGGTCGCGGCTCCTACCTGCGTGCATCCAGCGGGGCCCCGGAGCAGCGGCAGAGAGAGGAGGGGCGGGCTCAGCAGGAGGAAGCAGGAAGCTTCCCTGGTTAACCCCTCTCCTCTGCCACACTGGCACAGGGACATGGGGGGCGGCTGGGGACCCCCCTGCAGGGCTAACCTGCGTCCAGGGGGACCCCTGTGAGCCGGAGCAGCAGCAGAGAGAGGACGGGCGGGCTCAGCCGGGGGAAGCAGGAAGCTTCCCAGGTTAACCCCCTCTCCTCTGCCACACTGGCACAGGGACAGCGGAGCGGAGGAGGCTGGTAACTAAGGTACACGTCGGGTATCTAGGCAGCGCGCGCTGCCTAGATACCCGCAGTTTACCTTAGTTACCAGCTCCCAGCGCTTGTGAGAGGCGCTGGGAGCTGGAATATCGCTACTCCCGGTGTCATACGCAGCGATGCTGCGTGTCCACCGGGCGACAATCGCCAGGTTTTAGAGCAGGTTCTAAAACCTGGCGATCATCAACCAGCGATTTATCGCTGGTTGATTCAGTATGTCACACGCGTCAATATCGCTGCAACGTCACGTGCAGCCGAGATCGTGCAGGCGATATTGACGCGTGTGACAGGCCCTTAAGACTAAAAGAATTTTTCCATGATCACACAGATGATACATCACAAATCAACGTGGAAGACACACCAAAAAAGAAAAAGAGGACAGACTGGACCCCACCACCTGGGCAAAAACAAACTCTGGACCACTACATAGACTGTTTCCGTAAAAAAGTAAAATCTGACATTTTGGACAAATGCCTCAAAGTACCAAACAATATCAGCAGGGAGGAAAGAAAAGCCATAAAATCCTTAAAATCCAATAATAATATCATCATTAAACCAGCAGGAGGAGCTGTAGTGATTATGAATATGTCAGACTACATCCAACACAGGCAACTCTTGGACAAAAAATACTACACCCCCCTTCAGGAAGATCCCACCAAAAAATACAAAGAGGATTTAACAAAGATCATCAATGGGTTCGACTCTATGTCATCCTCTCTACTGGACCTAATACCAAACAACCCCAAAACAGGCACTTTCTACATGTTACGTAAAATACATAAAGAAGGCAACACAGGGAGACCCATCATCTCTGGTATTGGGACATTAACCGAGAATATCTCTGGCTGGGTGGAGATCATTCTAAAACCCTTGGTGAGGCAGATACCCAGCTACATCCAGGACACCACAGACATTGTCTGCAAATTGTCAGCCCTGTGTCCACTTCCAGAGGATACAATATTAGCCACCATGGATGTAGAATCTCTTTACTCCAACATTCCTCACGAAGATGGGATTGCTGCATGTGAATATTTCCTCCAAAAAAACAATCTGGCCACGGAACCAGCCCTGCAATTCATCAGGTTTGTACTCTAGCACAACTATTTTTCCTTTAGGGACAATATATACCAACAGTGTATGGGAAGTGCCATGGGAAGCAAAATGTCACCACAGTATGCTAACCTGTTTATGGCTAAACTAGAACATGACTTTTTGGCATCTTGCACTATCAAACCTCTAGCATACTTCAGCTATATTGATGACCTACTAATAATCTGGTCAGGCTCAAAGGATGATCTGCTTACCTTCCACAACAACTTTAACAAGTTTCACCCTACTATTAAGCTCACCCTCAACTTTTCAAAGTCACAAATACATTTTCTGGACACAACCATATACATTAAAGACAATACCATACAAACGTCTATTTACCATAAACCCACAGGACGTCCGGCATACCTGAGATAGAACAGCTTCCATCCAAGACACACAAAAAAATAATCTACAGTCAAGCTCTAAGGTACATTCGGATCTGTTCAAACAATGAAGACAGGGAACTACAACTACTATCACTGAGGAAACCATTCCTAAATCAAGGATACCATCCACTGGTAATAGATGACCAGATCCACAGAGCTGCAAGGGTCCCAAGAAGCAGCCTCCTGGATTACAAACAGAAGGAGGACAACAGCAGGGTGCCTCTTGTGATCACATACAATCCTCATATGAACATCCTAAGGAGAATTGGTGCTGATCTTCAGCCCATATTCCACAAAGACCACAGACTCAAAGCAATATTCTCAGAACTGCCACTGCTCTCCTACAAACAGCCCCCCAACCTAAGGAATCTCCTTGTCAGAAGTGTCCTCACATCACCATCACAGATGGGCACATTCCCCTGTAACAGCAAGAAATGCAAGACGTGTACCCACATATTACCAACAGATAAAGTCCATATACCCAACACAAACCAGGACTATAAGATCATGGACTTCTTTTCATGTACATCCTCCAATGTGGTGTATATGATACAATGTACAAAGTGCACTATAGGAATGTATATTGGGGAAACAATGCAAAAGCTACAAAAACGGATGAATTTACATAGACAACAATAAAAAATAAGCTGGACATGCCTGTAGGAATACACTTATCTGAGCCTGGACACAGCATGGCAGACCTAACAGTCCTGATATTGAAAGGTCACTTTAAAAATGACAGAGAACGTAAAATCTGGGAATTCAAAATCATAAGAATGTTCCAATCCATAAAAGGGCTTAATGTGACACCTGGATTCATGACTCATTACCTAGACACAACTAACACTTCCACAAGAAGATCTTCTGATGTGTAAAAGACCATTGCACGTCATCTACATCATTAACAAAGATTTCATTTTAATTTCCTTAGCACAGCTCCATTTCCTTATGTCCTGCTGTATTTTGTATTTAAATGTCTCAGTAACTCATTTGTGATATTGTCTGAAGGAGCCTTGAGCTCTGAAAGCTTACAAATATAATTTTTATTGTTAGCCAATAAAGGTATCACTCCTATAATACTCTTCTCAACCTTTTTTTGGGACTTAAGTATTTATACCCATTCTGCAAAGGCAGCATGGCCCCTGAAGAAGCAATAGCTTTTCACAGAGCATCCAAAAATGTTCCCTTTTTTAGTTTGTTGTTTGAAAAATTCAGAAGCACTGGCTTTTTAACAAGCTCCAGTGTTTCATAGTGCACACCGGAGGTCACAACTCAATGCACCTCTATAAGGGACTAGCTCGGGCTTTGTTCTGGCTCACATTGAGTTACATTAGGAGCTTGTGACGTAACTTCTGACTTCTGGTCAGTCTGAAGTTACAGTCACAAGATGGTGATGGGGGACTGGAGTAGTGCTGGTACTGCTAGAAGGTGATTGTATGATGTGACAGGGGGCTTAGATTTAAAGCACCACTTGAGCTGTTAAAAACACCCCACTGGAGTGGTGCTTTAACCAAATTTTATGTATTTATAGCACAATCATGCTACATTCTTATGAAGCAGCTGCAAATTCTTCTTACATCTGTAAACAAGCGTGGGTAGAAAATGACATGAATCTGAAAAACTGAGACCATACTAACACTTTAATCACTTTTTTTGTTAATTGAAAGAAAAATTTACGCAGGGTCTTAAAGAAATACTGATGATTTTAATGCTGTTTGCTCAGAACTAAAGGAAACTGTGTATAACAGCCTCTCTATGAGTTCTCGCTCTCTTAATTTTTACATTTCACAGTCAATTGCTATAGGAAATTATAGTTTTGTTAGCATTTTGTTCTTGATGTGCCTGAAAGAAATACATACTAGACAAAGTTTAGCATAAGTAAAGTCAGATTTAAACAAGGCAGGTTGGTGCAGTTTTCAATTGATATGCTTAGCCTTTAACCATGATTGAGTCCTAAAGGCAACCCAAGTGTAAAACAAGTATGGAAGAACTTAGGCTAGGGTCACACTTAAAGGCACAAGCCGGTAACCGTGTGCCTTCATACTATCATTTGATAATAAAAATGCAACCTTCATTCCGGATCTGGATGCAGTAATGCATCCGGTTTTGGAATGTGGGTTTTTACAATTTTAAAAACCGGATCCGGATCTGGTACTGCATGGTACATTTATGTAACTTGCGGTACCGGATCCGGTTCCCATAGACTCCCATTATTTAAAAAAACGGATCCGGTTTTGGAACCAGCGCGATAGACTCAGCCTGCATGATTTTTTCCCGCAGGCTCCAAAACCGGATCCGGTAACCGGATTGCAATTAGTGCAATCCAATTTTTCTATTGAAGCAGATGGCTCCGGATCCGGTTTTGAGCATTTTTAATGCTCAAAACCGGGTCAGGATCTGCAAGCTCAACCACAGATGTGACCCTAGCCTAAGGGTATGTGCACGCAGGGTGTTATTGCTGCAGCAAAAAAATGCAGCAAAACCTGTACAGGTTTCTAGTATCTCCAGATTTCCTGGCAGGAGATTTGCTGTTTTTTGCAGTTTTTTTTGTGGGTCTTTACTGCGTTTTGATTGCAGCCAAAACACAGAAAAGAGTTGGCATGCTCATTCTTTTCAAAATGCAGGAAAATCTGTACAAGTTTTAGTTTCTGGTAAGGATGCTAAACCAATGTGTGTGCACAGATCTTCCCTGATTCCCATAGGCTTAAATGTTAATCCAAAACATAGGTTTAGATTAGCATAAAACCACAGTAAAAACGCAGGAAAAATGCATTGTGTGAACATAGCCTTCTACTTCTTCACAGTGGATCTTTTTCTGACTTTGAAAAAAGCAAATAAAAACAACTAAGGGCCGCTTTACACACACCAACTTCTGTGTCCAACTTCTGAACAGATCTCTGGTTGCAGTGAAATCATGGACACATTGTTACATTTGTACACAGCCACAAAATGGAGCAATGTGTCCATGATTTCCCTGCAACCAGAGATCTGTTCAGAAGTTGGACACAGAAGTTGGTGTGGGTAAAGCGGCCCTAACATTTCTTGAGCATTTACAATATAAGGTAAAATTACGTATATACTTGCTGCATAAATGTGTTTAATTTGCCATCTATTCTTTTGCTTTAACGTCTACTAAGAAAAATAGGCAACGTACATGTTATCACTTACCCCAAAACATTGAGACCCCATAAATATCATGAATTCTTTTCATGCAGGAAGTGTAAATATAGGTAGAAAAAAAGGAGATAATTGAAAGAGTAACCATTATTATTATTATTATTATTTATTTATATAGCGCCATTAGGTTCCATGGCGCTTTACATGAGGATAAGGGAGACAAGGACAAGTACACTAAATCTAGGCGATCAGGATGTACAGGTACAGGAGGGGCAGGGACCCTGTCCACGAGGGCTCACAGTCTAAGAGCCATCATATTATTATAGATTTATTTTTTACAAATCAATAATAGTACATGGGACAATATGAAAGTTTGGAACACATCTTCTAAGAGAACACTGGTTCTTTATCCTCCTGAATGGATCATTGATTCTCAAAATTCCTAATTTACAGATAAAATCTATCGTCAGTGGACACAGATTTTCCTTGTTGTGGTATGGTATAACAGTTGGGGCTCATAAAGATCTATAGAGAACTTTAACTGTTGTATCAAGAGAACTTGCAGCAAAATGTCCACATCTGTCTCTAGCTCCTTCCTTCTATTACCCCTTCCTTTGTCCATAGAATTCTAAAAGCACCAACTGACATCTTCTATGTGAGTACTGGACAAACCTGTCTTTACCAATTATAGATCTAAGGGTGCTTTCACATCTGCGTTTTTCGTAATTCGCGGCAGATGCGGTGAAAAAACCGCATCTGCCGCGTTTACCGCATAACCGTTCCACTTGCGGCGCGGTTGCGGTTTTTTCTATGCAATGTATAGGGGGACTTGCGGCAGGTGCGGCAAGTGCGGTTTTGCACTTGCGGCAGGTGCGGCCGCGAAAAAAACCGCAGTAAGCCGCGGTTTTTTTCGCGGCCGCACCTGCCGCAAGTGCAAAACCGCACTTGCCGCACCTGCCGCAAGTCCCCCTATACATTGCATAGAAAAAACCGCAACCGCGCCGCAAGTGGAACGGTTATGCGGTAAACGCGGCAGATGCGGTTTTTTCACCGCATCTGCCGCGAATTACGAAAAACGCAGATGTGAAAGCACCCTTACCCATTATTTGTTAGTGATAATCAATCCAGGAGGAGAAAGAAGCAAATGTCTCTGATAAAATGTATTACAAAGTTGATTATTTTTACTTCAGCCTATTGTACAGAAATATCCACAGACATCAAAAACAAATATTTTAATACAAAGAAAACCAAACTTGGAAGAGATTGAAGATTGAAACACAGAATGGATATTGGCATTCATTTTTTTTTAAATACCTTTTAGTTTTGACTAATGTAAAATACTGGATACAAAAAGCGCAAAATAGGGTCCTATTTGTAAATAAAATCAATGTAGAATAATACCACAGTATGCTCACCTTAGGGAGTTGGGCTAGTCACAACCCCTATTGAAGAATATTAATCATACCGTTGCTGCAGCTCCTTGATCTGCAACACAAGATCAAACAGTGGGGAAGATCTGCTGCTGTAGCCAGTTGCCTTACAGTAATGCCGGTCTCAGCTGAGGTTTATGCCCATCTATGGCACAAATAGAAAAATTATCTACATATTTTTCACAGGCATAAAAAGAGATAAAGATATTACAGGGAGGATTGGGAGTCATAATTTATAAGCTGGTTGACGGTGTCAAAGTAAATTAACTACATTTTATGAGATGAGCAGGAATTTTCTTTCTTCTGGATAACACACTTCTACACTGTAGAACACTGCTGGCCGGTACACTGTACCGGCCAGCAGCTATCTTGCCTGACTCTCCCATATACAGGAGTGCTATGTCTGGTCTGGTGATTGCTCCTGTTTACTCTATGAAGGAGATGCTACCAGACAACTCTAGCAGAGGCTTATCATACCAAAAAGAAAAGGATTGTCAGTCTGAAATCCAACATCATCTGTCTGAGAGTTTGGAGCCCCTATGAACATCAGTCTAATTCTTATGGAGGTATGGTCACTGTGCCCAGAACACAGCTTGTCCTGATTAGTGTTGAGCAAACTTTTTAAGAACATGTTCACCAATTTCAAATTCGGCATGGACCTGGCCGAGTTGGATTCGGGATCGGAAACCTGAACAATTTGGAAAAAGTTGGCAAACTCAGCATTGCTAGATAACCATTATTAAACTTTCCTTTTAGGTATGTGGCCAAAACAGTGACCAGAAGACCTGATGGCAGAGAATTCTGATAACCTATAGGTTTCCTGAGTTCACAGCCATCAGGTCTACAAACAGCATTCAACCTGGTGAATTTAATAGAGCTTTAAAAGGGAGTTTTTAGGCTTCCTCAAGTTTCCAGTTGTTGGGACACCTGCAGGCTGTGAACCCATGGAAGCTTTCACAACCTGCAGATGTGCAAGCAACTGAACTCTAGGAACCATAAAATCTCCTTCAAACACCCCTTTATGAGAGCTTTTAAGTTTTTTTTTTTAAGAGAAAGAAAACCTTTATTATTGCAGAAGGTCAGCAGTGTGCAAGGCCTCCTCTTATGGTGGGTTTACACGTCCCGATATCGGCGTCCAACTCCGACCAAAAGTCACGTGGTTCGTGCGTTGGACCCGATATCGTTCGTGCATTGTATGGTGTGAACGTCTAATATAATGCACAAACGATGTCAATCCGATATCGGGGGTCAAATGGGCGTGCTATTCAACGGCCCGATATCGGATGCCGGTTGGAGCCGGATCGTCCTGTGTGACAGCCCAACTCCGATGTGCAGTACAACGTCACCCATTCACTCCCATGTTAAATGGTCCTTCCTGGGTCGGGGGGCGTACACATCGTAGGGACGTTGTATCCCGATATCGGGCTGTGTAAACCGCCGATGCGATTCTGGGAAAACCGGGCACAAAAAGCGCGCTCCCGCACCGTCGGATCCAATATCGGACCGACTTTGGAGCGTGTAAACCCACCATTATACACTTATCTGCTATCAATTCAGATAAAAATAGCATATGTCCATTATATGTTTAACATACATGGTCTTATAGGTCTAATTCATACTCATAAAACACTATAATATGGATATTGCTTCTTGAAAATGGGCAATCCCTTTTTTCCCTTTCTTTCAATACATTTAGAATAGAAATTTTTTTGCATGTGCACAAGTGTATTATATTATTAATCATGGGTGTAGTCTGTTGTTCCACTGACTTGCAGTCACATGTTTATACAGTTGTTTACTTTACACATCTATGCTATGAGTAAGAGCATATTTTACTCGAAACGCGTAGGACTGTGTTTTTATCCTCTTTTAATATGCACTAATAAAGTTTTCCCATTCTTATACACGAAGAGTACTATGTAACTTTACTATTTGCAAGTGCTGGCCTTTTTTTTAAAAACTCCTTGTTTTCTGTTACATTACTTCATCCTTCACCTGAGAACCAACCTTTGGACCTGTCCACGTGTTGACCACTAGCCCTATTCAACATTGCAGATGAATTGGTGATCTGAAAAAAACTATTTTTCTTTTCTTATTTCTCCTCCAAACATGTCAGGCTTCAATATTCCCAAACACAAGCCCAAGTCTTCCCTGTAGCATAGTGATGAGTAAGTAAGGTGCCTTCTGCAGCCAATCCAATGGAGGGATTCATGAGGAGCTTAAAGCAACATGATTGGCAAACAATAATATCACATAAGCGATTAGGTCCTGGAGCTGGAAGAGGCAAGTACTTAGGAAATGGGTAGACATGTCAGGAGGCCGGCACCTACTTGGTATTGCCATGCAGAAGAGAAACATTGTGCAACCATGTGTCTGCAGTTTAGTCATGAAGCCATTCCAAGAGATACCTACTCTGGAGGAGATGATTTTTCCTTACCAGCCAGAGGCTTTTGACTAGAAGAATGCCATATGGAGCCTCCTAACCCCTCCCAGCAAGGATCCTTATGGGCCTAAACCACCTCAGGCCTTGTCATTTTTAGAGAAAAGGATGCTCTCAGAGGTTCTCACCCCAGAGAGTGCTTGGAGGGGTCTAAGCAGGCCACCTGTGAGGAAGAATGTATATGGGACCATGGTGTGGACTTTTCAGAAGAGTGGGTACAGCTTCATAGCTGAAAAGGGCACTGGTCACCAGTGCTATTTGAACATGTCTACCCTCATTTTTGAACTATTTCCTTATAGGATTGTTGATGTAAGGGTCTCATGGAGGCCTGAATATTCCCACTCCAGGGCTCGATGACAGCTGTCAATTCTCAGCTGTCATTACCCCTTCTATTACTCAATTGCCACCTGAGCAGGACATTTGGAAGAGCCAGGTAAAGCACTCGGAATTGGCGCTTCTAATGAATGTGGCAAATCTGGAGTCACTGTGGGCTGCTATACTTACTCTGATGGGATCAATAACTATGTGCCTCCCCAGGGTGATAATACCAACCCACAGCTGTGTGCTTTATCCTGGCTGGGGGGGAGCACATGCCATTTTTCTCAATTATTTATTTTTACACTGCACTTCAGAATCCAGTCAGCTACTGCTTTTGACAACCAATCACCGGCAGAGGGTGAGCAGGGCAAAGCCAAACTTTAACCAATTATCGGAGAAAGCAGTGAATATGTATGAGGTTACTGATCGAGCCTAGAAGCAGGGTGACAGCGGCGCTGAAGCTTGGTAAGTAATAGTCTAGGAATCTAATGGCTGTGGCAAAACAGCAGGGCTCCACTGTAAAACTATTTGAGCTATTTTGGCAGCTTCTGAACCCCCCTGAAGGTGTTTTCTATGCCTTTGATTTTGCCTCCCATGGAATTCAATGGGGTTCGGGAGTTTGGTTGAACTTTTCAGCGAATTTCTGAAAGTTTGGTGAACCGAACTGAACCTTGAAAAGTTCACTCATCTCGTATTGATCGTGGACACTCAGCTTTACTCCTGTGATCAAATAGGCAAGGAAATGTGTAACCTCAGAAATTAACATCTGTGAGCCCCTGCTGTTTCTTCTGCATACTCAGTTATCATACTAGGCTTATCCTTCCCCCTCAGGTAAGCACATTTATAACATTACTTTAGCACAGGAACATTTTTTAACATACCCAATTGTGGAACTTATTAGTAGTATTTCAAGATTTATGGATTATAATATACTCTTTGGGACAACCTTTTTGAATAACTAAATTATTAAGATGGATTGGTTTTTAATCATTTAGTTTCTTTATCTAGTTAATCTTTCATTTTTTTAGAACTTTGGTGTGCATACAAAGAAGGACTACATTGTGTTATTCTCTAATGTGACATTGTACACCAAACATAAACTTTTATGTATATGTTGCTCTTCATAGTGTGAACCATTACCGATGGCCCTGGCACACCCCAGAGAAGATTATGTGGAATGTTCCATGATAAGATATAATAATATTTTTTTTGTTTATCATGCTGAATGGGTGACGCTCCTGTTTATGCATCAGGAGGACGTTCACCAGTTTCTTTGTCTAGTTAATCTCTCCTTCCTTAATAACTGATTTGTGCATACAAAGAAGGACTACATTGTGTCATTATGTAATAGGACATGTTTTATTGTCTCTTTCTTCTAAGGCGCACCTGTGCATTTGTCTAGTACAGCACCGTGGTGGTAGTTTCAGGCACATCTTACATTTTACAGACCATCTTTGTATCCACTTACACCAAATTGAGCATTCTCCTGTAATCTCCCCATTCACAACAATTAAAAGCATCTCAGCTTGAAAGTAAAAACGAATTGCGCCTATCACACAATTCTGACAACTGGCTTTTAACAAAGTACATTTATTTAATATACTTTCTACCTGAAAGAAGTCTTTATGTGGATAAAAAAAACCCCACACTAACGTAGTTTAGAAGTGAAGCTGAAAGCCTTTAACTTTACTCTCACCCAAGGTGCTTTACTGCTTCACTGATGGGACTTGCTGGAGCTTCCTTGTCTATTCTTTATTCTTTTATTCAAGTTTTGGTGATTAAACACTTAGAACTTAAGCACATGGTAGAGCCGAGCATAGGAGCCAGCGCACACGCATGCAGAGACCCTACAGCTCTGTCCAATAGAACCATAGGAATTCAGTGTACCAATGGATGGTATATTACAGAGCTATTCTGAGAGTACGTTTTTCATGCAGTGTCTGTTAGAGCACAGTATACTGTTTTTACATAAAATTAAAGCCTGTGTCACTGGATAAAGGTTCGGTTCAAATTGGAGGTGTAGCCATAGTTTTGTATTCCCAAGGCCCTGTGATCTTTAGGCCATGTTCAGTAGAGTCACTAAATTAATAAAGTCCAAAAAATAGAAAGACTATCCAGAATTATAAAAAGTTCAAAATTTACTGATGCATTATTATTATTATTATTAATCATTAACAAGCACGAAAATCAAGAAAAAAAATGCTATATTAAAGATTACATGTTTTGAGGTATAAACGTCTTAATCATAGGTTATATAGATTTATATCTATACTGTAAGCCTTGAATATGGTGTTTTTTTCTGTTGGTTTTCCTGCTCTTTAAGGGTTTTAATTAATTATTATTATTATTATTATTATTATTAATGCATCAATAAATGCTGAACCTTCTATAGTGCTGGATAGACTTTCTATTTTTTGAACTTTATCTACTGTTGGCTTAGATCCACAGCACTGGGACAGGTGAGCTGGTAGGTCTTCTTTTTTCTTTTATTTTTCACTAAATTAATAACAATGTGCATTAAAACTAACCCAACCGATGTTAAGGAGACATTGATTATTTACTGTCTTCATGTCAACTTAAGAGTTCATTCTGTTTCCGTCCTTCATGCGCGTGGCACACGTGGCAGGAACAAAGTTAATAAACTTGGACTAGCATTGATTAGGGTGCACATATACTCTGTTAGTAAATGTTTAGGTTACCTGAATCTGAGGGTCATGAACTATTTGACACTGACCACTAATTAAAGCCAGGTTTCCTTAACCTACATTTCCTATTGTGTTGATTTATCAACAACCTTCAATTCCTGTCTGACCAAATAAAAGCTGACATTTCCCCCAAGGATTCGAAGAAAAAAAAAAAGGTTGAAATCAATCTAAATTTTTGTCAAATCTAAACTCAGCAATGTCAAAAAAGCAACAGTTCTGCTCAGAAAGGAACTTTCATGTGCCTCCTGCCCCTGCCATAATACATTGCCCTTCCTGCTGCTGAGTATTAGTTTCCACTGTGTTAAGTTCAGATGTCCAAAATAATTGGCTGTAAGGGCTGAAAAGCCGGGTACACAGCTACAAAGGCTGGCAAACCAGTCAGTCATCTTTCTATAGTTATTTTTATAAAATATAATATTCTAAGATAAGGTATAAATAAGCAGCTTACTGAAATAAGACTATTAGAGAGAGCATGGATTATTTTACAATGTTTTCTTTTTTATTGTATTTAGACGTACAGTGACAATACATTTTATACATCAGTCACATGCAATACAGCTTCAATAAATTGTAAGTTTTAGTAAGACAATACTCTTAGTTATAATTAAATAATTATAAAATGTATGAGAAACTAAACTAGACTTTCATTTTTATCATTATTATTAGTATTGTTATTATTATTATTAGCCACTTGTATTGATTGTGCAACCAGAATGTATGTACATCACATGCACAAAACACATAACATGGATTTATAGAATGAAATAATGTTCTATAACATTCTATAGACGGCGGATGTTTCACACATGGACACCTATATATACATACAGTAGATGTATATAGATAGATAGATAGATAGATACATACATACATAAACAGATTGAAGATAGGTAGATTGATATTAGATAGAGTATAGGTAGATTATAGATAATATATCAGTAAAAATAGATTATTGATAGATAGATAGATAGATAGATAGATAGATAGATAGATAGATAGATAGATAATTAGATAATAGGTAAATGGATAATAGATAAATAATTAAATAATAGATAGGTAGACAGATAATAGATAGCTGTTAGGAAAAATAGATACACAGATAGATAGATGATAGATAGATAGATAGATAGATAGATAGATAGATACAGTTCAAAAGAGGGTCACAGCACTTCCTTCTTTAGCAAGGGATGTTTATTCCAGCTCAGGCATAAGGCGACGTTTCGAGCTATGCTAGCTCTTTATCCATAGGCTGGATAAAGAGCTAGCATAGCTCGAAACGTCGCCTTATGCCTGAGCTGGAATAAACATCCCTTGCTAAAGAAGGAAGTGCTGTGACCCTCTTTTGAACTGTATGTATATTTGAGACTGGAAGGAGTCTCAGGGACGCTTTGCACTCTGCTGAAAGACCAGCCATACACGCTGCTTCTAAACTTTCACTATTTAGATAGATAGATAGATAGATAGATATAGATAGATAGATAACCAGAAAAAAATCACTGCAGCTCTCAGTTACTACCAAAAATGTACACATGCTAATAAGCAGTTTATATATGAGGAAAAAAAATGTTTTCATATATGAACTGCTTAATAGCATGTGTACATTTTTGGTAGTAGCTGAGTGCTGCAGTGAATTTTTTCTAGTTGTTTGTTCCAGCATCGCAGCTTGCACCAGTTCACACTATATCTTGAGTGCTGTGCAACCTTTTTTCTGTTTATGTCTAATATGTAGAGTTGCTGGCTCCACAGCTGCACTTAGCACCCTCATCGCCCCCAGGTGGTCTGAGATTGAGATGGTGTCCACCCACTTAGAAGTGGGATAGGGAGGACAAGGAGGACAGGGATGTCAGCGTAGGACTCATCAGATCTGGGGTCACCGTGGAGTGGTTGATGAGCAAACAGATATTGGCAAACATATGTACCAAGAAAATAAAAAGATAAGAATATTGAGTTTTTTGAAAAAAACTTAAGTTTAAAATTTTTTTCCTCATATATAAACCGCTTGTCAGCATGTGTACATATTTGGTAGTCACTGAGTGCTGCAGTGAATTTTTTCTGGTTGTTTGTTCCAGCATCACAGCTTGCACCAGTTCACACTATATCTTGAGTGCTGTGCAGTTTTTTTTTTCTGATAGATAGATAATGACTAGATGCACACTCATATGTATGTATAGATGTGCGGGTGCGTGAGCATATATATATATATATATATATATACAGTATATATATATATATATATATATATATATATATACAAATACTGTATATATAATGTTAAATGTTTTCTGTTATCATTATTAATATTTTTAAATGTGTATGTGAGGAATTATTTTATTGCTATTATTGTTATTATTTGTTATTATTTGTGGGTAATCCTAAACATATACCAACCATTACTTGTCCAAGCTTAAATTCTAAGAGCAAAAGGATGACAATACCACAGGTACAAGTGTTTGCCTGGACAGGACGATCAGCCACATTTACACAAAGTTTCAAGAGAACTGTAAGTCTATATAATGGGAGAGTGACCAAACTACAAGATCACATGTACATTGTATACATAGTATCATGTTGTAGAGTGTGACATATCAGTGATAATTCTTGTCAGTGACTATTTTTGGAGTTGAATTTGCAATTTATTATCAGAACAATATTTTAAAAGTGTGAATAAGTGACTATACAGATATGACACAGGCAAAGTGAAATTCCAGTCTGGACTGCCGGGAAAGCTTCTTGCTGAACAGCAGCATTGCAAATAAATCAGATCTGATGAGGGTTCAATAATTGCTGTCCAATTAGAATTGATTTTTGAGAATATCTGTCTACCTATCATGGAAAAAAAAAAAAAAAAAGACAGGATCACTTCCAAAATTAATGAGAATATAGTGGACTTTATTTAGTCTTACTCAAGCTGATACGTCACCATCATGCCACATGGGCAAATAAAGTCCACTTTTCTTTGTCCATTTTTCCCATTTTATGTCATTTATGCCATTGGATTTAATGTGTTTGGAGGTTTTGCACCTACATTTTGTATTTTTCTATTTTCTAAAGGTGCTGTTCTTATTTTTCTCATAATGTATCTATCTAGAAATGGCAATCCAGGCAGCACTCAAAAAGTAAGCAAAAGGTGGACATTATTATCCCATAAAGTGGAACAACATTTCAACTTAATATAAACTTTTTTCAAGCATTTAGGACATCGCATTACCAGGATTGCTTGCACCAACAGTTGGTTATAAGTTTGTGCTGTTCCTTTTTTTCTATCATCTATCTATCTATCTATCTATCTATCTATCTATCTATCTATCTATCTATCTATCATCTTGTCCTGTTTGACATCTCCTTTAACCAGTCATTCATTATTATTAATGATTAGATACCGTAATAATAATAATAATAATTGTAATAATTATAATAAGAAGAAGAAGTAGAAGAAGAAGAAGTAGAAGAAACTGTATTCTTTAAACTGGTATTTTGTTTCTTAATAGGACTGGAAAAATAGACTAATAGCTAACAATTACAACTGTCAATATATATAATTAAAAGAAAAGGTTTTCTTACTATTAAAATTCATACAAAAGGCCCAAAATCACAGACATTTCCAACTATGATTAAAATCTGAATATTTCTCAGTAATAGATAAGTAAATCCAGCTAACAGTAACAATGAAACCCCTGTGTGGCCGGTACCAGGTGATCAGACTGATATGACATAAATGCTTTTGCCTTGTTACTCGTCAGTCTTCAGTCTTCCTGCTGTTCTTCCTCTTCTTCTCCCTTTTGTCTGGATCGCCTGCTGTAAAGTGTGACACTATCTGGTGAATCCTGATTTCTATGCAGCATTTGAGTTTCTGTAATATTAAAAATACAGAAAAACAAATCACCCATTATAAAGAAGGAAATGATCTGCTATAATAATAAATAGGTACAACGAAGGAAGCTGAAGTCCAACCCTCAGGACAATAATGGATTGAACTCCTGGCAGAGAATATTTTTGTATACTATTTTCAGAGTTTTTTATACTTTATGTTTGATGCTTATTTTAGTCGTTTATGTATCTTGTGCACAAACTAGACATGGAAGCTCAATGGGAATATTCCTTTACTTTCTGATAAACCCCCCAGCAATAACATAGCGCTTTTCATTACCACTCAATAAAAAATACATTGGAACTTTAACCATCGTGGACTTTACCTATTGGATCAAAAATATACACATTTACATGTTTAAAGTTTTATGTTTTACTTGTAGTTTTCTTTAAGAGAAGTTTTAAGGCTTTTTAAAATCTATTTAGTTTAAGTAGATGCAATGAATGATGCTGAGGCCTTACTGATGCTAAGTTGCTTTTCCCTTCTCTACTTCAGTATGGCAGCATTCAAGATGGACGGCTTGCTTGGATACACTGCCTAACAGCTATGAAATTGACGTGGAGCGTCCCCAGCAAGGAGTCAGTCTCAGATTACTCAAGTCCTCACATTAACACCCAACTGACACAGAGCGGCATGCAAGAAGAAGGGGCAAGATGACTTGCCAGCATTCACTCCATCTTTTTTTTCTACCGCTTGCTACCATAGTAATCTTTATAACTAAATGATTAAATTAAAGTTAAAAAAAAATTTAAATAAAAATTAGACCAAAATTTTCTTTTTTTTCTTTTGTGTTTTCTGACTTTGTCAGGTTTTACTCATGTCTGGCATTCAACTAATTTGAGACCAAGCATTAAGTACATAAAGGAACATTTACCAATGCAGGTTTGTAGCTGTGCCAGCTTATTTATAGCAATTGAATTTGAAATCCTACTGTAAAATGCCTTAAAGGGGGTTTCCCATGAAAAAAGTTCACTTTAATCAATAGATCTTACAATAATAATCATTTCCACAATTGTGGATGTTTAAAAAATATTCCTATGCCGAGATAAACTTACATATGTGTCCCTGCTGTGTACTGGGTTATGGCCGTGTCTGACCGTACAGGGACACAGTCTGATCATACCACATCTTCAGTGCTGAGATAATCTTATATATGTGTCCCTGCTGTGTACTGGGTTATGGCCGTGTCTGACCGTACAGGGACACAGTCTGATCATACCACATCTCCAGTGCTGAGATAATCTTATATATGTGTCCCTGCTATGTACTGTGTAATGGATGTGTCTGACCGTACAGGGAAATGGTCTGATCATACCACATCTCCTGTGCTGAGATAATCTTATATATGTGTCCCTGCTATGTACTGGGTTATGGCCGTGTCTGACCGTACAGGGACACAGTCTGATCATACCACATCTCCAGTGCTGAGATAATCTTATATATGTGTCCTTGCTATGTACTGTGTAATGGATGTGTTTGACCATACAGGGACGTGGTCTTATCATACCACATCCCCTGTGCTGAGATAATCTTATATATGTGTCCCTGCTATGTACTGTGTAATGGATGCCCTGAGGAAGGTGCTGGGACAGCACCGAAACGTGTAGGTGTGATGGAATAAAGGATCTTTTTATGGTAATAACCTTCCTTGTGAAATCCTTTGGAAAAGAGCAGCAGCGCGGACCGTGGACACCATTCCAGTTTGTCTCCATACAGGGACATGGTCTGATCATGCCACATCTCCTGTGCTGAGATAATCTTATATATGTGCCCCTGCTGTGTACTGTGTAAAGGATGTGTCTGACCATACAGCGACATGGTTTGATCATACAACATCTCCTGCGCTGAGATAATCTTATATATGTGCCCCTGCTATGTACTGTGTAATGGATGTGTCTGACCATACAGCGACATGATCTGATCATACCACATCTACTGTGCTGAGATAATCTTATATATGTGTTCCTGCTATGTACTGTGTAATGGATGTGTCTGACCATACAGCGACATGATCTGATCATACCACATCTCCTGCGCTAAGATGGATGTGTCTGACCATACAGGGACATGGTCTGATCATACCACATCTCCTGCACTGAGATAATCTTATATATGTGCCCCTGCTGTGTTACTATGTAAAGGATGTTTCTGACCGTACAGGGACATGCTCTGATCATACCATGTGTCCTACATTGTCTGATCATACCACATCTCCTGTGCTGAGATTATCTTATATATGTGCCCCTGCTATGTACTGTGTAATTGTCATGTCTGACAGCACAGGAACATTTCTTTAAATACATTCAATTGTGGAAATTATTATTATTCCAAGATCAATTGATTAAGATGAACTTTAAAATGAACCTTGTTTATGGGAAAACCCCTTTAATCCTCTCTAATATTCCAATGTATCATCCCCATTATGTTCTTCTTCTACCCCTGGATCACCTTTACATAAATGTTACGTTTTGCAAAAATATATATGGCTCTACCGCAGTGAACTCTGATCACATTTTAATAGTCGTTCCATCATTATTTCCTGTCACCAACATTACTGATCAGTAACATTATCTGACTTATAACAGCACATGTACAATAGAGTAACAACTGCACCCGAAATATTTCTCCAATGGTTGCTTAGTTTTCAAAGTCTCTTGACAAGATATCAATCAAGACAGAAGATCTGTCGAGGAGCTGAGTAAAACCATTTATTCATCTTGGGTGGCAAAGAGAACGTGCTGCGCCTGAGAGACGTCTATAGGTATCAAATACATTGCTGTTTGGATAGCCGAGATCGGCTCTGGATACAGCACAGCCATACAGTCTGGTTAGCACAGGAGCACCCTAATCTTTAATAAGAGATATTAACAAGGTCAGTCCTTTATATAAAATAAAGTTTATGCAATCAGGTATTAACATTGTGGGTTTAACAAATGAAGGTTAAACTCTCCATGACACAACTGAGACACAATTCCCAGTCCTGCAATATGTTAAGTTGCCTTTCAGTCACCATATATACCAATCTTTATAATGACCAAGAAGCAGCTCTTGTGTGGTCTGGAACTACGCCTCGTTCTGCACAATTCTGCTGCAATTGTTCTGATACATGAACTGCTGACACTGTTGCATTCACTGCAGTTCTTTGTATATGAAGCACATATTAAATGTAAGAAGTTAATAGACTATATAGATCTATTAATTTGCTTTTAAGAAAAAAATGGCACTCTTGTGCAGAATTATATATTCTTGACCCCTTTTCAGTTTCCCTTTTAGGGCATTTACAAGGTGCCCAACTAGTGCCCTTATCTACCAAGGTGCACCTGGTCACTGAAAGCAGAGGAAGCCAAGTATCAACAGATGGTACAAAAGAAACTGTCAGGTTTCAGCCTTCTTTTACAAACACATTTTTAAAAGTTAACCATTGTTTTAATTTTTATTTTATAAATCAATAGTACACATAAAAATAAGCAACTTTGTATTATAACTTATCAGCTTATCAGACAAATGTGCTTCTAAAGTAAAATATGTATTCAGTGAAGACTTTCCCATCACTGAGATAGGAGATGGCAGCTGTTACTGATGAGATTCTATGTAGATAGAAGAGGGAGGAGGGGTGGAGCTCTGTCTATAGCTGCTTCCTCTGCATCTAGCTCCTCCCACTGCCTATAGCTCCTCCCCCTGTCTCTATCTTCTCCCTCTTATAGCTCCTCCACTAGCTTCTCCTTCCTCCAGTTGTCACAGAATCTCATCACAAATAACTGCCATCTCCTATCTTAGTGATGGGAAAGTCTTCATTGAATGCAGATGTTTTAGAGAATGTTGATAATGACTGATTAATCTTGGCAGAAAAAGAAGCTAGAATGAGAGTTGGAATATGATTGGTTACCATGGGTGAACCACTCTACTTCCATTGTGATACATGCTCGTTAATGTGTTTCATGCATTCTCATTGACCTCAACTGATGTGTTTAATGTAAACTGATCTGAAGTGTTCTTAATATTGATAATCACATCCCAAGATCAGTATGTTTGAGAGGAAACAAGCAATATCGTTGAGGCTGTTAACCATTCACTAGTTGCACTTTGTGTCTCAAAAGTATAGCTAGCCTAACTGAAGTTAGTTGGGGGAAAGGCTTCAATCATTGCTCTTACATTGGATGTAATTTTTATGGGCAGGACAGAGTAGCTTGTTGGTGTCCGATTGGCATCTAGCTCATGCCTACAAGTCCTCCTAGCTATGCTCCTTTTATGCCTTAAATGACTGTATATGACAATTTCTTGTAAAACTATGATCAGAAGGCTACATTAAAGTGGTTTTCCCACAAACAAAGTACATTTTAATAAATAGATCTTGGAATAATAATAATTTCCACAATTGGATGTAATTAAAAAAAGTTCCTTTGCTGAGATAATCTTATATATGTGTCCTATGTTCTGTGTATTCTCCGTGTCTGACCATAAAGGGACATGGTCTGTTCATACCACATCTCCTGTGATGAGATAATCTTATATATGTGCCCCTGCTATGTGCTGTGTAATAGCCGCGTCTAACTGTACAGGGACATAGTCTGCATATACCACATCTCCTGTGCTGAGATAATCTTATATGTGTGTCCCTTCTGTGTCTGTATAATAGTCATGTATGACTGTACAGTGACATGGTCTTATCATACCACATCTCCTGTGCTGCAATAATCTTATATGTGTTCCTGCTGTGTACTGTGTAATGGATGTGTCTGACCGTACAGGAATATGGTCTGATTATACCACATCTCCTGTGCTGACGTAATCTTATATATGTGTCCCTGCTATGGATGCTATGGATGCTTCTGACTGTACAGGGACATAGTGTGATCAAACTGTGGCGCCCCTGCTGATCTAGTCGCCACAGAGGTACTGCACCTCTGTTAGGGTGTGGTATCCAACTCTCAGGTAAGAGGGGCACAGACTGGTGCCGGGATACCCAGGCCATGCACTACACTAGGTCCAGGTCAGGGTTAGGGTGAGAATGCTCCTATAAGAGAGCACAGTCCCTGATCCTGTCCTGAAGGAGGAACCAGGGTAGTGGGGATTGGTGGAGAGGAAAAAGAGGGAGTACCTGGGAGGAGTGAAGTTAGGAAGCACACATGTAGATCACGTGGGACACGTGACAGAGGTTATAAATAGAGTGGGAAAGCTCCAGAAAGGAAGAGAGAAAGGTGAACAGCAGAAAGTGAAACATTCGAACAGCAGAGAAGGACAGTTGAATAGATAGAGTCGAGTTGAAGGGAAGCTAGAAGAATAAAACCTGTCAGAGAGAGGAAAGAACTTGAGAGAAAAGTCCAGAGGACTGGAGCTAGTGAGAGCTCGTCCTGAGGCCAGACTGAGGAACAGAGAATGGAGAACCAGGTGGCTCCAGGAGGAAGAAAGGGTCCCAGGGCACAGGCAGTGAGCAATCCATCTGTGGGGCTTGTATCTATTGTCAGGCTCAGGCCGCAGAACAGGGGCACCGGGACCCCTGGACTAGTGGAGAAGAAAGGCCAGGCTCAGCTTGCAACCCGGAGACTGTGGTACTTCCATTGTGACACAGTCAACAACCGCACACATCTGCTGAAAAGGTGGAAAAGAGGGGGTTAAGGGGGGACACTGCAGATTGACCCTAAGAACAACCCACAGCTACTGGCTTAGAGCTCTGTGTGGCGAGGCACAAGGCAGAAGGGTGAAAGCAAGCACAGCGTGAGACGACCGAGGAAGGAAAGAGAAGGGGTACCAGTTACGTGCCATCCTACTACCCGGGAGTAGCTGGATCCCTGCCTCTGAGAACCCAGTGCTCAGTGGGCTGCTGAACAGTGACTGTGAGTAAAAGATCTGAAGACTGCAACCTACTGTGTCTGTGATCTTTCTTGATGCATCGTGAGCACCAGAAACACAACTACCAACTCACTCAGGTATCTTTCTGCTGCCCTGGGGGTCAGCCCTACCTGTTGAGTGCTTTACAACACCGCTGCCTCTGTACCATCAGCTGCCAGAGGAACTGTCGTGCAGCGGCGGCCATCTATAGCCACAACCTGCGGGTGGCATCAAGTAACACAGATATCACCAGGTCTGGTCATCCCTTCCCTAAAAAACCCTCCTAGCCTCATGACCTTCTCCAGAGAAGAGAGCCACCCGCACCGAACGTTTAATCAAACCGCCAGGGTCATGGAGCTAGGTCTTGACGCCTGTGACTCCTGTGAAGAAGCCTCAAAGGCCGGTTCCGAGTATTCTAAGGACCTGGAGGAGCATGTCAAAACCACATCTCCTTGGCAGCTGAGTAAGTAAAAGAGTATAAAGACATAACATCAGCGGTTCGCAAATAATTCTTTCTTTGCGGTAAAACATCTTTTAAAAGCAGGCAGAGAAATGTTTTACCTCACATACAGAATCAGCTTTGATTTTGTGCTGTAATGTCTGTATACTCTATTTTATCCTCTGCTGTCCAGGAGATGTGGTATGATCAGACCATGTCCCTGTATGGTCAGACACGACCATTACAGAATATATAGCAGGGGCACATATTTAAGATTATCTCAGGACAGGAACATTTTTTTAAACATATCTAATTATGGAAATTATTATTATTCCAAGATCTATTGATTGAAATGAACTTTGTTTGTGGGAAAATCCCTTTAAATGTACAATCCACCAGTCTGACAGCTCAATTGAAGCTATCAGCTTCTGTGGTCCTCTGTTGCTGTTCTTCCTCATATATGAGAACAGAAATCAGACAGATATTGATTTCAGTGAATTATTTAAAGCTCCTTAACCCTTTACAACATGTTACAAAGTTTTCCTCGCACTGAAAGAGTTATTCTCAAAACATTAAAGACTTCACTTATGTTTACAATGGGTGAAACATACCAGATTCAAACCTTTAGGCAAAAGAAAGTGTTTCATATACAAAACCATAGGAGTATTTACAGATAATTGGGATTGTCAAATGTTTCAGTATAATGACAAAGTGCAGAGATCTCCCCTAAATTTAACAGGCTTGCTGCTTCTTGGTTTTTTGGCTGTTTTGCCCCAAGGGCTTGTGTTCCAGGGACAGGACAAATTAGACTCTAACATGGGAGGGATCCTGTGATTTTAATATTTTCATTTTAGTCACACATATGGATTTTATTTCAAACCGCAGCCACACACACACACAGATAAACATTAGAGACAAAAAATCCAGTTCAGCAAATGCTGAGTTTTTCCCTTTTTTTGTTAGGGTTACACAGAGAGTACGGTAGTTTTAGTGTGTCCACTTTAAAAGATTGGAGCAATCTGAAACCTGTTAATCCTTATAGCTTATGTCTACAGATGAGCGAGTACTAAAATGCTCGGGTGCTCGATGCTCTGGCCAAGCATCCCAAGATACTCGTGTACTCGGCCCGAGCACCGAGCCCAATGTAAGTCAATTAGTGACAGGCTCTGCCCACAGACTTCCGGTTATAACACGAGTGTTTCAGGGAAAGGGCGGGAGGGTGGGTTTTTTCAAATCATCGCAACATACAACACCTTGCTGTGCCCCCTAGAAGGACCCTAACAATCAATCTGCTCTCTGTGAGGTGACATCTCACTGTGTGCACTGAAGGGAGCAGTGTATTTGTGTGAGATCGATAATTATTAGTGAAGAGTCCGAGCATCTCAGAGGTACTCGCCGGGTACCCCGAGTACCGAGATATTCGTGCAAGTAACGAGTAGCACCGAGCATGCTCACTCATCCCTACTTATGTCCTATAGTATTCTACAACAATAAAATATTTGGTAGAATGAAGATAGACTTATTCACTTACACATCTGCATTGAAAAATATTTAAAAACATGAAAAACGTTTCCAATTGAACAGCTAAATGATGTTGTAGATGGGGCAAACGGCAAGTCTTTATAGTTTTATGTTAAATTCACAATGAAAAACAATTAGAATTAGACAGTTAATCAACTACCGTATATAATGTATAACCATAATTATATGTCACTATTATTATTACATTTTTTTTTTGTTTTATGTCTTTGCTCAGCTAAATGGGTAATAGAAGAATTATTGGATGAATTTACAGTAAATTGATATTTATACAAATATTCTTAAAGGCTGTGAATATAAACTACTATGTATATGTTTTTATCAGTTTCTATGTCTTGTATCATAGTCAACGTTACACCTTATAGCACAATTTTTTATGTATTAGTTTGGAGTTTACATGTTCTTGACTTCTATACTGTGCACTAAGACACATTCCAGTATCCAGGGAAACATTAAATTCAAACAAAATGATCCTTTTATTTAATGACTGTTTGACCAGATATAGTTTTGTTTTTGTTAATTAAAATGTAAATTGCTGTTATTATAAACATACTTATAGCATTATAAAGATTATAATATTTTACGAATACATTAAACTTCATAAACTTTTTCTAGTAATGTCAAAGAATAACCATGGTTTATTTGCTTTGGGTTAATTTTCATTTTTTTAATGTTAACTGGCGACCAGGGGACCAAGAAGAAGCCCCTGTTTGGTGCGAAACGTTGTTGTCTGCACTTTCTAGTATGCCATTCACTACAATGCTTCTAGTTTTAACAATAAACACTTATTCAGAGAAAAAAACTGAATGCTATTTGCACAATTTTATCCAAAAATACAAAAATTTTTATTTAGAGCAAATAGAGTTAAAATACACACAGCCAAACAGGTAATCCTCAAAAGGAGGGTGGTGGACAGAACTAATAATCCGGACGGCGTCTTAATATTACAAGCAGAAGACAACGTTTTGCAATGATAAATGAAGGCTGCTATACAAGTCTGATAAACAATAAAAAAATATAATATCACATAATTACATAAGAGAATGGTTGTCCAAAGGGACTAAGCTCAGAGGCCAAGTAATAAGTCAACAAGGATCAGAGAAGACTAAACGGACCAGCAGTAACCTAATCCAATCTTAATTATTACATATGAACCAACCGTCATGAACAATGCACAGTATAAGAAGTACTGTAGGATAAAGAACCCTTTTATACAGGTGCCCTATAAGACAGTAAAGAGTAAATGTGAACAGATAAGGTCTTCACTATAGTATAAGCAAAGGCGCACAAGATAACTAGATTTATGATTGGTCAATACTGATGTTACAGTAGTTACTGGGCTCTCTTTTTTTATGTACAATCTCAATATAGGAGGATTGTACCTGTTGAAGCTCCACTTGCGGTAGCGAAACGGCCGTTGTTCCACTTCCCCGTCCTCCCATCCACCATCCTCACCATGTGAATTACCCACTGGCTGAATAAAGGATTGGGCATATACCGAACGTGTGCGGCTTCATCTATCTTAATGCACTGGAAGTGACGTACCTTAGTACAAGGAAGTGTGCACCGGGCTGCCTGGACACAGGATCCTGCAGGGACTGCGGAGTGGAAATCTATGACCGACGGCACCCGGGCACCAGAGGGTTGTGCTGGCCACACTTCAGAAACGTGAGTTAACAATCTCAATATACAGTCATATAAAAAAGTTTGGGCACCCCTCTTAATCTTACTCTTTTTTTTTTATTTGGGTTTTTGCAACAGCTATTTCAGTGTGATATATGTAATAACTGATGGACACAGTAATATTTCAGGATTGAAATGAGGTTTATTGTACTAACCGAAAATGTGAAATATGCATTATTTAAAAATTTGACAGGTGCCAAAGTATGGGCACCTCAACAGAAAAGTGACATTAATATTTAGTAGATCCACCTATTGCAAAAATAACAGCCTCTAGTCGCTTCCTGTAGCTGTTAATGAGTTCCTGGATCCTGGATGAAGGTATTTCTGACCATTCCTCTGTACAAAACAATTCCAGTTCAGTTAAGTTTGATGGTCGGCGAGCATGGACAGCCCACTTCAAAACAGGGGAAGTGTTTGTGTGTTATCACAGCACATGGAAGGAGATGGGATCCTTGATCTACTTCAGAGTGCCCACCAGAATCGTTACTACATTCATTATCTTTCCTGGAGGACACGGCAGGTGCTGCTCGCTTTAGCTAAAGGACCTGAGGTTTCCGAGACAACGCTTATACAGGGACTCGAGAACCTTTCCGCGTCACTACCTCCAGTCACATGGGACGCGAGGGGGCAGAGTCCAGATAACTATAGGAGGTGAGCGAGGACGCTGCGAGTGCTCGGAGTCGCAACTGCTTGCCGCCGCACACAACACCCGGGCTAGGAGGAGGACCGTTTAATCGCTAGGCTGTTACCACAGTTGTGCATGGCTTGCGCAACCTGTATAGGTTAGTAAACCGACTTATACCTCTGTAAATAACTTGTGGATACTGCACCATTGCGCCCCCTATCTTTTCTTTGTTTTCACATTAATATTTAGTAGATCCATCTATTGCAAAAATAACAGCCTCTAGTCACTTCCTGTAGTTGTTAATGAGTTCCTGGATCCTGGATGAAGGTATTTCTGACCATTCCTCTGTACAAAACAATTCCAGTTCAGTTAAGTTTGATGGTCGGCGAGCATGGACAGCCCACTTCAAAACAGGGGAAGTGTTTGTGTGTTATCACAGCACATGGAAGGAGATGGGATCCTTGATCTACTTCAGAGCGCCCACCAGACCGTGGTAATCGTTACTACATTCATTATCTTTCCTGGAGGACACGGCAGGTGCTGCTCGCTTTAGCTAAAGGACCTGAGGTTTCCGAGACAACGCTTATACAGGGACTCGAGAACCTTTCCGCGTCACTACCTCCAGTCACATGGGACGCGAGGGGGCGGAGTCCAGATAACTATAGGAGGTGAGCGAGGACGCTGCGAGTGCTCGGAGTCGCAACTGCTTGCCGCCGCACACAACACCCGGGCTAGGAGGAGGACCGTTTAATCGCTAGGCTGTTACCACAGTTGTGCATGGCTTGCGCAACCTGTATAGGTTAGTAAACCGACTTATACCTCTGTAAATAACTTGTGGATACTGCACCATTGCGCCCCCTATCTTTTCTTTGTTTTCACATTAATATTTAGTAGATCCATCTATTGCAAAAATAACAGCCTCTAGTCGCTTCCTGTAGCTGTTAATGAGTTCCTGGATCCTGGATGAAGGTATTTCTGACCATTCCTCTGTACAAAACAATTCCAGTTCAGTTAAGTTTGATGGTCGGCGAGCATGGACAGCCCACTTCAAAACATCCCACAGATGTTCAATGATATTCAGGTCTGGGGACTGGGATGGCCATTCCAGAACATTGTAATTGTTCCTCTGCATGAATGCCTGAGTAGATTTGGAGCCGTGTTTTGGATCATTGTCTTGCTGAAAGATCCATCCCCGGCGTAACTTCAACTTTGACACTGATTCTTGAACATTATTCTCAAGAATCTGCTGATACTGAGTGGAATCCATGCGACCCTCAACTTTAACAAGATTCCCGGTGCCATCATTGGCCACACAGGAGGCCTCCTTACGAAACCACAGGCGAAACACATCGAGGCGAGGTTCCTTGTTGATAGGCCAGTAATCAACTTATTACTTGGCCTCTGAGCTTAGTGCCCTTTGGACAACCATTCTCTTATGTAATGTGATTTTTTATTTATCAGACTTGTATACTAGTCTTCATTTAGCACCATAAAACTTTGTCTTTGCTTGTAATATTAAAACACCGTCCAGATTATTAATTCTGTCCAATAACCTTCTCTGTTAAAGATTACCTGTTTGTCCGTGTGTATTTTAAGTTTATTTTCTCTAAATAAAAAGGTTTGTACTTTTTGGATAAAATTGCATCTATAATATTCATTTTTTTTATTGTTTTTTGAATAAGGCTAGGGTCATATATGCGGCAAACTTTTGAGATCCTGATCCGGTTATGAGCTGTTAAAAAGCTCTAAATCGTATCAGGAACAGCTCCTCATAGGAGCCCATTATAGTAACCGGGTTGCACTACATGCAATCCGGTTACAGCTTGCGGATCTGCAGCCTGCGGTAAAAATCATGCAGGCTGCAGTTTTTGCAGTGGTTAGGAAACAGCGGCAGGGATTGCTATAATTGGCTCCTATGGGAGCCAATGCGGCTGCCGCAAGGCACATGTGAATGCCTGCGGCAGCCGTATGCTTTGCTCATCCCTGCTGCTGCAGGGATGAACAAAGGGTTAAATGTTAATAATAGCTGTGGGTAACATGTCTCTAGGGGGTGCCCACCCTCCCTAGAGACATGCTGTCTACTCAAGTTGGCATGAGAGGGGTTAATCTTGTCAGCAGCGCACCGCCATAGACCTAATGTTACAACTTTCAGGACCAAGGACAGGGGCTCATACAGTACGTACATTACGTACAGTATCTCCTCTACTGTGAGGAGCCGCTGCATTCATTCATAAAATTGACAAAGCCGACAATAGCCGGCAATACTATAATGACAAGACTAACCCCTCTCACGCCCACTTGAGTGGACAGCATGTCTCTAGGGAGGGTGGGCACCCCCTAGAGACATGTTGCCCACAGCTATTATTAACATTATAACCCTTTGTTCTTCCCTGCGGCAGCAAGGATGAACAAAGCATACGGTAACCGGATTGCTCTGGATTACACATCTGCAGCAATCCGGTTACCGCATTCTGGTTTGCAGAACACATTTTTGACAAAAAATGTGTCTGAAGGCAATTGCGGTTACCGCATTCGGATCTGGATGCGGTAACCGCAATTACCTGTCCAAATGTGACCCCAGCCTAAGTGTTTATTGTTCAATTCATGGATGCGGTACAGTTCCTATGCAACCAATGTATGACATGTGAACAATGGGTGTATAAATGCTTCTATTTTTAAGTTGTTTATTTTTTTACCGGCCTTCAGATCGATATCAAGCCATGGCGACTGGATGGAGAGAGCCATAATTTTCTTCCTTTTCAAGGTATTAATAATAACAGGTTTCACATAGGAGAGCAGGTTATTATCAAAGTAGTATTTCACAGAAAAGGGCATAAATAAAAATGCATAAAAACTCACCAGAAACACATTAACCAAGACAAGTTCAAATACTCTATCAAGATGCAGCAGGCCTGCCATTGTAAAGGAGGGGGCAAATCAGATACAAAATACAGATGAGATAACAACTCTCAGCCTACCATAACTGGGACTGGGTGGTTGCTGGTATTAGACATGCACACATAGGAAGTTTGCGTTGCGCGCTAGTGACACAGCTATGTGTGATGCACAGTGTCTGGCTTTCAGCCTATTAATCACGTACATACTAATAGATCAGGTGGTCTACCCAGAACTATATAAGTGCACCCAACAGGACAGACACCCCAATGGAACTGGAAAAATGTGCAAGAAAAAAATGATGAAAAATTATATAAAATCTTAATTAATAATGAGAGGTATTGGTTGATATTTTGGCAATATGCACAAGCTTGTAACTCAAGATCAACGTCAGCCCGCCTGATCTAACAGTGTGCATGTCTAATACTGCAGTATTATCAAAGTGGCGTCAGCTTTGCTTTTTGTTTCCATCATATTTTTAAATATATGATGGACATCTTATTTTTACAATTTTTTTGGTTATTTTACAATTAAAATTATGGGTAGAGATCATTGGAATAAAGTACATTTTTGATTACCAGTAGTAAGAAAAGATTTCCTCCAAATTTTTCCACAATATTAAAACTTACATATAGAAACTTGACTTTCCATGACAATAGTAGTAGTTTTTATCCACAGCATGATCTGAAATGTCTGTACTTGATGGAATAAGGCTGTGGTCACAGTTTTTTTAGTGCCTTTTAAAAACGCATGCTTTTTTACATGCGTTTTTCATGTCATCATGAGTTTTTTAAGGTGTGTGATGGCTCCCTGCGTTTTTGGCTGCGTTTTGGAATCTGCACCCAAAAATAGTGCATGTTTTCCCATAGGAGCCCATGTTAAAAAAACGCATGCCCTAATAGCCAAAAAGCATGTGTGACAGTCCCATGCGTTTTTGGTGCTTTTCCAAAAACGCATGCGTTTTTTAATATGGGGCCTTATGGGAAACGCATGCAAAAACGCATGTACAATTAGTGCCATTCAAAAACGCATACGTTTCCCATAGGAGCCCATGTTAAAAAAACGCATGTGAAAAATGCTACTGTGACCCCAGCCTAAGGCCAGGGTTCCACATGAGCCCTCAGTCAGTTTTTGGCTTCAGTTTTGTCATTTTTTTTTTTCTAAGTCCAAAAACTGACAGAAAAACGCATTGGGTGTAATAAACACCCTGTGCGTTTTTCTCTGGAGCTCCAAACATTGCCCTGTCCGTTTTTGAGCCAAAAACGCAGTAAACAGCGTTTTTGGCATCAGTTAAAAAACGCATGCGTTTTCATGCGTTTTTTTAACATGGGGCCCTATGGGAAACGCATGCGCGAACGCATGCAAACGCATGCACTTGCGTTTGCGCATGCGTTCGCGCATGCGTTTTTTTAATGAAAATTCCAAAAACGTTCAGGAGTGCAGGAGGCTCAAAAAGCACCCTATAAAAAACGGATTGGTGATGAAAAGGACTTCCAAAAACGGATTTCTATGTGTAACCCCAGCCTAAGGCTGGGGTTCCACATAAGCCCTCAGTCCGTTTTTGGCTTCAGTTTTCTCATTTTTTTTTTCTAAGTCCAAAAACTGACAGAAAACGGATTGGATGTAATAAACACCCTGTCCGTTTTTCTCTGGAGCTCCAAACATTGCCCTGTCCGTTTTTGAGTCAAAAACGTTGCATGCAACGTTTTTGGCATCAGTTAAAAAACGCATGCGTTTTCATGCGTTTTTTTTAACATGGGGCCCTATGGGAAACGCATGCGCGAACGCATGGCATATGCGCACTTGCGTTTGCGCATGCGTTCGCGCATGCGTTTTTTTAATGAAAAGTCCAAAAACGTTCAGGAGTGCAGGAGGCTCAAAAAACACCCAGAAAAAAACGGATTGGTGATGAAAATCACTTCCAAAAACGGATTTCTATGTGGAACCACAGCCTAATACTGTATTGGTAATAGATGAAACATGTATAGTAAAAGTAGCTTTAAGTGGTTAAACACACACAAAGATGGCTGGGCAATGGATCTGACTATGAGTTCACAAGGAATAATGTGGAAATATTTATTATGTATAAATTGTTTTTAACTGAGGTGAAACGTCTGTTTCTAAGTGAAATCAGGAGTGCTTCATCCTTTTATAAATAGAGTGGATCTGAATGTTTGCAATGGAATATATGACATCTTATGACTACTCACTGTTTTAATAATCAGGTCTGCATTACTTTAAATCTCTCCAGCTAATGACATTACCAACTATTTCCATCACAACTGCATGATGTTTACCAGCTGATGCAATTGTGATTTCTTTTTTACATATTTTCATTAGAAATGTATATCCTATGAGACCCTTCATATCATGTTCTATTTATACTTTATAACTTATAAAGTGCCTTTGAGAACAAGGATGTCACACGACCAAGTAACAACATAAGCATGTGTGAACGGCTATTGAAGTCAGTCTGTCAGCTCAATATGCAGTCCTATAAAAGGACAATGTATAACATATATATGTGCATACCTAAAATGACACAAAAAACTTTGTAGTGCTGCTATGTTCATTCATATACTAAAGACATGGGGTGGTAGAGAGTAGAGATGAACAAACCTTTTGAAGTTCAGGTTCGCCTCGGTTCGCCGAACGGGTATATGTTTCCCGAATTGTTCGCTGAACAGTTTGCCGAACATCCAAACCCCATTCAAGTCAATGGAGGTAATATCAAGGGCCTAGAAAAATCCTTCAAAGGGCCCAAAAGCTGCTAAACACAGCTCAAACCGTTTTACAGTGGAGCCCTGCTGTTGTAGCACAGACATCTTCTTACACTCTTAGCAAGCTTCAATTCTGCTGTCACCATGTTTCCAGGCCCCCTTTTGTTTCATGTACCTCAGGCTGGGGTCACACTTGGCATGCGTTTTTTTAGTGGCTTTAAAAATCATGTAATTATGAGTTTTTCAAGGTGTGTGATGGCTCCCTGCGTTTTTGGCTGCGTTTTTAAATCTGCACCAAAAATAGTGCATGCACTATTTTTTGGTGCGTTTTGAAAAATGCATGCGGTTTTGTAGCAAACGCGTGTGTTTTTTTAACATGGGCCCCTATGGAAAACGCATGCAAAAACACATGGTACATTAGTACCTTTTAGGGCCATCCAAAAACGCATTCGTTTTACATAGGAGCCCATGTTAATAAACGCATGCGTTTCCTAAAAACGCATGCGTTTTTTTAACATGGGTTCCTATGGAAAATGCATGCGTTTTTGAATGGCACTAATTGTACATGCGTTTTTGCATGCGTTTTCCATAGGGCCCCATGTTAAAAAACGCATGGTACTGTCACACATGCGTTTTTGCTATTAGGGCATGCGTTTTTTAACATGGGGGCCTATGGGTGCGTTTTTACATGCGTTTTTGAAAACGCAGGTCTCCAAAAACGCTTGTAAAAACGCAAGTGTGACCCCAGCCTCAGACATACTCATGACTTTCCTGAGGTGGTCTCATGTTGCACAGCGGGTTTTCACGCAGAAGGGAATCTGGCTGTGTAATCTGAGATAACGTCCGTCAGTGGTGTCAGCGCACATAACAGATGTTGTATCACGAGAGCCACGATAGCATGCAAGATGTAGAGGATATATCTTGCCAGTATTGTGAGACAGCGTGGTAACATCAGGGAGCCCAGCGCAGTTCAAACTTGTGGGATAACCCATGTGTGAATCCTTGAGTCAGAACTGCAGTAATGTTTGTGATGGCACCGATTGTCACACTGGCTAGGGTCACATCAGCGTTTTTAATTTAGAATCCTGATCCGGTTTTGAACTTTAAAAAAGCTCAAAACCGGACCAGGAAACGCTCCTCATAGGAGCCTATGCAAAACACCGGATGGCTTCACAAGCCATCCGGTGGCCGGATCCGGCACTGCTGCCTGCGTTTAAAATCATGCAGGCAGCAGTTTTCGCAGCGTTTGCCGTGACCGCACTGCGGTCACCGGATGGCTCAGGATGTGTAATCCTGAGCCATCCGGTAACTGCAGAGTTTGCGGTTCCCGGCTCAGCAAACCTATGAAAGAGTTAAATTGATTAGTACAGTACTGTTTGAGGTCTGTAGGGGGGCTTAGACCCCCTACAGACCGGCCGCCCACTTCGGTGGGCTCCTAATACAATATTCCCGATGCCACGGTCTCCTCCGAGCCCGTGCAAGACCCCACACACCCCCAGCCCCCCGAATGACTATACAGGGGTGCCTGCACCCCTCTGTTATCCTTATTCCTGTTTTGGGGGCAAATGATATATTAAAGACATGGTTAAAGGACATATTTACGTGTGTTCTCCTCCAATGTTGTGACGAATCCATGGGCGGGGCTGTATGCGGCAGCCTCCGCCCCCTCATTTGTTATGGCCGCCCCCTCTGTGCCTCAGCCATTGATAAGAGGCCGGCCGCGTCATGAAGGGGCGGGGCGCACGGTGTGACGTGGTTCGCCCCGCCCCTTCATGACGCGGCCGGCCTCTTATCAATGGCTGAGGCACAGAGGGGGCGGCCATAACAAATGAGGGGGCGGAGGCTGCCGCATACAGCCCCGCCCATGGATTCGTCACAACATTGGAGGAGAACACACGTAAATATGTCCTTTAACCATGTCTTTAATATATCATTTGCCCCCAAAACAGGAATAAGGATAACAGAGGGGTGCAGGCACCCCTGTATAGTCATTCGGGGGCTGGGGGTGTGTGGGGTCTTGCACGGGCTCGGAGGAGACCGTGGCATCGGGAATATTGTATTAGGAGCCCACCGAAGTGGGCGGCCGGTCTGTAGGGGGTCTAAGCCCCCCTACAGACCTCAAACAGTACTGTACTAATCAATTTAACTCTTTCATAGGTTTGCTGAGCCGGGAACCGCAAACTCTGCAGTTACCGGATGGCTCAGGATTACACATCCTGAGCCATCCGGTGACCGCAGTGCGGTATTCTGCACACAGTTTTGACAAAAACTGTGTGTGCCCGGCATTGCGTTCACCGCATCCGGATCCGGATGCGGTGAATGCAATTTAGCTTTCCAATGTGACCCTACCCACTCTCACTAGTGGCTGCTATCAGCATACAGGGCAAGATTTCTGTGTACATGACACACCATATTTTTGTAAGGCCTCATACCCATGGTACATTGTTTCATGCTTATTTTGAAGCAGATTTTGAGAATTTGCATAAAAATCTGCATGTATATCTTGAAGTCAGCAAAGTCTATGAGAGTTCAGAAGTGTTGTGCCAATGTGGGTTTCTCCTTGCAGATTTGGTGCAGATTTTAAAGCAGAAAAAAGAAATTTGGATACCTTGTGCAAGGAAAAAAAGCAAAGTGGACACAGCACTTCTGACCTGTCATAGACTTTGCTGGCCTCAGGATGGACATACAGATTATGATGCAAATTCTCAAAATCTGCATCAAAAAAAGCATCAAATGAGTCCTCCAAAAATGGGTGGAGGTGGAGCAGGAGGGCCTGGGGGTCCAGCTGAAACATCTGCTTTGGATTTCCACAAAAGACTTTACAGACGTGGAATCCCTGATGGACATGACCCCGACGACCTTGAAGGTTTGGCACTATGTGACAAAAACACTTTGTTTGGATGATAGACTTAGCCCTTTGACCCCCCTTTTTTCCAACCCATCTTTTCCACCTGGACTTAGAAGACAGAGATTTTTATGCTGGCAGAGTGTGAACGACACCCGAGTGGGACAGACTTTATTGGTTGGCGATTTACCTCCTTTGGTAGAGCTACAATCAAGAGACCCCTCAAGGCCACTTTGATGGTTCGAATATTTTCAATTCAGAGCATATATATATTCAGCTGATCAGTCGTGCAGGGTGAGATTGGAACCCAACATATTGGAGAAGTTATTTAAATTTGAGCCGCCCCGAGACGAAAAATCTCGGCCCTTTACCAGACTTTAAGCTCCATGAGAGATCAGGGCACTCCGTATTTCCAGCGTGCATGGGAGAGGGAGCTGGAAAGTAATATCTCAGATAGTGATTGGCAGAAAAGCTTTTTATTTACCCACAAATTAGCCAGTGCTTGTCTAGCGCAAGAGAGAAGCTACAAGCTGCTCACCAGATGGTATTTATGTCCAGCAACCCTGCGGAATATGTTCCCTGGAACTCCTGACACATGTTGGCGTTGTGGAGAAGAAATAGGTACAATGTTGCACATTTGGTGGAACTGTGTTGGAATCCGGCGGTTCTGGTCTGAGGTATATAATGCATACACCCGGATAACGGGTAAACATGCTTAATGCTGCCCAGAGTCGGCACTAATCTCCATCTTCCCTGGTCCTATTGGACTGCAGAAGAGAGATATCCTCCGATTTTGTGTCTCAGCTGCTCGCGCTGTAATCCCGAGGCTTTGGAGATCAACTCGGGTTCAATCCTTGCTTGACTGGTTCAGGGAGATGATGGACATATATCGTATGGAGGAATTTTCAGCAGATGCATCTGGATCCCGTGACAAATTTTCTGAGATTTGGTTTTCATGGATAGTTTTCCAGGACTCTGATGACTTCAGAGACATAATGGCTGGGCCTCTGGCCGACGAGGAGTCAGGTTGACCTGTATTCTCCCTTTCCCTACTCCATACCTCTTTCTGTACATGGCTTTACTTTCCCCGATTTTGTCATTGGCACTTCTATTGGTTCCTCTTTCTTCCTTTTCTTTTCTCCCGTTTTCTTTTCCTTTTTTATCTTCCGCTTTACTCAACCCTTCTTTAGAGTATATATGGTTTTTCCAAGACCACCCCTCTCGAAATTTGATGAACACAGAATAGTATGAAAAATGTATAGTTATAAGAAGTCTTTCCATAAAAGGCTCACCTTATTGGAGCCTTGGACGTAGTCCAGAACAGCCTGGGTACCGTGATTGCGGGTCACAGGTGGTAACAACCTAAATCACAGGACTATACAATGGTAGTGATACAGGGTTACTGAAAAACTTTAGTGAGGCTCATGCCCTCTCATGATTAGATCATATTATAACCCTTGGAAAGTATAATACTTTGGTTTGTTTAAAATATACAATTTATATTTTAATATTTGTGTCATCAGGGGATGATTTAGTTGAATAAGCTGACACCTGTTTAACGTTGAACCCAATATCGAGATTTGTCTTTATACTACAATTTCTTGACATGTAAAGCCCTATACTAAGAAGGATTTTATATGTATGTTTTGTATTCTTAATTTCAATAAAATGAGATTTACCATAAAAAAAGCATCAAACAATGCACCATATACACAGAGCCTAAGAGGGTCCAGGGAGAGCCACAGTTTTGGTGAAAGGGCTCAAGGATTCCTCTTGCCTCCTGGCTACTTCCACAGAAACTTGTAGGGCAGGGGTGGCCAACCACAGTCCTCAAGGTCTGAAAATAAATTTCCAGGATTTCCTTAGTATCGCAGAGGTGCTAGTTTCATCACTTGCAGAGGTGATGATTCCAACACCTTGTGCAATGCTAGGTAAATCCTGAAAACATGCACTGTTTGCAGTCTTGAGGACTGCAATTGGCCAGCTCTGTTGTACAGGAGTGTGTGTGGTGTCTTGCATTTCCATAACTCAGATTGTCAGGCCAGAGACCTGTGGCTTGTTCACCAATTTCTGTAGAGCAGTATCAAAGCACCTGTTTGCAGAAACTGTCCAGCACACAAGGTGTGAAGTACAAAAAACGTTACTGGAGCACAGACTATAATAAGTATAAAACACACATACATATATACATATACTACATAGAATGAAAGTTCCACAAGGATCAGCAAACTCTACTGAAATGGTGGAAAGTCAATGAAGGGCAGAGTCCATTAAGGGGTTTGAGTTGTTTAACCAAAGGCTGTATGCATGTCCGCTAATTCAGTAGAGTGAAGCGCAAATAGCGCTAAACGTGGGAACGGGAAAGATCAAATGAACAAAAAAAACAGGTCTCGCTGTTCGAAAAACTGAAAAAACTCAAAAACGTCTTTCTCTGGACAAAATGCCAACTAAGGGATGGATCAGCAACCCAATAACATGCCTTTCTTTAGGAAAGTGCACTGTACTTTGTGCAAATACTCACTTCCAGCTTTCTGAGCGTTGCCGGGGCTGAAGGTTATCATTGCTCATGGTACACCACTGCCAGATGGTCGTAGGGGCTACTCCTCTAGGGGCATTCTCTGCCACCCCCATCTCCAGAACTTTACATCATCATGGCCATCACCGGAGAAGATGATGGAGGAATTAGGGAATGACCACATCCTTTAGGAGGGATGGGAGCAATTTGGGCAAAAGCTGGTTGAGTAACCAAGAGAAGCCTGTCCTCCACCTGATGCCACATTCTCTCCCAGTTGACCTCCTCCTGCCACTTCTCAAAGTTATCGACAGTGGCAACCCGACTTACGCCAACTGCAAACCACCCCTTGCTGCCCATCACCTTAATGAAGGAGACCTCCTCCTTGAAAAGATTGTGTGGAGTCTTTTGGGAAGATTGTCACACAGCAGGGTGTACTGGTTGACATAGCACAGATGCCCAGTACCTTGTTTGGCTAGGAAGCCAAGCACTCGCTACTGGAAAAATGTCACCACTTTGCCTCAGGTGCATTGGTGGAGGAAGTGACTGGCCTTAGGCCCATGCAAGCACTATTGGAAATGTTATCCGCAAGCTGATTCTCCTCAACAAGGGAGACAAGATGGGGTGGTTCATGCTGTACCGGATTGTTGCTTAAATGGGGTAGTGGTCCCCACATGGCATTCATTCAGTCAAAGGTCTCTATGGCGGGGTGCTAGACATTGCTGGGAAATAGGGCTTTCTGCCTCTTTTACCTCCTCATATTCCTCATCCTCCTCAGCCTCCTCATCATCCTCATAATGCTCCTGGTTCTGGTTGATTTGCTGATCTAGTAGCTGTGGCACTGGCTGATGGTGTAACACAGCAATGCATGCTGCAAGATCGTTTGGAATCTGACATGTGGTGCTCCCAGACGGCATGGGTAAACTGGTCAACCCTTGACTGTGAGCATATGTGCCACGATGGTCTCTCTTACTTGGGAGACTTGTGACTGGTTTGGGATCTCTTTCTCATGTCTGTTTTGGAACTTCATAGTAAACGTGTTTCTCTCCTTTGTCCGTTGAGGAGTTAATTTCAGCTTCTGTGTTCTAGCAAGCTAGCTAGTTCTTGTCCTGGTTGTCTAATTTGTGATTACTTACATCCTCTTTATATGGTCACATGGTTCCAGCATGCTTTACTGGTGATTGAACCCATTCGTAGCCAAACTTCCTCAGGAGAAAGATGTTCTCTGGAGAGCTGACTACTGCTAAGCCAACTGCTGCCTAGGAGCGAGGCAGCAAGTGTGAAATTGCCTGTGTTATTTTCCTGTCTATCTCCCCTTCCTTCTTGTTGCTATTATTGCAGTGGTTGGGACTAGTGCTCCCACTGGCCATTCCCTATTGAGGGCTGACATCAGGGCCAACACGGGACTAGGTATCCTGTTTGGCAACAGGATGAAAGAACCCATATAGGGACGGTAGAGATATCAGGGCACAGCCACAGGTGAGTGCAGGAGGTCACCTCTCCCCCGTTCCCTACGAGCAGGGCTCTCGACTGTGTTTGTCACCCTTTGGTGTCTCCTCATCTGCTGTTTTGTTTAGCGCATCAGACACCATTGGCCCATGCATCCCTGTCACGCACTGTTTCTGGGCGCTCCCTGCTTCCAGCGTGACAATATGAAACCCAATGTAGTTAGGACTTGGGAGCTCCAGGTCACATATGTGTCAATGTTGTGCTTCACAGGCCACTCGAGTTCTGGTGCTGCTGAAGCACCCTCTGCCCTGTAGTGGTGAGGGAGATGATCTCCTCCAGGCATATTTTATGGGGGATCCATAGCCAAACTGCGTACTGCAGGCACATGTTAGTAAATTAACAAACAGTAACTAGTCTGTAGCAGAGTGTAGCTGCATTGTACTGCAGTAACTGCACTGCTAAGATGCCATATAGCTTACCGGGTGATACTGAAGATGGAGTGAAGATTGTAAGAGGGAGATCCATTGGAGTGGCACTCGCCCCATTGATCATTTTGGCCTAGTCTTCATCAGGGGGATACCATACAATTATTATTTTGGATTATTTATAATTTTTTGAGGTGATCCGTTTTTTGAGGTAAATCCCTTCCCTCTATCCAAACCACTAGATTCAATAAAGTTTTTCTATTTTTAATATGGATGCTTGATCGCAGTTTTTTGTGTGTTTACCAGAGTACAGTACAAATAGTCTCATGGTGTACCATGGGTGCACGAGATACGGTCTGAGCCAGCCTGCACACTCTTCAAAATCAGTTAAAAATAGGAGATGGCTCACATGCTCTTAAATTTCAGATGTGCATGAAATGCAGTTTGAATTGACAGATGGATGAGTCACAGTGGAAAAGTGGCAGCAGTTTTCTGCATTAAGTAAAAGGAGAAAGAGTAAAGGAGGATGAGTGACAGGGGTAGGCATATCACTCAGAGAGCCCTGCTCATGTCATGCACCACACTGCAAGGAGAGCTTAAGAAGAGTCCATACTTTTCCAAAAAATAGTGTCAGACCACATTAAAGTGGTATCCATTTTATACATTTTGTATTGGCCACAATAGCAGCAAGGCAAGAGGCCTGGGACTAGCATTTCAAGGTTGACACTTTAGGAACAGGTGCAGGAGTCTCAGGAGTAGATATTGGGTTCAGAGAGCCCTGCTCAACTCATGCAACACACTGCAAGGAGACCCAAAGATGAGCCACCACTTTTCCAAAAATTTGTGTCAGACCACAGTAAAGTGGTATCCATCTTATACATTTTGTATTGGGCCACGATAGAAGCAAGTCATGAGGCCTGGGCCCAGCATTTCAAGGTTGATTAGAACTGGTGCAGGAGTCTCAGGAATAGGTATTGTGCTCAGAGGGCTTTGCTCAAGTCATGCACCACATAGTAAGGACCCCAACAAGAGTCTCCCTTTAAATAAAATGAGGCACAACCACCACTTAAGTGGCAATAATTGCCCCAGAGTGGAAAAAGTGTAATGGAGAGATTATTGCAACACACTGAAAAGCGCCTAGTCTACCCAGTTTGACACTGGGGTAAAAAATCAAAATTCACGTAAGGCTGAGCTCAACCAGTGAGGTCAGTGCTAAAGGGTAAAACCACAGACAATACATAGTATTACCCTGGCACACAAAACACGAGTTGAATCTCTGATGCAAAAATTATCCTCTTTATTATTAATCAAAACTCCTCTTGATTAATAATAAAAAGTCTCTTTTTTGCATCAGAAATTCATCTCTTGTTTTGTGTGCCAGAGTTATACTATATACTGGGGTGGAAAAGTCCTTGGAGGTCTATGACTTGTTGATCTTGAAAAACGTTAGTGGGTCTACACTGTCAGTGGACAGCTGTATATGCTTATTCACCAGGACACCACCAGCAGTACTAAAGACACGTGAGAGAATGTTGGTTGCCGGGCATGACAAAATCTCCAAGGCATGAGTGGCGAGCTCAGGCCACTTTTCCACTTTTGAAGCCTGAATTGCACAAGGGTCCAGTTCCACAGTCACAGCACTGATACTGAGCTGTAGATACTCCTGCACCATCCTCTGTAGGCGTTCAATATGTGTCAGACTTGTCCTCTCTTCTGGCGTTGCAAAGTAGATAAAAAAGGCAAATGACTACCAGAAATTGCTTAACATTTCTGTGATGACGACTTGACATTCTCTGAGTTGGAAGCGTAGAACTGTGACGTGAACTATTTCCGCCACTGGTGTTTTGGGAAAAAGCAGTACTAACATTGTTTAAAGGGATCCTGTCACCTCCAAAACACCTCCTAAGCTACCAAAACATGTCCCTGCAGCATATTATCACTAATCTCACACTCCTTTTGTCTCCTAAAAGCATCCTGTGAAAGTGCATAAAAACGTTTTAATACTCATTAGGGATTATAATTAGCAGGGGCTATATTCTTTAGCCCTCAGGGCATGTTGTTTTGCAGCCTGAATGATCCAGCCCTCTCTGTGCAGCTTCTACTGTGATGTGGAGCTGAAGACAGGACTAATGATTTACATTCTGTGAGTGACAGAGAGGGGGAGGGCAAAGCCTGCACAAGCAAAGCAATACAGATAGAGAGGGCTGGATCCTCGAGGCTGCAAAATAACACACCCTAAGGGCTAAGGAATATAGCCCCTGCTAATTATAATCACTAATGAATAAGTATTAAAACATTTTTATGCACTTTCACAGGATGCTTTTAAGAGACAAAAGGAGTGTGAGATTAGTGATAATATGCTGCAGGGACATGTTTTGGTAGCTTAGGAGGCGTTCTGGAGGTGACAGGATCCCTTTAAAAGCTTCTTTGGATACTCCTGCATGCATGTGTCCGTTTCCAGGGTGGGAAGCATTTGGCCAAATTTATTCTTGTATTGGAGATCTAACAGGGTGGCAACCCAGCAGTTGGCATTACTTGAAATCCTAATAATCCGGGGACCATGTTGCAGGAGGAAGGCACTTATGTGTCTTGGGCATCCATGAGGCCCCAGTCCTTGTCATGTTGGTGGCGGTGGGGTAACATCCTCGCTTGCTTCCTCTGCCCTCTCCCGCCAACCAGGCACAACAGACACATGACAAAATCTCCCTCATCTTCTGAGTCTTCTGTGAACATTGCTTCTTCCGCCTCCATTTATTCCTCGCCTCCTGCACCTTCTTCAACAGTTTGGCTGCTACTATGAGTCCTCATCGATCCCTCTACTACACCCTCCCATGTCACCCGACTCTGTGCTGACAACAGTCCGGACCTTTGCTATGTCTGCCAAAATCTACCATCAAATATGTCTAGTACCAGTGTCTGCCAAATTTGGTCTGCTGTATTCAAATACCCAGATATTTTGGGAAAAGAACAATTGAGTTGCAAATCTGTCAGCATTAAATATGAGTGGTAAAAGCCATGGTTGTGGTGGAAAGGGGAGGCCCAGAAATATCAGGGGCTACAATGGATATCAAGCACTCTATCAAGTGGCTTCTCCTCCACCTCAACATCACATTTCAGTCCTCCGAGGTATCACCCCAATAACACTTGTTTCCTCACGTGTCACAAGTCTCCATCTGCCCTACTGACTGTGAGTCAACACAATGGCCGGGTCTGCAAAGCCGTTCACTCATACTATAGCCTGGGAATCAGGGGTCTGCTCCTAAGCTTCATTGAGAGAAGAGGAGAAAATGATCTGCAACGATGCCCAAAATCTTTGTGAGTCAGATCCGGGCGCTGACGAAGTAGGGTCTGAGCCTAATCTAGACCCTCGTTACCTGATTTTAACCCCTGGTGGTGGAGATAATGATGTTGATGATGATGAGAATCAGATACCTGAGTCGAACGCTTAGTTGACTTTGCCCTCAGGGTGGGAAGAGGGTGGCTCTGTTGGCATTGAGTGACAACAGAGTGTGATGGTGAGGTGCTAGATCCCACTTGCAGTCAACCCACAGGCACGTAGTTGATGAGCTCAGCAGAGGAGTTAGAGGAGGAAGAAACTCACGAGGTTAGGTTGCGGCTTCCTGGACAGAGGCAAAGTTCTGCAACCACACCAAGCGCTACATCCTCAGCCACAACTCTGCCTCTTTGCAGAAGCCATGGCAACTCTGCAGTTTGCATGGTCACTAAGCCTTGGCTAGCCTGGGCCTTTTTTCAGATCGCGAAGAATGATCCAGCTAATATTATCTAACAAATATGTAAGCCAAATCTGAGTAGAGGAGAAAAAAATCAAGAATTTGAGTACTTTATGCATGAACCATCACATGGACATGCAGCATAAGTTACAGTGGGAAGCTCACTGTTCTACAATGCAGCTTAGTGGGCCTGGCCAACCACTGACCACCCCATCAAGCGCATCTGTGGTTTCATCTGTGGGGACTATTATTACACAGGCCTTCAGCCGTAGAACTTCCACCTCTTTAACTGCAACAGCCAGTGTGATTGACAGTCCCGTCAGCTGTATTTAAAGTGGATATGCCTGCTGGTATTGAGCGCTGTCAGACATTGAGAGCACTACCTCTTTATGAAAGCAACATAATATTTCTGCCTGCAGCTCTCTCAGAGTCCAGCAGTTTGTCTGGTACACCCTACTCTATCCTGTCTCAGCACAGCATCCAGCCCTCAGTCCTGCAGATGTGGTCAAGTAAAAGACCATTTCCTCCTAACCATGCCAAAGCTGAGCCTAAATTTCACCATCTCTGAGCTGTTGGCCAGGGAAATGCTTACTTTCCACCTGGTGGATTCAAAGGGTTTTTGAAAGCTCATGGCCGTCACAATCCCCCAGTACCAGAGGCCTAATGAACACTACTTCTTGAAGAAAGCTGTGTTAGCGCTACACCAGTATATCAAAGACAACATCAGTGTTTTCTTGGGTAACTTTGTGTGAGAGGGTGGATTTCACCACTGACACCTGGACAAGTAAGCATGGCCAGGGGCATTACATGTGGCTGACTGGGCACTAGGTGCCGCTGGTGGCAGCGGAGGAAGGGCTGCTGTACAAGTCTTGATATCCCCATGGTTTAGGAGTAAATCTTCTTTATCTACAAGTTATGTAACTGCTTCTGCCTCCTCTACCATCTCTAGGACCTCCACCTGCATCCAAAACCTCTGCGTTAATTTAACATGTGTTCCAACTGTGCAGATGGAATCCAGCACACCTCCTTACGTTTCTGCCAGCAGGGCTCAATGTCATCAGGCTGTGTTTACGTTGAAATGCGTGGGAAATGTGAGTGACACAGCTGAGGAGTTGTGGTAAGCTTTGGAGACCAAGTTTGATCAATGGCTGTCTCGTCTGAACTTGCAGCCAGGGAAAGCTGTGTGTGACAATGCAGCATACCTGGGTGTGGCCCTACACTGGGGCAAGGTCTCACACGTGCCTTGCATGGCTCATGTCCTGAACCTGGTGGTCCAGCAATTTCTAGGCCACTATCCTGACCTAGATGCGCTGCTGCAGTGGGCATGGTCGCTTTGTGCTCACTTCCGCCGTTCGCATCCCATGGCTCAATGACATGCATTGCTACAGAGATCTTTCGGCCTGCCGGTTAACCACCTGATATGCAATGTGCCGACACAATGGAATTCCACACTGCACATGTTGCAGTGACTGTGGCAGCAGTGACGAGCCCTGGTGAAGTAGGTCATTTTTTATAGCCTGGGCCAATGCAATCCTGAGGTAGGGAAAATCACGCTACAGTTTTAAAATGGCTACTAAGATGTTTAGCACTGATGAGGACTATTCCTGTTATCTACATGCTGGAGCACACTTTGACCAGTATGTGGAGTCAGGTGGTGGTCCAAGAGGAAGAGAAGGAAGTAGAGGAGGAGGTGTATGCGGAAGAGATAACAAGAATAAATGCGTTTTTCAAGTGAAGTTGAGGAAATTTCATCACACCACTGCACCAGAGCTGATTTGGCAAACACTGGTTGTAGAGAAAAAGTATTTGGTGGCTAGATTTTGGCAGATCTAGCAGAAAAGGTTTTTTTACACTGAATTTGTGGAGTTTTTAAAGGAGTACTGCAGCAGACCTGGCTAACACTGCTTTGAAACCCTAAAAAGTGATGTTGTAGGAAGGAGTCACTAAACCTACTATCATCTATCTATTTTTTACAGAAAATCGTATCTATCTATTATTAATTATTATTATTATAGCATATTACAGCATATTATAGCGTATGAGGTATATACCCATGGCATATACCTCATACTGCTGCCTACTTCCCAGGACAACGTGCCAAATGCGGCCGTGCTTATCTTTCCAGGTGATGCCAGGGTCTGCACTGATGATGAACACAGCCATGCTCCTGCTCCACACCCCCCGTAGATGGCTATCCTGCAGGTGAGCTCCAAGCTATCTCTAATGGTACCTTTACACGCCGCGACGGCAGGCTGGATACATCGCGCTACAAGCTACAATTGTAGCTTGTAGCGTCCATATCGCCTGTAGTAGCGGCGTCTGAAGAGGCGACGCTACAGCCGGCGACAGATACATCTGTTTATGGTCTCTGCTCATAAACTTAAGGCAACATCGCCGATGGTAGCGAGCTGTATCGGCGTGTAAAGAGGCAACGGAAGGGAACTCTGGACACCCGGGGCTGTAGCTGCAATGTAGCTAAGGCGTGACCTCGGCTCCATGTTACCGCGCCCCATGTGCGATCATTGGTGGAAGCTGCTGCATGACGATTGGTAGTCGCTGCATAGGGAGGCATATTTAAAGGAGCTGACGAGTCACACTACACAATCGCTCGAGCGTCATGTATTACTCAGCCTCCTGCGTTGCCTGCCCAATCAGGATGTTATTGCTTCGTCCTATCAGCGTACGGAAGTCTTGTAATCCACAATTGGAGCACGCCTATGTGCTGTCCCTGCTGCACCAGGTCCGCCCATAGTAGCTGGTTGTAGCGGTGTGTAAATGAGCAACAGCTGGCTACTTGAGACACCCGGCGATGTAGCTAGCTATAGATGTAGCGTGGCGTAGCGCACCTTGTGGCGGCGTGTAAAGAGGGTGCGTTGACCGTTTGTAGCCGTTTGAGCGTGCTCGTGCACGTGAAGTAGCGCGATGTATCCAGCCTGCCGTGGCGGCGTGTAAAGGTACCCTAAAGGTACCTTCACACGCGGCAATTTTGCTAGCAATTTCACTGGCAATTTGCTGGTTGCAGTGAAATCATGGACACATTGTTCCATTTGTACACAGTAACAAAATAGAACAATGTGTCCATGATTTCACTGCAACCAGCAAGTTGCCAGTGAAATTGCTAGCAAAGTTGCAGTGTGTGACGGTACCTTTAGGTCCTGCAGCACCTCCACAAAATGTTCAGGGGAACATTTAAATTCTCAGAGCATTTTCCCCGTTTGATCTACTCCCAGCAGCACTGAGCTTGTAGGTGTCCCTCCAAAGGGTAGGAAACCAATGAAGGGTAGGAGGGGGCACCACCTTTAAAGCTTGTAGGTTTCCTGTCTTTTGGTGGGTGGACCCTCTCTCCTGGGGTGCTGTTATGGGGAAGTGAAAAATAAACATGAGTTTAATTTTGTCACAACTTACGATAAAACACACAAAAAAATGTGAAATATTATACAGCATTATTACACATTTTATTGAGTAACCCCGTACTGGGAAATTTATTACCCAGTAACTCCATGATAACCTTTCAGAAAGCACTTACGGTCAAAAATATTTTGTCTACTTGTTGTCTCAGAATTCATGAGAGAATGTGCATTGGTCAAAATTTAATGATGCACAATTAAAATTAGGCATTTCTAGATGTAATATTGCTAAATGCCGGTGCTGCAATTCAATTTACCACAGTAAAAATACCTTCACCTCTACGGTGACTAATGAGACCTTCACAGTCAACCACCACTTGTCCTTTTCTAGAAGTTATGTTATCTATTTAACAGAATTAACTTGTTCCAAACAATATGTGGAAAGGACAATACAGCCTTTACATGTAAGTTTGAATCCACATAGATCCAACATTAATAAAGGTTTCGAAGAAGAGGGTTTTCCTCAAAATGTGTAGAAATAAGACCGCCTGCATAACTGTATCAGAGGTAACCACATTACTCTGGAGTTCCTGTACAATGGCTTCCTGTGGTGCTTTACATAGGGCACAGCATGTGACTAGAGCAGACCTATGGTCTGAGAGGTGGTCAATGCCACATGCAGTGGATAACCTGTGACAACAAAAAGGAAAGATGAGACCGATCTGAGATAGCGTGATCCTAAAGTGTTGACCGAGACACAGACCATCAGACAATGCTGAGGCTAGAGACCAACTGTCTAACAGTGTCTCCAGGCAGAAGAGTCCGGAGAACAGGAGGTTAGCGACAAAGACCTAAGCATAAGTGGTATGGGTCAAGTTGGACTGATGCGTGAGCAAAGTTGACTTTCCCAAGTGGATTCTCCCAAGCGACTGCGAGCCTGAGGCTCTTTGTGATACTACTGGCAAACCCCCTACCTCCCTAGTAAATATGGAAGAAACTTGGAGCTTGATACTCTATACCGGCCATAGTATTCAGAACCTCTGAACCCACTAATCTATGAGCAGAATAGACATGGAGCCACAAAGAGGGAAAATTACTGTAACAAATTGGATTGTTGAGTTGGGCTGGGTTGTGCTGGGACCAGGGGTGAACCTAGCCATCTCTGCTGCCTAAGGTGATCTTTAAAATGGCGCCTCCCAACACAAGGATGTCAGCGCCATCACATACAAGAACCACACACAGAAGAATCCAGAACAAGGATCAGTAATGGCAATGGCAGGTTTGGCACAAGCATACAGGTACACAATGATGGCGGCAGGGCAGTGGTTCTGTAGGCAGACACAGCCCTGCATCCTTATAGCATACATACACACAATGCTGGCTGCAGAGCGGTGGTTCTGTAGACTCAGTCCTATTACATTCTTATAGTATGCACTGCTTGACAACCTATTGTCTCTGGCACACGCCTACAAAACTTTGGGCAGCTCCAATGTGGCCACTGCCTGGCACTAACTAGTCAGACATGTCTGCCATGCAGCACCATCCACACACCCCATGCAATGACCTGAAGTCTGAGCATCAACAAGCCACCACTGTAAGTTGGTAAAATGGCGCATCTTCCCCAACAGACCATGCCTCCTTCTCCAAAATGCTTAGCCAATCAAAGGGCTTCACAGAGGTTGTCCAAGGCTAATAGCAGGTACACAAGTGCCACTGACCAACCGCTGCTTGGGAGAAACAAGGCTGGATGCCTGTATGTACCGAGGTACAGCACTGGACATGGTGTGTAAGTTATAGACGATCAATCCTGCAGCAGAGGCCTATGTGAAAGGGAAAATGCATGCTGCACCAGGGGTACACATAGAAATCATGGGGCCCCACAGAAGACGTTCTAATTGGGCTCCCCCCTTCAAAAAAAATATGTGGCTGGGTCACATAGGCACATATCTAACAACTTTGCAGGCCACATAAACTAATGTTTCTCCTATTGAAGCCCCTAGATTCTCCCTTCATTGCCCCCATAAAATATGATGCCAGTAAAAGTGCCCCCCAAACACTGAATGATCTCCCACAGTAACTTCCACACACACAGTCTAATGACCCTACTGTACTTCCTTCAACTACCCCAGCAGAGTATGATCCCCAACTGTAACACCCACACAGCCCTCCATGTAGTATAATGGACCTACTCAGGTGGCCTCATGATAGTCTGGGACTCATAGCACCAATAGGATCACATGCTACTCATGTGTAAAGTTTCTACTGAAAGACTGTTAAGTAAATTGATATCAGTTAAACTAAACTGGTGGTCTCCTTGTCAGTTTGAATCTTCATCTAGTACTTGGCAGCTGAAGCGAACGCTAACATGCAGCCTACAAGGGTGTACAGCCCACATGATTGAAGTCCACACACCCAGGCAGGACCAGGACTTTCATGTAGCATGCCGGGGGAGTTTGGAGTCAATTTTTCACCCATGACTACTGCTCTGTGCCACTCTACACATGGACACTTTGACTCCTAATGAATCGGATAAGTGGAACAAAAAGCCTGCCTAATTCTAGACAGTTTCTAACCCATGTTAGAATTGAAAATGCTTGGTATTAGTAATGCCACATGTACACATTGAGCATTTGTAAGCCAAAATCAAGAGGTGGTAAAAAATACAGAAGTGTTTCTCATGTTTCTATTATACTTTTCCTCGGAGGCTATGGTCATACTAGCGTCAGCCTTTTGGCTGACGCTTCCATGTAAAACTTAGAATTCTGCAGCTTGAGTGCATAGCATTAACGCTGTCCTCAGGCTGCCTATACATCGCTATGGTTACCGGTGTTCCAACGCAGCCGGCTGCTTGACACAGAAGGACCGGATATGCGTTATTCCTGAGCGCACAGGAAAACGCGGTCTGACTGTTCCAATTCTGATTTTGGTTTACAAATACTAAGCTAAAAATATCACCGAATTTTCAACGTGTGCACGTTGTGTGCAACGTGTGCACATCTTACTGGTTTTTTTTCCACAATTCAACTGCTTATGCTTCTCCAGCAAGCTGAAAGAGAACCAACTACCAGGATTTAACCACCTGTAAATCAGTTCAGCAAGAGATTGATGTGTGCAGCATGACATCACTATTTGTTTTTTTTCTTCATTCCTTCCCCATGGGCTTGTCATTCCACTGTAAGCCAAACCCCTTTTGCCCTCCCTCTTATCCAAACTCATCCAGGGGGTGAGGGGAGTGGAGGAGGGGGTTGGCTGCACACTTCAATCACCTGCTGCACTGATTTACAGGTGGTTAAATTCTAGTGGTTGGTTCCATACCTGTAGGATCTAGGCTATACAAGCGTACAGGTACGAGAAATGGCTGTCGCTTACGACTCGTCTTTCTTTCTCTTTATGCATGTTTTTACTGCTTCTGAGGTTTTAGCTAATAAAAAAGAAGAAAGTTCTGTAAATGGTGAGTACCACCTATCTTTTCTCCTCTACTTGTAAAATGTTAGGACTTTTCTATATACATTTAATTGTGTGAAAGATACATACATTTTGACCTCACTTTTGATATAAAGAAAACACAAGGTTATTGAATTAAAATGTCATCACACTGCAAAACATCTTACAAGGTTTTGGTGGTTTCAACGTTTGATCATTTCTTAAAATACCATAGAGTTAATCAAGACCTTTGTAGAGAGTGAAGGCTGTAGACTATCCCAAGTACAAGCACCTGACAATCACATTCAGCGATGGCATTGATGGAACAGCTTGGATATTTTCAATATACATTTACATCAACAATTTAGCTATGTGCTTGTCAGGGTCAAAACTAGGTCAGGAATCAAAGGCAATGTAAGTTGTGAAAGGTGGTTACTGTGTCACTCTAACTGCAGACGGCAATCAAGGTTTGGGTTCTATCTGACAGTACCACCCTCCAGAGCCAACGATAACAAAAGGTAATGTATGCCAAGGCTTGTCAAGCTAAACACTCATTGTACAGCAGTCCAAAACACTGGTTGATATAGTCATTCAGCTTTTTCAATGTAAGCATGTATGTGTTTTTGCAAGATTGGCACTCATTTTATGAAAAAATGAAATTATTTTAAAGATTTCTTATATTAGCCCTCTCTGGAGTTAAAATTGATGACCACAGCAGATCCAAATAAGGTAATGTTGGATTGTATTTCTTCATAGTATATCAAGTTGACAAAATAATATTATTTCTTAGATATGAAGGTTTCACTGAAGAATTGTTTCCCTCTTGATGAACTTCTTCCTTCTGACATTTCCTTCTATGGGGGCCGTCACACGGAACGATATCTTGCCTGATATCGTTTAAGCGATCTCCTTTTTGATCGCTTAAGCGATATCGGGCAAGATATCGTTGCATGTAATCAAGCGATTTACGATGTTAAATCGCTTGATCGTGACATCGCTGATCTGAGGTCCGGTTCTCAGATCTAGCGATGAACGATGCAACGATCTGCATCATCGTGGTGTATGACACCACGATGATCCATCTCCCAGCGACCGCGCCTATGCTGGGAGATGGTAACTATGGTACACGTCGGGTAACTAAGCGACGCGCGGCGCCTAGTTACCCGATGTGTACCATAGTAACGAGCGAGATCGCGGCTCCGCATCGCTGGTGAGTCTGTCTGTGTGACATCTCACCAGCGATGTGAGCGATATTGTAAGCGATTGCGCGTGCACGTGATCGCTTACAATATCGCTAAAGATATCTGTGCGTGTGACGGCCGCCTTAGATGCATTTTATCAAAAGTCTTATACAAAGTGGAGATTAAATAATTCCAACAACTAATGCGGTCATTTTCTATTATGTCAATGAAAACCTTTTGCTGTTGTAACCTGGCCTGCCTAAAAACTGGTACTCTTTAAATGTAAGCTTTCATCAGAAAATAACCGTAATTTAAATATTATATTTTTAAAGGTGCTATAGACATGAATTTCTCACCAGGTAATAATCCATCCAATCCACACAGGCAAAGAATTCAAACCATAGATGTCCAGAATTAAGTTATGTGTAATAATGTACATTCCTCATCTAACTGCCTGCAAGACTTCGCCCGAGCATCGCCCATCCTCTGGAATTCTGCACCTCAAAACGTCCGACTGTCCCCTACACTCGGAACCTTCAAGTGGAACCTGAAAACCCAACTCTTCAGAACAGCCTACAGCCTGCAATGACCATGGTGCCACCTCACCCCCACTGTACCCAGCACTCCACCACCACCAGAGCAGACCCAACCTACTGTCTCCCTCCACACTGCCCTGTAGAATGTAAGCCTGCAAGGGCAGAGTCCTCTTCCCCTCTGTACCAGTCTATCACTGTTAGTTTGTTCATTGTATTTTTAACTTGTTTGTATGTAACCCTTTCTCATGTACAGCACCTTGGAATCAATGGTGCTCTATAAATTATTATTAATAATAATAATAATATTAATGAGAAATGACATAAGAATAACATATTGAAAACATAAAAAATGAGAAGTGCAAAAAGCCATGGAATATCATGCATGACACCAGCTGAAATCTATCAGTAATTATAATGCAATGCTGGAACTTAGTGAAATGAAATATTAGCTGGTTCAACTGATGGCCTATAAAAAGATGTCTCATTACCAAGGTGTCACACAAGAAACATCTCATGATGGGTAAAACCAGTGAGCTGTCTCAAGATCTTTACACCCTTATTGTTGAAAAACATACTGATGGTATTGGTAACAAAAGAATTTCTAAACTACTGAAGGTTCCAGTGAGAAATGTTGAGGCCATAATATGGAGGTGTAAAGAACATTATTTCAACATAAACCGCCACGTCCAGGTGTTCCCTGCAAGGTTTCAGACAAAGGAGTAATAAGAATTATCAGAACAGTTCTGCACGAGCCAAGAGCCACCTGTGGAGAGCTACAGAAAAACCTGCAATCAGCAGGTACAATTGTTTCAAAGAAAACAATAAGTAATGTACTCCATCTCAATATCCTGTATGAACGCACACCACACAAGGCTTCATAGCTGAACAAAAAGTAAGTTGAAACTCAAGTGTTTGAAATTTTCGAAGTTTGACGTTTGCTCAAGAACGTTTCGACAAGCTTGTAAAATATAGTAGAATATAGTCTGGTCAGCTAAGACCAAATTGAACTCTTTGTATGCCATAATAATACACACCTTGTTTGGAGACCAATAATTAGTGAAGGAAATAATTTGTTGATCCCTTGCTGATTTTGTAAGTATGCTCACTGACAAAGACATGAACAGTCTATAATTTTAAGGGTAGGTTAATTTTAATAGTGAAACATATAATACCAAAAATAAAATCCATAAAATCACATTATCTGAATTATATAAATGTATTTGCATTTTGCAGAGAGAAATAAGTATTTGATTCCTCCGGCAAACAAGAGTTAATACTTGGTGGCAAAACCCTTGTTGGCAAACACAACAATCAGATGTTTTTTGTAGTTCATGATGATGTTTGCGCACATGTCAGGAGGAATTTTAGTCCACTTCTCTTTGCAGATCATCTCTAAATGATTAAGATTTTGAGGCTGTTGCTCGGCAACTCGGAGCTTCAGTTTCCTCCATAAATGTTCTATGGGATAAAGGTTTGCAGACTGGCTATGCCACTCCATGACCTTAATGTGCTTCTTTTTGGCCCACTTCTTTGTTGCCTTGGCTGTATGTTTTGCATCATTGCCATACTGTATTTTACACAATGTGATTTTCTGGATTTTATTTTTAATATTCTATCTCTCACTGTTAAAATTAACCTACCCTTAAAATATAGACTGTTCATGTCTTTGTCAGTGTGCATACTTACAAAATCAGCAAGGGATCAAATAATTATTTCCTTCAATGTATATACCATGTTTGGAGGCCAAAAGGCTCTGCATATAACTCCCAAAAGATCATACCAACAGTAAAGTTTGAAGGTGCTAACATCGTAATGTTTGGGTGTTTTTCAGCATACGGCACTGGCAAGTTTCATGAAACTGAAGGATGAATGAACAAATGCAACGATACATTCTTGATAAAAATCTGCTGCCATCTACTATGCTGCTACATGGGACCTCCCTGGATTGAGCTGTGCAGAACATGGACAACTAAACAATGAAAAATTCTACTACAAATACAGTTGACCATACTGTATGATAGTTCAAATGAAATTGCCTAAAACATTGTAGTCCAGCTATGATTAGTGCTAGAACATGATCATAGGCTGGAGCCTCACAACGGTGATGTCACCAACCACAGCACTGATTGATGCAATCATGTGATGACATGCAATAACACCAATCAGTGAGCAGAGATTCCATCTGACTTCACATGACCACGCTGCTTCCCCATATTCCTGCTTGGTGACGTGAGGAGAGCAGCAACTGCTAGTTCTGCTAGAACTTGTGGTGACACAAGTTTTATCAGCCTGAGCCACTTCTTGTACTGCTGCTGCTGCTACTGCTGTCTGAAGAAACTGTTTCTGTCCCCTGCTCTTTTACAGTCAACCCTAATCCCTCTATCCCCACTTTCCCCCTTTCCACCATTTTTCACTCCTTAACCCCTTCCCCACTCCCCCGTCTGCTGCAGAGAACTGATCACTGTGATCAGGACTCGATCGCTGGTCAGAACTTGATCGCTGATCAGTACATTGATCTTTTTGTGTGCGTCTGCAACCGTTCAACACTGATCAGAAGCCAACATCACTGATCCTGTTGATGTTTATTTTTGTGTTTTTAAAAAAATCAATCAATTAAAAAAATATAACTTAGATTAGTTGATAGGGCTAGATTGGGGGCAGTAAAAATATACCATAATAAGCGTAATCTACTACAGTATTTTTAACTGAATAAGTCAGAGTTAGTGGCAGATAGTAAACTATAAAAAAAAGAATAAAAAATAATTCAAATGAACTGATAGGGCTAATTTAGAAACATTAAAATTGTACTGTAGTAAGCTGCGTCTAGTACAGTATTTTTTACTGAATTTACCCAGATAGTTGTGGGCGCTTAGAACTTTTTATTACTGACTATCAATTTAGTAATAGTATTGTAAGATTTGTAGTGGAAAAATCTTGTAGCACGTACACAACCATTTTTCTACTGCATTAGAATTACAGTTAGTAAAAATGTAGTAGTAGTTGCTCAGTTTTTACTGTTGTCCGCTTAATAGGTTCATTTTTTATGTTACCACATTTTCATATTCTTCTTTTTATTTTATTAGTACATTTTTCTTTATAGATTCTTTTCTTCTTTTCTTTTTTTCCAATAATAAAAAAAAAAAAGTTTACACCAAACACACACCTGAATAAAATGTGGTTATTTTACACACACACACACACACACACACACACACACACCACACACACACACAAGCACACAACCACACACACACACACACCAACAAAATAAAAGTCCTGCTCGTCTCAAAAACTGTATTCAGCCTAGTAAGCATACACCTTCATTGCCTCCAACATTGATAGTGACAGAGATTATTACACCTTCCTTTATTCCTCGCATTTTTCCTTCCATTGATATTGAACCCCCACACAGATGGCCTAGGACACCAACTGAGTCAGTGCCCAGAGTTAGTGACCTCCAACACATCGTTTTGACCCCCTATGGACTTCACCTCCTGAATCTTATGAGCCACAGAGTCCTGATTTTGTGGCCGAATCAGGAATCCTACTTGACACTCCAGCCAGAGAATACAATTTTTTTAAGTCTTTTTCTTAACACTTTCATAATCCCATGGTTTTCAAAACAAATGTGTTTGTACGCCCAATAATTTTTGGCCCAAAACCATGGATCATAATCATTTTCTAACTTGACGTTCGTACATGCTGTAGAAAGGATGATGCTTTGGGACTTGATTCTTCACATGGAGATAGTGAAGAAACCAGAACTTCAGCAATATTGAAGTGTTGATGTTTTATACAATACCCAATGTTCCACGTAGCTATGACCTGTATATGTTTTGAGGCATTATTGCATTTCTGGAATAATGCACAATGTTTTCCCCAAGATGACCCCAATTTTGACCAACTTTTCAAAATTCAGCTGGTGATTATTCACTTTAGCAACAACTTTGCTGAGGTGTATATTCCCCAAAGGGACAGCAGTGATGTCACTGTGTTCCGATGTTATATAGACTCTGCACATTCTGAGCCATTATGACATCATAATGGGCAGTGACATCACTGCAGCCGCGCTGCGATCTGATGAATGGCGCAAATAGTGTAGAAAAGTAAAGCGCCATCTATTTTAATTTATTATAAATGTATATAAATCTGTGTGAACATTTTAATTAGAAAGAGATTACAGAATACGTTTCCTCCATGTTTGTAAATATTTTACTTGAAATGCACGTTGGGAACGGGACAGGCACACGTGGCATACAGTCTTTTCTCTGACAGTATCAATATAAAGGTATAATGCACTAATTGAAAATGCCAGCTGTCATTAATCCCAAGTACCATAACCGAACTGCCACTGGCACCAGGGCAGCGGGAGGAGTTCTGGGGCAGCTACGGCCTGCTAGATTTAGGTTGGGGAGGGACAATAACCATGGCCCTTCCCACCCTGAGAATTCCAGACCACAACTGTCGGCTTTACCTTAGCTTTTTTTCCAAAATGGTGAGGACCCTACACCTTTTTTTTCAAATTATTTGTTTATTTAAAAAAAAACAAAGGGGCCAATGAATTCAGGGACCAATGAATGGGCTGGAAATAGCTCTATGATTATATATATACATATATATATATTCATTGCTGTAGTTTGTCCTATAAATTTGGCCTATCACAACCCAGAGATATCTTGTCCCAGAAAAGCCCTATAGTCAGGGACGTAACTACAATGGATGGCCTAGAGCGCCCTAAAAGTCCCTTTGGCCTATAAAAAAGACTATGGCTATTAAATAAATGCTATAATTGGGGGTCCTGTTTGAGCTTTTGCATCGGGGCCCATGAGCTTCAGGTTATGCCACTGCCTATTTGTGTGAATATTGGCTATCTCCACCAAATATTTCACTTACCTTGATTTTAGGGTCGGCACAGCCAGACTTCATTGTCAGCAATCAGCCACTGTAACTCCTGTAAACTCATGGTTTAGGGTCCTGGGATGTTGGAATTTTGGAGAAATTGGCTCTCCGGGAGGGCACCGGTTTTATTTTGTCCTGATCAAAGATTAATAAAGGTGAATTTCCTGATGAAAGACCCAAAGTGACGTGTCAACATAAGCTTCAACCTCAGGAATGGCAGTGATGTCACTGTGTTCCGATGTTATATAGACTCTGAACACTCCGAGCCATTATGACATCATAATGGGCAGTGACATCACTGCAGCCGCGCTGCTATCTGATGAATGGCGCAGATAATGTAGAAAAGTAAAGCCCCATTTATTTTAATGTGTTATAAATGTATATAAATCTATGTGAACATTTTCATTACAAAAAGATTGCAGAATACGTTTTCTCCATGTTTGTAAACGGTCCATATTTTACTTGAAACGCATGTTGGGAACAGGACAGGCACACGTGGCATACAGTCATTTCACCGACAGTACCAATATACTGGTATAATGTACTAATTAAAAATCCCAGCTGGCATTAACTCAAAATACCATTACCCAACTGCCACTGGCACCAGGGCCGGTTTTAGGCAAAGTGGGGCCCTAGGCAAAAGGTTAAAGTGGGCCCTAAATGCTCAGGCCTCTTTCACATCTAACGCTTTGCTGCATTTTGCTCAATTTGCATTTCCATGCGTTTTTACCGCAAAAACGCATCAAAACGCATGCGTTTTTGTTCCCATTGATTTTAATGGAAACACATGCAAAAGCGCTGCCCAAAACATCGGGAAGACGTTTTGTGCTGCGTTCGCAAAAATGCATGCGTTCCCATTGAAATCAATGGGGGAAAAAACGCTAGCGTTTTTAATGCGTTTTTAGCGGTAAAAACGGCAAGAAAGGCAAATTTAGCAAAACGCACACCAACCTTAGATGTGGAACAGGCCGTAGTTATATGGTAAGAGTGACTTCATAAGTTGATTATCTAGGTCAGAATAAGAACATACTGAACGTCATTTTTATTTCAATCATAAAAAAAAAACCTGAAATTTGTAAAAAAAAAAAATATTTTTTTTATTTTCCAAGACCCATGATGTTTTAATTTTTGAAGATACAGGGCTATGTGAGGGGTTACTTTATGTGCCCTGAGCTGACATTTTTACTGATACCATTTTGAGTCAGATACAACATTTTGATCGCCTTTTATTGCATTTTATTGTAACAACGTGGTGGCCTAAAAAACATAATTCTGGCGTTTTTATTTTTTTCCCATTACGCCATTTACCAATTGGATTAATTTACTTCATATATTGATAGCTTAGATTCTTACGAATGCAGCAATACCAAATATGTGTATTTTTCCATTTTTTTCACTGTTTTATTGCTATTTTCAGTTCAGCTCCTTTGGGGGCCCCTAAGAGAGTGGGGGCCCTAGGCAACTGCCCAGTCTGCCCCCCCCTAACGCCGGCCCTGACTGGCACCAGGGCGGGAAGAGCCCGGTAAGGGCCAGGAATGGCGCATCTTGTGGAGGCGCCAGTTCTGGGGCAACTGCGGCCTGCTAGTTTTAGGCTGCGGCCAATGAGCGCAGACTATGCAAGTGGGCGCGAGAATTCAAAGTTCGAATTTCGCGCCTATTTGCTGTCCGGCTACAGCGGCGCTGTATAATGGCCGGTCAGTGGGGACCTGCACACAGGTAATGCTGTCGGTCCAGACCTCACACTGTACACCCTGCACACAGCGCTGCAGACAGCTCCCCGAGCAGTACAATCCGCCCAATATCCCCGCCATCCCCCCCCCCACACAACCCCGATACACCTCCCCGCCTCATAGACAGGCAGCCGCCCGACACGGCGAGACCGATATTCCACACACAGGAGGATCACACAGCCCGAACAAAGCAACCTGTGACAGACACTGAGCTCTGCTCACCCGCACCGGAATCCAAGATGGAGGAAAAGAAAAGTGACGACGCGCAGTACGCTGGGAAATGGCAAGGGTCCTCTACTGAGGTGATTAGGATATTGCCTGAGCAAAATATACAAAAAAAAAGCCGGTATATTCAGCAATTACACTCATTAATAATAAGCGTCCATACACCTGCGAATGGGCAAAATATAGAGGTGTATAACAAAGCAGGCATTAGTGAGAGAACCACCAAAGGCTCGGGAGGCAGAGCTACGGTATCCATGGAAACACAACTTGACTCCTTGTGAGTGCAGTACAGGTAACTGAGCGTAGAGTTTATAAGGCAGAAGGGGGACCAGAGTGTATAGTACCATGGTGTACAGCGCTGTGATACAAAACGCCATAGTGTACAGTACTGTGTATGTAATGCCATGGTGTACAGTACTGGGGTGTACAGTGCCCTGGTATATAATGCTGTGGTGTACAGTTCTGTGGTAAATAATGCTGTGGTGTACAGTTCTGTGTATATAATGTCATAGTGTACAGTTCTGTGGTATATAATGCCGTGGTGTACAGTTCTGTGTATATAATGTCATAGTGTACAGCTCTGTGGTATATAGTGCCGTGGTGTACAGTTCTGTGGTATAAAATGCCGTGGTGTACAGTTCTGTGGTATGTAATGCCGTGGGGTACAGTTCTGTGTATATAATGCCGTGGGGTACAGTTCTGTGTATATAATGCTGTGGTGTACAGTGATGTGGTATATAATGCTATGGTGTACAGTTCTGTGGTATATAATGCCGTGGTGTACAGTTCTGTGGTATATAATGCTGTGGTGTACAGTTCTGTGGTATATAATACTGTGGTGTACAGTGCTGTGGTATATAATGCTATGGTGTACAGTGCTGTGTATATAATGCTATGGTGTACAATGATGTGGTATATAATGCTATGGTGTACAGTGATGTGGTATATAATGCCGTGGTGTACAGTTCTGTGGTATATAATGCTGTAGTGTACAGTGATGTGGTATATAATGCTATGGTGTACAGTGCTGTGGTATATAATGCTATGGTGTACAGTGCCCTTGTATATAATGCTATGGTGTACAGTGATGTGGTATATAATGCTATGGTGTACAGTGCTGTGTATATAATGCCGTGGTGTACAGTTCTGTGGTATATAATGCTATGGTGTACAGTTCTGTGGTATATAATGCCGTGGTGTACAGTGATGTGGTATATAATGCTGTGGTATACAGTTCTATGGTATATAATGCTGTGGTGTACAGTGCTGTGGTATATAATGCCGTGGTGTACAGTGATGTGGTATATAATATCATAGTGTACAGTTCTGTGGTATATAATGCTATGGTGTACAGTTCTGTGGTATATAATGCCGTGGTGTACAGTTCTGTGGTATATAATGTCATGGTGTACAGTTCTGTGGTATATAATGCTGTGGTGTACAGTTCTGTGGTATATAATGTCATGGTGTACAGTTCTGTGGCATATAATGTCATGGTGCACAGTTCTGTGGTATATAATGCTGTGGTGAACAGTTCTGTGGTATATAATGTCATGGTGTACAGTTCTGTGGTATATAATGCTGTGGTGTACAGTGATGTGGTATATAATGCTGTGGTGTACAGTACTGTGGTATATAATGCTGTGGTGCGCAGTACAGTGATATATAATGCTATGGTGTACAGTGATGTGGTATATAATGCTGTGGTGTACAGTGATGTGGTATATAATGCTATGGTGTACCGTGCTGTGGTATATAATGCTGTGGTGTACAGTACTGTGGTATATATTGCTATGGTGTACAGTTCTGTGGTATATAATGCCGTGGTGTACAGTTCTGTGGTATATAATGCCGTGGTGTACAGCGCTATGTATACAATGCTGTGGTGTACAGTGATGTGGTATATAATACTGTGATGTACAGTGCCCTGGTATATAATGCTATGGTGTACAGTAATGTGGTATATAATGTCATAGTGTACAGTTCTGTGGTATATAATGCTGTGGTGTACAGTCAGGGCTGCCACTAGGAGTTTCGTGGCCCCCTAAGGGGCAAAATTTTGGGGCCCCCCTGAGACTCCACCCAATCTCCACCCAGGCCCCACCTCCATCCAGGCTCCGCCTCCACCCCTCGAACCTTCCATTATTTCACCGCCCACTATTGGAAAAACTTCCTTTCTGCACCACGTCCTCCCCAGTCACACATTAATCTCTTTCTATACATTGCTCTTTATGTGAGCTGAGGGATGTGAACAATAAATGCCACATGAGGCAGAATAATACTGGTGGTGTTATTTATTAGCCTGTACAGGGGTAGGGGACATTTGGAAATTCCTACCATCATTCAGTGGCTGCACATCACCATAAAATTTACCCGGCTCCATTTAATGAATTAATTACCTCACCTAATTTGATGGCTGCAGCTGCTTCTCTGTGTCCTGCGATGTACGGTGATATCTGATCTTCCAGGTTTGTGTTGATCTGGAGCGCAGTCGACTCTGTGACAATAACTTTTGTAAATGAAATACATTCAATAGGAGACTGCTACATATACATCATATAGGAGAAACTGAGGGCATATACAGCACTGTAGAGGGCTAGGGGCAAACAGACTGGGCTTGAGCTGAGCTCTGCAGTAGCCACAGGGATATATGATCTCTCCCCAGGCCCCCACCCATTGAGGGGGTGAGCTGAGCTCTGGAGGCAGGGGCCACAAGCTTCCAGAAAATGGCCGCGGATCTTGATCTGCATATGCACCGCCTCCTCGGCCATTTTCTGGAAGTCTGGACAATATTATTATTATTATTAGGTATTTATATAGCGCTATTAGGATACATAGCACTGTACAAGTTAGGGGGTAGACAAAGACAAGTGGTCGAAAAAACGACGAAAAATCGACAAAACAATCGTACGGGTACAATGGGGCCAGGGATCCTGTCCACGAGGCTGAGTCACAGCTTGGCAATGCCCCTCAATGTGCATGTCTCTCCCCATGTGTGCAGTCTCTCCCCTCTCTGTACCTGTCACCCCCCTTTGCGCAGTCTCTGTCCCTCCTGTTTGCTGTCTCTCCCCTGTGCCTGTCTCCAACCTGTGCACTGTGTCCCACCTGCCTGCTGTGTCTCTCTCCTGCACCTGTCTTCCCCCTGTGCCCTGTCTGTCCCCACTGCACCTGTCTCCTTCCTGTGTGCTGTGTCCCCGTGACGGATGACAGACACACACACACAGCACATGGATGACAGACACACACTGCACTCGGATGAGAGACACACATACAGTACACAGATGACAGACACACATACAGTACACATGACAGACACACGACAGATGACGGAAACACATACAGCAAACGGATGACAGAGACACAACACACGGATGACAGAGATACAGCACACAGATGACAGAGACACATCACACAGATGACAGAGACACAGACAACAGAGACACAGCACACAGATGACAGAGACACAGATGACAGAAACACAGCACACAGATTACAGAGACACAGATGACAGAAACACAGCACACAGATGACAGAGACAAGGATGACAGAAACACAGCACACAGATGACAGAGACACAGCACACAGATGACAGAGACACAGATGGCAGAGACATAGCACACAGATGACAGAGACACAGCACACAGATGACAGAGATACAGATGACAGAGACACAGCACACAGATGACAGAGACACAGATGACAGAGACACAGCACACAGATGACAGAGATACAGATGACAGAGACACAGCACACAGATGACAGAGATACAGATGACAGAGACACAGCACACAGATGACAGAGGCACAGATGACAGAGACACAGCACACAGATGACAGAGACGCAGATGACAGAGACACAGCACACAGATGACAGAGACACAGCACACAGATGACAGAGTCACAGATGACAGAGAAACAGCACACAGACGACAGACACAGATGACAGAGACACAGCACACAGATGACAGAGATACAGATGACAGAGACACAGCACACAGATGACAGAGACACAGCACACAGATGACAGAGACACAGCACACAGATGACAGAGACACAAATGACAGAGACACAGCACACAGATGACAGAGACACAGCACACAAATGACAGAGACACAGATGACAGAGACACAGCACACAGATGACAGAGACACAGCACACAGATGACAGAGACACAGCACACAGATGACAGAGAAACAGCACACAGACGACAGAGACACAGATGACAGAGACACAGCACACAGACGACAGAGACACAGATGACAGAGACACAGCACACAGACGACAGAGACACAGATGACAGAGACACAGCACACAGATGACAGAGACACAGCACACAGACGACAGAGACACTACACAGATGACAGAGACACAGACGACAGAGACACAGCACACAGATGACAGAGACACAGCACACAGACGACAGAGACACAGTACACAGATGACAGAGACACAGACGACAGAGACACAGCACACAGATGACAGAGAAACAGCACACAGACGAAAGAGATACAGATGACAGAGACACAGCAGACAGACGACAGAGACACAGATGACAGAGACACAGCACACAGATGACAGAGACACAGCACACAGATGACAGAGACACAGCACACTGATGACAGAGACACAGCACACAGATGACAGAGACACACAGCACACTGATGACAGTGACAGCACACGGACAACAGAGACACAGCACACGGATGACAGAGACACAGCACACGGATGACAGAGACACAGGACACAGATGACAGAGACACAGCACACAGATGACAGAGACACAGATGACAGAGACACAGCACACAGATGACAGAGAAACAGCACACAGATGACAGAGACACATATGACAGAGACACAGCACACAGATGACAGAGACACACAGCACACTGATGACAGTGACAGCACACGGACAACAGAGACACAGCACACGGATGACAGAGACACAGCACACGGATGACAGAGACACAGGACACAGATGACAGAGACACAGCACACAGATGACAGAGACACAGATGACAGAGACACAGCACACAGATGACAGAGAAACAGCACACAGATGACAGAGACACATATGACAGAGACACAGCACACAGATGACAGAGACACACAGCACACTGATGACAGTGACAGCACACGGACAACAGAGACACAGCACACGGATGACAGAGACACAGCACACGGATGACAGAGACACAGGACACAGATGACAGAGAAACAGCACACAGATGACAGAGACACAGATGACAGAGACACAGCACACAGATGACAGAGAAACAGCACACAGATGACAGAGACACAGATGACAGAGACACAGCACACAGATGACAGACACAGCACACAGATGACAGAGACATAGATGACAGAGACACAGCACACAGATGACAGAGGCACAGATGACAGAGACACAGCACACAGATGACAGAGACACAGATGACAGAGACACAGCACACAGATGACAGAGATACAGATGACAGAGACACAGCACACAGATGACAGAGGCACAGATGACAGAGACACAGCACACAGATGACAGAGACGCAGCACACAGATGACAGAGAAACAGCACACAGACGACAGAGACACAGATGACAGAGACACAGCACACAGACGACAGAGACACAGATGACAGAGACACAGCACACAGACGACAGAGACACAGATGACAGAGACATAGCACACAGATGACAGAGACACAGCACACAGACGACAGAGACACTACACAGATGACAGAGACACAGACGACAGAGACACAGCACACAGATGACAGAGACACAGCACACAGACGACAGAGACACAGTACACAGATGACAGAGACACAGACGACAGAGACACAGCACACAGATGACAGAGAAACAGCACACAGACGAAAGAGATACAGATGACAGAGACACAGCAGACAGACGACAGAGACACAGATGACAGAGACACAGCACACACATGACAGAGACACAGCACACAGATGACAGAGACACAGCACACTGATGACAGAGACACAGCACACAGATGACAGAGACACACAGCACACTGATGACAGTGACAGCACACGGACAACAGAGACACAGCACACGGATGACAGAGACACAGCACACGGATGACAGAGACACAGGACACAGATGACAGAGACACAGCACACAGATGACAGAGACACAGATGACAGAGACACAGCACACAGATGACAGAGAAACAGCACACAGATGACAGAGACACATATGACAGAGACACAGCACACAGATGACAGAGACACACAGCACACTGATGACAGTGACAGCACACGGACAACAGAGACACAGCACACGGATGACAGAGACACAGCACACGGATGACAGAGACACAGGACACAGATGACAGAGACACAGCACACAGATGACAGAGACACAGATGACAGAGACACAGCACACAGATGACAGAGAAACAGCACACTGATGACAGAGACACATATGACAGAGACACAGCACACAGATGACAGAGACACACAGCACACTGATGACAGTGACAGCACACGGACAACAGAGACACAGCACACAGATGACAGAGACACAGCACACGGATGACAGAGACACAGGACACAGATGACAGAGACACAGCACACAGATGACAGAGACACAGATGACAGAGACACAGCACACAGATGACAGAGAAACAGCACACTGATGACAGTGACAGCACACAGACAACAGAGACACAGCACACGGATGACAGAGACACAGCACACGGATGACAGAGACACAGGACACAGATGACAGAGACACAGCACACAGATGACAGAGACACAGATGACAGAGACACAGCACACAGATGACAGAGAAACAGCACACAGATGACAGAGACACAGATGACAGAGACACAGCACACAGATGACAGACACAGCACACAGATGACAGAGACATAGATGACAGAGACACAGCACACAGACGACAGAGGCACAGATGACAGAGACACAGCACACAGATGACAGAGACACAGCACACAGACGACAGAGACACTACACAGATGACAGAGACACAGACGACAGAGACACAGCACACAGATGACAGAGACACAGCACACAGACGACAGAGACACAGTACACAGATGACAGAGACACAGACGACAGAGACACAGCACACAGATGACAGAGACACAGACGACAGAGACACAGCACACAGATGACAGAGACACAGCACACAGATGACAGAGACACAGCACACAGATGACAGAGACACAGCACACAGATGACAGAGACACAGCACACAGATGACAGAGACACAGACGACAGAGACACAGCACACAGATGACAGAGACATAGATGACAGAGACACAGCACACAGACGACAGAGACACAGATGACAGAGACACAGCACACAGATGACAGAGACACAGCACACAGACGACAGAGACACTACACAGATGACAGACACACAGACGACAGAGACACAGCACACAGATGACAGAGACACAGCACACAGATGACAGAGACACAGCACACAGATGACAGAGACACAGCACACAGATGACAGAGACACAGCACACAGATGACAGACACACACAGCACATGACACACACATCACACTCATACCCGATATCTGTATCGCACATATATATTTATATATATATATATATATATATATATATATACTCACTCTCTTCTTCATCATCATGGTGTACCCAGTGAGGGAGGCCTGTAGTTGAAATCAGCAGAAGATGCATGTCTGTACACACATTGTGGAGGCTCCTGTCAGCCACCTTCTCTCCCCCTCCCCTACTCCAGACTGCAGAGCTGGTGGTGACATTATAGGAGGAGGAGGAGGGGTGCTCCTGTGGCTGCTCACTTCACTCCTCTCTCCTCATGCTTTCTGCAAGCTCTTGTTGTTGTTGTCCCCCAACTTGGCTCCGCCTACCCACTTGATGCTGTACAGGATAGATGGGACCGAAGAGGAGACCAGAGGAGCAGATGAGGAGGTGCATCATCATACATTATAGCGGTGGAGCCGTGGCCTCCTCCCCTAGTAACCAGGCGCCATCTATGGACTCTCTTTACTCCAGAGGGGCTTCTCCCCCTGTGGCCCCGCCTCCAGTCCTTCCTGTTCAATAAGGTGGTGCTCAGTGACGTCACGTGCACTTCCTGGTCGGGAAGGGAGTGGGCAGCTGGCAGATCCCCGCACACAGGTACTCGGCAGTGGGGGGAGCGATCACGCAGCTCAGGGGACCCCCTGTCCGAGAAGGGGGGCGGGCCTCCTTGCTCCCAATAGCCATGCCCCCCACCAGAATGGCCGGGCCCCTCCTGCCCCTGTCTAATGGCCACGCCCCCTGCAGTCAGGCCCCGGGCCCCTCACTGCAGTAAGGGCTGTAACCCCCTAGTGGCGGCCCTGTGTACAGTACTGTAGTATATAATGCTATGGTGTACAATGATGTGGTATATAATGCTGTGGTGTACAGCATACCTCCCAACTTTTGAAGAACAGAAAGAGGGACAGTCGATGCGGCGCACGACCACACCCATTTACAAGTGACGGACATTCAGATGCCCTTATTACTATTAATCTTCTGATTATTGCATTTTTGCTGCATTTTTTTGCCTTTTCCAATTCATTTGATGCATTTTAGTGCCATTTAGTACTGACAGCACAAACTGTGGGCTGCCCCATCATACAACACAGCAGGACGGCTCAGACTAGAGCCTGCCCTGCAGCATTGTGCAGTTTATAGCCAGGGATGTGCAGTCAGTAATCAAACCTCTGACTCCGAATCCTCAGTTTCCCTGAATCCAACCCCACCAAAATGGACACCGTCTCAGACTCCATCTCCACAGTCATGGTGTGCAGCCGGTAAGCCAAACCTCCGACTCCACCAAAATGGACACCAACTCTGAGTCCACAGTACTGTGTATAGCGCCCCCTGATGGCAGTCTGCCGTCCACTACAGGACACAATACTAGCTCTGAAAATGCAGTAGGGAGATGGGAAAAAGTTCCACAAGGTGAACTATCACTGCAGCCTCCACCAGTCGGGCCTTTATGGCAGAGTGGCCCAACAGAAACCTCTCAAATGAAGAATTTAATTTGAGTGATCCGTTTTATGCAGTGTACTGCAAATAATGGATCAAAAAATGCAGAGTCTGAATGTAGCCTATATATCTCCATCCTGGTATATATGGTCCCCATCCTGGTATATATGGTGTCCTTTATGGTCCATTCGCCACAGAGGTACTGCACCTTAGCCAGAGGTGTGGTACCTCCCCCCCACCCCTGGTAAGGAGAGGGCACTACCCGGTACCCACACATCCGCATCCAACACCAGCCCACTCTAGGCCAGGGGTGCTGAGGCAGAAGAAACCCCATGATGGGCAGACCCCATCTCTGGCTGGAGAAGGGGATTAGTAGGTGGAACAGTTAGGAAGTAGTGGAGCACTAGGAGGTAGGCAGTGACAGTTGAGAGTGGGAGGAGTTAAGCCAGACAGAAACAGGAAGTGCGCAGTCAGTGAGTCGGACCCGGGGACTGGAGTTGTGAGTAGCTCGTCCTGGGGAAGAGGATGGAGAGAAAGTTGGACCCGGGGACTGGAGCCAGACGAGCTCGTCCCAGGTCAGAGAGGATGTAGAGTATCTCCAGAGACTGAGAGGGAGCTCTGAGGGGAGGGGGAGCACCTCTGGGTCGCCACAGAGCTCTGTGTGGAGGAACCCCGTTCCAGTGATTGCCTGGAGGGACTTGCTGGAGGAGCTAGGCCACAGAGGGGACCGGCCCCAGACTAGTGGGAGACTTTAAGATTCAGCTAGCAAACCCAGAGGCTGCAGTATCTTAATGTGCAGCAGCCAAATCCGCACACAATCGCTGAAAAGGCAGCCGCATAGGCTCGAGGGGACAAGAGAGACGGCTCCCGACAAGACCCAAGCTGCTGGCTCTGGACAGTGTGTGTGAAAGGCAGGAAGGCGAGAGCCAGCGCAGTGAGATGACCCGGAAAGGTACACACAAAGGTGGTACCAAACAAGTGCCACCAATCTGCCTAGAAATGGCTGGATCCCTGACTCGGAGTACACAGCACCCGGCGGGTCGGCGTACTTCAGAAACTGAGTAAACTGTGAAGACTGCACCCTGCTGTGTCCCCTGATTTATTTACTGCACGACCTGCCCTGGGTTACACCTGTGACCACCATCAATAGACTATAACTGCCCTGGGGTCCTGCTCTACCCGTGGAGAGCTGTAACATCCCTGCTGCATCACCCCAGTGGATCTGAACCGCAGCGTCGGCCATCCAATTGCTGAATACCACAGGTGGCGTCACAAATTTAATCCCATATAAATATCCCCCATTTTTATGACACCGCCAGGCTCACGGAGCCAGGTCACGCCACCATGACATTCCCCAAAGAGAACTGAACTGTTCGGCCCGGTTCCGAGTACCTCACGGCCCTGGTGTGCGCGTCAGTATACATGTCCCTATTTTTCTCTAATTTAAGACAGTATTCTACTCAACTTTCTTCAGCTCCCACATCATCCAGTGTCCTCTGTAACAACGCACAGCTGGTAGCTGACATTGGAGTGTGCGCCTTGATGCAAGAAGTGACTGTCATGTGCTGCCCTGTCACGGTACCGCAGACGTCAGCTGTCAGCCACAGTTTGGCCGTCAGCGTGTATCACAGTGCAGGAACCTAACGGGTCTCTGTACATCAATGCGCTTCAGCTTGATGCATGTCCTCGGATGCACATCCAGCTGCAGTACGTGCTGGGGTCGCTCGGGCCCCTGTATCGCCAGGCCTGGTCGTGACCTCGATCCTTACAATTATGTAGATACTGAATGGAAATTGTTTATTCTTTTATTAATGTTGTGAAAAAAATTCAGAAATTTGTAATTAAAAATACATTTTTGCTTGTGTCATTTTCCAAGATGTGTAACGTTATTAATCTTTATGATCCTGGCTGTGAGGGGAGGATTGTTGTGCCCTGTGCTGACATCCTTACTGATACCATGTGGCTGTAGATCATATACTGATTGGCTGTTAATGCCATTCATCGCAAGGTGGAGGAGGCAAAAAAATAGATAGAATTCTGGCGATTTAATTGTTGTTTTTTGTTACGCTGTTTACCAATCACATTCATTTATTTTGGATTTTGAGAGGACTTTTATGAATGCAGTGATACCAAATATGGGGGGGATTATTTATGTTTTACTTTTTATGGGAAATAGGGTTGGTTATAAATTTTTGTTGTTTTTTCCCATATGTTTAAAAACACTTTTTTTTTTCTCTGTACTGTAAGGGTACCGTCACACCTAGCCATATCGCCGGCGATCCCATAGGCGACGCACGTTTTTGCGTGTCGCCCGAGGTCGCCGACGCCCATTTACACGGGGCAACACCTTAGGCGACGCTCAGGCGACGACCTGACCGGAAATTGCCTGAGCGTCGCCCAAGCCCCACAGGCGATTAAGTCGCTGGCGGCCGCATACGCGTCACACAGAGCAACCACATTAGCGATGTGGGCGTAATTTTGACCCGCATCTCGGAGATAGGCGTGAACATTATGCTGTGTGACGCCTCGAAGAAATGTGATTGGCCTGGGTGTCTGATGCAGAATTGACATGTACGGAGACAATTGTGTTGGTGTTAAAGAGACATTTGGAAATGGCACATCTCTGCACTTTGTAGCACACAGTGGGGCATCAATGCGCTGCTTTTTAATAGTATGTACGCTCCTGGGTATGGCCCCTTTGACATCTGCGTTTTATGCTGATTGCGGCAGTTGCGGTTAAAAAAACCGCAACTGCCGCGATTACCGCAAGTGTGACCGCACTTGTGGTTCACTTGCGGCAAGCACCATACAATGTCTATGGGGCTTGCGGCAGGTGCGGCAAGTGCGGTTTCGGCACTTGCGGCATGCTGCGGTTTTTTCCCAGCCGCACCTGCCGCAAGCCCCATAGACATTGTATGGTGCTTGCCGCAAGTGAACCGCAAATGCGGTCACACTTGCGGTAATCGCGGCAGTTGCGGTTTTTTTAACTGCAACTGCCGCCATCAGCATAAAACGCAGATGTCAAAGGGGCCTAATACACCTTTCAGCACCATGGAAAGGAAGACTACATTAATGTGGGACGCACACATCATCAAATAGGACGCTGAGGAACAAGACAACCAATCGTAACGCTGGAGCTGCCACCAATCCACGCGACAGCCGGAGATAGTAACTACGCCCTGAAACGCCTACTGAATAGTTTTGGTGATGTGTGCTGTCGCCTTTCACATCGCTCATGAGATGTTACACAGGGCGATCAGCACACATCGCCCAAGAATGGTCGCCTGGTTTCAGTGCTCTGATGTGAAACCAGGCGACCACTCAGACGTGTCGCCGTCGCCCATTTACATTAGGCGACGCATTGGCGATGTCGCCGGCGACAGGCCACGCCTTAGCGTCGCCTGTGGAATCGCCGGCGATATCTCCAAGTGTGACGGTACCTTAATAGTCTCCTTAGGGGAGCTGAAGCTGTATCTTATCGCTTCTCCAGAATGCAGCAGTGCTACAGCCGCTATGTAGAGTGAAAATCATGTTCTTCTATGAACACCACATAAACGCTGGCCCTCACACAAGAACCGTCACGATAGGTATGGAGGTCTTCAGCAGACCCCTGGCTGTCATGGGAACCCATCACATCCTCAGACCTCACACAATACCGACGCAGCCGACATCTCCTGCCGGGACCGACGTGGCCGACGTCTCCTGCCGGGACCTACATCTCCTGCCGGGACCGACGCGGCCGACATCTCCTGCCGGGTCCGACATCTCCTGCCGGGACCGCCATCTCCTGCTGGGACCGACGCGGCCGACATCTCCTGCCGGGGCCGACGCGGCCGATGTCTCCTGCCGGGGCCGACGCGGCCAATGTCTCCTGCCGAGACCGACATCTCCTGCGTTCACTAGTCTGTGGCCCCTGCGCAGCTCCTGCTCCCTCTTGTGCAGGTGCGAGGGATGAACAGACTGTGGAGGACAGAGGAGATGTCAGTCATATCAATCAAGGCAGGAGAGATGGTAAATCAGGATCACAGTGAGCAACTGTCAGACATATAACTCTTGTACCCGGCTCAGCCTCTTTCTCTATTTTCTTTAACACGTAGCGTATTTACCACTTTTTTTTGCAGTGGCGCTTTTTTGCACAAAAAAACACAACTGCATTCACACAGTGCGCTTTTCCCAGAGCGCTTTTCCTGAGCCCATTTTATAATGCGACCCATGGGAATAGTGCGCTGAAAAAAGTGCAAAGAATTGACATGGTCGTTCTTTTTGCATGTGTGCTTTGCAGTGAAAGCGTGCGCACATCAAAGAGCAAAAATATGCAACGTGTGAAAGCCATAGCTTTTGCTGGACTGCGTATCCAGTGTTGCGTTTCACTGCTTTTACAGCAGCACAAAATAGCAGTGCGTAGATGCAGTAAATACGCCACGTTTGAAGCCTTACTCCTGCTCTCTGTTATCAGCTTCTCATTTCCTGCCATACTGGTCACTGGTTTTAGTTCTTCATCCAGTGTCTCGTTCTCCAGGGTCATATCTAGGGGAAACTGGTGGGGCATTTGCCCCGACGCAGCAGGCAGGGGGGCGCCGCTGGACCTCCTGCTGCAGTGGCCAAGGACGGGTCTCCCCGCCAGCCGCCTGTTACGCCCCCCTGCATTGTTCTCCACCAGCAGACAGAGCTGCACACTACATCCACGGCTGCTCTGTACTGACAGGACCTGTGAAGATGTCACATGGAGGGGAGTAGTCAGGGGTCACATTATCAGCTCCTCAGTGTATGCAGGACTCTGCTGTGCTGGTTGTTATGGTGCTGGATAAGGTGAAGGTTATGTCAGGAGGGCTTTACAGTGTGGATGTAGCAGAGCCGATATTGTACTAAATGTACAGAGCTAAGCTGTGGGCGTAAGGAGTGGAGCTGTGTCTCCATGAGGTTTATGGAGCGGAGCCGCGTGTGTACGTGCCTGCATCAGTGCACGGTGAGGAGCTGCACCTGTATGAGGTGTACAGAGCGGAGCCGTGCCTGTATGAGGTTTACGGAGCGGAGCTGTGTCTGTATATCGTGTACGGAGCGGAGCTGCGCCTGCATCAGGTGCACGTAGCGGAGCCGCACCTGTATGAGGTGTACGGAGCGGAGCCATGCCTGAATGAGGTGTACGGAGCGGAGTCGCACCTGCATGAGGTGTACGGAGCAGAGCTGTGCATTTATGAGGTGTACGGAGCAGAGCTGTGTCTGTATATGGTGTACGGAGCGGAGCCATGCCTTTATGAGGTGTACGGAGCAGAGCCGTGCCTTTATGAGGTGTACGGAGCAGAGCCGTGCCTTTATGAGGTGTATGGAGCGGAGCTGTGCCTGTATGAGGTGTACGGAGCAGAGCTGTGCATTTATGTGGTGTACAGAGCGGAGCCGTGCCTTTATGAGGTGTACGGAGCAGAGCCGTGCCTGTATGAAGTGTACGGAGCGGAGCCGTGCCTTTATTAGGTGTACGGAGCAGAGCTGTGCATTTATGAGGTGTACGGAGCGGAGCTGTGCATTTATGAGGTGTACGGAGCGGAGCCGTGCATTTATGAGGTGTACGGAGCAGAGCCGTGCATTTATGAGGTGTACGGAGCAGAGCCGTGCATTTATGAGGTGTATGGAGCAGAGCCGTGCATTTATGAGGTGTACGGAGCAGAGCCGTGCATTTATGAGGTGTACGGAGCGGAGCCGTGCATTTATGAGGTGTACGGAGCGGAGCCGTGCATTTATGAGGTGTACGGAGCGGAGCCGTGCATTTATGAGGTGTACGGAGCAGAGCTGTGCATTTATGAGGTGTACGGAGCAGAGCTGTGCATTTATGAGGTGTACGGAGCAGAGCCGTGCATTTATGAGGTGTACAGAGCAGAGCCGTGCATTTATGGGGTGTACAGAGCAGAGCCGTGCATTTATGAGGTGTACGGAGCAGAGCCGTGCATTTATGAGGTGTATGGAGCAGAGCTGTGCCTTTATGAGGTGTACGGAGCAGAGCTGTGCATTTATGAGGTGTACGGAGCAGAGCTGTGCATTTATGAGGTGTACGGAGCAGAGCTGTGCATTTATGAGGTGTACGGAGCAGAGCCGTGCATTTATGAGGTGTACGGAGCAGAGCCGTGCATTTATGAGGTGTACGGAGCAGAGCCGTGCATTTATGAGGTGTACAGAGCAGAGCCGTGCATTTATGGGTGTACAGAGCGGAGCCGTGCATTTATGAGGTGTACGGAGCAGAGCCGTGCATTTATGAGGTGTACAGAGCAGAGCCGTGCATTTATGGGGTGTACAGAGCGGAGCCGTGCATTTATGAGGTGTACGGAGCAGAGCCGTGCATTTATGAGGTGTACGGAGCAGAGCTGTGCATTTATGAGGTGTACGGAGCAGAGCCGTACCTTTATGAGGTGTACGGAGCCTGTCACCACACTCCTGTGTTCTGTTATCATCACCCCTTGTGTTATCCTCAGCCTGTGCTCCCATGTCTTTGATACCTGTGTGCTGTGCTCCTGTCAGTTCCTCCCAGTCACAGGCAGTCAGGGATCCAGGCCCCAGTGTGGAGGCAGAGCCCTCTGTGTCCCGGCTGCTGCTGTGCTGATGCTTCCTCCATTGCTGGGGAACTTCACAGAGGCCGCGCTGAGCCGGGATTGGATGACTGAGTTCCTCCCCTCTACACAGGGCAGGAGAGAGGTCACACGACTCACTATCTGCACTGTGATTGGGTGCTCAGTCCTCCCAATGTGCTGCTGTGAGGGGGCGTGACCGGCAGCCGGAGGGGGCGTGGCCGGCAGCTAGAGGGGCCGTGCAGCAATCGGTGAAGTGCCAGACACCGGGACACTTCTAGTCCCGCACGGGACAGCGGGAAGCCCGGACTAAACCGGGACTGTCCCGCCAAATCCGGGACACTTGGGAGGTCTGTGTACAGTACTGTGGTATATAATGCTATGGTGTACAGTGCTGTTGTATATAATGCTGTGGTGTACAGTGATGTGGTATATAATGCTATGGTGTACAGTTCTGTGGTATATAATGCTATGGTGTACAGTGCTGTGGTATATAATGCTGTGGTGTACAGTGATGTGGTATATAATGCTGTGGTGTACAGTACTGTGGTATATAATGTCATGGTGTACAGTTCTGTGGTATATAATACTGTGGTGAACAGTTCTGTGGTATATAATGCTGTGCTGTACAGTTCTGTGGTATATAATGCCGTAGTGTACAGTGCTGTGGTATATAATGCCATGGTGTACAGTGATGTATATAATGCTGTGGTGTACAGTGCTGTGGTATATAATGCTATGGTGTACAGTGCCCTGGTATATAATGCCGTGGTGTACAGTACTGTGGTATATAATGCCGTGGTGTACAGTGATATGGTATTTAATGCTGTGGTGAACAGTTCTGTGGTATATAATGCCGTGGTGTACAGTGATGTGGTATATAATGCTATGGTGCACAGTGCTGTGGTATATAATGCTGTTGTGTACAGTACTGTGGCATATAATGCTATGGTGTACAGTTCTGTGGTATATAATGCCGTGGGGTACAGTTCTGTGGTATATAATGTCATGGTGTATAGTTCTGTGGTTTTATAATGCTGTGGTGTACAGTATTGTGGTATATAATGTCATGGTGTACAATTCTGTGGTATATAATGTCATGGTGTACAGTTCTGTGGTATATAATGCTGTGCTGTACAGTACTGTGGTATATAATGCTGTGGTGCGCAATACAGTGATATATAATGCTATGGTGTACAGTGCTGTGGTATATATTGCTATGGTGTACAGTACTGTGGTATATAATGCTATGGTGTACAGTAATGTGGTGTATAATGCTGTGGTGTACAGTACTGTGGTATATAATGCTATGGTGTACAGTGATGTGGTAAATAATGCTGTGGTGTACAGTTCTGTGGTATATAATGTCATGGTGTACAGTTCTGTGGTATATAATGTCATGGTGTACAGTTCTGTGGTATAAATGTCATGGTGTACAGTTCTGTGGTATATAATGCTGTGGTGTACAGTACTGTAGTATATAATGTCATGGTGTACAGTTCTGTGGTATATAATGCTGTGGCGTACAGTTCTGTGGTATATAATGTCATGGTGTACAGTTCTGTGGTATATAATACTGTGGTGAACAGTTCTGTGGTATATAATGCTGTGCTGTACAGTTCTGTGGTATATAATGCCGTAGTGTACAGTGCTGTGGTATATAATGCCATGGTGTACAGTGATGTATATAATGCTGTGGTGAACAGTGCTGTGGTATATAATGCTATGGTGTACAGTGCCCTGGTATATAATGCCGTGGTGTACAGTACTGTGGTATATAATGCCGTGGTGTACAGTGATATGGTATTTAATGCTGTGGTGAACAGTTCTGTGGTATATAATGCCGTGGTGTACAGTGATGTGGTATATAATGCTATGGTGTACAGTTCTGTGGTGTACAGTGATGTGGTATACAATGCTATGGTGTACAGTTCTGTGGTATATAATACTGTGGTGTACAGTTCTGTGGTATATAATGCTATGGTGTACAGTGCCCTGGTATATAATGCCGTAGTGTACAGTACTGTGGTATATAATGCCGTGGTGTACAGTGATATGGTATTTAATGCTGTGGTGTACAGTTCTGTGGCATATAATGCCGTGGTGTACAGTGCCCTGGTATACAGTTCTGTGGTATATAATGCCGTGGTGTACGGTGATATGGTATACAATGCTGTGGTGTATAGTTCTGTGGTATATAATGCCGTGGTGTTCAGTGATATGGTATACAATGCTGTGGTGTATAGTTCTGTGGTATATAATGCCATGGTGTACAGTGCTGTGTATAAAATGCTGTGGTGTACAGTGCCCTGGTATATAATGCTGTGGTGTGCAGTGATGTGGTATATAAAGCAATGGTGTACAGTGCTGTGGTATATAATGCTGTGGTGTACAGTGCTGTGGTATATAATGCCGTGGTGTACAGTGCCCTGGTATATAGTTCTGTGGTATATAATGCCGTGGTGTACAGTGATATGGTATACAATGCTGTGGTGTATAGTTCTGTGGTATATAATGCCGTGGTGTTCAGTGATATGGTATACAATGCTGTGGTGTATAGTTCTGTGGTATATAATGCCGTGGTGTACAGTGCTGTGTATAAAATGCTGTGGTGTACAGTGCCCTGGTATATAATGCTGTGGTGTACAGTTCTAAGGTGTGTAATGCCGAGGGTACAGTTCTGTGTATATAATGTTATAGTGTACAGTTCTGTGGTGTATAATGCCGTGGTGTACAGTGCTGTGGTATATAATGCCATGGTGTACAGTGCTGCGTATATAATGCCGTTGTTTACAGTTCTGTGATATATAATGCTGTGGTGTACAGTTCTATGGTGTATAATGCCGTGGTGTACAGTGATGTGGTATATAATGCTGTGGTGTACAGTTCTATGGTGTATAATGCCGTGGGGTACAGTTCTGTGTATATAATGCCTTGATGTACAGTTCTGTGGTATATAATGCCGTGGTGTACAGTTCTATGGTGTATAATGCCGTGGGGTACAGTCCTGTGGTATGTAATGTGATAGTGTACAGTTCTGTGGTTTATAAAGCCGTGGTGTACAGTTCTGTGGTATATAATGCCGTGGTGTACAGTGATGTGGTATATAATGCTATGGTGTACAGTGATGTGGTATATAATGCTATGGTGTACAGTGCTGTAGTATATAATGCTAAGGTGTACAGTGCCCTGGTATATAATGCTATGGTGTACAGTGATGTGGTATATAATGTCGTGGTGTACAGTTCTGTGGTATATAATGCTATGGTGTACAGTTCTATGGTGTATAATGCTGTGGGGTACTGTTCTGTGTATATAATGCCGTGGTGTACAGTTCATACAGTTCTATGGTATATAATGCCGTGGTGTACAGTGCTGTGTATAAAATGCTGTGGTGTACAGTTCTGTGGTATATAATGCTGTGGTGTACAGTCCTATGGTATATAATGCTGTGGTGTACAGTTCTATCTACTATATAATTGTCTAAGGTTTTTTTGCATGTGTCTGTCGCCGAAATCGCATCAGCCCCCACTCTGCCACTTCGCCCTCCGTCCTCCTCCCCCCCTGCCGCTCTGTGCTCCATCCTCCCTCTGCCGCTCTTTCCTCCCCCTGACTGTGCTGCTACATCCTCCCACACCGCTACCTCCTCTATCCTCCATCCTCCTCCCCATGCTGCTCTGTCCTTCCTCTTCCCCCCTGCCACGCCGTCCTTTCCCCGCCGCTCATTCTTCAAAGTTCCTCCCAATTCAGCCCTCACTGCCTTTCCCATGCAATCTCTATTTCTATATTCTAGAATACCCGATGCGTTAGAATCGGGCCACCATCTAGTGTATTATAAATGTATATAAATCTGCGTGAACATTTTCATTACAAAAAGACTGCAGAATACATTTTCTCCATGTTTGCAAACGGTACATATTTTACTTGAAACACACGTTGGGAACGGGACAGGAACACGTGGCATACAGTTTTTTTCACTGACAGTACCAATATACTGGTATAATGTACTAATTAAAAATCCCACCTGGCATTAACTCCAAATATCATTACCCAACTGCCCCTGGCTCCAGGGCGGGAAGAGATAGGCAAGGGCCAGGAATGGCACGTCTTATGGAGGCGCCAGTTCTGGGGCGGCTGCGGCCTGCTAGTTTTAGGCTGGGAAAGGACAATAACCATGGCCCTTCCTACCCTGAGAATTCCAGACCACAACTGTCGGCTTTACCTTGGCTTTTTTTCCAAAATGGTGAGGACCCTACACTTTTTTTTTCAAATTATTTGTTTATTTGAAAAAAAAGAGGTCCCTATATTACAGGGACCATGAATGGGCTGGAAATAGCTCTATGATATACATATATATATATATTTATATAAACTGCTGTAGTTTGTCCTATAAATTTGGCCTATCACAACCCAGAGATATCTTGTCCCAGAAAAGCCCTATAGTCAGGGACGTAACTACAATGGATGGCCTAGAGCGCCCTAAAAGTCCCTTTGGCCTATAAAAAAGACTATGGCTATTAAATAAATGCTATAATTGGGGGTCCTGTTTGAGCTTTTGCATCGGGGCCCATGAGCTTCAGGTTATGCCACTGCCTATTTGTGTGAATATTGGCTATCTCCACCAAATATTTCACTTACCTTGATTTTCGGGTCGACTCAACCAGACTTCATTGTCATCGATCAGCCCCCGTAACTCCTGTAAACTCATGGTTTAGGGTCCTGGGATGTTGGAATTTTGGAGAAATTGGCTCTCCGGGAGGGCACCGGTTTTATTTTGCCCTGATCAAAGATTAATAAAGGTGAATTTCCTGATGAAAGATCCAAAGTGAAGTGTCAAAATAAGCTTCAACCTCAGGAATGGCAGTGATGTCACTGTGTTCCGATGTTATATAGACTCTGAACACTCCGAGCCATTATGACATCATAATGGGCAGTGACATCACTGCAGCCGCGCTGCTATCTGATGAATGGCGCAGATAATGTAGAAAAGTAAAGCCCCATTTATTTTAATGTGTTATAAATGTATATAAATCTATGTGAACATTTTCATTACAAAAAGATTGCAGAATACGTTTTCTCCATGTTTGTAAATGATACATATTTTACTTGAAACACACGTTGGGAACGGGACAGGAACACGGTAGCATACAGTTTTTTCACTGACAGTACCAATATACTGGTATAATGTACTAATTAAAAATCCCACCTGGCATTAACTCCAAATACCATTACCCAACTGCCCCTGGCACCAGGGCGGGAAGAGATAGGCAAGGGCCAGGAATGGCGCATCTTATGGAGGCGCCATATCTGGGGCGGCTGCGGCCTGCTAGTTTTAGGCTGGGAAGGACAATAACCATGGCCCTTCCTACCCTGAGAATTCCAGACCACAACTGTCGGCTTTACCTTGGCTTTTTTTCCAAAATGGTGAGGACCCTACACTTTTTTTTTCAAATTATTTGTTTATTTGAAAAAAAAGAGGTCCCTATATTACAGGGACCATGAATGGGCTGGAAATAGCTCTATGATATACATATATATATATTTATATAAATTGCTGTAGTTTGTCCTATAAATTTGGCCTATCACAACCCAGAGATATCTTGTTCCAGAAAAGCCCTATAGTCAGGGACGTAACTACAATGGATGACTTAGGGCGCCCTAAAAGTCCCTTTGGCCTTAAAAAAGACTATGGCTATTAAATAAATGCTATAATTGGGGGTCCCGTTCGAGCTTTCGCATTGGGGCCATGAGCTTCAGGTTATGCCACTGCCTATTTGTGTGAATATTGGCTATCTCAACCAAATACTTCACTTACCTTGATTTTCGGGTCGGCTCAACCAGACTTCATTGTCATGATCAGCCACCATAACTCCTGTAAACTCATGGTTTAGGGTCCTGGGATGTTGGAATTTTGGAGAATTGGCTCTCCGGGAGGGCACCGGTTTTATTTTGCCCTGATCAAAGATTAATAAAGGTGAATTTCCTGATGAAAGATCCAAAGTGAAGTGTCAAAATAAGCTTCAACCTCAGGAATGGCAGTGATGTCACTGTGTTCCGATGTTATATAGACTCTGAACACTCCGAGCCATTATGACATCATAATGGGCAGTGACATCACTGCAGCCGCGCTGCTATCTGATGAATGGCGCAGATAATGTAGAAAAGTAAAGCCCCATTTATTTTAATGTGTTATAAATGTATATAAATCTGTGTGAACATTTTCATTACAAAAAGATTGCAGAATACGTTTTCTCCATGTTTGTAAATGATACATATTTTACTTGAAACACACGTTGGGAACGGGACAGGAACACGTAGCATACAGTTTTTTCACTGACAGTACCAATATACTGGTATAATGTACTAATTAAAAATCCCACCTGGCATTAACTCCAAATACCATTACCCAACTGCCCCTGGCACCAGGGCGGGAAGAGATAGGCAAGGGCCAGGAATGGCGCATCTTATGGAGGCGCCATATCTGGGGCGGCTGCGGCCTGCTAGTTTTAGGCTGGGAAGGACAATAACCATGGCCCTTCCTACCCTGAGAATTCCAGACCACAACTGTCGGCTTTACCTTGGCTTTTTTTCCAAAATGGTGAGGACCCTACACTTTTTTTTTCAAATTATTTGTTTATTTGAAAAAAAAGAGGTCCCTATATTACAGGGACCATGAATGGGCTGGAAATAGCTCTATGATATACATATATATATATGTATATAAATTGCTGTAGTTTGTCCTATAAATTTGTCCTATCACAACCCAGAGATATCTTGTTACAGAAAAGCCCTATAGTCAGGGACGTAACTACAATGGATGACTTAGGGCGCCCTAAAAGTCCCTTTGGCCTATAAAAAAAGACTATGGCTATTAAATAAATGCTATAATTGGGGGTCCCGTTCGAGCTTTCGCATTGGGGCCAATGAGCTTCAGGTTATGCCTACTGCCTATTTGTGTGAATATTGGCTATGTCAACCAAATACTTCACTTACCTTGATTTTAGGGTCGGCTCAACCAGACTTCATTGTCATTGATCAGCCACCATAACTCCTGTAAACTCATGGTTTAGGGTCCTGGGATGTTGGAATTTTGGAGAAATTGGCTCTCCGGGAGGGCACCGGTTTTATTTTGCCCTGATAAAAGATTAATAAAGGTGAATTTCCTGATGAAAGATCCAAAGTGAAGTGTCAACATAAGCTTCAACCTCAGGAATGGCAGTGATGTCACTGTGTTCCGATGTTATATAGACTCTGAACACTCCGAGCCATTATGACATCATAATGGGCAGTGACATCACTGCAGCCGCGCTGCTATCTGATGAATGGCGCAGATAATGTAGAAAAGTAAAGCCCCATTAATTTTAATGTATTATAAATGTATTTAATTTTGTGCGAATATTTTCATTACAAAACGATTGCAGAATACGTTTTCTCCATGTTTGCAAATGGTACATGTTTTACTTGAAACACACGTTGGGAACGGGACAGGAACACGTAGCATACAGTTTTTTCACTGACAGTACCAATATACTGGTATAATGTACTAATTAAAAATCCCGACTGGCATTAACTCCAAATACCATTACCCAACTGCCCCTGGCACCAGGGCGGGAAGAGATAGACAAGGGCCAGGAATGGCGCATCTTATGGAGGCGCCATATCTGGGGCGGCTGCGGCCTGCTAGTTTTAGGCTGGGGAAGGACAACAACCATGGCCCTTCCTACCCAGAGAATTCCAGACCACAACTGTCGGCTTTACCTTGGCTTTTTTTCCAAAATGGTGAGGACCCTACACTTTTTTTTTCAAATTATTTGTTTATTTGAAAAAAAAGGGGTCCCTATATTACAGGGACCATGAATGGGCTGGAAATAGCTCTATGATATATATATATATATATATTATTATATAAATTGCTGTAGTTTGTCCTATAAATTTGGCCTATCACAACCCAGAGATATCTTGTTCCAGAAAAACCCTATAGTCAGGGATGTAACTACAATGGATGACTTAGGGCGCCCTAAAAGTCCCTTTGGCCTTTAAAAAAGACTATGGCTATTAAATAAATGCTATAATTGGGGGTTCTGTTCGAGCTTTCGCATTGGGGCCCATGAGCTTCAGGTTATGCCACTGCCTATTTGTGTGAATATTGGCTATTCCACCAAATATTTCACTTACCTTGATTTTGGGTCGGCTCAACCAGACTTCATTGTCAGTGATCAGCCACCATAACTCCTGTAAACTCATGGTTTAGGGTCCTGGGATGTTGGAATTTTGGAGAAAGTTGGCTCTCCGGGAGGGCACCGGTTTTATTTTGCCCTGATCAAAGATTAATAAAGGTGAATTTCCTGATGAAAGATCCAAAGTGAAGTGTCAACATAAGCTTCAACCTCAGCAATGGCAGTGATGTCACTGTGTTCCGATGTTATATAGACTCTGAACACTCCGAGCCATTATGACATCATAATGGGCAGTGACATCACTGCAGCCGCGCTGCTATCTGATGAATGGCACAGATAATGTAGAAAAGTAAAGCCCCATTAATTTTAATGTATTATAAATGTATTTAATTTTGTGTGAATATTTTCATTACAAAAGATTGCAGAATACGTTTTCTCCATGTTTGCAAATGGTACATGTTTTACTTGAAACACACGTTTGGAACGGGACAGGAACACGTAGCATACAGTTTTTTCACTGACAGTACCAATATACTGGTATAATGTACTAATTAAAAATCCCACCTGGCATTAACTCCAAATACCATTACCCAACTGCCCCTGGCACCAGGGCGGGAAGAGATAGGCAAGGGCCAGGAATGGCGCATCTTATGGAGGCGCCATATCTGGGGCGGCTGCAGCCTGCTAGTTTTAGGCTGAGGAAGGACAATAACCATGGCCCTTCCTACCCTGAGAATTCCAGACCACAACTGTCGGCTTTACCTTGGCTTTTTTTCCAAAATGGTGAGGACCCTACACTTTTTTTTTCAAATTATTTGTTTATTTGAAAAAAAAGAGGTCCCTATATTACAGGGACCATGAATGGGCTGGAAATAGCTCTATGATATACATATATATATATGTATATAAATTGCTGTAGTTTGTCCTATAAATTTGGCCTATCACAACCCAGAGATATCTTGTTACAGAAAAGCCCTATAGTCAGGGACGTAACTACAATGGATGACTTAGGGCGCCCTAAAAGTCCCTTTGGCCTATAAAAAAGACTATGGCTATTAAATAAATGCTATAATTGGGGGTCCCGTTCGAGCTTTCGCATTGGGGCCAATGAGCTTCAGGTTATGCCACTGCCTATTTGTGTGAATATTGGCTATGTCAACCAAATACTTCACTTACCTTGATTTTAGGGTCGGCTCAACCAGACTTCATTGTCATTGATCAGCCACCATAACTCCTGTAAACTCATGGTTTAGGGTCCTGGGATGTTGGAATTTTGGAGAAATTGGCTCTCTGGGAGGGCACCGGTTTTATTTTGCCCTGATCAAAGATTAATAAAGGTGAATTTCCTGATGAAAGATCCAAAGTGAAGTGTCAACATAAGCTTCATCCTCAGGAATGGCAGTGATGTCACTGTGTTCCGATGTTATATAGACTCTGAACACTCCGAGCCATTATGACATCATAATGGGCAGTGACATCACTGCAGCCGCGCTGCTATCTGATGAATTGCGCAGATAATGTAGAAAAGTAAAGCCCCATTAATTTTAATGTATTATAAATGTATTTAATTTTGTGTGAATATTTTCATTACAAAACGATTGCAGAATAAGTTTTGTCCATGTTTGCAAATGGTACATGTTTTACTTGAAACACACATTGGAACGGGACAGGAACACGTAGCATACAGTTTTTTCACTGACAGTACCAATATACTGTTATATTGTACTAATTAAAAATCCCACCTGGCATTAACTCCAAATACCATTACCCAACTGCCCCTGGCACCAGGGCGGGAAGAGATAGGCAAGGGCCAGGAATGGCGCATCTTATGGAGGCGCCATATCTGGGGCGGCTGCGGCCTGCTAGTTTTAGGCTGGGGAAGGACAATAACCATGGCCCTTCCTACCCTGAGAATTCCAGACCACAACTGTCGGCTTTACCTTGGCTTTTTTTCCAAAATGGTGAGGACCCTACACTTTTTTTTTCAAATTATTTGTTTATTTGAAAAAAAGAGGTCCCTATATTACAGGGACCATGAATGGGCTGGAAATAGCTCTATGATATACATATATGTATATTTATATAAATTGCTGTAGTTTGTCCTATAAATTTGGCCTATCACAAACCCAGAGATATCTTGTTACAGAAAAGCCCTATAGTCAGGGACTTAACTACAATGGATGACTTAGGGCGCCCTAAAAGTCCCTTTGGCCTATAAAAAAGACTATGGCTATTAAATAAATGCTATAATTGGGGGTCCCGTTCGAGCTTTCGCATTGGGGCCAATGAGCTTCAGGTTATGCCACTGCCTATTTGTGTGAATATTGGCTATGTCAACCAAATACTTCACTTACCTTGATTTTAGGGTCGGCTCAACCAGACTTCATTGTCATTGATCAGCCACCATAACTCCTGTAAACTCATGGTTTAGGGTCCTGGGATGTTGGAATTTTGGAAAACATTGGCTCTCCGGGAGGGCACCGGTTTTATTTTTCCCTGATCAAAGATTAATAAAGGTGAATTTCCTGATGAAAGATCCAAAGTGAAGTGTCAACATAAGCTTCAACCTCAGGAATGGCAGTGATGTCACTGTGTTCCGATGTTATATAGACTCTGAACACTCGAGCCATTATGACATCATAATGGGCAGTGACATCACTGCAGCCGCGCTGCTATCTGATGAATGGCGCAGATAATGTAGAAAAGTAAAGCCCCATTTATTTTAATGTGTTATAAATGTATATAAATCTGTGTGAACATTTTCATTAAAAAAGATTGCAGAATACGTTTTCTCCATGTTTGTAAATGTACATATTTTACTTGAAACACACGTTGGGAACGGGACAGGCACACGGGTCATACAGTTTTTTCACTGACAGTACCAATATACTGGTATAATGTACTAATTAAAAATCCCACCTGGCATTAACTCCAAATACCATTACCCAACTGCCCCTGGCACCAGGGCGGGAAGAGATAGGCAAGGGCCAGGAATGGCGCATCTTATGGAGGCGCCATATCTGGGGCGGCTGCGGCCTGCTAGTTTTAGGCTGGGGAAGGACAATAACCATGGCCCTTCCTACCCTGAGAATTCCAGACCACAACTGTCGGCTTTACCTTGGCTTTTTTTCCAAAATGGTGAGGACCCTACACTTTTTTTTTCAAATTATTTGTTTATTTGAAAAAAAGAGGTCCCTATATTACAGGGACCATGAATGGGCTGGAAATAGCTCTATGATATACATATATATATATTTATATAAATTGCTGTAGTTTGTCCTATAAATTTGGCCTATCACAACCCAGAGATATTCTGTTACAGAAAAGCCCTATAGTCAGGGACTTAACTACAATGGATGACTTAGGGCGCCCTAAAAGTCCCTTTGGCCTATAAAAAAGACTATGGCTATTAAATAAATGCTATAATTGGGGGTCCCGTTCGAGCTTTCGCATTGGGGCCAATGAGCTTCAGGTTATGCCACTGCCTATTTGTGTGAATATTGGCTATGTCAACCAAATACTTCACTTACCTTGATTTTAGGGTCGGCTCAACCAGACTTCATTGTCATTGATCAGCCACCATAACTCCTGTAAACTCATGGTTTAGGGTCCTGGGATGTTGGAATTTTGGAGACATTGGCTCTCCGGAGAGGGCACCGGTTTTATTTTGCCCTGATCAAAGATTAATAAAGGTGAATTTCCTGATGAAAGATCCAAAGTGAAGTGTCAACATAAGCTTCAACCTCAGGAATGGCAGTGATGTCACTGTGTTCCGATGTTATATAGACTCTGAACACTTCGAGCCATTATGACATCATAATGGGCAGTGACATCACTGCAGCCGCGCTGCTATCTGATGAATGGCGCAGATAATGTAGAAAAGTAAAGCCCCATTAATTTTAATGTTTATAAATGTATTTAAATTTGTGTGAACATTTTCATTAAAAAGATTGCAGAATACGTTTTCTCCATGTTTGCAAATGGTACATTTTTACTTGAAACACACGTTGGGAACGGGACAGGCACACGGGTCATACAGTTTTTTCACTGACAGTACCAATATACTGGTATAATGTACTAATTAAAAATCCCACCTGGCATTAACTCCAAATACCATTACCCAACTGCCCCTGGCACCAGGGCGGGAAGAGATAGGCAAGGGCCAGGAATGGCGCATCTTATGGAGGCGCCATATCTGGGGCGGCTGCGGCCTGCTAGTTTTAGGCTGGGGAAGGACAATAACCATGGCCCTTCCTACCCTGAGAATTCCAGACCACAACTGTCGGCTTTACCTTGGCTTTTTTTCCAAAATGGTGAGGACCCTACACTTTTTTTTTCAAATTATTTGTTTATTTGAAAAAAAGAGGTCCCTATATTACAGGGACCATGAATGGGCTGGAAATAGCTCTATGATATACATATATATATATTTATATAAATTGCTGTAGTTTGTCCTATAAATTTGGCCTATCACAACCCAGAGATATCTTGTTACAGAAAAGCCCTATAGTCAGGGACTTAACTACAATGGATGACTTAGGGCGCCCTAAAAGTCCCTTTGGCCTATAAAAAAGACTATGGCTATTAAATAAATGCTATAATTGGGGGTCCCGTTCGAGCTTTCGCATTGGGGCCAATGAGCTTCAGGTTATGCCACTGCCTATTTGTGTGAATATTGGCTATGTCAACCAAATACTTCACTTACCTTGATTTTAGGGTCGGCTCAACCAGACTTCATTGTCATTGATCAGCCACCATAACTCCTGTAAACTCATGGTTTAGGGTCCTGGGATGTTGGAATTTTGGAGACATTGGCTCTCCGGGAGGGCACCGGTTTTATTTTGCCCTGATCAAAGATTAATAAAGGTGAATTTCCTGATGAAAGATCCAAAGTGAAGTGTCAACATAAGCTTCAACCTCAGGAATGGCAGTGATGTCACTGTGTTCCGATGTTATATAGACTCTGAACACTTCGAGCCATTATGACATCATAATGGGCAGTGACATCACTGCAGCCGCGCTGCTATCTGATGAATGGCGCAGATAATGTAGAAAAGTAAAGCCCCATTAATTTTAATGTATTATAAATGTATTTAATTTTGTGTGAATATTTTCATTACAAAACGATTGCAGAATACGTTTTCTCCATGTTTGCAAATGGTACATGTTTTACTTGAAAACACACGTTGGGAACGGGACAGGAACACGTAGCATACAGTTTTTTCACTGACAGTACCAATATACTGGTATAATGTACCAATTAAAAATCCGACCTGGCATTAACTCCAAATACCATTACCCAACTGCCCCTGGCACCAGGGCGGGAAGAGATAGACAAGGGCCAGGAATGGCGCATCTTATAGAGGCGCCATATCTGGGGCGGCTGCGGCCTGCTAGTTTTAGGCTGGGGAAGGACAACAACCATGCCCCTTCCTACCCTGAGAATTCCAGACCACAACTGTCGGCTTTACCTTGGCTTTTTTTCCAAAATGGTGAGGACCCTACACTTTTTTTTTCAAATTATTTGTTTATTTGAAAAAAAAGGGGTCCCTATATTACAGGGACCATGAATGGGCTGGAAATAGCTCTATGATATATATATATATATATATATATATATTATTTATAAATTGCTGTAGTTTGTCCTATAAATTTGGCCTATCACAACCCAGAGATATCTTGTTCCAGAAAAACCCTATAGTCAGGGACGTAACTACAATGGATGACTTAGGGCGCCCTAAAAGTCCCTTTGGCCTTTAAAAAAGACTATGGCTATTAAATAAATGCTATAATTGGGGGTTCTGTTCGAGCTTTCGCATTGGGGCCCATGAGCTTCAGGTTATGCCACTGCCTATTTGTATGAATATTGGCTATGTCAACCAAATACTTCACTTACCTTGATTTTCGGGTCGGCTCAACCAGACTTCATTGTCAGTGATCAGCCACCATAACTCCTGTAAACTCATGGTTTAGGGTCCTGGGATGTTGGAATTTTGGAGAAGTTGGCTCTCCGGGAGGGCACCGGTTTTATTTTGCCCTGATCAAAGATTAATAAAGGTGAATTTCCTGATGAAAGATCCAAAGTGAAGTGTCAACATAAGCTTCAACCTCAGCAATGGCAGTGATGTCACTGTGTTCCGATGTTATATAGACTCTGAACACTCCGAGCCATTATGACATCATAATGGGCAGTGACATCACTGCAGCCGCGCTGCTATCTGATGAATGGCGCAGATAATGTAGAAAAGTAAAGCCCCATTTATTTTAATGTGTTATAAATGTATATAAATCTGTGTGAACATTTTCATTAAAAAAGATTGCAGAATACGTTTTCTCCATGTTTGTAAATGATACATATTTTACTTGAAACACACGTTGGGAACGGGACAGGCACACGGGTCATACAGTTTTTTCACTGACAGTACCAATATACTGGTATAATGTACTAATTAAAAATCCCACCTGGCATTAACTCCAAATACCATTACCCAACTGCCCCTGGCACCAGGGCGGGAAGAGATAGGCAAGGGCCAGGAATGGCGCATCTTATGGAGGCGCCATATCTGGGGCGGCTGCGGCCTGCTAGTTTTAGGCTGGGGAAGGACAATAACCATGGCCCTTCCTACCCTGAGAATTCCAGACCACAACTGTCGGCTTTACCTTGGCTTTTTTTCCAAAATGGTGAGGACCCTACACTTTTTTTTTCAAATTATTTGTTTATTTGAAAAAAAGAGGTCCCTATATTACAGGGACCATGAATGGGCTGGAAATAGCTCTATGATATACATATATATATATTTATATAAATTGCTGTAGTTTGTCCTATAAATTTGGCCTATCACAACCCAGAGATATCTTGTTACAGAAAAGCCCTATAGTCAGGGACTTAACTACAATGGATGACTTAGGGCGCCCTAAAAGTCCCTTTGGCCTATAAAAAAGACTATGGCTATTAAATAAATGCTATAATTGGGGGTCCCGTTCGAACTTTCGCATTGGGGCCAATGAGCTTCAGGTTATGCCACTGCCTATTTGTGTGAATATTGGCTATGTCAACCAAATACTTCACTTACCTTGATTTTAGGGTCGGCTCAACCAGACTTCATTGTCATTGATCAGCCACCATAACTCCTGTAAACTCATGGTTTAGGGTCCTGGGATGTTGGAATTTTGGAGACATTGGCTCTCCGGGAGGGCACCGGTTTTATTTTGCCCTGATCAAAGATTAATAAAGGTGAATTTCCTGATGAAAGATCCAAAGTGAAGTGTCAACATAAGCTTCAACCTCAGGAATGGCAGTGATGTCACTGTGTTCCGATGTTATATAGACTCTGAACACTTCGAGCCATTATGACATCATAATGGGCAGTGACATCACTGCAGCCGCGCTGCTATCTGATGAATGGCGCAGATAATGTAGAAAAGTAAAGCCCCATTAATTTTAATGTATTATAAATGTATTTAATTTTGTGTGAATATTTTCATTACAAAACGATTGCAGAATACGTTTTCTCCATGTTTGCAAATGGTACATGTTTTACTTGAAACACACGTTGGGAACGGGACAGGAACACGTAGCATACAGTTTTTTCACTGACAGTACCAATATACTGGTATAATGTACCAATTAAAAATCCGACCTGGCATTAACTCCAAATACCATTACCCAACTGCCCCTGGCACCAGGGCGGGAAGAGATAGACAATGGCCAGGAATGGCGCATCTTATGGAGGCGCCATATCTGGGGCGGCTGCGGCCTGCTAGTTTTAGGCTGGGGAAGGACAACAACCATGGCCCTTCCTACCCTGAGAATTCCAGACCACAACTGTCGGCTTTACCTTGGCTTTTTTTCCAAAATGGTGAGGACCCTACACTTTTTTTTTCAAATTATTTGTTTATTTGAAAAAAAAAGGGGTCCCTATATTACAGGGACCATGAATGGGCTGGAAATAGCTCTATGATATATATATATATATATATATATATATATATATTTATATAAATTGCTGTAGTTTGTCCTATAAATTTGGCCTATCACAACCCAGAGATATCTTGTTCCAGAAAAACCCTATAGTCAGGGACGTAACTACAATGGATGACTTAGGGCGCCCTAAAAGTCCCTTTGGCCTTTAAAAAAGACTATGGCTATTAAATAAATGCTATAATTGGGGGTTCTGTTCGAGCTTTCGCATTGGGGCCCATGAGCTTCAGGTTATGCCACTGCCTATTTGTGTGAATATTGGCTATCTCAACCAAATACTTCACTTACCTTGATTTTCGGGTCGGCTCAACCAGACTTCATTGTCAGTGATCAGCCACCATAACTCCTGTAAACTCATGGTTTAGGGTCCTGGGATGTTGGAATTTTGGAGAATTGGCTCTCCGGGAGGGCACCGGTTTTATTTTGCCCTGATCAAAGATTAATAAAGGTGAATTTCCTGATGAAAGATCCAAAGTGAAGTGTCAACATAAGCTTCAACCTCAGGAATGGCAGTGATGTCACTGTGTTCCGATGTTATATAGACTCTGAACACTCGAGCCATTATGACATCATAATGGGCAGTGACATCACTGCAGCCGCGCTGCTATCTGATGAATGGCGCAGATAATGTAGAAAAGTAAAGCCCCATTAATTTTAATGTATTATAAATGTATTTAATTTTGTGTGAATATTTTCATTACAAAAAGATTGCAGAATACGTTTTCTCCATGTTTGCAAATGGTACATGTTTTACTTGAAACACACGTTGGGAACGGGACAGGAACACGTAGCATACAGTTTTTTCACTGACAGTACCAATATACTGGTATAATGTACAATTAAAAATCCCACCTGGCATTAACTCCAAATACCATTACCCAACTGCCCCTGGCACCAGGGCGGGAAGAGATAGGCAAGGCCAGGAATGGCGCATCTTATGGAGGCGCCATATCTGGGGCGGCTGCGGCCTGCTAGTTTTAGGCTGGGGAAGGACAAAACCATGGCCCTTCCTACCCTGAGAATTCCAGACCACAACTGTCGGCTTTACCTTGGCTTTTTTTCCAAAATGGTGAGGACCCTACACTTTTTTTTTCAAATTATTTGTTTATTTGAAAAAAAAGGGGTCCCTATATTACAGGGACCATGAATGGGCTGGAAATAGCTCTATGATATACATATATATATATTGATATATAATTAGCTGTAGTTTGTCCTATAAATTTGGCCTATCACAACCCAGAGATATCTTGTTACCAGAAAAAGCCCTATAGTCAGGGACGTAACTACAATGGATGACTTAGGGCGCCCTAAAAGTCCCTTTGGCCTTTAAAAAAGACTATGGCTATTAAATAAATGCTATAATTGGGGGTTCCGTTCGAGCTTTCGCATTGGGGCCCATGAGCTTCAGGTTATGCCACTGCCTATTTGTGTGAATATTGGCTATCTCAACCAAATACTTCACTTACCTTGATTTTCGGGTCGGCTCAACCAGACTTCATTGTCATGATCAGCCACCATAACTCCTGTAAACTCATGGTTTAGGGTCCTGGGATGTTGGAATTTTGGAGAATTGGCTCTCCGGGAGGGCACCGGTTTTATTTTGCCCTGATCAAAGATTAATAAAGGTGAATTTCCTGATGAAAGATCCAAAGTGAAGTGTCAACATAAGCTTCAACCTCAGGAATGGCAGTGATGTCACTGTGTTCCGATGTTATATAGACTCTGAACACTCCGAGCCATTATGACATCATAATGGGCAGTGACATCACTGCAGCCGCGCTGCTATCTGATGAATGGCACAGATAATGTAGAAAAGTAAAGCCCCATTAATTTTAATGTATTATAAATGTATTTAATTTTGTGTGAATATTTTCATTACAAAAAGATTGCAGAATACGTTTTCTCCATGTTTGCAAATGGTACATGTTTTACTTGAAACACACGTTGGGAACGGGACAGGACACGTAGCATACAGTTTTTTCACTGACAGTACCAATATACTGGTATAATGTACTAATTAAAATCCCACCTGGCATTAACTCCAAATACCATTACCCAACTGCCCCTGGCACCAGGGCGGGAAGAGATAGGCAAGGGCCAGGAATGGCGCATCTTATGGAGGCGCCATATCTGGGGCGGCTGCAGCCTGCTAGTTTTAGGCTGGGGAAGGACAATAACCATGGCCCTTCCTACCCTGAGAATTCCAGACCACAACTCGGCTTTACCTTGGCTTTTTTTCCAAAATGGTGAGGACCCTACACTTTTTTTTTCAAATTATTTGTTTATTTGAAAAAAAAGAGGTCCCTATATTACAGGGACCATGAATGGGCTGGAAATAGCTCTATGATATACATATATATATATTGTATATAAATTGCTGTAGTTTGTCCTATAAATTTGGCCTATCACAACCCAGAGATATCTTGTTACAGAAAAGCCCTATAGTCAGGGACGTAACTACAATGGATGACTTAGGGCGCCCTAAAAGTCCCTTTGGCCTATAAAAAAAGACTATGGCTATTAAATAAATGCTATAATTGGGGGTCCCGTTCGAGCTTTCGCATTGGGGCCAATGAGCTTCAGGTTATGCCACTGCCTATTTGTGTGAATATTGGCTATGTCAACCAAATACTTCACTTACCTTGATTTTAGGGTCGGCTCAACCAGATTTCATTGTCATGATCAGCCACCATAACTCCTGTAAACTCATGGTTTAGGGTCCTGGGATGTTGGAATTTTGGAGAATTGGCTCTCCGGGAGGGCACCGGTTTTATTTTGCCCTGATCAAAGATGAATAAAGGTGAATTTCCTGATGAAAGATCCAAAGTGAAGTGTCAACATAAGCTTCATCCTCAGGAATGGCAGTGATGTCACTGTGTTCCGATGTTATATAGACTCTGAACACTCCGAGCCATTATGACATCATAATGGGCAGTGACATCACTGCAGCCGCGCTGCTATCTGATGAATGGCGCAGATAATGTAGAAAAGTAAAGCCCCATTTATTTTAATGTTTATAAATGTATATAATCTGTGTGAACATTTTCATTACAAAATGATTGCAGAATATGTTTCTCCATGTTTGTAAATGATACATATTTTACTTGAAACACACGTTGGGAACGGGACAGGCACACGTAGCATACAGTTTTTCACTGACAGTACCAATATACTTTATTTTGTACTAATTAAAAATCCCACCTGGCATTAACTCCAAATACCATTACCAACTGCCCCTGGCACCAGGGCGGGAAGAGATAGGCAAGGGCCAGGAATGGCGCATCTTATGGAGGCGCCATATCTGGGGCGGCTGCGGCCTGCTAGTTTTAGGCTGGGGAAGGACAATAACCATGGCCCTTCCTACCCTGAGAATTCCAGACCACAACTGTCGGCTTTACCTTGGCTTTTTTTCCAAAATGGTGAGGACCCTACACTTTTTTTTTCAAATTATTTGTTTATTTGAAAAAAAAGGGGTCCCTATATTACAGGGACCATGAATGGGCTGGAAATAGCTCTATGATATACATATATATATATTGATATAAATTGCTGTAGTTTGTCCTAGAAATTTGGCCTATCACAACCAGAGATATCTTGTTACAGAAAAGCCCTATAGTCAGAGACGTAACTACAATGGATGACTTAGGGCGCCCTAAAAGTCCCTTTGGCCTTTAAAAAAGACTATGGCTATTAAATAAATGCTATAATTGGGGGTCCCGTTCGAGCTTTCGCATTGGGGCCCATGAGCTTCAGGTTATGCCACTGCCTATTTGTGTGAATATTGGCTATCTCAACCAAATGCTTCACTTACCTTGATTTTCGGGTCGGCTCAACCAGACTTCATTGTCAGTGATCAGCCACCATAACTCCTGTAAACTCATGGTTTAGGGTCCTGGGATGTTGGAATTTTGGAGAAATTGGCTCTCCGGGAGGGCACCGGTTTTATTTTGCCCTGATCAAAGATTAATAAAGGTGAATTTCCTGATGAAAGATCCAAAGTGAAGTGTCAACATAAGCTTCAACCTCAGGAATGGCAGTGATGTCACTGTGTTCCGATGTTATATAGACTCTGAACACTCCGAGCCATTATGACATCATAATGGGCAGTGACATCACTGCAGCCGCGCTGCTATCTGATGAATGGCGCAGATAATGTAGAAAAGTAAAGCCCCATATATTTTTTTCCAACTATAAGTTTTTATTGGGTTTTTTATAATACAGAAAAAGAAATAAACCATCAAACAAATTGCAGTAATACAGGACCTTAAGGGAGGAATATCATGTGGCTTAAATATGGCACTTTTAAGTGGAACCTCTGGGGGTTTTGCGTCCATTACATCGAATGATTCTTGTGTCCTTGATGTTAGAGGTCCACCATTTCCAAGGGTCAGTATGGTCTAGTACATTTCCCTTAAAGGGACATCTAGGTGCGCAAGATCACCAATAGTGCTCGCCTCCCTTAAACAGTAGATATTAACAAATAAGTAATAATTAGACAAATAAGAACCAAGAAAATCAAGAAGGATAGAGAAAGGGGTTAAACAAGAAGGTGGGGGGAATAGAAAGGGATATAAAGAAGGGGGGGGGAGAGAGAGGGGGGGTAGGGGAGGGAAGGATAGGGGAGTGAGACCTTCCAGGACCAGGGATAATGTCTCAACATTAAATATCCTCCTGGGCAGCGAAGTAGTCCCACGGGGCCCAGACCTGGTTGAACTGGTCCACCCTGGCTGTCAACAGGGCCGTCAGGTACTCCATCCTCCTAATATCCGACAATCTAATGAACAAGTCCTTAAGGGAAGGTGGCTCCAATCTCCTCCAAAAGAGGGCGATCAAGCATCTAGCTGCGGTGAGGATATGCAAGAGAAGCTTAGACGCCAGCTTGCCCACCCGTCCAGTGTGTGCGTTGAGAAGGTATACCAGTGGATCCGGTTCCATGTCAATGAAGAGAACCTTTATAATAAGATCCCTAACAGATCCCCAAAATCCCCTCAATCTTGGGCATGACCAAAAAATATGAAGCAGGTCGCCCACATCCCTACTACACCTCCAGCAAGTGTCAGGTAAAAGTGGGTTTAATTTATGGAGGAATTCAGGGGTGTGATACCAAAACATCATGAGCTTATATTGATTTTCCTTGTAAAGCGTGCATATGGAGGTTTTGGATGCTCTGTCCCAAATATATTGCCAGGTCTGAGGGGAAATCTGTTTGCCCAAAAGGGCTTCCCATTTCTTCATGTATGAGAAGCTCTCCCGATCTTTCCTACCCAGGACAGCAAGGAGTTGGTAAATCTCTGAGATCAGACCCTTAGTGCTTGTTCCTCTCCTGCATATTTTTTCGAATTCTGATGGGGCTGACACCCCCGAGGTGCCATATAGGGAGGTGGCAAAATCCCTAATTTGGAGGTACTGGTAGAAAGCTCTATTAGTTAGAGGTGGGGTAGTTTTTAAGCATTCAAAGGATTGGATCCCCATAGTCCTTTTATCGACAATGTCCGCGAACCTAAAAAGGCCCGCGGCCAGCCACGGGTGGACCATGGCGGGCTCCATCCCCCCCGGTAGCAGGGGGTGATAAATAAATGAGATCATTGGTGATGATGGGGAGGTCAGGGCAAATCTCCTTTGGCAATGCTTCCATACCTCCCATGTCACCTGCATAGGACCTAGTAAGGGGATTTGTGGAACCACCTGGGCGGGTGGCCATAATAAAGAGTTGGGATGGATAGGTGCCAGCCACAACTTTTCAATTTCCGTCCATTTATTGTATGCCCAGAGAGCTGACCAAGATGGGATTCTTCGGAGATGTGAGGCCCAATAGTACCTCACTATATCTGGAACTGAGAGGCCGCCTCGGGATCTGTGGGTTGTCATAATGTCCTTGGCTATTCTATGCCTCTTATCATTCCATACAAATCTCATGATGGCCGTCTGGAGAGATCTAAGATCCCCCAGAGGGACCGTCACTGGTAAGGTCTCGAAGTAGTATAGGAGCTTGGGGATCAGCGTCATTTTCAACGCGGCTACCCTACCTAGCCAAGACAAAGACAATGGTCCCCATTTAAAGAGGAGGGCTCTCAGCTCCTTAAAGAGCGGGGGGAAGTTATGTTTATAAAGAGTACCAAAGGAGGCCGAAATATTGACCCCCAGGTACTTTATGGTGTCCGTCTTCCACCTAAATTTAAAATTCAGGGTCAGATAGTCCAGTACATCAGGCGGTATGTTGATGGGTAGGGCCTCTGTCTTACTTTGATTTATCTTATAACCTGAGAAGGAGCTGTATATTTTTAAGGAGGACATCAGATTAGGGAGGGAGACATGGAGGTTCGTCAAGGTGAGAAGGACATCGTCAGCAAAAAGGGATATTTTAAATTCCTTCGTGCTGAGAGCCACTCCCGAGATATCTTTATTGTTGCGGATGTCAGCGGATAGCGGCTCAATGCACAGAGCATAAAGGAGGGGGGAGAGCGGGCATCCCTGCCTTGTCCCATTAGAGATAGGGAAGGAGGGAGATGTAATAAAGGGGAGTTTGATGGACGCTGTGGGGAATCTATAGAGAGCTCTGATTGCACTGAGAAATCTTCCTGGAAAGCCAAATGTTTGAAGACATGCGAACATGAAAGACCAATCTAAGCGGTCAAAAGCCTTTTCGGCGTCTAGGCTTAAGGCTAGCATCTGTTGGCTCCGACGGTTGACCACATCTATCAAGTCTATAACACGTCTTGTGTTATCTCCTCCTTGGCGGCAGGGTATAAACCCGACCTGGTCCTTGTGAACAATCTGAGGGAGCCAAGGAGCCAACCTGTTTGCCAAAATCTTAGCATAAATTTTAATGTCAGAGTTCAACAGTGCAATGGGCCTATAGTTAGCGCAGTCCATAGGGTCTCTGGGAGGCTTAGGGATAAGTATGAGGTGGGAGTGCGACATGGAGGTGGGTACGCCCGCGCCATCCATAAAGGAGTTAAACAGAGAGGTCATGTGAGGGAGGAGAGTTTTGGCAAAGGTTTTATAGTATAAGTATGTGAGGCCATCTGGGCCCGGGGATTTACCTTGGGGCAGGTCTGCCAGAGTCTCCTCTACCTCTTCGCAAGTGATCGGTTGGTCTAGAGCCGATAGAGCTTCCGCTGGGAGCTTAGGGAGATTAAGGTTCTTCAGATAAGCCTCCATGTCTCTGCTCCCCCGAGAGACGTCTCCTCCTCCAGGATTGGGAAGATTGTAAAGACGTGTGTAGTAGGAGAGAAAAATATTTGAGATATTAGAAGGGTTGTAGTGAATCATACCATCAGTATCTCTGAGAGCCTGTGGGCAAGCCCTAGAGGCCCTCTCCTTTAGCCGACGCGCCAATAGGGAGTGGGCCTTATTCCCCCTTTCCAGGGGTGCACCAAGCCCCTTTGCCGCCTGAGCCGCGGCACCGATTACGGGGGGGGGTGCTACCGGAGCCCGGGACTGCCGCCCCCTCTGCCGCCAGAGCCGCGGCACCGATTACGGGGGGGGGGGGTGTTACCGGAGCCCAGGACTGCCGCCCCCTCTGCCGCCTGAGCCGCCAGAGCCGCCGGCACCGGCAGTGATTCCCGCCCGCGGCCGTGAGTACCTTTGGGGTGCTATTGCACTGCCGCTCCTTCTGTGCCTCTCTCTCCCTGGGTCGCCGCTTGCCTCCGGTGCGCGGCCGGCGCCATGACAGGGGGAGGCTGTGTGCATGAGGCGCCGCCCCCTTCTGCACTGCCGCTCCCCCTGCCGGCTGCCGCCTGAATGACAGGGCTCACACTGTCCAATGGACGGTGCGGCCCTGCCCCTTTCATAGTATCTCTGCTTGGAGTAGAGGAGTAATTTTTCTATTTTTTTAATTGAAATATCTTTCAATTTTTCACGTAGGCACAGGATTTTACGTAGTACAAGAAGGGACGGATCTGTAACCAATTTAGCCTCTAGGGACTTCAGCTGGGAGGTCAGTGTGCGACGCTGGGCTGCGTCATCTTTTTTAATTCTAGCGCCCTCTCTGATACAATGACCCCTCATCACCGCTTTATGGGCCTCCCAGAGTATAGACATCGATGAGACTGACATCTGATTAAACTGGAAATATTCTTCTAAATGTTTATGCAATGAGGTCTTAGCAAGGGGGTCCTTCATCAGAAACTCATTCAGACGCCAGTGTCCAAAGGACCTTGGGGCCTGAACCTCCTTGAGATCTAGGATCACAGGTGAGTGATCTGACCAAGTTATGGCCCCAATTTCAGACCTTTCCATTATACGAAGCAAAGCACTACTTACAAAGAAGTAGTCGATCCTTGTATGCGTCTGATGAGGGGCAGAGTAGAAAGAGAAGGATCCCTCTCCAGGATGATCCACCCTCCACGTGTCAAATAGGATCTCCCTCCTAATCAATTGCCTGAATTCTAGAGAGAGCCTCTGTAGGCCCTCAGAAGGGGGAAGTCCCCTGACCGAATGACGGTCTTGTGTGCATGAGAAGGGAGCATTGAAGTCCCCGCCCAATAATATGGGAGCAGGAGGGAGATCACGAAGAAGGGAGAAGACCCTCCTAAAGAAGGGGACCTGTCCCGAATTTGGGGCATAAATATTTGCTAAAATCAATCTCTGTGCTCCCAGCTGAGCCTCCAGAACCACAAATCTTCCCCCCGGATCACTATGTGTACGGTGGACGTGAACCATACAACCGGCTGATAGTAGGATGGCAACACCTCCCTTCTTATTTTTAGAGAAAGCTGAGTAACTGGACGGGTAGGCATTACTCGCGAAGCTGAACGAGCCTCTAGCATCATAGTGCGTTTCCTGCAGAAAGGCTATGTCTGCCTTAAGGGATTTTAGCTCTTGCAAAGTGAGTTTGCGTTTGCGGGGAGAATTGAGACCCCGCACGTTAAGTGTTATTAAGCGCACCATGGGTGACAGTATAAGGGGTATGGCGAGCTGTTGATGAGTGCATCCCTGGCCCTAGGGAGATGGGAGGAGACGGGGAGGGAAAGGGGGGAGTCAATAAAGAACAAAAAAGCATATATAAAGGAATAACAGAAGTAAAAACATGAATACAACCAGTCCTTGCGGACACAATATTCCCGGACTATCGTCCGGCCGGGAGTCGACAGAGGGCTGACCCCCATCACGGATGGGTGCGGGGAAGGAAATCAGCCCAGGTCGATATCCAAGAGTAGTAATGGAGGGACGAACTCCGTTCAGCAAATGCCAGCGGACGCCCCGTCTCAACTTGGACGGGAAAAATAAAAAACTACCTCTCCAGGCGGAAAAAGAAAAACGCCTCGGGGAGAGGGGAGAAAATCCCGCTTACATTAGGCATTTAGTCCAGGGGGAGGGGCCAACAGCCCCAACCCCCTCCATAAGAAAGTTCACAGCAGTTAGGAAAGTTAGCGTTAGGTATGCAAGCATACAAACACAGAAGTTACAAATTAAACATACGATCGGCGCCACTTGGAGCCAGCAAAGTTATAGGAAAAAACAAAAACAGAGTATATGAGGAGCGGGGTACGCACAGCCCCCATCCATTGCCAAAAGGAAGGCACTCTTCAGTTGAAGATGATAAAATCAACGAGGGCGTCGGGAGGAGGGGAGCCCACGACCCCCACCCCTCTTCCGCGTGGCCCTTTGGGGGGTACTCTTGGACCACACCGGGGCTGGAGGTAGGCCTGGGAGGATAATATTCCAGTGGGGTAGCTCTATAGGTGGAATGTCCAAATCCCTACAAAAGGCCAGTGAGTCTGCTGGAGTGCGTAGGATGGCTGTGCGGCCGTTCCGGCGGGCAATAAGAGCAAACGGATATCCCCATCTGTACGTAATACTTTGCTCAGTGAGGATTTTGGTGAGAGGTTTAAGGTGTCTCCTCTTTTGTAGTGTAATTAGGGACAGGTCAGGGAATAAGTGGACCTCTCCTCCTGCAAAATGTGTGGGGCCACTATTCCTTGCAGCCGTCATGATCTGTTCTTTTATTACAAAGTCATGGAGGCAACATATGATATCTCTTGGTTGGCCGGACATTCCTTTAGGTTTGAGGGCCCTGTGAGCTCTGTCCATCTTAATCGTAGGCAAGGCAGGATCCCCCAGAATAGTAGTAAAAATGGACTGAAGGATAGCTCTAGGGGACTCCTGGTCGTCCGACTCCGGGACTCCTCGAACCCTGATGTTACACCGGCGACCCCGATTATCAAGATCCTCTAGATGGTTCTGAAAAGCTTCTATGGCCTGTTGCTGAGAGAGGACTAGGTCATGTAAGTCTCCTAGATGTGTTCTGGTAATATCATGATCCTCCTCTAAAGAGTCCATCCGTCCTGAAAGATGATGGATATCTTTTCTCACATTAGCAATTTCTGCTCTGCACGTCTCCTTGACCTCGTTGATGAGAGACTTAAAGTCCTCCTTGGAGGGTATGAGGGAAAGGAGTTCATCCCAGCTGCCTGGTGTGACCTGGGCAGGGCCCCTTGAAACACCTCCATGCCCTGAGGGTTCATTGTAGCCATTATCCGGAGGGTGCTGGGATGCCCCACGGTGAGGTGTGGGTCCATAAGGGTCCTGTATGGTTCCAGATTGGCCCCCTTTAGATCGTCCCCGCCGCGGGGTGTCTTCCCTCTGAGGCTGAGGGTCATACATGTGCCCGGGATCATCTATAACTAGGGCTTCATATCTGCCATGGTACCGGGGGGAGGGGGGTCTAGAGAGAACTGGTGGCACTGAGTTGGGGCTTACAGGTTCCCTCACTACACTCCTGTCCGGAGTATTATGCCTCCCTCTCACCTCTGCAGCCACCGCATCTTCTCCCTGCGTGGCTGTGAAGTCCTCCCCCTCCTTCATGTGTTGCAGGCAAGATGGCGCCGAGTCCCGGGGCGCGCTATTCTCCCGGGCTTTAAAGGCCTCCAGGACCGTCCTCTGGATCGGCGGCGGGACCGGAGGCATCTGTGCCGCTTTGTTTCTCTTGGGGCCCATTTTGGAGACCGGCACCGATCGGGGAAAGCTGCTTTAGCCGGTAGTTGCTGGGTGCTGGCGGGAGCTCTCGCTCTGCACGTCCGCTCAGCTCTGCATCCTGGACACGCCCCCCAGCCCCATATATTTTAATGTGTTATAAATGTATATAAATCTGTGTGAACATTTTCATTACAAAAAGATTGCAGAATACGTTTTCTCCATGTTTGTAAATGGTACATATTTTACTTGAAACACACGTTGGGAATGGGACAGGCACACGGGGCATACAGTTTTTTCACTGACAGTACCAATATACTGGTATAATGTACTAATTAAAAATCCCAACTGGCATTAACTCCAAATACCATTACCCAACTGCCCCTGGCTCCAGGGCGGGAAGAGTCGAGTAAGGGCCAGGAATGGCGCATCTTATGGAGGCGCCAGTTCTGGGACGGCTGCTGCCTGCTAGTTTCAGGCTGGGGAGGGACAATAACCATGGCCCTTCCTACCCTGAGAATTCCAGACCACAACTGTCGGCTTTACCTTAGCTTTTTTTCCAAATTGGGGAAGACCCTACACCTTTTTTTTATAAATTATTTGTTTATTTGAAAAAAAGGGGCCCCTATATTACAGGGACCAATGAATGGGGTGGAAATAGCTCTATGATATACATATATATATATTTATATAAACTGCTGTAGTTTGTCCTATAAATTTGGCCTATCACAACCCAGAGATATCTTGTCCCAGAAAAGCCCTATAGTCAGGGACGTAACTACAATGGATGACTTAGGGCGCCCTAAAAGTCCCTTTGGCTTATAAAAAAGTTTATGGCTATTAAATATATGCTATAATTGGAGGCCCCGTTCGAGCTTTCGCATTGGGGCCCATGAGCTTCAGGTTATGCCACTGCCTATTTGTGTGAATATTGGCTATCTCCACCAAATATTTCACTTACCTTGATTTTCGGATCGGCGCAACCAGACTTCATTGTCATCGATCAGCCACCGTAACTCCTGTAAACTCATGGTTTAGGGTCCTGGGATGTTGGAATTTTGGAGACATTGGCTCTCCGGGAGGGCACCGGTTTTATTTTGCCCTGATCAAAGATTAATAAAGGTGAATTTCCTGATGAAAGATCCAAAGTGAAGTGTCAACATAAGCTTCAACCTCAGGAATGGCAGTGATGTCACTGTGTTCCGATGTTATATAGACTCTGAACACTCCGAGCCATTATGACATCATAATGGGCAGTGACATCACTGCAGCCGCGCTGCTATCTGATGAATGGCGCAGATAATGTAGAAAAGTAAAGCCCCATTAATTTTAATGTATTATAAATGTATTTAATTTTGTGTGAATATTTTCATTACAAAACGATTGCAGAATACGTTTTCTCCATGTTTGCAAATGGTACATGTTTTACTTGAAACACACATTGGGAACGGGACAGGAACACGTAGCATACAGTTTTTTTCACTGACAGTACCAATATACTGTTATATTGTACTAATTAAAAATCCCACCTGGCATTAACTCCAAATACCATTACCCAACTGCCCCTGGCACCAGGGCGGGAAGAGATAGGCAAGGGCCAGGAATGGCGCATCTTATGGAGGCGCCATATCTGGGGCGGCTGCGGCCTGCTAGTTTTAGGCTGGGGAAGGACAATAACCATGGCCCTTCCTACCCTGAGAATTCCAGACCACAACTGTCGGCTTTACCTTGGCTTTTTTTCCAAAATGGTGAGGACCCTACACTTTTTTTTTCAAATTATTTGTTTATTTGAAAAAAAAGAGGTCCCTATATTACAGGGACCATGAATGGGCTGGAAATAGCTCTATGATATACATATATATATATTTATATAAATTGCTGTAGTTTGTCCTATAAATTTGGCCTATCACAACCCAGAGATATCTTGTTACAGAAAAGCCCTATAGTCAGGGACTTAACTACAATGGATGACTTAGGGCGCCCTAAAAGTCCCTTTGGCCTATAAAAAAGACTATGGCTATTAAATAAATGCTATAATTGGGGGTCCCGTTCGAGCTTTCGCATTGGGGCCCATGAGCTTCAGGTTATGCCACTGCCTATTTGTGTGAATATTGGCTATCTCAACCAAATACTTCACTTACCTTGATTTTCGGGTCGGCTCAACCAGACTTCATTGTCAGTGATCAGCCACCATAACTCCTGTAAACTTACGGCTTAGGGTCCTGGGATGTTGGAATTTTGGAGAAATTGGCTCTCCGGGAGGGCACCGGTTTTATTTTGCCCTGATCAAAGATTAATAAAGGTGAATTTCCTGATGAAAGATCCAAAGTGAAGTGTCAATATAAGCTTCAACCTCAGGAATGGCAGTGATGTCACTGTGTTCTGATGTTATATAGACTCTGAACACTCCAAGCCATTATGACATCATAATGGGCAGTGACATCACTGCAGCCGCGCTGCTATCTGATGAATGGCGCAGATAATGTAGAAAAGTAAAGCCCCATTTATTTTAATGTGTTATAAATGTATATAAATCTGTGTGAACATTTTCATTACAAAAAGATTGCAGAATACGTTTTCTCCATGTTTGTAAATGATACATATTTTACTTGAAACGCACGTTGGGAACGGGACAGGCACACGGGGCATACAGTTTTTTCACTGACAGTACCAATATACTGGTATAATGTACTAATTAAAAATCCCACCTGGCATTAACTCCAAATACCATTATCCAACTGCCCCTGGCACCAGGGCGGGAAGAGATAGGCAAGGGCCAGGAATGGCGCATCTTATGGAGGCGCCATATCTGGGGCGGCTGCGGCCTGCTAGTTTTAGGCTGGGGAAGGACAATAACCATGGCCCTTCCTACCCTGGAAATTCCAGACCAAAACTGTCGGCTTTACCTTAGCTTTTTTTCCAAAATGGTGAGAACCCTAATTTTTTTTTTTAAATTACTTGTTTATTTGAAAAAAAAGGGGTCCCTATATTACAGGGACCAATGAGTGGGCTGGAAAAAGCTCTATGATATACATATATATATATGTATATAAATTGCTGTAGTTTGTCCTAGAAATTTGGCCTATCACAACCCAGAGATATCTTGTTACAGAAAAGCCCTATAGTCAGGGACGTAACTACAATGGATGACTTAGGGCGCCCTAAAAGTCCCTTTGGCCTATAAAAAAGACTATGGCTATTAAATATATGCTATAATTGGGGGTCCCGTTCGAGCTTTCGCATCGGGGCCCATGAGCTTCAGGTTATGCCACTGCCTATTTGTGTGAATATTAGCTATCTCAACCAAATACTTCACTTACCTTGATTTTCGGGTCGGCTCAACCAGACTTCATTGTCAGTGATCAGCCACCATAACTCCTGTAAACTCATGGTTTAGGGTCCTGGGATGTTGGAATTTTGGAGAAATTGGCTCTCCGGGAGGGCACCGGTTTTATTTTGCCCTGATCAAAGATTAATAAAGGTGAATTTCGTGATGAAAGATCCAAAGTGAAGTGTCAACATAAGCTTCAACCTCAGGAATGGCAGTGATGTCACTGTGTTCCAATGTTATATAGACTCTGAACACTCCGAGCCATTATGACATCATAATGGGCAGTGACATCACTGCAGCCGCGCTGCTATCTGATGAATGGCGCAGATAATGTAGAAAAGTAAAGCCCCATTTATTTTAATGTGTTATAAATGTATATAAATCTGTGTGAACATTTTCATTACAAAAAGATTGCAGAATACGTTTTCTCCATGTTTGTAAATGATACATATTTTACTTGAAACACACGTTGGGAATGGGACAGGAACACGTGGCATACAGTTTTTTCACTGACAGTTCCAATATACTGGTATAATGTACTAATTAAAAATCCCACCTGGCATTAACTCCAAATACCATTACCCAACTGCCCCTGGCACCAGGGCGGGAAGAGATAGGCAAGGGCCAGGAATGGCGCATCTTATGGAGGCAACATATCTGGGGCGGCTGCGGCCTGCTAGTTTTAGGCTGGGGAAGGACAATAACCATGGCCCTTCCTACCCTGAGAATTCCAGACCACAACTGTCGGCTTTACCTTGGCTTTTTTTCCAAAATGGTGAGGACCCTCATTTTTTTTTTTTAAATTACCGTATATACTCGTGTATAAGCCGACCCGTGTATAAGCCGACCCCCCTACTTTTGCCCCCAAAAACTGGGAAAACTTATTGACTCGCGTATAAGCCGAGGGTGGACTCCAGCACAGGTATACAACCCCCAGCAGTAAGGTATACAGGCCCCCCCCAGTGGTATACAGCAGGCCCCCAGGCATATAAGCAGGCCCCCAGGGGTATAAGCAGGCCCCCAGGGGTATTCAGCAGGCCCCAGGGGTATCAGCAGGCCCCAGGGGTATCAACAGGCCCCCAGGGGTATACAGCAGGCCCCATGGGTATCAGCAGGCCCCCAGGGGTATCAGCAGGCCCCCAGGGGTATCAGCAGGCCCCCAGGGGTATACAGCAGGCCCCCGGGGGTATCAGCAGGCCCCCGGGGGTATCAGCAGGCCCCCAGGCGTATAAGCAGGCCCCCAGGGGTATTCAGCAGGCCCCAGGGGTATACAGCAGACCCCCATGGGTATACAGCAGGCCCCATGGGTATCAGCAGGCCCCCAGGGGTATACAGCAGGCCCCCAGGGGTATAAGCAGGCCCCCAGGGGTATTCAGCAGGCCCCAGGGGTATCAGCAGGCCCCAGGGGTATCAACAGGCCCCAGGGGTATCAACAGGCCCCCAGGGGTATACAGCAGGCCCCCATGGGTATACAGCAGGCCCCCAGGGGTATCAGCAGGCCCCCAGGGGTATACAGCAGGCCCCCAGGGGTATTCAGCAGGCCCCAGGGGTATCAGCAGGCCCCAGGGGTATCAACAGGCCCCCAGGGGTATCAACAGGCCCCCAGGGGTATACAGCAGGCCCCCATGGGTATACAGCAGGCCCCCAGGGGTATCAGCAGGCCCCCAGGGGTATACAGCAGGCCCCCAGGGGTATTCAGCAGGCCCCAGGGGTATCAGCAGGCCCCAGGGGTATCAACAGGCCCCCAGGGGGTATCAACAGGCCCCCAGGGGTATACAGCAGGCTGTAAGGTTTTCAGTCTTTTTTGCTATATCTGTTGTTATGTTTGCATTTAGTGTATTTTGTCGGCCATCTTGTTTCCTGTCATGTGTAATGACTTTTGCCCTCAACCAATATGGAGTTCTCAGCTTGTCGTCGGCCATCTTGTTTCCTGTCCTGTGCATTGACTCTTGCCCTCAAACAATATGGAGTCCTCAGCTTTGATGTCCCTGCCCTGTTTCTTGCCAATTGCCCTTTTAAACTACTTCAGCTGGTTAACCTGTGCTCCAGAATCAGGCCTGCAATCTGTCTGTGACTTGCTCTCTGAAGCCTGGATTCATTCTGCCTGGAATCATTTATGAACACAGAATCCTGGGTGCCAGCAATATCTGACAGGGAAGTAATGAACTCTGAATGCTTTCCCTGAGACTTGTACTATGCTTTAATACTCTGATGTCCTGGGTTGTTTTGCCTTGCCTTCTGCAACTTGCATTTACTTTATCCTGTTGATGCACTAACTTGTATGAAGCAATACAAGAGCTGCTTAAGAAGCATATGTCTCATGTGTCTCATTATACCCATGCATTAGACTCTATATAGACTGTATCATATATGACAGATTCTGGAGCCATAATAGAGTCTGCTGGGTCTAGGACAGTGCTGCATCTGCTGCCACCTGTATAGAGATTTCTGGATCTTTTGCCATTGGAGAGCTGCTGCAGACCGTGGATCTGAGATATCGATATATGTGATGATAGTGGTTGTGGCTTCTCACAACCTTTCCAGGTGAGCACATTCCCTTCTTTTAAGTCAGGAGTGTTACCACAGGTAAACACTATTGTGCTCCTTTTCTTCCTTTCCAGCCTCTCTGCCGTGCAGTTTCTGGGAATATGGAGGACCCCGTTAAACATCTGTGCGACGTGACGGATTCAATCCTTGCTGACCTACAGGCATTGAAGACCAGCTTTGCAAGCCTGCGGGATCGCGGTGATCATAATCTGCAGGTGTTCGGACAAACCACGCAGGACTTACGAACCCGGATTGAGGTTCTGGAGGGACGCGTCCACATCCCAACTTCAACCCCGGTTATTGGAATCCCCAAGCTACCACCATTCCGTTTTGGCGGTGAACGGGAAAAATTCAGGGGATTCATTAATCAATGCAAACTGTTTTTTGCGGCTCATGCGCCACAGTTCCTTACTGAGCGATCTAAAGTATTGACAATAATTATGCTGCTCTCCAACAAAGCTCTCACATGGGCAAACCCCCTAATTGAGACTGACGATGACTGTCTAAATAATCTTGATGCTTTCATTTCAGCTATGGGGCAGGTATTCGATGATCCAAACCGCGGTGCTACAGCGGAATCAGCCATGTTAACTTTAAGCCAAGGTAAGCGCTCGGTAGCGGAGTATGCTTTGGATTTCCGGAGATGGGCTCTCGACACCACTTGGGATAGCTCTGCTAAGAAGTCGGTTTTCCGGAAAGGATTATCCTCTGTGATTAAGGACGAACTCGCTCGTGCCGACCCACCTACAGCATTAGGAGATTTTATCAACTACTGTATTCGGATCGATGCTCGGCTTACTGAACGCAGACAGGAGAGATGGTCGGAGATAAAGCGCACTAATCATTTATTTTCTCCCTCTCCAGCTAAGGAGTCCTTGAGCAGGATTATACGAGAACCCGAACCTGAGCCTATGCAGGTGGACTCTTTACAGAGACGGGTCAGTGATGCACGTAAGGAACATCGAGTAAAGGAAAATCTGTGTTTCTATTGCGGTAAGTCAGGACATTTCATTATAAACTGCCCCAGTCGTTCTCGTAAGACAACTGCAGCCATCATACACTGCGAGTGCTGTGAGAGGGGTTCTGTCAGGTCCGAACCACAGATCCCAGAGAGAGTAGAGGATACAGACATTGATTACTCAGACTTGAACTCTGTTATCTCTGAGCCAGATGCACGTGTTACTGCAGCAGTTTTTCAGGTTTTTTCAGCGGTTTCCCAGCTGAGTTGTAAGAACAACAATTCTCATTGCTTTATTCCCCTCAAGCTCAGGGTTCACTCTGTCTGGGTATCTACCTCCGCTATGATTGATTCAGGGGCAAGCGGCAATTTTATGGACATCTCCTTCGCTGAGAAACTTGGAGTACGTTCAGTAAAGAAGGCTACTCCTGTACAGATGGAGACCGTAGATGGCTCACTGTTAAACTCTGGACCAGTGGATCAGGAGACGGAGCCCTTAAAGGTCCTCATGGGTAATGACCATCAAGAGAGTCTGTCATTTATGCTCATCTCTTCTCCTCATTTCCCTATTATTCTAGGACTGCCGTGGCTGCAGGCTCAGAATCCTACGATTAACTGGGAAACTAAAGAACTGCACTTTCCAGAGAAACAGATAAGTCCAGAAGCTTCAGTCTGCTCCATTCCTAAAGGACCAACATCAGTCTCTGAGCTACCAGCCATATACCGTGAGTATGCTGACGTGTGTGACAAAAGGAACGCAGACCTGCTACCCCCTCACCGTCCATATGACTGTCCAATAGACCTGTTACCAGGTGCGGGAATACCTTTTGGCAAGATTTACTCTTTGGCAGGGCCTGAGCTAAAGGCTCTCAAAGACTATATAGACGAACATCTAGCCAAGGGCTTCATACGCCCCTCTTCATCTCCTGCTGGTGCACCAATCTTCTTTGTGAAGAAGAAAGATGGATCTCTTAGGCCCTGTATAGACTATCGGGAGCTCAATAAAATCACGATCAGAAACCGTTACCCACTACCGTTGATCCCTGAATTATTGGAGAGAGTACGGCATGCAAAACTCTTTACAAAGTTGGATCTCCGTGGGGCCTATAACTTGGTCCGCATTAGACCTGGGGATGAATGGAAGACAGCTTTCAGGTCACGCTACGGACACTTTGAATATCTAGTAATGCCGTTCGGTTTATGTAATGCTCCAGCAACTTTCCAACATTTGGTGAATGACATTTTTAGGGACCTCCTGGATACATTCATTGTCATTTATTTGGATGATATTTTGATTTTTTCTAATTCCACAGAGGAGCATCACAGACATGTGAAGATGGTCTTAGAACGCCTTCGACAACACCATCTGTATATCAAACTGGAGAAGTGCGAATTCCATCGAACGGAGATCCAATTTCTGGGGTATGTAATGTCATCACGAGGAATTAGTATGGATGAGGGTAAGATCCAAGCCATTAAAGCCTGGCCGGTCCCCAAGAATGTGAAGGAGGTCCAGCGCTTTATAGGGTTTGCTAATTTCTACAGGCGTTTTATCAGGAACTTTTCTGAGGTTGTGTCTCCCATTACACGGCTTACCCGCAAGAACTCTGCTTTTACCTGGACCCCCCAGGCTCAAGAAGCATTTTCCCGTTTGAAAGAGAAATTCACCACGGCACCTATTCTGGTGCATCCTAACCCTGAACTGGCCTTCATAATAGAGGTGGATGCCTCAGACAGTGCCATCGGAGCTATCCTCTCCCAGAGGACAGGTGAGAAAGAAGTCTTACATCCCTGTGCTTTCTTTTCCCGGCGGTTGTCTCCTGCAGAACGGAACTATGACGTGGGTAATAGAGAATTACTGGCCATCATCGCAGCCTTCAAGGAATGGAGACACCACCTTCAGGGAGCTGCGCAGCAGATAATCGTGTTGACTGACCACCGCAATCTTGAGTTTATCAGATCGGCTAAGTGCTTGACTCCTCGCCAGGCTCGTTGGAGTCTTTTCTTAAACCAATTCAGTTTTGTTATCTCCTATAGGCCAGGATCGCGTAATGGAAAGGCCGATGCGTTGTCTAGACTCTACTCAACTGAGACAATTCCACTCACGTCTCGTAAGACTGTTATCTCTGATTCCAGGTTCCTGGGAGTGCTTCATAATCAAGACTTGCTTAACGACATCAAGGAAGCATACCATACGGATCCCTGGCTGGCACAACCGTCTTGTGAAGTAAGTCTTGTATATAAGAACGGTGTGTGGATTCAGGGGCAACGCCTGTATATTCCTGAAGCAGTCAGGGTGAGAGTACTGCAACTCGTCCACGATTCTAAGATAGCGGGGCATAGAGGAGTTCTGAAGACTCAAGAATTCCTGTCTCGCTTCTTTTGGTGGCCCACATACAGAAGAGATGTTCTAGGTTACGTCACTTCTTGCGAAGTCTGTGCCAGATGCAAGACTCCACGATCTTCGCCTACGGGTCTATTACAACCCCTACCCGTTCCATCCCGTCCATGGGGATCCATATCTATGGACTTCATTGTGGAGTTGCCAACCTCTCAAGGAAAGAACACAGTTCTGGTGGTGGTGGATCGGTTAACAAAGGCAGCCCATTTCATTCCGTGTGTTGGTCTATCCACTGCGAAACACACATCGGACTTAATCATTCAAAATGTGTTTCGCCTGCATGGCGTACCGGATGAGGTTGTATCTGATCGAGGGGTGCAATTCACTTCAAAGTTTTGGCAGCACTTCTGTGCTGCGTTGGACATCAAAGTTAACCTGTCTTCTGCCTTTCATCCGCAGACAAATGGACAAACCGAGCGGACTAATCAGACCCTAGAACAGTATCTCCGCTGTTTTATCTGCCACCTACAAGATGACTGGGTGGATTTGCTTCCACTGGCTGAATTCTCTTATAACAACTCACAGAGCGCTTCCACCAAGCAGTCACCCTTTTATGCCAATTTGGGTTATCATCCTAACATCCTTCCTCGACTTCCCATAGATTCACCTCTTCCAGCTGTAGCTGACAGAATCACCTCTCTACAAAGGAACCTCGATCTGCTTAAAGGGAATCTGGAATCAGCTCAGGACAGGTATAAAAAAGCGGCAGATAGGTTTCGTAAACCTGCACCAACCTTCAAGGTAGGAGATTTGGTCTGGCTGTCAACTAAGAACCTTAAATTGAGAGTACCATCATCCAAATTGGGTCATAAGTACGTTGGGCCCTATAAGATTAATAAGCTCGTCAGCAACGTTGCCTGTCGCCTTCAACTTCCAAGATCTATGAGGATTCACCCCGTGTTCCACGTTTCTCTACTAAAGGCTGTGACTCCCAATTCATTCCCTGGTCGTTCTTCTTCCCCTCCTGCTCCGGTACTCATCGATGGCCAGGAGGAGTTTGTCGTGGAAAGGATCCTGGACTCCAGGTTGCGTAGAAACGGGGTGCAATACCTGGTAAAGTGGCAGGGCTATTCTTCTGAGGACAACTCGTGGGAGCCGGCCTCCAATCTCCATGCTCCTCGGTTACTCCGCCAGTTCCATCGGAGGTACCCGGGAAAGCCTGGACTGGGGCCATCCAGAGGCTGTCCCTAAGGGGGGAGTAATGTAAGGTTTTCAGTCTTTTTTGCTATATCTGTTGTTATGTTTGCATTTAGTGTATTTTGTCGGCCATCTTGTTTCCTGTCATGTGTAATGACTTTTGCCCTCAACCAATATGGAGTTCTCAGCTTGTCGTCGGCCATCTTGTTTCCTGTCCTGTGCATTGACTCTTGCCCTCAAACAATATGGAGTCCTCAGCTTTGATGTCCCTGCCCTGTTTCTTGCCAATTGCCCTTTTAAACTACTTCAGCTGGTTAACCTGTGCTCCAGAATCAGGCCTGCAATCTGTCTGTGACTTGCTCTCTGAAGCCTGGATTCATTCTGCCTGGAATCATTTATGAACACAGAATCCTGGGTGCCAGCAATATCTGACAGGGAAGTAATGAACTCTGAATGCTTTCCCTGAGACTTGTACTATGCTTTAATACTCTGATGTCCTGGGTTGTTTTGCCTTGCCTTCTGCAACTTGCATTTACTTTATCCTGTTGATGCACTAACTTGTATGAAGCAATACAAGAGCTGCTTAAGAAGCATATGTCTCATGTGTCTCATTATACCCATGCATTAGACTCTATATAGACTGTATCATATATGACACAGGCCCCCATGGGTATACAGCAGGCCCCCGGGGGTTTATACAGCAGGCCCCCGGGGGTTTATACAGCAGGCCCCCGGGGGTTTATACAGCAGGCCCCCGGGGGTTTATACAGCAGGCCCCCGGGGGTTTATACAGCAGGCCCCCGGGGGTTTATACAGCGCCCCCGGCAGTGGTATACAGCCCCCCCGCCTAGTACCCGGCCCCCATGCTGCGGCACAGCATACAGTAGTTCATACATTACCATCTCCTGCAGCGCGCGGCTCCTCCATCTCCCGCCCGGCTTGTTGCTGTAGTGTCATGTGACGCGCCAGTCACATGACACTACAGGAAGATGCCGGCTGGGACTGGAGGAGCCGCGCGCTGCAGGGAGAGATGGTAATGTATGAACTACTGTATCCGCAGCATGGGAGCCCGGTACTAGGCGGGGGGGGCTGTATACCACTGCCGGGGGCCGCCAGGGGCTGTGTGGGGCAATATGCACTGCATCCCCTTGCCGGGGATGGACAGGGGGATGCGTGCATATTAATGAGCCGGGCCCACGTGACCGCGCGGTGTCACTGTAGCCCCCTCCTGCCTCCTCCTGCCCCCAGTCAGAGCCCCCGTCCCCGTCACACACATGTATATACTCGCGTATAAGCCGAGGGGGGACTTTTCAGCCCAATTTTTGGGCTGAAAAAGTCGGCTTATACACGAGTATATACGGTACTTGTTTATTTGAAAAAAAGGGGCCCCTATATTACAGGGACCAATGAGTGGGCTGGAAAAACCTCTATGATATACATATATATATATATGTATATAAATTGCTGTAGTTTGTAATAGAAATTTGGCCTATCACAACCCAGAGATATCTTGTTACAGAAAAGCCCTATAGTCAGGGACGTAACTACAATGGATGACTTAGGGCGCCCTAAAAGTCCCTTTGGCCTATAAAAAAGACTATGGCTATTAAATAAATGCTATAATTGGGGGTCCCGTTCGAGCTTTCGCATTGGGGCCCATGAGCTTCAGGTTATGCCACTGCCTATTTGTGTGAATATTGGCTATGTCAACCAAATACTTCACTTACCTTGATTTTAGGGTCGGCTCAACCAGACTTCATTGTCATTGATCAGCCACCATAACTCCTGTAAACTCATGGTTTAGGGTCCTGGGATGTTGGAATTTTGGAGACATTGGCTCTCCGGGAGGGCACCGGTTTTATTTTGCCCTGATCAAAGATTAATAAAGGTGAATTTCCTGATGAAAGATCCAAAGTGAAGTGTCAACATAAGCTTCAACCTCAGGAATGGCAATGATGTCACTGTGTTCCGATGTTATATAGACTCTGAACACTCCGAGCCATTATGACATCATAATGGGCAGTGACATCACTGCAGCCGCGCTGCTATCTGATGAATGGCGCAGATAATGTAGAAAAGTAAAGCCCCATTAATTTTAATGTATTATAAATGTATATAAATCTGTGTGAACATTTTGATTACAAAAAGATTGCAGAATACGTTTTCTCCATGTTTGTAAATGATACATATTTTACTTGAAACACACGTTGGGAACGGGACAGGAACACGTAGCATACAGTTTTTTCACTGACAGTACCAATATACTGTTATATTGTACTAATTAAAAATCCCACCTGGCATTAACTCCAAATACCATTACCCAACTGCCCCTGGCACCAGGGCGGGAAGAGATAGGCAAGGGCCAGGAATGGCGCATCTTATCAAGGCGCCATATCTGGGGCGGCTGGGGCCTGCTAGTTTTAGGCTGGGGAAGGACAATAACCATGGCCCTTCCTACCCTGAGAATTCCAGACCACAACTGTCGGCTTTACCTTGGCTTTTTTTCCAAAATGGTGAGAACCCTACACTTTTTTTTTCAAATTATTTGTTTATTTGAAAAAAAAGGGGTCCCTATATTACAGGGACCATGAATGGGCTGGAAATAGCTCTATGATATACATATATATATATATTTATATAAATTGCTGTAGTTTGTCATTTAAATTTGGCCTATCACAACCAGAGATATCTTATTCCAGAAAAACCCTATAGTCAGGGACGTAACTACAATGGATGACTTAGGGCGCCCTAAAAGTCCCTTTGGCTTATAAAAAAGACTATGGCTATTAAATATATGCTATAATTGGGGATCTCGTTTGAGCTTTTGCATCACGGCCCATGAGCTTCAGATTATGCCACTGCCTATTTGTGTGAATATTAGCTATCTCCACCAAATATTTCACTTACCTTGATTTTCGGATCGGCGCAACCAGACTTCATTGTCATCGATCAGCCACCGTAACTCCTGTAAACTCATGGTTTAGGGTCCTGGGATGTTGGAATTTTGGAGAAATTAGCTCTCCGGGAGGGCACCGGTTTTATTTTGCCCTGATCAAAGATTAATAAAGGTGAATTTCGTGATGAAAGATCCAAAGTGAAGTGTCAACATAAGCTTCAACCTCAGGAATGGCAGTGATGTCACTGTGTTCCGATGTTATATAGACTCTGAACACTCCGAGCCATTATGACATCATAATGGGCAGTGACATCACTGCAGCCGCGCTGCTATCTGATGAATGGCGCAGATAATGTAGAAAAGTAAAGCCCCATTTATTTTAATGTGTTATAAATGTATATAAATCAGTGTGAACAGGGAATTTGCACATTGGTAGTAGCTGAGTGCTGCAGAGAATTTTTTTCTAGTTGTATGACCCAATGTCCCTGCTGGCACCAGTTCACATTAGTCTGTGAGTGCTGTGCAGTTTTTTCTGTTTTGTGTATAACGAATGGAGAATCTGGCTCCATGACTGCAACTTGCACCCTCATCACCCACAGGTGGTCTTAGGTTGAGATGGTGTCCGCCCACTTGAGAGTGGGATAGGGAGGAAAAGGAGGACAGGGATGTCAGCGTTAGGACTCATCAGACCTGGGGTCGCCTTGTCGCGGCTGATGAGCAAACGGACATTGGCCAATGTGCGTACCAAGAACCCCAAGAAAATAAAAAAATAAGATTTTGAGTTTTTTGAAAAAAACATACGTTTTTAAATTTTTTCCTCAAATATATACCGCTTGTTAGCATGTTTGCACATTGGTAGTAGCTGAGTGCTGGAGAAATTGGCTCTCCGGGAGGGCACCGGTTTTATTTTGCCCTGATCAAAGATTAATAAAGGTGAATTTCCTGATGAAAGATCCAAAGTGAAGTGTCAACATAAGCTTCAACCTCAGGAATGGCAGTGATGTCACTGTGTTTCGATGTTATATAGACTCTGAACACTCCGAGCCATTATGACATCATAATGGGCAGTGACATCACTGCAGCCACGTTGCTATCTGATGAATGGCGCAGATAATGTAGAAAAGTAAAGCCCCATTAATTTTAATGTATTATAAATGTATATAAATCTGTGTGAACATTTTCATTACAAAAAGATTGCAGAATACGTTTTCTCCATGTTTGTAAATGGTACATATTCTACTTGAAACACACGTTGGGAACAGGACAGGCACACGTGGCATACAGTCTTTTCACTGACATTATCAATATACAGGTATAATACACTAATTAATAATCCCAACTGGCATTAACTACAAATACCATTACCCAACTTCCACTGGCACCAGGGCAGCGGGAAGAGCCGGGTAAGTGCCAGGATTGGCGCATCTTATGGGGGCGCCAGATCTGGGCGGCGGCAGCCTGCTAGTTTTAGGCTGGGGAGGGACAATAACCATGGCCCTTCCCACTCTGAGAATTCCAGACCACAACTGTCGGCTTTACCTTGGCTTTTTTTCCAAAATGGGGAGGACCCTACACCTTTTTTTTAAATTATTTGTTTATTTGGAATAAAAAGGGGCCCCTATATTACAGGGACCATGAATGGGCTGGAAATAGCTCTACTATATGATATTTATAAATCGCTGTTGTTGGTCCTATAAATTTGGCCTATCATACCCCAAAGATATATTCTCTCAGGAAAAGCCCTATAGTCAGGGTTGTAACTACAATGGATGGCCTTGGGGGGCTTCAAAAGTCCTTTTGGCCTATAAAAAAAGACTATGGCTATTAAATATTTGCTATAATTGGGTGCCCAGTTCGCGTTTATGCATCGGGGCCCAGGAGCTTCAGGTTATGCCACTGCCTATTTGTGTGAATATTGGCTATCTCCACCAAATATTTCACTTAACCTTAATTTTCGAATCGTCGTATCCAGACTTTATTTTCAGCGATCAGCCACCGTAACTCCTGTAAACTCATGGTTTAGGGTTCTGGGATGTTGGAATTTTGAAGAAATTGGCTCTCCGGGAGGGCACCGGCTTTCTTTTGCCCTGATCAAAGATTAATAAAGGTGAATTTCCTCATCAAAGATCAAGAACAAAAAAGTAATTAAATTAAATACTAGATGTGTAATACAAGCTCTTCCACAGCCAAAGTGAAGTGTCAACATAAGCTTTAATGGCCGGGGGGCTGGCTGGCACATTTCGGCCTGGGGGCAAGCACACAGCAGTGGCGCATGAGCAGTGAGCTCAGAACAACATGACAGGTAGCCGAGCGGCCCCAAAATTGCTGCTTGATCACTGGCTTGGGGGACATCTGCCCTCCTGCCCCTTGGGCCAGCCAGCCCCTGGGAATGGCAGTGATGTCACTGTGTTCCGATGTTATATAGACTCTGAACATTCCGAGCCATTATGACATCATAATGGGCAGTGACATCCCTGCAGCCGCGCTGTTATCTGATGAATGGCGCAGATAATGTAGAAAAGTAAAGCCCCATTTATTTTAATCTATTATGAATGTATATAAATCTGTGTGAACACTTTCATTGGAAAAAGATTGCAGAATACGTTTTCTCCATGTTTGTAAATGGTACATATTTTACTTGAAACGCACATTGGGAACCGGACAGGCACACGGGGCATACAGTTTTTTCACTGACAGTACCAATATACTGGTATAATGCACTAATTAAAAATCCCACCTGGCATTAACTCCAAATACCATTATCAAACTGCCACTGGCACCAGGGCAAAGGGAAGAGCTGGGTAAGTGCCAGAATTGGAGCATCTTATGGAGGCGCCAGTTCTGGAGCGGCTCAAGCCTTCCAGATTTAGGCTGGGAAGGACAATAACCATGGCCCTTCCCACCCTGAGAATTCCAGACCACAACTGCCGGCTTTACCTTGGCTTGTTTTCCAAAATGGGGAGGACCCTACACCTTTTTTTTTTTTCAAATTATTTGTTTATTTGAAAAAAAAGAGACCCCCTATATTACAGGGACCAATCAATGGGCTGGAAATAGCTCTATTATATATATATATATATACAGTGTTGGCCAAAAGTATTGACACCCCTGCAATTCTGTCAGATAATACTCAGATTCTTAATGAAAATGATTGCAATCACAAATTCTTTGGTATTATTAACTTCATTTAATTTGTCTTCAATGAAAAAACACAAAAGAGAATGGAACAAAAAGCAAAACATTGATCATTTCACACAAAACTCCAAAAATGGGCCACACAAAAGTACTGGCACCCTCAGCGTAATACTTGGTTACACAACCTTAGCCAAAATAACTGCGATCAACCGCTTCCGGTAACCATCAATGAGTTTCTTACAATGCTCTGCTGGAATTTTAGACCATTCTTCTTTGGCAAACTGCTCCAGGTGCCTGATATTTGAAGGGTGCCTTCTCCAAACTGCCATTTTTAGATCTCTCCACAGGTGTTCTATGGGATTCAGGTCTGGACTCATTGCTGGCCACCTTAGAAGTCTCCAGTGCTTTCTCTCAAACCATTTTCTAGTGCTTTTTGAAGTGTGTTTTGGGTCATTGTCCTGCTGGAAGACCCATGACCTCTATGGGAGTCCAGCTTTCTCACACTGGGCCCTACATTATGCTACAAAATTTGTTGGTAGTCTTCAGACTTCATAATGCCATGCACACGGTCAAGCAGTCCAGTGCCAGAGACAGCAAAGCAACCCTAAAACATCAGGGAACCTCTGCCATGTTTGACTGTAGGGACCGTGTTCTTTTCTTTGAACGCCTCTTTTTTTCTCCTGTAAATTCTATGTTGATGCCTTTGCCCAAAAAGAGAGAACATTCTTCCAAAACGTTTTAGGCTTTCTCAGGTAAGTTTTGGCAAACTCCAGCCTGGCTTTTTTATGTCTCGGGGCAAAAAGTGGGGTCTTCCTGGGTATCCTACCATACAGTCCCTTTTCATTCAGACGCCGACGGATAGTACGGGTTGACACTGTTCTACCCTCGGACTGCAGGGCAACTTGAACTTGTTTGGATGTTAGTCAAAGTTCTTTATCCACAATCCGCACAATCTTGCGTTGAAATCTCTTGGCAATTTTTCTTTTTCCGTCCACTTCTAGGGAGATTAGCCACAGTGCCATGTGCTTTAAACTTCTTGATGACACTGCACACGGTAGACACAGGAACATTCAGGTCTTTGGAGATGGACTTGTAGCCTTGAGATTGCTCATGCTTCCTCACAATTTGGTTTCTCAAGTCCTCAGACAGTTCTATGGTCTTCTTTCTTTTCTCCATGCTCAATGTGGTACACACAAGGACACAGGACAGAGGTTGAGTCAACTTTAATCCATGTCAACTGGCTGCAAGTGTGATTTAGTTATTGCCAACACCTGTAAAGGTGGGTTTACACGCTTCAATCTCGTTCCGATATCGCAATTCAATGGCGCGGGAGCGTGCAATTAGTGCACGTTTCTCCCGCATCGCATTGAATGTTTACACGCTGCGATATCGGAATACAACGTCCGTGCAATGTCTACGCCCCCCAACCCAGGATCGCACACTTAACATGGGAGTCAATGGGTGACGTTTCAAATCGCATCGTAGTTGTGCATTTACACAGCACGATCCGACTTCAATCTTCCTTCAATATCGGGGCAGTGAATAGCACGCTCATTCAATCCCCGATATCGCATTGACATCGTTCCTGCATCGTATTGGACGTTCACACCATACAACGCAGGCACGATGTCGGGTCCAACGATTGAACCACGTGACTTTTGATTGAAATCGTACTACGATATCGCGACGTGTAAACCCGCCATTAGGTGCCACAGGTAAGTTACAGGTGCTGTTAATTACACAAATTAGAGAAGCATCACATGATTTTTCTAAGAGTGCCAATACTTTTGTCCACCCACTTTTTTATGTTTGGTGAGGAATCATATCCAATTTGGCTTTAGGACAATTCTTTTTGTGTTTTTTTCATTGAAGCCAAATTAAATGAAGATAATAATACCAAAGAATTTGTGACTGCAATCATTTTCAGGAAGAAACTGAGTATTATCTGACAGAATTGCAGGGGTGACAATACTTTTGGCCAACACCGTATATATATATATATTGCTGTAGTTTGTCCTGTAAATTTGGCCTATCACAACCCAGAGATATCTTGTCCCAGAAAAGCCCTATAGTCAGGTGCGTAACTACAATGGATGGCCTAGGGGGCCTCAAAAGTCCCTTTGGCCTATAAAAAAAGACTATGGCTATTAAATATTTGCTATAATTGGGGGTCCAGTTCGAGCTTTCGCATCGGGGTCCATGAGCTTTTGGTTACACCACTGCCTATTTGTGTGAATATTTGCTATCTCCACCAAATATTTCACTTACCTTGAGTTTTGGGTCGGCGTCGCCAGACTTCATTGTCAGCGATCAGCCACCGTAACTCCTGTAAACTCATGGTTTAAGGTCCTGGGAAGTTGAAATTTTGGAAAAATTGGCTCTCCGGGAGGGCACTGGTTTTATTTTGCCCTGATCAAAGATTAATAAAGGTGAATTCCCTGATCAAAGATCAAGAACAAAAAAGCAATTAAATTAAATACTAGATGTGTAATACAAGCTCTTCCACAGCCAAAGTGAAGTGTCAACATAAGCTTCAACCTCAGGAATGGCAGTGATGTCACTATGTTCCGATGTTATATAGACTCCGAACACTCCGAGCCATTATGACATCATAATGGGCAGTGACATCACTGCAGCCGCGCTGCGATCTGATGAATGGCGCAGATAATGTAGAAAAGTAAAGCCCCATTTATTTTAATGTATTATAAATGTATATAAATCTGTGTGAACATTTTAATTGGAAAAAAATTGCAGAATACGTTTTCTCCATGTTTGTAAATGGTACATATTCTACTTGAAATGCACATTGTGAACAGGACAGGCACACGTGGCATACAGTTTTTTCACTGACAGTACCAATATACAGGTATAATGTACTAATTAAAAATCCCAGCTGGCATTAACTCCAAATACCATTACCTAACTGCCACTGGCACCAGGGCAGTGGGAAGAGCCGGGTAAGCACCAGGATTGGCGCATCTTATGGAGCCCCAGTTCTGGGACGGCTGCGGCCTGCTAGTTTCAGGCTGGGGAAGGACAATAACCATGGCCCTTCCCACCCTGATAATTCCAGACCACAACTGTCGGCTTTACCTTGGCTTGTTTTCCAAAATGGGGAGGAGCCTACACCTTTTTTTTTTTTTTCAAATTATTTGTTTATTTGAAAAAAAAAGGGTCCCTATTTTACAGGGACCAATGAATGGGCTGGAAATAGCTTTATGATATAGATAGATAGATAGATATATCGCTGTAGTTTGTCCTATAAATTTGACCTATTATACCCTAGAGGTATCTTCTTCCAGGAAAAGCCCTATAGTCAGGGGCGTAACTACAGTGGATGGCCTAGGGGGCCTCAAAAGTCCCTTTGGCCTACAGTCCCTGACAAAAGTTATGTTGCTTATCCATGTTATGTAAATAAAAGCTTGTAACCTAATGTTAAGTTGATCCATTGGTTTTATAAATTACTCTTTGGAAAGCTGAAACACTCCCAAATGTGGTTTAGGTTAAGAAAATTAATTTACATCAATGCTGAATTTTTTATCATTTAATGAACCCAGAATGGTCAGATTTTGGCAAGACAAAAGTTTTTAGGAGCATTAATTGGATTGTAAATGTTTGCGATGAAAGTCTGCAGACTTCTTAATTTTCACGCTATGTGTACTGCACACGGTCCTGATTCTCTGCTGCCTGCAGGTAAAGCGTGAGGTCTCACATGCTGACTAGACATGCGCTGTCTTGCAAGCGAGGCCGGACATGTCTTGTCAGGATGTGTCCCGAAGTTTGCAAATCTCCTGAATTTTTGTTGCCAACATGGGATAGTCCTGATAGTATATGACGTGCGCTCTGTGAGAATTCACTATCATTACAAACCTGGACAACCACTTTAAATATAATATTAGGCACCATAGCAAGCTCAATCCAAACAATGTGTAATAGACTCACTGTCAGGATTTGATTCTGTTTGCTGGATTCAGCAATAATCACATGACTACTCATATCTAATTTTCATACTTGCAGTCATGTGATACTTTCTTCTTTCACATGTGAACGGTCACATGACAACTACTCAAACCACTTGCGTTCTTGTCCCGAGTGCCAGAAAACGTAGACCTGCCACAGGTGTATGTAATCGTGTATAGTGGTGTGTAAAAACATTAATTTGTTCAGAGCACAAAATCTAAATGTTTAAGCACCGCTCATTTACACCTGTGTAAGGGATTTCCATTTGTCTTTTCAAATTTAGGAACAGACAGGTGAAATAACCCCTTCGCTCACCTTGACATCACTCAAGAGGCTGGTGTGAAGAAGTAAATAATGGTCTGGGTAGTCTATACGATTCATTTGACAATTTGGTTACTAGATCATAAAGGAAGATTCAGATTGCTGGGTCACAGTAATCTTATAGCTGATGGGTCAGTCAACCTTTGTGATAGGTTATAGGAGGTTGAATAATGACTACTTGTCAGAGACCACCTTAAATTGTAAGGAGGCATGTGACTCCTGTCCTTGTGTCCATATGTGTTACAAGGGAGGTCAGGAGTCCCAACCTCCTATAACCTATCACAAAGGTTGATTGACCCATCAGCTATAAGATTACTGTGACCCAGCAATCTGAATCTTCCTTTATGATCTAGTAACCAATGGTCAAATGAATCCTATTGACTACCCAGACCATTATTTACTCCTTCACACCAGCCTCTTGAGTGATAAAGCTCAGCTCCCTGAGGAAGGCTCGTGTTGAGCCGAAACGTGGGACTAATTTTTCTTTATACAATAAAAAAAGCAACACAAAGAAAAAACTTCTCAGTTTATCTCATTTCTTATTCAGCGGGCCGAGGCTAACTAATTCTCACTGTTATTTTTAAAGCCGTTTACCTCTGTTGCTTTAATGTAGCAGCCAGAGATAAGCAAATGAAAGATGGGCCGCCGCAACATGCGGGCCACTGCTCTGTGATTGCCCCCCAGGCCAAAATTTGCCAGCCAGTCCCTGGTGATGTCACTGTGTTCCAATGTTATATAGACTCTGAACATTCCGAGCCATTATGACATCATAATGGGCAGTGACATCATCGCAGCTGCACTGCTATCTGATGAATCGTGCAGATAATGCAGAAAATTAAGCCCCATCTATTTTAATCTATTATGAATGTATATAAATCTGTGTGAACATTTTAATTGGAAAAAGATTGCAGAATACGTTTTCTCCATGTATGTAAATGGTACATATTTTACTTGAAACGTACGTTGGGAACGAGACAGGCACACATGGCATACAGTTTTTTCACTGACAGTATCAATATACAGGTATAATGCAGTAATTAAAAATCCCAGCCGGCATTAACTACAAATACCATTATCCAACTGCCACTGGCATCAGGGCAGGGGGAAGAGTCGGGTAAGCGCCATGATTGGCGCATCTTATGGAGGCGCCAGTTCTGGGGCGGCTATGGCCTACTAGTTTTAGGCTGGGGAGGGACAATAACCATGACCCTTCCCACCCTGAGAATTCCAGACCACAACCGTTGGCTTTACCATGGCTAGTTTTCCAAAATTGTGAGGACCCTACACCTTTTTTTTCAAATTATTTGTTTATTTGAAAAAAATGGGCCCCTATATTATACAGGGACCAAAGAATGGGCTGGAAATAGCTCTATGAGATATATATATATAAATCGTTGTAGTTTGTCCTATAAATTTGGCCTATCATACCCCAGAGATATCTTCTCCCAGTAAAGCCCTAAAGTCAGGGGCGCAGATACAATGGATGGCTTAGGGGGCCTCAAAAGTCTCTTTGGCCTATAAAAAAGACTACGGCTATTAAATATTTGCTATAATTGGGGGCCCCATTCGAACTTTCGCATCGGGGCCCATAAGCTTCAGGTTACGCCACTGCCTATTTGTGTGAAAATTGCCTATCTCCACCAAATATTTCATTTACCTTGATTTTCAGGTCGGCGCAGTCAGACTTCATTGTCAGCGATCAGCCACCGTAACTCCTGTAAACTCATGGTTTAGGGTCCTGGGATGTTAGAATTTTGGAGAAATTGGCTCTCCGGGAGGGCACCAGTTTTACTTTACCCTGATCAAAGATCAATAAAGGTGAATTTCCTGATCAGAGATCAATAAAGGTGAAAGAAGCAATTCAATTAAATACTAGATGTGTAATACAAGCTCTTCCACAGCCAAAGTGAAGTGTCAACATAAGCTTCAACCTCAGGAATGTTAGTGATGTCATTGTGTTCCGATGTTATATAGACTCTGAACATTCCGAGCCATTATGACCTCATAATGGGCAGTGACATCACTGCAGCCACGCTACTAACTGATGAATGGCGCAGATAATGTAGAAAAGTAAAGCCCCATCTATTTGAATCTATTATAAATGTACTAGATGGTGGCCCGATTCTAACGCATCGGGTATTCTAGAATATGTGGGTATGCGGCGGAGCGGATGTACGGCGGTGCGGATGTACGGCGGTGCAGATGTGCGGCGGTGCGGGTGTGCGGTGGTGGCCCCCTTCAGATCTCACCCGCTACAGGCTTCTGTCCAGCCGTCTCTTACCCAAGCATGTCTTCTTCTTCTTCCTCCAGCATAGACGTCAGCAGTTCCAAGGCTTCGAGGGGCGGAGTTAACAGGGGGTGTCATAGTAGATGTATCAACGCACATAGCCCTGATGTAGTGGGCGTGCCCTTGTTCATGACCATTACAACACCCCCCTTGGTAGCTCCACCCCCACCCCCAGCGACCTTTGAATTTCTGAAGTCTATGCCACGAAAAAAAGAAGAAGAATGGCAGGTTGAGCGGTGGGCCGATGGAGCATGGAGCGGCAGACAGGAGGGAGTGTGGAGCTGGTGACCAGCGGGCAGGAGACTGAGTGGAGGGGGCCGAGAGACCAGGCGGACTGTGCCTGTTTCATTGTAACGGAAATCCCGCGTAACTGATTGTTTGCGGCTGGCTGGGCGCAACCAATCAGCAACGTGGGTTTTGCGTTAGAGAGACAGTGTGACGTGAGTGCAAGGTGAGTGTGACATGAGTGCAGGACAGAGTTTGACGTGAGTGCAGGGTAAGTGTGAGTGGTGGGTGAGTGTAGGGTGCGAGGGTGTAAGTGGTCTGCAGTACCTGGCTCCTGGTGCTGTGTGGGTTTAGCTTAAGGACCTCTGGTGATGTCACAGTCATGTGAACTTGCTCCGGCCATGATTGTGACATCAGAGGTACTGTAAGTATAGAGCCCCTGTCACACATAACAGTTCTGGGATCAAACAGGTGTGCTACAGTCCGCGCTGCCCGGTCATCCAAGGAATCACAAGGGAAACGATGTTCCAAGCAAAGATTTCTTTATTCTTCAAACCAACGCGTTTCGGCGCCCAATCCTGGCACCGTCCTCAGCCAGAATCCTACTCCACACTGATGAGGGGCAACACCCCGAAACAGCTGTCTGTGGATGGATACCTGGCCTTGGTATTCCCTTGTCATATCTTTAAGCTTGTAAAGAGCTGGATATTGACTCAAAGGGCACTTAATATGTGGTTATCATGGCTAGGTCCTTCACTAGAGGAGATCTGGTAGTCCTGGTTGAGACTCCTAAACGAGGCTCCACAGATCTATTTGCATATTCTAAATTTCCAGGGCAATGGGCCTAGGAATTCACTGTGTTGAGCGCTTTAGCCGGCTGCTGCAGTTGTTTTCTTGAACTGTCTCCCTGAGATCGGTGAATACTTTGTTTTGTTGGTCACACTATGACTGACAGCCTTGTAACAGGAGTGAAGTGCGTCACACTATGATGACAGCCTGTGAACAGGAGTGAAGTGCGTCACACTATGACTGACAGCCTTGTAAACAGGAGTGAAATGCGTCACACTATGACTGACAGCCTTGTAAACAGGAGTGAAGTGCGTCACACTATGACTTACAGCCTTGTAAACAGGAGTGAAGTGCGTCACACTATGACTGACAGCCTTGTAAACAGGAGTGAAGTGCCGTCACACTATTCCTGACAGCCTTGTAAACTGGAGTGAAGTGCGTCACACTATGACTGACAGCCTTGTAAACAGGAGTGAAGTGCCGTCACACTATGAATGACAGCCTTGTAAACAGGAGTGAAGTGCGTCACACTATGACTGACAGCCTTGTAAACAGGAGTGAAGTCGTGCACTTGGCGTGTGTTTTAAAACACGCTTCGCTGATTGGTCGCCGCGGCCGTCAGCGACCAATCAATGAAGCAGCGTGGCTTGGCGGGAAATATGAATCCCGTGCCGCTAATTGGTCGCCACTCTCAGCGACGACCAATCAGTGGCGCGTTATACAAAACCCCTGCCATGCCGTGCCAGCCACGGCGACCAATCAGTGAAGCGTGTTTTAAAACACATGCCAAGTGCGCTGATTGGAAGGTAGATAGCAAGTTTCCCAGACCTCGTCTTAGCCCACTCACACAGCCAGATCAGAATATCCCACACACTACACTGATGAGGGGCAGTTACCCCGAAATGCAGCGCCTGTAGTTTGGGGTTCTGATATGGCACAAATCCCCTAGTCATATTAAAAGTCTTGTCAGAAAGTCGACTATGATTTTGAGGAGCTACCTAAAGGTGGCGCTGGAGTTCATCCACTTCCTCACTGAAGTGCAAATTTGCATATTTCCTAGAGGAGGAATGCAGCTTTAAATCTCCTTAACTACTTAACTGTCTTCTTATGGTCGCAGGCAAACTCCCCTCCATAAGGTAGATAGCAAATTCCCCAGACCTCATTTTCCTTAATAATTTAAAACAATATGCCATTATGATGTAGTAAAGACATTGAAAATCTAAAGGTCACGTCACACGCTTCAATATCGTTAACGATATCGCTTAAACAACATGTTTTTTTAATCGCTTAGGCGATATCTTTTGTGCGTCGTGGCGTGTAACCTACCGATCCTGCAATGAAAAATTGTTTGATTGTTTGGTTGAACATTTGTGAGCAGGACCTCAAAGCACGCGATGGTCGTGCGAACGATCCGCAGCATCATGCAGTGTGACACCGGGAAAACGATCTCATTGACAATTTAGCCTATTCCTGACACTGGCTGGCCTCGATCTCAGGGTTGTGTGCTGGATTGCTGGCTCCTTGCCAAATGTAAAATTGTTAATGAGATCTATGTGTGGCACCCCTGTGGGGAATTGCCACAGGATCCACTGGTGCAGGGAGGGATGTACACCTTGGCACACACAGCACACAGCACCTTCCATCCCAGACCTGGAGTTCTGTAACCTATATGGATGCAAGAAAATTCATACCACGCCTTACCATCCCCAAACTAACGGAATGTGTGAAAAGATGAATCACGTGGTAATAGAATTGTTGAAAACTCTGCCCTTAGAAGAGCGAAATAGATGGCCAGAGAAGTTACCAGACCTTGTTGACATCTACAACAACATCCCAGTAAGCTCAACAAATTGTACCCTGCATACCTCATGAGAGCAAGACCAGGAAAATTGCCAGTACACTTTGAAATCGGCATTGTAGTTCCTGAATAAAACACCTCAGATGCAGATTGGGATACCAGAAGAACAGAGCAGTACAAGAAAATACAAGAATGTGTTGAGAAAAGTCTCGCAAAATCCAGAGAAAGACAAGAAACCAACTTTAACAAAAGTGCACAAGGAACATCCTTAACACCAGGTGAATTGGTTTTGAAAAGGAAAAGGAGACTCCACAAATTAGATGAGCAATGGGAATCAGAACCATACACTGTATTACCATCAAACTTTGACAACCAGAAGACCTGTCTGATCAGCAAAGACAATGAAGAAACAACAGCAACAGTGTTCAGAGATCATTTAAAGAAGTGCCCTCAACCACCACAACCAAAGGAATATGTCCCTTGTCAAGAACACAAAGAAGAGCCAAAGACAGTTCAGAGAATCATAGGAGAACTACTTGCAGATTGGCTCCAAATAGAAGGTGCATACCTGTTGACCTTCCCACAACCAGTAAAAGAACCCGCCCAAGTACCAAAAGTACAGCCTGTTGTATTGGAACCAGAGAATCCTGCAATCGGTGCACCTGCCATTCCTACTGTAAGATCAGGTGGTTGCAGACTGTTACCCAGTTTACCTGCAACACATAGACCCACTCATGCTAGTCATACACCAGAATAACATAGATCAACTTGTGTCAATTTCGGACACCCACCACTCAGATATAGAGAATAAGCTATAAAATGTGGGAAATGTAAATATGTTTAAAATGTAAATATGTAACTAATGTTAGTGTACAGAAGGGTGAAGAGTAGGCTAAAACAGCTCACACCAGGTACACAACATCAGGAAGAGGGGTGAGTGGAGTTGGCGTAACGAGCTGTCTAGGGAAAGCAAAATCTTGGCCAATAGATGACCCCATGGCCAGGAGGCCTACAGTGCTTATGACCGGTAGAGGTGTTCCGCCCGAGCCAGGGGTACTCAGATCTCAGGCACGGTGTTGGGATGTCACGGGCAGCGATGCCTGAGGCTGTGGGCCCGGGGGACAGCAATGGAAGAGGGATGAAAAATAATAAAAATGTCAAGTCGTGACGCCACCTGTAGAGTCCGGTGATGGCACCGGCACTGCTAGGGCCTCCGAGGTGATGGGCGGCAGCAAGATGGAATAGCTCTCTAAAGGAGGAGAGGGATCCCCGGGGCTGAGAGTTGTAATGGTGGAATAGGGCAGCACAGTCGTTTCTGTGCAAGGTTGGAGTAGGGGAGCGCAGTCAGTGTGGTGCAGGTGAAAGGAGGGACACGCACACATAAAAGTCTTTTGGTACCTTTACTGTTGTTCGGTTGCAGGTACACTCGTCCGGAATGAGGGAAACACTTTGGGATCTTCACAGCGAGTAGGGTTGTAGGCCTCCTTATTCAACTTTACTATTTGGAGTCTGGCAGGCATGGAACCTGACCGGACCGTTACTTCTCTCTTTCTCTCTCCACACCCGGGTTGCTGCACTGAGGGCTCTCTCTTGGGATCCCGCTTAAACGTTCTCATGGTCCCTGGCTCTCAACTGTTGGTGCTGCGGGTGTCTGGGAAGCTAAGCCTCCTCGTGGTGCTGGATTCTCTGCGGGGCCTATCCTTTCTGTCCCTGCAGACTCGGACCCAGTGACCGGAACTCTGGTGGGGTGAGTCGATATGACCCCTCTGTCCCCTTTGTAACACGCTTCTCTCCTCTTGCCTTCGACCCCTACTCTGCGGGTCTACCACTGTCTCTGGTCTGTTCTGGTATGGGCCTAGCACGGCTCCAGTACCAGCTCAGCTCACTAGACTCAGCTCTTCACAGCTCTGTAGTGACTGCACACTCTGCTGATTTCCCTCCAGAACCTGTATTTATAGGGGATCTGGCTTAAGGGCAGCCAGTTGAGCTCCCCCTACAGGCATGGAGTGGAAGGTGTTGTGTGTAAGTGGGTTACTCGCTGTGGGAAATCCTTCAGTGTCCCAGGGAAGTCTGTGGTTTCCTGGTACAGGGTGTCACAGAGGTCCCTGCAGTACCTAGGAATCCTACGCCGAGGCACCCGTAGTAAGTGTTATGTGTTTTGAACTTTTTAAGCCTACTGAGACTTTACCTGTTCGGACTTTTTGAATTCTCTTTTTATAATTTCAAAAATGGACCATAGCCACAGGACTGGTAGTTGCAAAATACTTTAAACAACCTGAAGCGGATGGACTAGCGCTGTTTGGACTGGTTACCTGTTTTTCCCATTTTTCCCTGTTTTTTGTCAATTTTATTTTTGAGACTCTGTTCAAATTTCAAATGTAAATAGTAATGTTTATGTTATGTTGGTTGCAAAAATGTTTCAGTCCCAGAGGACTGAAGTTAACTAGGGGGAAATGTGGCACCCCTGCGGGAAATTGCTACAGGACCCACCATTGCAGGGAGGGATGTACACCTTGGCACACACAGCACACAACACCTTCCACCCCAGACCTGGAGGGGGAGCCCTGCTTGCTGCCTTAAGCAAAATCCCCTATAAGGATCCAGGCCTGAGGGGAGGACCCAGTCAGTCTGCAGTCTGCAGTGAGTGAGTACAGAAGCCGCTACTGGAAAGAGCTAGTTGCTGGGACCAAGACCGGCCCAGAACCAGGAAACCTGACCCAGCTGTGCAGCGCCCTAGAGAGAGGGATGGAGGCCAGTGGGAGAGGTAGGAAGACAGAAGGGAACAGATCTGAGATCCCTTTAGCCCACCTGCACACCGGAGTCTAAAGCTGCTATTAATCTAGTGGTAGCAGAGAAAGCCAGGAGGATCTATTCCCACTGAAGTAAAGAAAGCAAGATACCAAACCTGACCAAGCATAGGACCAGGGGCCCATGAAGAGAATAGGGATCCCCACAGAAAGGTCCTCATTGTCAGTTGTGGAGTAGCATCCTGAGAGGGATAAAGAGCGGCAGGTTCAGCTCCAGGCAGAACTTACCCCAATTACCGCACACACTAAGGCCCCTTTCACATCAGCGGTAATCGCTGAGCGTTGCAGTTGCGGTGAAAAAAACGCAACTGCTGCGATTACCGCATAACGGCCGCACTTGCGGTTCACTTGCGGCAAGCCCCATGCTATGTCTATGGGGCTTGCGGCAGGTGCGGCAAATGCGGTATAGTTGCGGTTTCGGCACTTGCGGTAGTTTTGGCCGTGAAAAAAACGCGGTCAACTGCAGGGTTTTTTTCGACTGCATCTGCCGCAAGTGCCGAAACCGCACTTGCCGCACCTGCCACACAGTTGCCGCAAGCCCAATAGACATTGCATGTGGCTTGCCGCAAGTGAACGGCTAGTGTGGCCGTTATGTGGTAACCGCAGCAGTTGCGTTTTTTTTCACTGCAACTGCCGCGATCAGTGTTTACTGATGTGAAAGGGGACTAACAGAGGAGGTCTCACAACTCTCCAAGGTGGACGTCCCAAACTGCACCGATAACCTGGTTACCCTCCTGTACTGTGCCTGTTACCGAACATCAGTAAAAAGGTACCGAAACAGAGACTATTGTGTGTGGGTGCCTGCTTCACCACTGCTGCCTGCAGTGTTCACAACAGAACCGCTACTACTCCACTCATCCACCCCGCTGCCCTGAGGTAAAGCTCCACCTGTGGAGAGCTGTACTACCAAAGCTGCATTCCCATCACCTCAGCTGCCGGCCGCAGCACTGGTAAGCCTGTTACCAGGTACCACAGGTGGCGTTGACTTACCGTGGCCGAGACTCTGGTAGACAGGCGTTTTTCTTCCTCCTTCTTGTCACGGATGGACCGCGCCTGCCGGTAGTGGGGCCCGGTGGTACAGATCAAAAGTGACGCCACCTATGAGAGTTTCGGTAACTTTACCGACGCTGCGAGGCCTCCGGGGGATGGAATGCAGCAAGATGGAACGCTCCCCACAGGCTTAGCGGTGATCCCCGAAGGCTGGAGCTGCGGTTACTTTAGTACGCAGATAAACAGTTCATAAGGAAGCACGGACACTGTAAGTCTCTGTAACGGGTTCTTTACTGTAACCAGCAAGCAGTACATAGTATACAGCGATCGGTAGTGGACCGGGTGGACTCAGCAGTAATCAATGTCCCTCAGAGATCCGCGTGTTCCTCCATTCTAACTAAGTTGTGTTGCCGTTGTCACCCAGGAATACCAGGTCGGGTACAGGGAGGCTGCTTGAATGCCCTATCCGGGGTATACGTTCCGGATGCTTTGGGGAGCCTTGGGTCCCTTGGTGGGTACACCGCTGGTTAGACGACTGGATTTGGCGGTGGTGGGGTGCTCCTGTAAAGCGGTCCCTCCATTCCTCTGGTTCGCATAGCAGAGCTGGACTACTGCTAGCTTTGGTACCAGCAAACTGGCTGTAGATGGGCACGGGATGATTTTGGACCCGCATGTTGATGCCCGATGATCAGTTTGTAATGCACCGTAAATAAGGGTGCTCAACCGGGGTGATGACAGGGAGATGGGCCAGGGAATTGGCCAGGGGGCCGCACGGAACTGTGCAACCCCCTCTCCTAGGTTGCAGAGCTGATAATCTTGCTCCCTTCTCCTACGTTGCTATCAGAGAGACTCTAAACTTTTCCACTACACACTACCACTACACTCCGCCCACCAGGACCTGATTGGCCCTCTATGCTAGGTGATGCATGTAGGGTATGGATCTCTGAGTTAACTGCGTTACTGCCGGGTCAGAGAATATTGCTGCTGCTGTCTTGGCTGCAATACCCTCCTGTGACGCACTCGGTGCGGGGTGCCACAGCGTCACGCTACAAATCCCCCATCATCATCACCCCTACCCGCCACTGAGGGTCCAGGGCACGGAACCAGGAACCAACCAGCCGTGATCCCCACCAAAGTGAACCCCATGTCCCGGTATCTGAGTATCCCCTACCCTGTCGACCGACTCATATGCTTGTGACATCGCAAAATTGTTGTAACGATCTCAATCATGTGACTTTGCAGGCGATATCGTGATCGATATTGAAGTGTGTGACGTGACCTTAAATTAACTTCAAAAAATGTTTTCACAGCATGTGAATGGGGTTTTGTACACTATAAGTCTCCAATCATGGTCATAACTTACAACAGTGGTTTACAACCTGTGACTCTCCAACTGAACAAAACTACAAATCCCAGCATGCCATGGCATCCTGCTATTGTTAGGGCTCAAAGGGTGTTGTAATTTTACAATCCTGGGAAGCCCTCCTCACACAACCTAATGTGACTCTCATACAGCCTCACTGCTCAGTCTCCTGACCCATCCCCTCTACTCCATGACTGATCTGCACAACCTGACTTCATAAAAGACTGTGATCTGCCTTTAGAGCTTCCCAGAGTGAAGAGCCACAGGATAACATCCTCCTTCCAGCAGGTAAATAAGTATGAAAAGAATGAAGATTGCACATAGTAAACATTCTGTGTGCAACAATACGACTTTCCATTGTACTGACTCTGATGTGAGCACAGAGGGGTCTGGAGCTCTGCAGCAATAGAGATGATGGAGCAATATTTTATGCAGTGTTAACAATGCTGTGCAGGATTAGAAAAATATGGCCAATTTGTTCCCAAAACAATGCCATTTCTGTCCACAGGTTTTGCAAGGAATTACCATACTTTCCAACCATCCTGGATCAAGTGGGATCTGGGGCAGATTAAGAGTAGCCAGGGCCCTGGGCAGTTTAGAAGGCGAAGGTCCCCCCAAAGTCTGATGTGACAAATCTCCACAGTAGTTTCCACCATACATAGTGTAATGCCCCCACAGCTCATTAGACACAGGATGATTCCACCATACATAGTATAATGCCCCCACAGCTCATTAGACACAGGATGATTCCACCATACATAGTATAATGCCCCCACAGCCCACCAGACAGTATGATTCCACCATACATAGTATAATGCCCCCACAGCCCACCAGACAGTATGATTTCTCCACACATAGTATAATGCCCCCACAGCCCACTAGACAGTATGATTTCTCCACACATAGTATAATGCCCCCACAGTCCACCAAACACAGTGTGATTCCTCCATACATAGTATAATGCCCCCACAGCCCACCAGACACAGGATGATTCCTCCACACATAGTGTAATGCCCCCACAGCCCACCAGACACAGGATGATTTCTCCACACATACGGTAGTAGTATAATGCCCCCACACCCACAAGACACAGTATGATTCCTCCACACATAGTGTAATGCCCCCACACCCACAAGACACAGTATGATTTCTCCACACATAGTAGTATAATGCCCCCACAGTCCACCAAACAGTGTGATTCCTCCATACATAGTATAATGCCCCCGCAGCCCACCAGACACAGGATGATTCCTCCACACATAGTATAATGCCCCCACACCCACAAGACACAGTATGATTTCTCCACACATAGTAGTATAATGCCCCCACAGCCCACCAGACACAGTATGATTTCTCCACACATAGTATAATGCCCCCACAGACTACCAGACACAGTATGATTCCTCCACACATACGGTAGTATAATGCCCCCACAGTCCACCAGACACAATATGATTCCTCCATACATAGTGCCGGTATAATGCCCCCACAGTCCACCAGACACAATATGATTCCTCCATACATAGTACTGGTATAATGCCCCCGCAGCCCACCAGATACAGTATGGTTCCTCCAGACATAGTATAATGCCCCCACAGCCCACCAGATACAGTATGATTCCTCCATCCATAGTATAATGCCCCCACAGTCCACCAGACACCTCCTTACATAGTATAATGCCACCATAGCCCACCAGACAGAGAATAATTCCTCCACACATAGTATAATGCCACCATAGCCCACGAGACACAGGATGATTCCTCCATACATAGTATAATGCACCCACAGTCCACCAGACACAGTATGATTCCTCCACACATAGTGTAATGCCCCCACACCCACAAGACACAGTATGATTTCTCCACACATAGTAGTATAATGCCCCCGCAGCCAACCAGACACAGGATGATTCCTCCATACATAGTATAATGCCCCCGCAGCCCACCAGACACAGCATGATTCCTCCACACATAGTATAATGCCCCCACACCCACAAGACACAGTATGATTTCTCCACACATAGTAGTATAATGCCCCCACAGCCCACCAGACACAGTATGATTTCTCCACACATAGTATAATGCCCCCACAGACTACCAGACACAGTATGATTCCTCCACACATACGGTAGTATAATGCCCCCACAGTCCACCAGACACAATATGATTCCTCCATACATAGTACTGGTATAATGCCCCCGCAGCCCACCAGATACAGTATGGTTCCTCCAGACATAGTATAATGCCCCCACAGCCCACCAGATACAGTAAGATTCCTCCATCCATAGTATAATGCCCCAACAGTCCACCATACACAGGATGATTCCTCCTTACATAGTATAATGCCACCATAGCCCACCAGACAGAGAATAATTCCTCCACACATAGTATAATGCCACCATAGCCCACGAGACACAGGATGATTCCTCCATACATAGTATAATGCACCCACAGTCCACCAGACACAGTATGATTCCTCCTCACATAGTATAATGCCACCATAGCCCACCAGACACATTTTGATTCCTCCACACATAGTATAATGCCCCCGCAGCCAACCAGACACAGGATGATTCCTCCATACATAGTATAATGCCCACCCAGTCCACCAGACATAGGATGATTCCTCCATACATCGTATAAGCCCCTACAGCCCACCAGATACAGTTTGATTCCTCCACACATAGTATAATGCCCATGTCCGGCCCGGGCCCTGGGGGTACTCGGTCACTCAGGCGCAGGTCTCTGGTGGTAGTCACGGGTAGCGGTGCCTGAGGCCGTGGGCCCGGGGGATGCAGATGAAAAGGGATGGAGATGGCAATAAAATAATAAAATGCCGTGACGCCACCTGTAGGGGTCCGGTGATGGCACCGGCGCTGCTTTAGTCTCTGGGGTGATGTGCGACAGCTAGATGGAACCGCTCCCTACAGGACGAGCGGGGTTCCCCGGGGCAGTTAATGGAGTTGAGGGGAATAGGGTAGAGCGGTCGTTGTAATGTAGATGGAAGGAGGGACACGCACACATAAAGTCTTTTGGTACCTTTACTGGTGTTCTTCACGGGTACAC